>VZRV01005418.1:3292525-3892525 GCA_013398115.1 Falcunculus frontatus
CCCCCCACGCCCCCAGTCGACTACAACTTGCTTTCAGGTAGATGCAGAGGGTGATAAGGTCTCCCCTGAACTTCTTTTTTCCAGGTTGAACAACCTCAGACATTGGGCTGACTCTAAGTGTGATTTTAGCCATGGACAAATACATATGTAAGCAGTAAAATATGTGATTAATAAATCTTTAATTTCCTTATGAAATACCTTGATTAGTGCATGAGGACAGCCTTCCTCATGCTGAATATACACAGTAGGAGCCAGGACTGCTGAATAGTTCATCACATAGAAACCTCCTTTATTGCCCTTTTGATCAACTTAATTCAAATAGCTTGATTATAAAACTGCCTTAAAATCAGGGATATTTTGATATACAATGTGCTTTAAGTAGATGTATACATAAAGTACCACATCTTGCTGAGTCTTTACAGTGCAGTAACAGGAAAGGAGTGTGTAGTTATTGACACTATTTCTGAAAGGATAAATTGGATCTCATCTACTACAGAATAGATGGAGCACAGGTGAAAATGGACAGTTTCAGACTAAGAGACCCTCTTGCTAAAGGATCTCTCCTCAAATAGCACCCAACAGTGAATGCTTAAAGTCATTCTAGCCTGACAATTTACTAGCCCTTTTTGAAACTACACTTTACAGTTTTTTGGATTTTTCAAAATAATATTCATATCTCCTCCCAAATTCCTTTAGCTAACAACTCAGTTAAACAAGATTTCTTCCCACTGTTATGAAACACTAAGTGACCTGGTTAGATTGTCCAGCCAAAGCATTCACTTGCAAAGCAGTCACATGCAAAAAAAATACACAACTCTCTGTATTTACTTCAGTGACTTCCTAATCTCATGGACAATATGTTTTAGAGATTCTTAAGAGTATAAAGAAATGCCATCTATGGCAGGAAACCTATTGATGGTGGCATGAAAATATAGCGTAAAGCTGAGAAAAAGTAAAATGTGGCTGTGTGAGTTCAGCTGTGAAATCACAAAGCAGCTAGGTCAGGTAACACCACTAGCTCTCTTACTCAAATATGCCACTGGCTATCACCAGGTGCTTTATATAAAACAAGATATCGGCAAGAGATATCTCAAAAAGTAATTAGCTTGTATTTCAGAAATAATGTAGAGTGTCAGACTGCCCTGGACTGGAGTGCTGAGCACCTTCATCTTCTTCGGCTTCAGTCGGGAGAGGAGGAAGCAGAGTGCTGGCAGGCAGCCAGTGCAAGGTCTTGGTCTGAAGCCATTTGTGTAGGTATAAGGCAAGATAGGCCAAGACTTCCAACTTCAAGACATTAACCAGTAGGTATGGTTCAGTATATGTACTAACTATAGGCCTGAGGCTTAACACTGAAATCCTTAACACAAATTCTTTCAGATTAATAAAATAATGAAATATGACAGACACGTAAAGCCTTCCACAGATATGAAACAGTGAAAAAAATCTTAATCTGACATCATTAACATAGCTCTTCAAAGAAGTTTTGGAGCAACTTGATGGAAAAATTGAAAATTGTTTGTCACACCCCTTTTTGGAGATTGTCTCTAAACCTGCAAAATATTACTCAACACCACTGAAGTATCCCAGACTGTTTCCTCAGAGACATCTAAACTGCACCAGAGTTTAGCTGTTCTAAAATTCCATGTGGGAAATTTTTTCATTCTTTTATTTTTTCTCAAATATCACAAAATCTTCTATCTCCTCATCAACTTCACGAACATCTGTCCCAGCAGTAGCCTGTAGAATAAGTAAAATCCTTTTCCCAGTAGGCACAGCAATGCAAGATATTTCCAACACTTTGCCTGTCCTCTGTCATTGTGACCAGATGAAAAACTGAGAGGAAATAGACCTTATAAATGTTAGATGTCATTGTGATGTGCCACTGCTGTAGCAAGACCATTTGTTTGGGTATCTTTTGGTCTTCTTTGGAGGGCTGACAAAGTCCACTGGATCTATGTGATCTGTCTGACCAAGTCAGGACTCCATTGCAACTTCTCTGAAATGTATTAACATGTTTTCAATATACCAAGACATAGCAGCAATATAATGCCAGTGTATTAAACCTAATTCGAGTCTGAATTTAATCCACAACTCGTCTTGCCTTATTGAGACTTTAGAATTCAATTCTTTTCCTTATTTTTTTAAAGAAAGTATAATGTCATTGCCATTATAAACACATAGCACATGCATTGATCTTTTCCAACTCCATTTAAGTTAATGGAAAACTTACTATTAATTCTGTTTGGAATTTACTCAAACCCCGTGAAGAGAAATGAATTCTTCTCTACCTTTAACTTTTTAAAAAAATGCTATAATTTGTTCAGAGCAGAGGCACATGCTCAATTTTTCTGGTGGGATATTCATTACCTGTAAAATCCAAAGCTGATTGGTGGACCTTAATATAGGCTCAACAATTCACAAATAAGTCTATAAAACGGCCTATGCATTCATCTTTTCTTTATGGTAAATATTTATGCCAGTGGCATTGTAAATACAGTTTCAGTGGGTAACTGAGAAACACGTAGCATGTGTTAGAACTAATAACTTATGACTTGTTATTTGAATACTACAGTTAGGGCACATTTTGGATAATTGTGTCTAACGAATTCCTACAATTCACTACAGTGGTTTTCTGCATTAGAGTCTCTTATCTCACAGTTGCCTGGAGGGAAAGGTTTTGAGGGGAGAACACTTGAAAGAAAGGCTTCTAGAACCACATTCTTGCAAGTGTGCTGGTTTTGGCTGAGATAATTTTCTTTACTGTATGGGGCTATGTTTGGTATTTGGTGTATTGGTTTAGCATGGCCTGGTTCTTCGTAGCGAGGGGGCCACAGAGGTGGCCTGTGTGAGAAGCTGCTGGAAGCTTCCACAACCTCTGGCAGAGACAATCCCTGATGGCTCTGAAGATGGACATGCTGCTGGTCAAAGCTAGGCCAATGAGAGAGGTTAGTAACACCTCTGTGATAATATATTTAAGAAGAAAATCAAAACAAAGTGCATGCAGTTTTTTCTTCTAGTCAGAGAAGAGGAGGAGGTGAGAACATGTGAGGGAAACAACATGGAGGCACCAGGGTCAGTGGAGAAGGAGGGGCAGGAGGTCTCCAGGCGTCGGAGCCGAGATTCCTCTGCAGGCTGTGGTGAAGACCGTGGTGGAACAGCTGTGCCCCTGCAGCCCATGGGGATCCGCGGGGGATGCAGAGATCCACCCACAGCCCATGGGGGAGGAGTCCATGCTGGAGCCTGTGGATGCCTGGAGGAGGCTGGGATCCAGTGGAAGACTCGGTGCAGAGAGAGGCCCTTGCTCCCAGGCTGGAGCAGCCTGTCCTTGGAGGACTGTACCCCGTGGGAAGAGAGACCCACGGCACAGCAGTTTTGGGAGGACTGTGTGCCCGTGGGAGGGGCTCACGCTGCAGCAGGTGCGGTTTGGCTGCTGCTCGTGAGAGTGGATCCGTGCCAGAGAAGTTCACGGAGAACTGTCTCCTGTGGGAGGGACCCCACGGCCTCACAGGGAAGGACTCTTCTCCCGGAGCAGAGGAAGAAAACCTCGGGTGATGAACTGACAAAAACCCCCATCCTCCTGTCTCCCTACTCTGTCGGTGGGAAGGAAGGAGGGGTTAGGGGCAGAAAAGGTGTTTTAAGGGCTTATTTTACTTCTCATTATCCTCCTCTGATTTTATTAGTAATAAATTCACTTTGTACTTCTAAGTTGAGCCTGTTTTGCCCTTGGAGTATTTTTCTCCTTGTCCTTATCTCAGCTCCTGAACCTTTCATTAAATTTTCTCTCCTCTGCCCAGCAGTGGCAGGGGAGGGCGAGTGAGCAAGTTTTGTGGGTGCCTGGCATTTGGCCAGTGTCGAACCACAAGAGGCTGGAACTCATGTTGATAATACAGAGGTGTTTCAATTATTACCAACCAGTGCTTGCACAGAGTCAAGGCCTTTTCTGCTCCTCACCTCACCCCACCAGCAAAGAGGCTTGGGGGGCACAAGAAGTTGGGAGGAGACACAGACGAGGCAGCTGTGGGAGGAAGAAGGAAGGAGGGACATTGAGTGTGATGGTGTTTGTCTTCCCAAATCACTGTTACGTGTGATGAAGGCTGGCTGTTCCTGGGGATGGCTGAACCCCTGCCTGCCCGTGGGAAGAGGTGAAAGAATTTCTTGGTCTGCTTTGCTTGCATGCATGGCTGTTGTTCTATCTGTTATCCTGCCTTTACTTCAACCTAGGATTTTCTCACTTTAGCTCTTCTGGTTCTGTCCCCCAACCGAGTGGGGGAGTGGATAAGCAGCTGTGTGGGGCTGAGTTGTCAGCTGAGGTTAAACCACCACAAGGAATATCATCTTACCTTCTTTCCCAGTGTATATGTGAAATGTGGATAAATTTCAACAGGAGTACTGATGGTAGAAGGAACTCTAAAAAATAAAAAGGCGATTTTCTTCTGCCAGTCAAATACTGCATTTTGCAAGGAATGGATTTTTATCCACACTGACATACAAATACAACAAAGAAATCTGATCAAAATTCAGAAATGAAAAGCAGAACCATGTGTATCCCTAGGGTCAGACAGGGAAAACGACATGCAAAATGTCAGGCAGGAGTAGAAAAGGCAGGATATTCGGGTAATATCAATCACAATATTGCAAGAACTGCAACAGGAGAAGCAGCAAATCTTTCTTGTGAGTGCATTAAAAGTTAATTTTTGAATCTGCCCACTGCTCTCTGCTGACATGATGGGATGCAGAACTAAAATGCCTAAAATGGTAAGGTTTAAGGTTAGGGTTAGGATTGGGATTAGGGTTAGGGGTTTGGGTTATGGTTAGGGTTAGGGTTTGGGTTATGGTTAGGTTTGGGTTTAGGGTTAGGATTAGGTTTAGTTTTAGGGTTCTGTTCAGAGTTAGCATTAGGTTTAAGGTTAGGGTTGGGTTAGGGTTTACGTTATGGTTAGCACTAGCAGTTAGGTTTTGGGGATTAGGTTTATGGTTAGTGTTAGCGTTAGTGTTAGGGTTAGGGTACAGGTTTGTGTTAGCCTTAGGGCTAGGTTTATGTTTGGGGTTAGGGTTAAGTTTAGGTCAATCAGGGCTCTGCTTACATACAGTCAACAGCAAATGGACCCGAGATCTCTAGTGTCAAATATTTTTCACTGTGAAATAGAAATTTTTTTTTAGATTGTCGAAGTGCTCATGGTTGTAAAATACTATAACCCTTGGGATTTCAACCACCAAGAAAAGAACAAGGGAAAGAAAATTAAACTTTAAGTCCACTTTGATTATTTCGTTGTGATCAGATGGAAATTACCCTGCACTGAATGCATATACTTTAATTCTAATTGTCTTTTTGAAATTAAAAACCTGCACACTTTTACTTCTGCTGACATCATTTTATGATATCTCTTCATTTCTGCTAAGGAGACAGAAGAATTCTGTGGGATTCTAACCAGAAGTTGTCTCTCTCTGGTTCAATTTGTTCATTTAATTGTGAGGAACTGGTCCTATTCACTGATGTTCATCAGCAGAGCATAGTTAAATAAGGATCTTTTTACTCATTTCCTGGGTAGGCAAACCTTTAAAAAAAAAGACAGAAGTGAATAGCCTAAGGTCACTGGAACAGTAATCATATTCGTTTCCAGTCCAATTCACTGGCCCATGGTATAGGAATTTTTTGGCTGAAGACTGAGCACATTTTTCTGTATGCCCCTTCCTCCTCAAGGGGATGTGAAGCTGTAAGAATTGAAATTGATATCATAATGAGTAATATATACTGCAGAGAAGAAATCCATCAGATAGTAGATGAGGAAAAGCAGTTTTCCCATTTTCTTTGTATTTGCATTATTTGTATGATACAGACATCATTTTTCTTTGTCACAGGTATTTATTATTGACTCTGATGAGCCTATTCCTTGGTTAATGAGTTTCCATTTTGTGCAGTAAGTGTAAAACCTTTGTTGTACCATAAAGAGTCTATCCATGATCCAAGTCCTGAAGACTCAGCAAGGTTACCTTAGGTGCACCCTGAGAAACGTGACAGGCAGAAAAGATGTAAATTTGGACAGTGATGTAGGAAACAGATTTTTCAGTGTGTGCAGCAGCCTGGCTCCCAAACACCCCTTGTAGTGATGTTAAACACTGAGCCTCCCCTGACAGTCTTCAGACAGTCAAAAAACCAGCTAAACAGAATAAAGAGTAGGGTAGAACAACACATATGAAAGGGAGTAGCTTTCAGTGGAAGTATGGAAATAGTCCGCGAGATTCACAGATTGCCATTGCCAATACTCGCTGAAGGACTGATGGCTTCTAGAATGAATAACAAGGTTTTGAATGTTTTTATGTTTGCATCTCTTGTCTCAATGTAAGGTGGTCCTGACTTGGCCTTACTACAGTGACTGTACTACCATACTGGTCATTTCCACCATTTTTCTAGTGACCAGATGATATCATTATGATATCATCATGATATCATTATGATATCATGATGATATCATGATGAGGAGTAAGAGGGCAGAAAAGCAGCAGCTGTCCTCTACATGTGCCTTTTCTGTTGGCCTGTATGGGAAGGCAATAACAATGAGGAGTGCTGAGTAGCTGTCTTGTCATCACTTGTGGTGGTGCAGCAAGAGCAGAAGCTGTGGGTGGGAGCTAAAGTCATTGGTCTGGGCCAGGGAAAAGGCTCTGTTGTGATGAGGTTCAGTTCCTGGAAGCCCATCCCTTGCAAAGCTTCCAGTAGTCTATACAGATCCAGGAGCTGGTGCTATACAACAGGTTTATTGAAGAATAATATTCCAGTCATGCTTCAGGACTAAGGTGAAACTTGTTTGTCAGCCCATATGAAGTAAGGAAAAAAGCTGAATATCACTTTTTTGAGGAAGAGGAAACAAAATGTCTAAACTAACCAGAGAAGATGAGATGGGCATTTCTTTATTTCTGAAGAAAAATCAGTGATCTCTAGGCATTATTGGTCTCTCCAATATGGAAATGAGTATTTCTCACTGTCTTCAGGATGCACCTGACTGCACTAAATAAGTGCTTCCAAAACCTAAAGGATCAACTTCTCTGTGTATTGGTCTATTCACATGCTGAAGAAAAGCTTCCCAATATTGAGAGAAATGAGGGGATTTTCCCTACCAGGGAAGAAAAGCAAGGGCACAATCTGCAACTGTGAAACGTGATATAGAGTAAGACTGAAAAGCAATAGAAGAGGGCCATCATCCTGTTCAATTCTTTGATTTTAAGCATCAGCGAGCAGCTTGCATTTACCAAAAAAGCACCATTCTAATTTTGTGTGATATGTGCCACTTACTCCATGGGCCTCACTTGATGGGGACTTTTGCATAAGGAGGACCATGAAGACCAAGAAAAGAAAACATAACCTTTGGCACCACAAAATTTGATTGTAAGGAAGATGAATGTCTCCTGCCAAAAGGACAAATCCGAAGTAATGAAACAAGGATTTGATTGACAAGCATGTTAACTTATAAGAATATTACCTGTGCTATGCTATAGGGCACTCAGCTGTGGTCTCTAAAAGTGGAAATGAAAGACATTACAGAGAGATCCAGGACTTTATGAACTTGAGGATGCAAAACTGATTTTTCATAGGACACCACCTAAACTTGAAAAGTCCTTAAGACAAGAAATAATCTAATCAGTGATGAAAAAAAGGACTCAAGCTTTAATAGAGAGGAGGAAAACCAGAAAAGTTACAGATTTTTTTTTTTGCCACTTATGAAGATTCAAACACCGGCACTGAGCAGGAGTATAGACGCCAGTGGCTCATGTAGCTGTAACAGATTCATTCACTCACCTGTTTGGCCGCAGAATTTTCTATTCCAGTCATGATTTTACATTCTTTAAGACACTGGTTAGTCTTAACTGTAGTTGCAAACTCAAGATGCCAAAGATAAACAGAATTTTTTGAGAGCAAGTAAAAAAATTATTTTCAGAAGGTCTTCTTCAATTTTTATTTATTTTTTAACTATGATATGCCATTCTCTCCGAACACTCTGTGTTACCCTTGTTATTTCGATTTTTTCTTGGTGTTCATCTGGAAAATAGTCTGAAAAGACCTCATTCACCGAGTAATTTTTGGGGGAAAAAAGACAGCTTTACCCCATGGTTATTATTCTACAGAACTTGCATACACCTTGTAATGTGCAGTGTCCTGTGGCTCTGCAGTCTACTTAGGAAAAGACCCTAAAAAGGTAACTAAGGATTTTTACTCTTTTTTTGTGACTGTAAATTCAAATATATTAAGAATGCTAATCGACAGATATCACCCTGAAAGTTGAAAGAGTGAATTAAGATGAACCTGCCGGGACTGTAGCTGGTCTCCTGTGATCTCTCAAACACCTTAGAGGTCAAAATCGTTAGCTCCAGGCCCACGTAAATAGGCCCAGAAAAAGCAAGGCCAAGATAAAATCAATGCTACAGGATGAATTGGAATAGAAAAAAAGTTCAATTTCATGACAACTTTGATGCTTCTAAATTGTTTTTTGCTGCTCTCTGCCCACCCTTCAGTGTATTCCCCAAAGGATATCAGGTTAAAGACTCGATTTTCATTTAGAAGTGGGTGGGCAGATTTTAAATTTAGGTGATTTTTTGTTTCCTCCCCTCAAAAGCTCCATTAGAACTCCTCTCTCCATAAAACTTTTTGGCTTTGAAAGTGCATTTCAGCAGAAATCTATTTTGTTGAGACAAGTTTTCTGCACAGATTTTAGTATAGGCACTGCTGTGGGTCTCTAGACCTCATGAGTGCAGCATGAAGGGCAAATGCCTTCAGTCTGCATCAGCCCAAGGGAATGACAGAAGTTCCTTCACTGGGAAAAAGGGAACATGTTTGATGAAGTAGAACAGTTGTCATTAAAGGTCTGTGTTTGGGGGAAAGCAGCCTAGGTCTGTGCCAAAGGCAGTTAACATTTCCTTCCAAGTTTTCCTTTATCTGTGTGGAACTCTTAGGTGAATTATTTTTAATCACACACCACAGGTTGAAGCCCCAGAAGGGAGAATTTTCATCAAAAGAATCAATTCTTTCTTCCATAAAGGGCTCCAAAACCAGGTGGCTGTGCTTTCCAGTGCATCATGAAACAGGAGATGCTATTCCAGCAAGCACCCAAGTGCGTCACACTTTACAGGATATTTTTGAACCTGTTGAAAAGTTCTGGTTTTAGTAACTGTTTGCATGTAATTTCTCTTTCCTGTAACTGGTGCTGCGTCAGTATTTAAGATATCATTCCCTCATTAAAAACATTAAGCTGACATTTTCTCTGGACAGTCTTTTATGTTAGATTATGCCAGAAGTAAGGGTGAAATCCAATTGTCTGTGCTCCAGAGAGTTCCAACATTTAGCATTATAAAATCCGCAAAGACAAAGAACAGTTGGATGAGTAGAAAGACAAAGTAACATTTTGAATATTTTTTTCCAAATAGGCCGCATTCTTTGTTTTTAAATGAATCTCTGCTATAAAAACTACTGTGAATGAAAATACAGGCTCTCATTTTTCTAAGATTGTAATTTCTTCTTTGTAACTGTGACATTTTTGACCAGGTCTTGTAAGAGGGTAGGACTGTGATGGCTCTTCTGTGGGAAAAAAATCTTACTGAGACAAAAAAGGAAGAGATATTGAGTATACATTTGCCCAAAAAGGGGTTTTGATTGTTCAAAAATGGAATGGAGAAGTGCTTTTTAAACAGACAAGTGCCAGAGGAGGCACATACTTGGATTTGGTTCACTGTTACAATCCTTTGTTAAGTCTAATAGCTGAGACAAAGTCAAGTGATTAAGCAGGAAAACACATGGTCTCTAAAACAGCACCACATAAGAATGAATTTTCAAGTGTCATTCTACAAGCTCATGATACAGGCTCATAGGCATTTTCTTGGCTATGTTGTAAAAGTTAAAACCACACTGGTGACCTGAGGTGGCCCTGTAGTCTACAAATCAGATGCCTACATTCCTTACTACAAGTGACTGGAACAAGAAGTTTAATTAATTTTGAACTGCTGTTCCTAATCTAACCAAAACATTGATCTGATAATATTTTTTTTTCTTTCCCCTTTTTTCTCTTCCTATTTAGCCTTGATGTAAGTTAACATTTATAAGAAAACTAAAATATTCTCTTTTGTGAAAACTTCCTTTTTTATCAGTGTTCCCATACTCTAATATTTGAATACAGACAGAGACAAGGTGTCCATAATTTCTCTGTAAAAGGGGCCATCTGATGTTTAAGTAAACAGACTGGGCATATGATGTTTTGTTCTACATTTCTCTTCCAGCAGTCACTGATTATAAAAAGCTCTTTAAAAAGCAGCAGAGGAATAAAAAATTACTGGAGGCAGGCTAACTCAGTGTCCACCTAGAAAGGTAACTATCATATACCCTACATGTGTTGGTCATTTTGAGGTATGTTTCAGATGTAAATAAATTTTTAAAAATTTAAGGGAAAGTATTTGTGGAAAAGCAAAGATTTTAAGATCTAAATAAAGTGTCACCTCTCTGAACCCCTCCTACACCCTTTGCCACTAATGAAAGTAGAGGCAACATGGCAAGAAATTGGATTTCTGACCTTGCTCCCTTTGAAGTCAGTGACTAAATTCCCATTAATTTCTACAGAAGTAAGTTCAGATCTTTAATTTGCATTGTCTGTTTGAGCTGGTTTGGGCCAAATTCAGGGAGGGAAACGTCCAAAAGGAATGTCTCCTCAAAGGAAGGCAGGTTATAGCCGCTCCTCCCCCATCCAGGTTCGGGAAAGAAATATTCCTCGGAGGAATGTGAAAGAGAGAATAAAAACTATTTATTTAACAAACACACAGGAAAAGAATAATAATGCTAAATAATGAAATCTCTCGCTGTGGAGAGAAAACCTGAAAGATTTGAGAGTCCTTCTGTGGGTGTGGTCTCTGTCCTCCTCGGAGCTGGGTCAGCGTGGGGCTCCCCTCCAGGGAGCTGGAAAGCAGGAAGGGTGCTTCCTCCACTCTTCTCCCCACACCAGAGAGACGCAGAGGAGTGGTGACCTTGGAGCACAGACTGCTTTGAAAAAGTTCGTCTGACCAGCACTGTCAAGTCCACCACTAAAACGTGTCCCTAAGTGCCATAGCTGCACATCTTTCAAATACCTCCAGGAATAGTGACACAGCCACTTTCCTGGGCAGCCTTTTCCAATGCTTGAAAACCCTCTCAGTGAAGAACTTTTTCCTTATATCTAATGTTTGGGGTGTATTTCTATCCTTATCTCAGGTTTCTTTTACCAGGAATGCCCTTTAGAGGCCCAGATGGAGAGTAGGTTCTTTGGTTGCTCAGCTCTTCTTGGCCCTGTCAGTTTGATCACAGAGCTTCCTGGAGTCCCTGAAAGTCCAAATGCTATGAGATGGGCTGTTGGGACCTTGCCAAGGGGAACTAGCTCAACTTCTGTCCCTCCCGCAGCAATTAAACACCTTGAATCAAAGCTGCCCTTGGGGTGCTACCATGTACAATAGATTCATAGTAGAGTCCGGGTAAAAATACTACAAGCATTGGTACAAGAAAGAAGAAAATGGCTTCTATCTTGTGCTTAGGGTGTGTATGCTAGAAACATTAATGACTGGGAGATGAAACACTGACTGTGCTGTGAAAAGCAACAATTATATTACTTTAGACAGTCACAGAATAATGGGAAAAACCATGAGAATATCTATTGTGCAAGGACTGAAATTCATATATCCCCCTTTGAACTGAAACCAAACAATGCTAAAAAACTGATTAGTGTGGGTTTAAGAGGTGAACTTTGAGTTCTGTCTTTTATTACCAAAGTAAGTCTGTAAAGGATGGGAGTGCCTGTCCTGGTTTGAGACAAATTAGAGGAAATGTTTTGGAAGGAATGTCTTCATAGGAGGCAGGTTTCAGCCGCCCCTCCTTCACAGGTTCAGAAAGAAATTTTTCTCAGAGGAAAGTGAAAAAAAAGTTATTTATTTAACAAACCGGGTGCATGCAGGCACCAAAAAAGAATAATATTAAATAATAAAACCTCTCGCTGTGGAGAAAACTGAGTCCTTTCTGTAGGTGTGGCTTTGCTCCCTCTGGAGCTGGGGTTTGGCGTGGGCCCCTCCAGGCCACAGTGTAAGGTCTCCCGGTGATGTTCTGGTGTTGCTGAACAGTCCAGAAGAAAAGAAGAAGCCAAAGTCCCAGGAAAACTCTGTGCTTTAGCTAATGAATAAGAAGCTAGCTAAAGAACAAAAGAATGGAACTCTCTTCCCTGCTGCAGAGAGCCAAGAGCTGAGTGAAAAAACTGAGCAAGTTACCTGTGTTTTTGAACACAGGCAGCCGAAAAAATTATACTGGCTCCCCCTCATCTCCCGGAGATAGCTTTAAAGGCACAGAACTCATGTCTTGCATAGGGCAGACGATACGGAATACAGTATCACACAGTCACCTCAGGACAGTGCCAAAGGCCGCGGTTCTGATGGGATTTTTGGAGAAGAGGAATAGAAATGCGGCACAGGAAGCAGAGATGATGTACACAGTTATTTGCACCAGGTTGAACGACAAACATTTCATGCAACTACACTACACTGAGAGCCATTGACACCTTTCTAAAGCACTTCCAAAGCAAGTTTTCCAACTCCTCAAGCGGTTGCTTGGACTAGCATATTGGAAAATATATCTCAGTTTATTTTGATGGGGGAATGTTTTCCCTCACTCATAAATGTGTCAATAATCTTTTGTGAATGGCTGAGGTTATTGAAACCTCCTGTGCTGCAGTAATATATTCCTTCCTTTAACAGACTGCCTCATTTTCTGAAGGCTTATTGGAAAATAAAAATCTTATATAAAATGTACTTCAGATCATTTAACTTTTCTATCTCCTTTTATAATCCAATGAATTTTATTAATTTTAATAATCTCCTTGTGGGCTCAAAGATTGTAGGGCCTAGATTAAAATGCAGTGCATATGAATCTGAATTCATAAAACAAATTAAGTCTCTTCTTGCTTATAAGGTTGCAGTTACTTGATTCAGCCAATGCAGCCGAGAAATGGGATGCGAGTAAACTACCTGCTAACTGATTTTTATTCTTCTGTGTCTACACAAATCATGTAGAGATGGTTTAGCTACTATCTAAATTAGGATTGATAAACCTGACACATATCTGCAAGGAATCCTTTCTAGAGATATTAAACCTGCAGCCCATATCAGTATTTTTGTAGCACTATCAGTCAATGTGATCAGTGACAAAGATTACCAGTGAGCTGATGTCCATGGCAATTTTTCCTTTCTCTGTTTCAGCAGAGATGGGCCCAGTAGTGCAAATACAGATATGTCTGATTGTAAAGTTGTTGCCCTTTGCTGGCTGTTGCCCTTTGCCAGCAGCAAAAAGTGAAACTCCCAAGTACTTATCCTTTGATAACTATAGCCTCCATTGAAGCCAGTTGAACTGTAGCCCAATATACTTAGAGAGAAAAACCTGTCTATTCCTTGGCTCTCACCAATAGCTGAGAGAGCCAAACAAATTAAAACCACCTTATTTCTTTCTTTGCAACTTAAGAGGAAAGTTATCAAACTTAGCTTCCAATAAAGAATACATTCCTGTGAAGCTGAATGTGATTGGTGGCTTCTTGCAATTTTAATTAATACCCTCTAATGCTTTATTACAATTCTTAAAATGCTTTCATTTAAAGACAGTTATTCTTGACAAAGGAAAAGGAAAAGGAAAAGAGAAAGGAAAAGGAAAAGAACCTAGAAGTCAGAAATGCAGAATAACTCTGCTCTAGGGCCAATGTTGACCTCATAAGTTCCACTCTCAGGCAGGCAAGGAATAAAGATGAAGGTACCTTTTGAGATCAGCTTATTTGGAAAGATCAAAGAGAAGACAAAGGTACAGCTATATCCACATCCTTATCTTTGGTGTTGTGCTTTCAGAATAACTTTAAATATTCCAGTTAAAAGTTGGTTTGCATGAAGACAATGCTGCCCTGTTCCTCTCAGTAATCTTCATCACTTCTAGTTCTGATGAGGTAGATCCAAAATCTTGGTGGGTGAGAGAAGTGTCCAAGTACAGAGTGAAAAGAGTTCTTCCGTCTTGCTTTGAAGATGGAAGACACAAACTGGACATCTAAGAGAAAATAGCTCCTCCCCGAGAATGCTCCAAATCCGTACTCAAACTACTGACTGAATGCTGCAGTTCTGAGACATCTTGTGCTGCTAGAAATTAAAGGCATCATAAACACCCTAGTGATTGTTTAATTCAGTAGCCAAAACATAGGAATATGGTACATCCTAATGTGATACATGTACATTAACTTAAAAATATTGGTAAATAAAGCTAAAGCACAGAAAAAAAATTGACTGCAGAATTTTATTCCTCCATCACTGAGAGGCATCATTATCTGAGATGGCACAGAATTTTAAAAAAATACTATCACAAATTTTCAAGTGTGTCTCCAGTTCAAAAAAATAAAACCTACACAACTACAACAAAAAAACCTAGAAGAAAAAAAAGTGCTGGTTTTACTTTTGCTCTTTTTAAATTTTTTAAGAAGGTTTGGACTTTGGTGAAGAACTTTGGTGAAGAATTTTGGGCAATTATGCCACTTTGAAGTGTCCTTCCAACTCAGACAATGGCAAGATGCAGAAGATTTGATCTGTAAAGGCACAGAGCAATGAAGAGCAGTAAAATCTGTGCATCTGCTTAATGGTTAAATAGAGCAAAAGACTTACAGAAACATGAATAAGGACAGACGCATAAAACCTAGACATATACAAGACAGGACTTATTTGAATTTCTCATGAAAAATATTGGGCATGTTGTATTTTTGGCCTTACATTTGTGTAAAGATACAATAACTACAAATACATTATACTTCTCACCTTCATAAGGTAGTTAGATACTGACTAAGATTAGTGACGGTGTAGGATGTTGCACTAATGCTAAGCAGCGACATTCTGGATCTGGTCCAAAATTGTTTCTCAAGGACCACTTTCTTCATATCCCATTGAATACGTGTTTGTTCTTGTGAATGGCTCCTACTTTTGGGATCTTCTCAAAGTGGATGTTATGATGTTTACTCCCATGGATATAGGAATCAATAGCTATAAAATATTTGAACAAAGTTATATGGCAGTAAGGAAAATGGTCAAAGCTGCCACAGACAAAAACACGGAGAACTTCATAATATTAGCCGAAGACAAACATTGTCTAGATCATCGCAAATCACAGCATGACATTACCAAGTAAACTGAAGGAATGCATGACATCATACAGTGAGATTTACCGGCCAGAGTCGAGTTTCCATGGTAATTCATAAGTATAAATCAAGCTATTCAGAATTGAATTTCTGCTTGTCTTTTTGTTGTGATTTTTTCCCAAACTTCAGTTCCTTTAGGTCATAACTGAAATATTAATTAGTCTGTAATGTAGACTTGAGGGACTTCTAAGAAAATGCACAATAGAGATAGATTCAAGATAGTATAATTACAGTTTTCCACTATACTTGGTGAGCAGGGTAAGTTCAAGATTAGTTTTTCTTGTTGTATTATACCATTTGAAAGTAAATGTCAGACACATCATGCTGAAATAGGATGATATTTTTCCTACACAAACACAGACAGTGCACTAATGAGCTGACTCTTCCATCAGATTTGGAACATGCAGGAGTTGACCAGGGAGCATGTCAAGGAAGCTTCTGTAGTAAATAATTTGACTAGTAAATAACAGGAAAAGTAGGTCAGTGGTGCTTATGACTCCTGCAAACCAATGAATTTTCACTGAAAAGTATTGTCTAAGTGGCATAAAAAATTTTGGAACTTGCAAATTAGAAGAATATAATGAGAAAAACCTTTTTTTAGGAAATTAGATGAGTTGGACAAATACACTGAAGCATACTGAATTAATGACTGAGAAACTTTTCAGATAGTTTTGGAAAAAATACGAGCCAAAGCCAAGACTCAGGAATATCTGTTAAGAGGTGAATTACTACTCACTTTTCCCTCTCCCCATCAGAAAATCCGATGTGTAATGCACAAACACTGATGGCTCACTCTTCATCCTCTAATGCCTTTTTGCTGAGTAGAGGATATGCTTATTAGGTAGGTGACTGTCTCACAGCAACAGTGCTTAATGACAAATCTTGAACGCCATTCTTCACTTTAGCACAGACTGATGATGGTCAGGCACAGAGGTGCTTATGAAATACTGGAAGCAGAACTGTCTGCATGAAATTCCCATTGCATCTCTTGGTTAAGCTGCATTTATTGTCTTCAGCCCAGGTGTAAATAAAAAGGAGGCAAAGGGTGTTTTCACGTCTATTGTCCTCAAGGAAAATACCACAGAGAGAAAACTGTACTCCTTTGTACACAGTGCTCAGGATTATCAGTCTCTGCAGTGCTGGCAACATCCCAACAACTCGCATTTGCCTTGAATCCTGGTTAGGCTCTGTGTGGCACCATAATGCTCCTGAGTCAATAAATATTAATTAATATTCAAACTACATCAGTAAAAGGCCATAGCAGAGTCTGCGTGTCTAGTATTTGAGTAAGGGTAGTTTTTCAGTGGTTCCAAATGTGTTGATTTGAGACAGTCTGGACGTTGCTGTATCTCAGTCTTCAGCATGATGTAGCTAAACCATGAGGTTATATACATAAAGTGGGACCCAATAAACCTTTACAGTTACATTGGAAGAGATGATGGAAGGTTCCTCTTTTTCTGGAATGAAAACCCAAAGGTGATGCAAATAAGCACAGGGAACATTTACAACACTGGACAGTGACTTATCATCTGGTTTTCATTCATGGTCCAAAATGTGAATCTAAGTCTGTACAAAAAAAGGCACATGAAATGATCATAGACTATTGGCCCTGACACTGATGAAGTCTGTAATAAATTGTTAACCTCACCTTTAAACTGAATGAACTTCTGTGATGAATTAAGGTTAGGGCCATCTCAAACCAAAGATTTTTCATTCCTCATCCCACAGCTAAGCCACAAAAACACCTAATTTCTGGTGCTGGTTCAGGCTCTAGGTTCAGACAGTCTATTCTATAGATATTTATCCCTTTTTATGCTGCCCAAGT
This sequence comes from Falcunculus frontatus, assembly GCA_013398115.1. Classification (NCBI taxonomy): domain Eukaryota; kingdom Metazoa; phylum Chordata; class Aves; order Passeriformes; genus Falcunculus; species Falcunculus frontatus. The sequence continues at coordinate 3,309,554 of VZRV01005418.1, forward strand.
CAGAGCATAGCTGTAATAATGGAATTCCTTTTCAGAAAGAGAACATTTAGTAAAAACTTTCTGTATCAAATAATTGGAGTCACCAACTGTGAAGTTGCGTCAGATGAAAAGAAACATGTGAAGATCTTGTATTCCCTACAATGAAAATGATTCCTGTTATTGTAAGAGTACTTCTAGACTTTTATTCAGAGACAAGTCACAAATTCAGGATGCTAAATAGGATGCAGCTGAGCAACTTGATCTTCATTTTCCTTGGGATGTGAAAAAAATAGAAGAAACCATACACACTGCAATTTATGGAGCAATAAATGGACTGAATAGCGGAATAAACATCAGTAGAGAACATAAAAATGCCATGAAACATTTCCACCAAAATGGTTGAAGTCTCGCTTCCCTGACAAATCCACCAAGAGACATTTTCATTCCTCTCTATTTCTGTAAAACTAAGGATTGTCTGAACAAAGGGAAAAGAGATCATTAAGAGATTAAAAACAAAAGAAGTTTTAACTTCGCACATTACATGTCTTTCAGTGATGCTATTAGGGAAATTAATGAAACCCATTTTCTTTACTCTGGGGCTCTGGAAAAGTCATTAGATTGGAATGAATATATAACACTACATCAATCTAATTTCAAGAGAGGGAATCGGCAAACCAATGAGCAGATGCAGCTTCAAAAAATTCACCTTAATGGCAGTAATGTAAGTTTCATGAGTTACAGTAGAAAACAAATTAAAAACAACACAAAGAGACAATGATGCAATGGAGCACAAACACAACAATTAAGTGCCTCTGTCTATTCAGCATCATCTTGACAATTAACAATGCCACTTTACTAACTCAGTATTTGGCTCATCCTATTTATTTGAATGATACCCTCTCAGTGCACTCTTCCTCAGACACAGATTGAAAGCATGTTCCCTTAAATAGAAATGTATTTGGTGACTTTGAAATTTCAGTAAGGAGGCAACTTTACAGAATATTAATTTGAGGGAGTAGAAAAAGGATTTCTTGTAGGGTTTTAAAAATGTAATTACTTTAAAATTGTACCTGCTTTCGAACACTTGAAATCTTAGTATACACTATCTGTCTTCTTAAGTGATAAATTTTTGTTCTCTTAATTAAACTTTACTGCTTGCATTTGCTTTAAGAGTCACTACTGTGATACCAAATGAGAAGTAAAACTGATGTATTAATACAAGAACCAGAAACAAATACTTGAGATCTCTGTGAAACCAAGAAAATAAGATAAACTGAAGCTAGAGAACATGCCCAGGCATTGCAACATAGGTAACTAAAGCTCCTGCTTCTTTCTGTAGTTTCACAAAGACTCTTGCTGATTTATAGAGGTTTTACATACCTCCTGCCTATACTGTCACTTGAAACAGCTCATATTCTTCCTATAGATGTTGCCCATGGACAAATATTGCATGATAAAGAAAATGCTCCAGAATTTCCATGTACACCAGTGGGACACAGCACTCCCTGGTTCTAATAGTGACTTATATTGCCTTTTGCAGGCAGCTGCAAACATACACTACATGGTCTGCAAAGGAGCCTGTAGGACCCCATAAACAAGGTAGTCAGTTCTACTTCAAATCTGTGCTTGAAATAGTCACACACTTTGCGCAGGCTTCTGATTTAGCCTTTGGAACTGACTTTTGATCAGGTGGCCAAGTAAAGCAAAGCCAAATCCACACTCCCACTGTGCAACTACAGGCTTTCAGACAGGGGTTTCAGACCAATGTCTAGCACAACACCCTTCCCTGCCAACCTCTACTTCCTTTAGAAGAATTAAATGAACTAAGTTCCCATGCCTTGAAGTCGAATTCTACCCTTTCATTTAAAACCTTAAAGAGATAAATGATCATCTCTCCAGTTTAACTCCTTAGTCCTTGACAGGAGTCAAACAGGCAATTTGTATGGGCAGCACGTTCTCAGTACTAATGTCCAATTCTGTCTGTGCATACCTGCACAGAAGTACAAACACCCTTGATTCCCTTCTTGCTTTATCACAGTTCATCTTGTATTATTTCTCTTCTTTGTAATTTAGAGTGGTCCATTTTCCAATGACAAGTCAAATACAGTCTGTCGAAAGCAGCCAAGCACTCACTACGAATATCAAACACAAAGTCAATGGTTCACTGGAATCTGCTGCATGGAAATCTTTCTTGCAGAAACAACTTTTGCTGGTAGCGAGCAGCAGTGAATAATGTCCAGTGCAAAGGATACAGGCACACTGCGGATGTCATATCAACAGTAGCAGGCACTAAGATCACTTGGCAGCTGGTAAACCTTAAATGGGATGCTTGGATCTTCACAATGCATGTAAAGGAGCACAGAGCTTGCATGCTGGCCGAAATAATCACTGGTGCAGGGACTGTATCTGATACTGTCTAACAAGTGCCCTTGTTGAAAAATAAAAGACTCTGTGACCCAGCACCTCTGTGACAAATATTGTATTTCCAACAATCCTCATCCATCCGCACTTAAGATTTAGTGTGACAGCTGACTGACTTGCCATAAGAAACAGGCTTGGGAACAGTATGTGTTGCATCTTTCCACAAAAGTACTGTATTTCGCGGAGTGGTACCTATCACTCCACTAAATTTAACGAACAGCAAGTATAACAGAAGATTTACAAGCTTATTGCTTTATTGAGACTGCAACAATGTTTTTGTAATCAACAAAACAACTATACTGTAAATGTTTTTTATGCTTTTCCTGGTAGAAAGTTATATAACATTTTATAAATGTCAAGAGAGCTAGGGAAAAACAAGTGAGGGGGAAAACCTGGAGGAAGTTTGGCCTATTTATTTACTTCTGTCTCTGGGCAGCTCTCTTCAAGAGACAGTGATGATATTTGTGAATAAATGGCATGACTTCAGAAACTAATAAATTCCTCCAAGACAAGGAATTTAAGAGGCTTGAGCAGTTTGGTGCTAAAGAGGAGTTATTGTAATTGTGAAAGAAAAAAACGTCTGGGCTGTGCTTTAACACATAGACTAGGGAGGTAAAAAGTTTACATTTTTAATAGTCTTTCAAAGCAGCTTTGGTGGGTGCTTAAGCAGATTCTGGCTTGCACAATGGTGCTCTCTTTCCCCTGCAGAAGTTTGTCTTGAATGTCATTGTCGCCAGTGAAATGAAGAAAGCAGGGTTGTGGCAGTAATTACTTGCCAGACAAGGCACTGACAATGACTCCTCGCTACCACTAAGCAAGGGGGCACTGGAGGAATTGTGATTCACTGAGGTGCATTTGCTGTTCTGCATGTTCTGAATGTCCCGGGTGCACCAGCACAGTATTTCAAATGTGACTCAAACATACGTGTGTTGTTGCCCTTCTGCTGAATTTAGGGTGTGGTTACACATCACTGTTTCACTGATGCTACAGCAGGCCTTTGACAGAGTATGTTTTACTGCTGTGCCCCCCAGTCCTGTGCATCCCTACCACCCTTCTTTGTGGTGGAAATAGTGGTCCTACACTGATGTCATACCTGGCAGTGGGAGTGAGCTGCTGACAGGAGATGGAGGAGCAGAACTATTCTTTTAACAGCCTCTTGGTACTATGAGTTTGCTGTAATGTGAAACTGGATCCTCAGCCAGAGTACCTGCCTTAGGGATTATGCTCCTGCTCTAGCAATTAAAGTCAGACTGCTGCAGGCAGGTAGAATCTGATGCAGTGTGAAATCTGATGCAACAGGTTCACCCATATGAGTACTTTTAAACAAACTTGAACTATCAGTGTGACAGATATCAGTTCATGTAGCTGTTGCGTTTTTGCAGTTACTTTAGGAGACTGAAAACTGAATTTACTGTATCAACAAACCACAGTGTTAGGCACTATGCCTCTTGAGATTCCTTGTCAGCTGGTGGACCTTATGCATATTTCATTGCCCAATGCAGAGCCTCAGATCCTCTGGATTACTAGAAGAGAAGGAAATAGCATAAGCAGAAATGTTTAACATCTAGGTGGCAGAAAGCTTTTGGAACAGCCACTGCTCTTAGTATTAATCTATTCTTAGCATTAGTCTCCACATAATAGCTATATATCAGACGTATCCCTCACTATAAACAAGTACACAAATGCAGCTCTGAGGCATTACAGTAACTAATTAACACCTTTATTTTGCCCTTTAAAATAGAGGTATTATAGTTCCAGGTCTAAAAGAGACTAATTTTTGAGAAAAGTTTGCTATTCCAGTATACTTAAGTAACGTTTTGCTTCAGCTTCTACAGTAACTGTTTTGTCCTTTACAGTAGACTCAATTAATTTTTTTCTTCATGCAGCAAAATACCTGGTTTATTATTACTTCATTTCCCCTGCAGATTCAAAGGTGGGCTTTCAACCATGGTACATGCTACTTTTCTTTTCTTTAACTCTTAAACGAGTTGATTTCAGCTGTATCTTATCACAACATTGTGAATATTTCTGCAGAGTTTATTTTGAGAAAGCTTGTCATCAATTTGCTACTTACCTAAGACCATTTATAGTCAGCAAAAAGTATGCATTCACCCAGAAAAGTGCAGAATTTCTTTGATATTTTGCAAGCATGTTTTACTCAGATATATGATCTAGGCAGGACTTAGCTTAAGCTTCTTTCATTGTGGACCAATTTTCTTTGGATTAGCAACTTGTTAGAAGTGCAAACACTGGCAGTTACTACAGAACAGGTGACAACTTTATATATAGCCTTATTTTTTCTATGTCACCCTTATTTTTTGTGTGAATCTTATGCATGCTTCTGACAGACTTCTCCTTATTCATCAATTTATCTATCCCTGCCAGTGAACACAAACACATGTCTTACCAAAGCACTGGATAGAACATAACTTAAGAAGACCTTCTATTTCTTTTACTATTCTGTATTTTAATGGTCTGAACACCAGAGGGTCTGAGCAAACACCTGTATGAAAGATTCCACTCTTCTTGCATTGCTGAAGATATATCTTGGAAGAAAGTTTCCTACAGGTGAAAGTAACTCAGGACCTAATATTTTGGTCTTTATGGGCTGCCTCTTAGATTTTGCTTTCAGTACTGAAAGTTACCCCACATTCTGAGATGGGCAGCAGAAATGGGGTGGTGAGTTGGGCCATTTCTTTGGCTACAGATTTTTCTTCACTGACCTTTACCCATCTTGGGATTTCTCAGAAGAAGGAACAAACTACTGGTAACTAGTAATTAAAGTCACTAAATCTGGACATTTGTAAACATGACAGAAGGAAATTTGAATACTTTCATCTTGTTAGCTTAAAGTTAAGTTCTTAAGGATAGAGTGGCCTGTGTTTGTTGGAAAGCAGATCTTGCAGCTCAAAAATTAAATCCTACTTTTTTGGTGGTTTTTTCCCCCCTGAAGATGGCCTTGCTCAGCACTGTGGAGAAAAGCCTTCCTGATATTCAGATGAAACCTAGCAGGGAAGGGGCACTATGCCTTACTCCTTGCTTTGCACACTTCCAAGAACCCTCTGAACCGCAAAACCTCTCTGTGCCTGCCTGTCAAAGTGTGTTGCCTTGTTACAACCTGTATCTCTTCCTTTACCTTGCAGTGATCCCTCAGCCACAGGAAGTTCTGTTTGAAAGCCTGTGAGAAAAAAAAAGAGGAAAAAAAAAGGAGTATGGTTTATAAATTTAAAAGAGAATTGCAGTTATTATCTCTTTAGGCCAAAATAACAAAGTTAATGTCTGAGATCCCAAGAGCAGCAGACTGACCTGAAACTGCCAGCCTCATTCTCACGTTCAATTACACACAGCCTTATTTTCCTTACTTCCAGAGTAGGGACCATTCAGTATGCAGATGCATGAAGCAGCATAACACAGTATGAATAGACATGGGCTTAGACTCTGCTGTTTGTACTCATGATGATTAATATTGTACTAGAGCTGCATGAAAAATGGATTTTTTTGTTTGTCAGCCAACAAAGTAAACAAATGGGGAGAAATTGGGGACTGCATAAACATTCATTTCCAGCCTTTTTTTTTTTTTTGCCTCCATTTTATTTATCTTTAAAAGAAAAATTTGTTTGAAGACACAGTTTATAAAGAAACGCATTAAAGTATTCTGTGTGGAAAAAGACAATAAGGAAAATACTTTCTTCCTTTGTGAACTCAGTTTCCTCAGGCAGTGTGTATGTTGAAATCAGTTAATTCATGAGTTAAACTGCAGTTATCCTGTGATTTTTGGTGCTCAGCCGCCTGCCTTTCTCAGAGGCTCTCCCGGGGCAGCTGCTCCCGTGTTGCTGCCTACAAGGGCCCCCTGCCCTCCCAGGCCAAGCTTTTGGGCATCCTGGGGCAGCTGGTGAAGCACCTGCTCCAGGCAGAGCAAATCAGCCAGCAGCCCCTGCCTTGTGCTGCAATAGACACTGAGGGCATCATCAGCCTGTTCCGGTTTAATTCTTCCTTAAATGTAACTTACTGTTACAGTCAATGTGTGCCATCAGCCACAGACCCTGCCAGTGCCTGTCTCAGCATCCTCTCCATTACACCATGTTCCTGAAATCTTGTGATCTACGTATGGTGGCAGTCTAAAGTCCTTTTTACCCAGAACCTTACTGCTTCTATGTGTGACAGGTGTGTATAGAGAAATATTTGCTTCAAATGTAACATTGCTTACCTTTTGAAAAAACAAAGTGAACAAAGTGCTTATCTCCAACCCACAGAATTCTACCTTTTGGACTCCTACAGTTCAGTTCAAATTATTTTACAAGCTTGCTTAAAAGCAACTTAACTCATTTAGCAAAATACTAATTAAAAAAACATGAGGAAAGATTAAAAATAGAATCAAAGATAATAAAAAAGGCTGCTCTGACAATACTGGCAATGAATATAGGTGAATAGGTCTTGAGCCCCTGTTATCTTTCCTCCTTGCTTCATTTCACAGCTCAGTGCACTACATCTTCTCATCTCACTGGTGTGAGGTGGCCATTTAAGGGTCATTTTGAACACAGTGTGCAGTTCTGGATATACCACAATTAACAAAACACCTGCTCTAAACAACTGTGCTAATATGCTAGAGACATCCTATGAGCATTTCATACAGCTCTCATGCTTTTAGCTGGCAGTATGTAGTCTGCTGATTGTAAATTTGTCTTTGCTGGACAATATAAGGGACAATGAGTTGCTGTTTACCTTGAGAGCAATCTGCTTACAACTCCCAACATCACTATAGGTTGCTAGGGATCCAAGTGTGCATTTTGGGATGGAGGGAAGGACCATCTTTAGCTTAGGAAAGAAACACTGGCAATTTGGTCAGCTGTAAAACATAATCTGTACTAATTGGCACACTACCATCATTCAACAAGCAGTATTTTGCACTGAGAGAAGGTATTGTGTCCTCAAGAGTTCAGTTAAGTGAAAGGCATCACACAAGAACCAACAATGACATAAATAGTGAGAAATGGCTGGTGAAATCATCACAGAAGGGCTGATCACCGGTTGATCTAGCTCACCGCTTTTTACTCTCTACAAGATTTGATCCTGTTTGCACAAGCATATAGGATGTACCTGGTAACTTTTCCAGTGCTGTTTCATGTAGCTTTCCTGAAGCAAATGGAAAAGAATGGGAGCTATGGTTTTCTACTTATGAGATATTAAAATTTGCACTTTTTTACTTCCTTTCTCATAATTTCATATCTCATAATGTTCACAGGTTTGGCCTACTCATGCTTATCTGTTCTCTTACTTTTGGGTTTGCTTTCTATAGCATTTCTCTGAACTGAATTATTGAGTTGGTATTCCTTGTTACCTCAGATAAAATCTTCATTATTGCAAAATGAATTTCATTCTACAATCTTAAAAATTTCATAGCTAGCTACATGCATAAACATGTAAACACCAGACACCACTCCTGCTGCTAATTCATAAGGTTGCATTGCAAATACAGGTGAGCAAATACAGGCACAGCTGATGAGACAGGATCACAGGGCTCTCTTAGGACTTCCTCCAGCCACCTGCTTCTTGACACAAAATTACTTCCCTTTACTTGAACATCCCAGCGAAGGAAACTACTGGCAAACAGCTCTGCTTTTGGTGCCTTCAAGATTCAGATGTTTTGTTCTTACCATTCTTTACTTGCCTTCCGTCCCTCCAACCTGCTTTGAAATGGAACATCACTAGTTCTTGATAATCTACAGGGCATGGAAATGACAGTACATGGTTGGTGATTACTGAAGATACCAGCTAATGACAGATCTTCTGCGGATCTGTTTTTCTCTACACATGCATCTTCATTCATGTGACAGGGCACTCATTCCAGCAGCTTATACTAAGAAAAAGGAATGATGAGACACTCCAGGTTTGCCAAAAATCAGTGCTTCATTTACTAGAGGGACAAAGGAAACTGGGAGTGCCTTTGTGAGAAGCTGGCCCCTAACATTTGCTCTTCTTATTGATGTTCCCTTGCCCAGGGCTGAGATGGAATGGAAGGTCTTGAAGGATCTTGTTTCTTCACTGCCCTGGCATAAGTTGAGCATCATGGTTGCATGCCCTATGTGCATTCTGTCCCTGCATATTTTTCTCTTTGACTGCCAGGCAGGGGAATTTATCAAATATATTACACCTAAAGCAGACTACCATTTTTTTTCTCTTTAAGGAGTAACCAAAGCCACTCAATTTCTGCACTGTAGAAAATATTCATCCAAAACTTTGCATCTTGCTGATCGGATAGCTGCTCTCTCCATCACAATCCTTTCCAAGAGCTTGGTTCTGTCTTCGCAGTCTTCTTATCCTTGCAGAACAGGTTTGAGAAAAAATTACAGCCTCCATCATCAATTGAGAGCTTGATTCAAAGTACAACAACCCCAAATGATCAAAAGATATTGCCATTCTAAGTAAAAAAGTGCACAATTTTAATATGGGATTATATACTGAACTTGTAACATGCCTTCTTTATTAAAAAAATAAAACACATACAACTAATGGTGGCAATAATAGCAAGTTGTCTTCTATAACAACCAGGTTTAATTGTTCATTCTGACATGCTCCAGCACTCTATTAAACACAGATTACTCAGGACTGAATAAATGAATACAAAGTAAACTGGTCCACTGCTCTGCAGATATCAGTGGAAATAATGAATTACATCATTTCATGAAAATGCATAAAGGGCCAGGGAAGGTCAAGAGGTTGTTATAATTTCACATTGACCATTTCCACTCCAGTTTTCCTGTGTATAGTAAATCCTGGAAATGCCTTATTTCTTACATGAGAGGTCATTCTATTTTATAGACTCGATTTTCTTCCCTAAGCAAGAATTTTGTATAATTCAGGTGGCAGGCTATTTTCTTTCACGTTTTAAAATTCTAGAGCCCATATTTTTTGCTAAGATACTTATAAACTGATTTTTTGTTGTTGCTCCTAGTGTAGTGATTGACTTTCCTAAGAACACACAGTAGGAGACATACATCCACAAGCAGAGGGAGGGGGCATGGATTGTGTAACATTTGCATTGTTTTTTTAATTTACTGTGCTTGCAGCACCTTGAGATCTCTAATAGAAGAAAGATCCTATTTTGTTAGATAACATGAAGTGACAGTAACGATTGCACTATTGCTTTTAGAATTTACATATAAAAATTCCATTGAAAAATTATCAAGGATTGCTGGGTTGTGCTTTAACAGATTTGACTAGTTTATAAGAGAATGCCTAACGAAACAAACACACCAGCAAAAAAGGATACCATGCACGTTACTGCCTTATGCCCTAATAAACCCTGCACAGCAATTAAACGGGTAATGTTCTGTGAAAGCACAAAGTATACAAATGATTCACATGAATGGTGTGTGTTTTACCAAACCCATCAACCTTCTTGTTCAGTCCAAGGGACAAACTCACATTTCCTGTGGTAGCCCAAATCTCTGATTGAACAGATACAGTGTCCTTTTCCCTTTGCCCATGTTTTGACATTTCTGGAAGCCTTTGCATTTGAAGGTTATTATATTCCCAGAAAGTGGAAAAAAAACAACTGCTGCTAATGCCGCTAATATTCCCCGATGAAACACCTGCTCTTTAATGCATTTAGGAAAGTACTGAGAACTCTAGAATATGCCATGTAAGGTTTTTATGAGGTTGGAAGCAGGCCTTTCAGATAACCATTTACAGATGTATGTCAAATAAAATCAAGAGCCCAAACCATTGCTTTGCCTGGGAATATGACTGTGAATTATGACTCAAAAGGCTCTTTAGAACTGTAGGTATAGGAGGTGATTCAAGGCCTCTTGAAACCATCAAAGCCCATTACCGGCAGTGGAGACTCAATACGAAACCCCTACTTATCTGGGAAAATCTCTGTCCTTTTCTGTTTTATTTTTACCATTTATATTTCAACAACATACGAAGGCCCTACAGTGAAAGCCTACACTCCCTAACTCAGCTTCCCCATGTACATCCACAGTTGGTGCCAGACAGCTGGGCACAGATTAGACTGACTCTTTGAAGCTTTGATTCATCAAATATTCTCTCAGTTTCTGTGGGAGAAGACCCAGTAAGATTTGCCAGCAGGAGGAGGGATGTTCACTCTGCCCTACAGCAAGAGATCATCTCTTCCCCTAAGGAAACATAAGGCTTTACATTTTTGTAGCACAGATACCTCTTAAAAATGTAGCCAGATGCATTTCAGGGTCCACGGCTCTCCAGAATGGGGAAGGCGGCATTAAAACCCAACAAACAGAGCATAGGCTCACCAAAGTTATGTCAAACATGTTTGGATAAAAGGGATGATCACACAGCCACAGCAGGTAATTCTCTGGTCTCTCAGGCCTCAATCACTTCCTACCATTAGGGTTTAGGAGAAGGACTGAAGGAAAATTATATAGCACCTGCCTAAAACAGGAGGTCTTTGAAACTTCTGAAGCATCTGGCTGGTGATGGACTGTGTAATACACAGGTTTGCGTCCTGATGACTGTTCCAAAGCTGTGACAGAGAAGATGAGTCAGATGTGAAACGGAAATTTACCTATGCCAGGTTTCATGTCACTGGACTTAAAAAGGCACCACTGACTTGTTTACTTCCCCTGATAAAGCTTTTACAATGCCTCCAGGGGTGTCAGTGAGTACACAGAGCCTTTCTTCAGGAAGTTATGTCAGTTTTCTGGATGCAAATTTATGAAAATTGTAATTGTTCATAAAGTTGCCTCTTCTGCATCTGCCGTTAGCCACTATAAGCACCCTAGTGACCACTGGTAACTACTGTATCTACATGTTATCCAAGGACCCTGACACTGCTCCATACTCTTTCTGTAATCCTCTCTCCTCCGTAAAACTGTTTCTTTCACCCTTAATCAGAGAAACAAGAGGCAATTCAAAACTGGATGAATTGTATGAACAAGTAAAAAGTACAGTGAAAAAGAAAAAATCTGTAAGTGATCAAAAGCATTCCTACAGTCTGGAATCCTTAGTCTAAAGGATCCAAGTTATGCTTTCCTTCCCTCATACAGTATATAATGTATTTTTAAAATAATTATAACCTCCCATTGTGTAATTTAAAAGTGATTAATTACTTTATCCATACACAGTGGGCACACAAGCTCCAGTCATTAGCAGCACCATGTGTTCAGTTCATGCCACAAATCTTTAAATAGTATTTTGGTCTGCACATAATGTCAGTGTTGTCTGTGGTGTCTTGTACAGATATTTGGCAGTTCTTGATGGAAGACAGGCATTCTGCTCATTAATTTTCTAGCTGTTTATCAGTCATACTGTCAGGTCCCCATTATTTCAATTGTGTGACTACAATAATTAGTGTCTTTAGACCTCCTTAGCCTTGCTCCAGGCTATGTGCTGACGTCTGCTGGGTTTAAAGTTTATTCCAAATGATTGTATGTTTACTTGTCTCCCAGGTGTTGTATTTTTAATCCTTATGGGGGTTTTCTACCCACTTCAAACAAGCTCACAAAAAGTAACATGCTCAAAGGAGTAGAGCTTCCAACTGAGGAAGCTAATTAGGAATTATCTGACATTATTATATTCAGACTCAGTAGCTGAATGGCCTGGTAGCAGTGAAGCAAATCACAGGGTATCTGGATGTGTAGAATGTCAATTTGTAAAGGTGTCTCACTGACACTCAGAATATATCTCTTCATTTTTCTCAATGTTGTACCAGCATTCTCAAAGAGTATGTGTGTACCACAAAATTTATTTTCCACCCCTGCAAAATATACACCAAGACACCGACAGCAAACCACGATTACATCAGATTGAACACATAACCACTACAAACCCCAGTCTTATCTCTGTATGTTAATTATCAAGTTTAAAGTTGTCTTAACCTGAACTCTGACTATAAACTGCCGGCCACATCCCTGCACAACACCGAGAACACGAGAGCAGGCTGAATACCCATCTATTGCAAATTCCATATTTTGGGTATTTCCCCGGTAGGAGAATTCACTCGTGGGAACAGCAAGATCAGGAAATTGATCGAGGCATCTCCCCCACAGCTGCTCCAAACACCTCCTGCCCCAGCAGCACCTGCCTCCGCTCCACTCTCCGCTGTCTCGGCTGCACCCCAGCGTTTCCCGCAGCCCCTCCCCGTGAGGTGCCCTCAGGCGTCCCGCTCTCCTCAGCTTCGGCCGGAGCCAAGGGTCCGAGCGCTCATCCCGCCCCCGGCGCTCATCCCGGGAGCACACAGCCCGAGCCCCCCGCGCCACCGCAATTCCCGCCATCGCGACTCCTTCTGGTGTGCAAAGGAGCTTTTAGTCACCGGTGTGGGGGTTCGGAGGAAAGCCCCGCCAACATCCCAAGATCCCAACATCGCAACATCGCATCGTCCCCGCGCGCTCTGGGAAGGGCCCTCAGAGGGGCCCTCACGGGGGCGGCAGCGCGCGGCCGGCCCGCGCTCGCTGGGGCCGTGCGAGTGCCCGGTGTCCGGGGGAGCGGCCGGAGTCGGCGGAAACCGGCTGCGAGCGGCTGTGGGGGAACCTGAGGAAGAAGGAAGCACCTTGGAGTCCCCAGCCGGCACGTCCTGCCAGTTAAAGCCAGTCCAGCATCCCAGCCAGGCCTTCCAGCAGGGTCCCGCGCCGGTGCGTAGGGAGGCGAACGCTGCGGTTGGTGTGCCTGTTCTCCATGGAGCAAAAGCTTGGGATCTTTCCAGGCATAGCTTTTCCAGTGACACTGAGAGGTGGGAAGACAGGCGCCTCATCCTGGCCTGACACAGGAGCAGCCCCATGCCTTTCTTGAACAATATTTCTCAAAAATATTCGTAAGGAGCCGCCGGGCTGGAGCTGCTCAGGCTCCCCCGCGCAGCTTGTTCCACATTACGTTTGGTATTTTTGCTTTGGAATGTTTTTTAGGCCTCACCAGTGCTGAAATAAACTTTGCTGATCCACTGCTGAGCAGAAGATGATATTAATGACCTAAAGTAGGTTTGCTTTCCTAGCTAGTGTTTTAAAAGATTTGTTATTGCCACGCACAAAAAAAAAAAAAAAAAAAAAAAAAAAAAAAAAAAAAAATTACAAAAATCAACCACCTGAAATTAAAGGTCATAAATTTGATTAAAAGCATAGGAAAGAGTGAATTTAGGCCCTTTTGTAGAAGAGGTGGAGTACAAAGCAGCAGTGGGAGGCTTAATCTCATAAAAGCTCCTATCCCGCTCTAGACTAGCACTTGAAATGTTTCCAGAAGCTGCCTGAGTGCATGCTGAGGGTGTTTTCCATTGTCAGTGAGGGATAAACCAGCAAAACATTGATATGAAGTGGATTAGTTCTGTAAATATGGCCAGTGCACTGTTCAGTTTAATTTTCCTTTCTAATTAAAAGGCAAAAAGCAGCCATAAAAAATAAAATACAAAAAAACCCCCAACCCAACCAAAAAACAACCACAAAACTGAACCAGTACTAGAACCACCAGCCTTGCAGAGTTTAGAATCCTTGTCATGTCACTTGACTGTCCATTGCAAGACAGAAAATACCTAAAAGTTTTGACAGCTAATTTAACTGGCTTGTTAACAAGCAGAAAACACTGAGGGAGAGTCCTTTCCTCAATCTCTGCACTTTCAGTTTCTGACTGGTTCCCTTTGGGTCCCAAACCAAATAATTTCTGTATAAACAAGTGCCAAAAAAAATCTATTTGATTTAGATTTTCAACTGAACATCAGAATTTACTCATGTTAACATATAGTGGTAAAAAAAGCAAAGAAGATGACTTTCATATTAAATCAAAGCAGATTCATGAGCATCTTCAGTGTGTCATTCTAAATACAGCACATGAGGAGGCAGGATAGCAAAAAAAGATGAGTATCTTATTAGATTCTATCTGGGAAATTAACTCCTCAAACCTCTTTATGAACCTACACTCTATAAACAATAAATTTGGTGATTAAAATTATCTCTGATTTTGTTTATCCTCAAATACAAGAACTCCACTTATTTACATATAGATTCATTTTGCAACCTAATTATGCTTATCTAAATTCTACCAAATAAGTGCACCGGTTGATTGCATGTGTTTTAACCCTAGTTAACAAGGTTTTGTCTAATTGCATACTTGGATTATTTGCATAAAGCATTGAAATCTGAATGGTGTTCTCCCCCAGGTAATCATTTTGTACACAGAACTTGTCAGAGCACTAGTATTACTTTGTTCTTGAGAAAAAAAAATTAAAAGCTATATTATCTGCAGAAAAGATAAAATGTATTTGAAATATATATATAAAGGCTTGTAAGATCAGCTGTAATTGATCAGAAATTGAAAATAATGTGCAATATCAAGCCAGCTTTTTTTTCACTATAGTTGAATAGTACTTCATGGAACTAGCAGGACTATTCAAGGGATAAAATGCTGTGCAGGACATGAGAGATTTTCATGCTGTAATACCAAGTGGAGCTGTGGAACTGTATGAAAGCAGAGATTATAAGCACAATCTGTATAAAAAAGTATTCAAGAAAGCCTTCATAGTTAGTCCCTTTGCACAAAATTAATGGGAGTATTCGTGTGTTACTGATTAGCACACTGACATGCCAGGCAAAGATTTGACAGAAAAAGACAGTGAAAGAAGTTCTGTTTTAGTTTGTCATTAGAACACAGGAGTCCTGTTTTACCGAGGGGATATCACCCTGTCCTACAGCCTGATTTTATTTCTGCTGAAATTAAAGCAAATCTGCCATTAATATTGATATTATAGGGCAGTAGACTAGTGAACATAAAAGCCAGTGCTCTACACAAGTATTTAAAAAGTGTGGGTTCAAATGGAAACTGTTTCTTCATATTCCTCCTTGCTTTTGAAATACAGCAGCATCCCCAGGTGAAAACAGTCTGAATTCTGTGAGAGCAAGGCAAGAATTAAAATTACTTGGCAACAAAAAATACAGGAAAAAACAGAGTTTTCTGCCCCACAAATTGTTATTGTGATTTGAGTAAAATAGATTCCAGAGCTGTGCTGAGCCTGTTAAAAACTGTGCTTTACAAAATCGAGCTCAACCAACAGTGAACTAGAGAAAACAATTTTAGGGTTTATATGTTAGTTGTTTTTCTTTACGTAGCACTGGAGGGAAAAACATCTGGAATTCTGTGTCATGTGTTACATATTATGATGGTTTTTACAGTGTGGAAGCACATAGAACAATCAGGAAAAAACTACGGAGAAGGGCAACAAAAATGGTGCACACAAAAGAAAATGAGATATGTGAGCTAACACACAGGGAACTAAACTAATATATGGCTGGGGGAAGAGGAGCCTCAGGGGGGACATGATCAAAGTCTATAAATACCTTCTACAGTCTATAAACACTTTCAAGGTAACCATAAAAATAAAGGATAGAATTATAAAGCCTTAGAAGGTGGCAAGACAAGGATCAATGAAGTAAAGCTAGACAGGGAAGAAGTTAATGTGAAGGTAAAATGTTGGGAAATATATGAACCCCAAATAGGCCTGGTGATTAGAAGATGTCCCTATTCATGCTCCAGAGCAGGATTTAAGTCATTGCTATTAATATTTTATAATAAATGCACCTCTGAATTTCGGGATGACTGAAAATAGAGTGGGCTTTTTGGAACCACTGTCTAGACAAAGAATTAAAATCACGGGTTTATTTTTAAATGTAATGATATGTTGCTTTTAAACACATAAATCCGTTATGGAGTGCATGGAGTAACATAACAGATGCACACCTGAAAGTTATCTTTAAGGGCCTTCCAAGAGGAGCAGCACAGTGTTTGCCTTCCTGCCCAAATGTATCTGAGGGGCAGCATCTTACTCATTCTCACCTCTTCTTGTTTGTACCTTTGAGCTCTGCTAGACAGACTGTATCCATAAACTGTAAAGATAAAGATTAGAAAGAATTTGAGAGAAGTCCTGATCCTATTAAAGTCAGTAGCAAAACTTTGGCTACAGTAGATCCAGGATTTCACATTACTGTTTGTGTTTCTCTGAAGGTACTAATTAATTTCATTATAATATTTGCCTCTTTAGGACATGAGGTGGCAGAGACCTGTAAGAAAGCTTCTGCACTTCTGTACAGTGGCAAAGGATGAGATGTCTGGCTCTATCCTCAGCAAGAGTAAGTGAAATACAGATGAGAAACTTCTATTCTTCCCCTCTTCCACAAAACAAAGGTACATGGCCCAAGTTTATGATACTAAAATACATATATTTCATATTTAATCAATGTCTTCCCACTTTTTATTTGCTGAGGTAATTTACTGGTATCCTTCAGAAGCTGGCAGTTGTCTGTTCTTCTTTCATGATCTGAGTCTTCAGGAATATATGCAAACCAGCTTTGCACTAGGTTGTGCTGGATTGCACGGTTTGACAGTGACATATGTTGGTTTCTGACTTATGCATAGAGCCTACATCAGTTCACAGGTGAAAGCTGCTCATTATCTCAACAAGAAGCTAACAATGGTAAAGTACTAAAATAATAACTGGTGGAGTTACTGAATACATGCAGTTCCCAGTGACTTCAATTGGAGATACCGGTGCACTCTTAAAATTTTAAAATTAAATGTGGCATGTCTCAAACTGGTGAGGCAAATTATTGCACTGTTTTCAGTGAGTTGATCTTAATCTACTTTTCAAGTTCACCCAACCAGTATTTGGCAGAAATAAAAACTCTCTAACTCCTAAGAACTGGAATGTAGGTGAACTACAGGCTCACCTGCTTTCTCCTGATAAGCAAATGATAGCTGCAAAAGTGCTGTTATTTGAGAATGTGTTGGAAGGAGATTTGAAAAAGAGAATTAGCAATCTCAAGCGCTATGAATAGTAGAAGTTAGAGTAAGATTAAACCTTAAAGTAAAATAGGAAAGGAGGAAAACATAGAGATGAGATCTGGTAAAATATATCAGTTATTGAGCAACAATTTTTTTTTTTTAAATTCTGTGCTGTGATGAAAAGAAGGGTTCTGCTCTGACCAAACCTTTTCGTTCTTTTTTACAAAGACATATCAGAATGCAAATATTTGTGTGTCAGTCTTGCAATCTTCAATATTTTCAAAACATTCCCTTTTGAAATTAAACATTAATTGTAACACTCTGTGATTCTGAGTGGAAAACTTTAGCTTAGATTGTCAAACATTGGAAACTGTTTGGTAACTGCAGCTCCTTCCCAGCCAAAACCAAAGAAGTGCTGTATTGATCATGACTGATCAAGGTCAGTGGTCATGTACTCTCAAATTTTGCATCTAGTCACAGAGGATTCCAGGAGAGAGCAGATTGTCAGAATGCATTCAAAGTCATTCTGAAGTTTTCTGTTCTGCTGGTAAAGTGCTAACATAGTAATCGGTACAGTAAATTATGGAAGTCTGTATTTAGCAGTGAATTAGGAAAAAACTGTCTCTTCTGAGAGAGGTTCTGCCCATGCCTCAGACTTTGGACTGGTGGAAGTCACCTATTCCAGATCCCTTTTTTTTAGACTTCCTTGTGATCAGACCAGAAGGATATTATTCAGAAGCCAAAGACTGTAATCACAAATACCAACATAATCAGAGGAGAATTGCTTAAGCCAGTCCTGCCTCTGTTTTGGATATGTTCTTAACTGTAGGGAACTCTTAATTGTCAAGACTATCAGCCTTAAGCTGTGAATTTTTAGAGCATTCCATTCTTAAAAGCACAATGAAAAGGAAAGGTCTTACTGGTCAAGGTAACAGCTTGATGTTTAGTGCACTCTCCCAGAATGTGCCAATATTGACATTTTATGAAGACTTACCAACAAATAAAATAAACTAGATCCATGCTAAAGAATGACAGGAACATCAGACTTCCATGTGCAGGGGCTGGTGACTTACAGAAACTTGGAAACACATATTAAAAACCACTCAATTAGCAAAGTGTAACCCCTAAAAGGGATATGTTTATGGGATAAACTTGGCCTGTGTTTAGATATAGGTGTGTATTAAGGCCATAAATTCACACTATTTATTTCATGAGGGTATTTTGTATCTGAATGTTCTTCCTGCTTGGGTTTTTGTCAAAAAAATAGTGGCATCATTGGACAGCAATTGGAAAAGCACAGCAGTAACAATGTAATGGTGAGACTTCTTTAAATTGAGAGATGAAATGAAGCAATACTCTTGTATCAAACGACATATTTTTGAAAGATTCAGTTGTGAAATTATTAAGTCCATCTTGTATGAAAGGTTCATGAACCTGGGTAAGATGTAACCTCGTAATGAAATCAGAAACTGGAATCTGTTGTCATGGTTTCCAGTGTTATAGCAACATTTCCATAGAGCTGCAGAGATAAAACCATTGAATATAGAAATTTAAATCACTTTCTTAAACAGTGACATTTATAAAAAGGATGCATTAAGTATAACCCTGGAGAAATTTCTTGATAAAAATTATTTCTATCATAGGATTCAATGATTCATGTTTTAATGTGAATGTTTATGTATTGTTTACATTAGTAAACTTGAAAAAACCTGATCGATATTACAAGTCAAAATTGTAAGAAAATGTTTTGGTCTTTGTAAACGTGGCCATATATCAGTCTTCTTAAAAAACAAACTAATGATGTTGTGTTCACCTTTTTGAACAATGGAATATTTTTCTTTTTTTTTACTGCCTCTTTTCAGACTTCTTTCTAAGAAGGTTGAAGATAAGCAAGCTGACAGTCACATCAGCTTTGCTGAGCCAGGCTTTCTGCTTGATCTGGGATTAATATCCTAAGGAAATCTTTTTGCTTTTATCAGTTTTGAGGTGTCTTCCATTTTTATCTAAATTAGTTAATACCAAGCTAGATAACTAATACCACCTCAAAACTATATAAAGCACTCTATCAGAAAGACATGGAAAGCTGGCATCTTCAGAAGTATATGTTAAGGTCACCTGTCCAAGTCCACAGATCTTAGGGACGTAAATATTTATATGCATTAGACCTAAACAGCCCTTCTGCAATGAAATAAAGTAAAACCATTGTGCGATCTTTTGAAGCATTTCAATAACCTTGTCTCTCAAGGTGGTTGGATTACTTCAGAACTTCTCTGTAGATCCTTTTCCTTCCACATTTCTCTGTTTTATAGTTATGGTTAGAACATTATTAGAAGTTTTGAGAATGACTATGAAGTTTCCTTATATTTACAATGAGTAGATACTTGCAAAGATGCAGAATTTATACAGTCCCAGTACAGACGAATACTTATAAAAATAAGTCCATTTACATGCTCTGTGTTCTTTCAAGAGGCTGATAAATTAAAATATGCTGAAAGCTATGTGAGAGTTTTATACTTAGGGAAGAATGTGGCCTGACTTGTAATTGTTCTTTGCAATTCTGTAATCAGTACCAGGGGTAAACCACAGCACTGTGAGGGAAACACAACTGTCTTAAACATGTTATGTCTCTTTTGCCCCCACTGTAGGGAAGCATAAGTGCAGAAGAAAAGTGTTGGTCTAACATCTCTTATTAATCCCAGGAGGGTGCTTTGGTTCCAAACAAATCTGAGCTTGTGACATGAAACAAAGAGAAAATGATGCAGAAAATAAGAGAATGGTTTTAAATGAAAATGCCAAACTTGTGGTAAAACTCCCACAAAACAAAACACAAAATAAAACCCCCAAAACATACCTAAATGGGGGACAAATTTGAAAACTGGTGTGCGGGAGCAAAGATTTTACAAATCATTTGGGGAGGTTATTCTCTGTCCTGCCTAGACTCCTAAGTTTTCAGAAAGCTCAGGAACAGTCAGCTATGAAAATCAGTAATCTGGAAATCTTGGCATCTCAGGGGCTATGGAGACTTATCTGTCTGCAGAGCTATAGAGGTCATGCAGAGTTAGTCTGGGTTTCCTAGGAATTGAAATTTTGCACCTCTCAAGCCCACAACTGATATACCAAGAATCCTTCAGGAGCAAGCAGTGGCTAAGGCCACATAAAGGTCACTGGAATCTAAAAGTACGGGGAACCTCACAACTCATACAGGAAAATGAGCCATCTGGGTGCATGAGGACATGGGCAAGCATCGCCGAGACTCCATGAGATTATATCTTAGTTTTTGATTCAGTCAGATCTGATTTTTCCAGCGCAGTTATTGTTCTGTCAACCAGCTCCTGAGATTCATTTGTATGATACAAATCCTGGCAGCAAAGCAGATCATAGATCCTTGGGGTAGCTCCAAATATGCTGAAATATCTTCAGTTATACAAAATCATACAGAGACATTGTTTTGGGTTGCTGAAGCAATTGAGACATACCAGGCTGGCACTGTAAGCTAAATAAGTCTGTCTTCGAAGAGCTTAATCTTAGTACTCTTGTGAGTGAGGTCTTTTTTTTTTTTTTGCTTTTCAACTCCGGGTTTTCTTGAAGCTGGGCTTTTTCTCTACAATGAAAATGAATATTTCAAAAATTTTTTCCTCAACCTGATTGATTTCAAATGTGGAGCTAAATCTGTTTGAACAAAGCTACTGTAGTGTTCCTCATGGTTCAGTACCTAGCATCTAATGAAGTCACACAAGACCCACTCAGATTCCAGAAGAGCTGAAATTGCAAAGTCTAGATTCTTTTAGGTCTTTTTATATGACTTTGCTTTATTGTCAAACTTTTACAATCCCTGCAGTATTTGTAAACTGAGATAGGTTGTGTTTTTTTCCACTTAACTGTGAAATCCCAGAGCCTTTTTGCTCATATTACTGTAACAGTAGCTTGATGCTAAATGTACCTGCTTCTAGTAAAGAAAATTGGGACATGCACTTATAATTTTAATACTTATTTGGATTGGCACCTCCTTCTCCCGGGAAAAATAAACAAGATCTCCCTTAGTGTGAAATAAACAGTGTCAGCATCTGCATTTGACTTTGCTGAGGAGAGGTATTTCTGAGTGTTAGATTTAACATTATGTCTGGTTACTGCAGAGGAGTGTGTCTAAGAATACTTTCCATAATTTCTCAAGTGTGTATCTCAGCAAGATCTCACTCTGAATACGTTTTTCACTAAGTTGCATACTTTCACAAAGATTTATATCAGGGGCTACTGTGTTGTGAAAAGTGTCTTTTTGGTTTTTACCTTTGATGCCCTGATTTGCCAGATGAAAGGTACAGCTGGTGAAGTTTTCAGTTAAGTAGGTAACTAACCAAAGTACAGGTTGGTGTAGACTGACTCAAAGGTGTTCTTCAAATTCATTAGGTAGGGTTATCTAAAACCCAGTCTTTTAATTTCTGAAACATGTGGAGCTTTTCTATTTCAAAACAAATGAAAACTTACAATTAAAAAAACCCGACTCTAAAATAGTGAGTTGTGAATTTTCTAGCATATAATTATTTTTAAATTAACAAAATCAAAATGTTCTGAATATAAGACAATTGTTTTTTGTGTCAGAAAGTCATAAGGCCTTATTGGAAACGCAATTATTTAAAAAAAATATTTTATTTATATTTTTAGCAGAAAATGTTTGGCTTTTTTTTCATCCTGATTCAACCTAAAATTTTTTCTGTTAGTATTCCAAGCTTCCGAGGACTCGCACTTAATTAGCCACTATTAGGCCACTTTTAGTCCTCACTTGTAGTGATGAGACTGTTGTCAGAATCTGTCTCCAGGTCAATTGTGTCACTCTTAGTACTGAATTAATTTGGTTTATATTTACTTTACTCTCGACACCAATTAAGCTAGGAGATATCCAAGTGTAAAATTGGACCTTCAAAGTTTTATCTGCCCTGAGTGTTTAAAATTGATAGAAATGTGAACGATTCCAAGACTAAAAATGCAAGCATGATTAACATGTTTGTCAGAACTCAGGGTAGCTAACCTACATATTAATATGGGGGGAAAGTATGTTTTATGTGATGTCAGCAGCTTTGGAAGTTGAGGCTATTTCATAGGAGAAAAACATGGTTACCCTAGACAGAAGGAATATGTTATTGAATTTCTATGGCTCTGAGCTGCTTCTCTAATCTCTCCTGTGAATTTTGCTTATTCAGATGATTTCTTGAACTTTTAATAATTAGATTAGTAGGGAGAAAAAGGATCCTTATTTTGATGCACTTGCTATTACCAACATTGCAATTAACAAGAGAGATTTTCTGCCTTTTAAGCTTTCTCATTAGTTGTTGGGGTGGGGGAGCATAATACAACAAATCCTTCTCCCATTTCTGGCAATAAAGACAGGGTTTTTTTCTTTTTGTGGTTTGTCATCCAAAGAGTGCCTTTCTCCTCCCAGGATTATATATGCTGCCATCATTCCTTCCACCAGGGGTGCACATACAGTGTAAGTTAATGGGATGACATCAATATGGAAGACATGCTGTAAGATTTAATGGAATTGTATTGCAGCTAACCATACACTTATCATGCTAGCCAGTTTTGTTTCTCTAAAGCAGTTTTGTACACTGATGATAATAGAAATTTTATACAATAATAACAAGTTTTACATTTACCTGTTAGGGTCCACATGTTAAGATCTGAGAAGGGACCAAGGCTTTAGCAAAATTATCTTTGGCAAGCAGAAGTCATTAGTGTCTCGGTAAAAGGATTTTCTCTGTTTGTGTGTACATGCACATGTATTTATGGTATACATTTACTATGAATAAAATACAAAGTGAAATCCCAACTGTAAAAATACTAATTGCATCATTTAGGTTATTGAAGGACTAAGAGAATAAGAAAAACCCACAAACGCAAAGACAAATGTGTTCTCAGCTTCATTTCAGCTGCAGCATATAAATAACAAGAATTCCTAAAATTCAGCAGAATGCCAGCTGCTTGTTTGCAGCAAATAGGATGCAGAAATACATGCATTTGACTCCTCCCCTAGAACCACCCTTTTTAGTCCATCAGCCTTTGTAAGAGCTTTCATTAGGTAGTCATACATAATCTTAATAGTATTTCACCTTTCCTTTCTTCTGTGTTCAGTCCCATCTCATTACTTTCTCATTATGTGTTACTGAACATTTGTTTGTAAGGTCATTGTAAGGGGGTGCCATGCATCTTCTGCCTATTTTGGGAGGTAAATTATTAGAAATTGAAAGTGGTAAAAGCTATTAGCTATGACAATTTTTCTAAATGCCCCTTAGAGGAGATGAAATGTCTGAATTCTTCAAGCTGAAATAAAATTATTTGAAACTGTGAAAGCGTATGGTCTAATAGACAGAAACAAATAAAACCAAGCACTCTTTTTCTGTGTAAAATTTTGGCCAACTCAGATAATCTTTGTGCCATAGATCTTTCCTCTATAAACTTAGGAGTCTATGGCACACAAGTTAGTCCCCATAGATGCTTCTTGCAGGCAGCTGAAACAGTTGGTTCCAAAATGCAGTTTGGGTCAGGCTGCACCATGGAGATGCCCCTTCCTTCAGAATTTATGAAGATAGAATGTAAGTTCCAGATTGCCTCATTTAGGTGGGTAATGCTAATTTCTTGAGTTTGGATCTATTGGCTGAGCTTCTATAAATCTTTGATACATGGTCTTGCCAAAGGGCTTTGTCTTGGGATGAATCCTGAACATTGCAAGCAAACAAGAGTTTGGTCAAAAGCCATGTTATGAAGAAGGGCCAAAGGTAAATTGCACTTGGACAAGACTAAGGATGTTTTTGACAACCTTACCAAAGCTTTAACAAGAATGGGAGTTTTGATATTCATGCCATTATCTAATATCCCAGCTATATGTCGTGGGAGATAGGATCTCAGATTGTGTAGTCTGTAATATTATGACCATGAATTTTGAGCTGCTTCTCTCTGGATATGCATAAAACTCTGTGTCCTGAATTATTAAACTGTGGTTTATAGTAATCTTGCCAGTATTTAATTCTCAGAATTAAATACTCAGAATCTTTAAAAACAAAATGGGCTTAAACAAAATTCATACCATTGGATTTATGCTTTTCCTTCATTGGTTCTAGCAGGTCTTACCAAAATTAAGAAGTTGGTCCATTTTTATGAGAGTAAACTAAAGGCTCAATTCAATTTACAGAAGTCAAAATGTCTCCATTGACTTCAGAAGGAAGTTTAGAACTGGTGCTAAAGAGATTGACCGGTAGTTACCAATACCTGTTCTCAGCCTCAAAGAAATCAGCCTCTTAGCACTTGGTCTTGTTTCTTTTACGATGGTCTGGAAAGATCCAATTCCTTCCTTCCTGGAAGAACAACATAGCAGTTTCCTCAGTGGCAGAGGGTCAAGAAGTTAACAATATGTATAAGTGATGTGGAAACTGTTCCAAATCCTTTCAGTTTAAATGATACATGATTTTAAATAATTTACCTCAAGGGATCCTTGTTCAGCGTAGGCATGTTCTCTGCAAACTAAGCCGGAGAGAGAACCTTTGATCTTAGATGTAAAATTAGTCCTAAATTATACATCCAGGGGAAAATACAGAATACAGGTAGAACACAAAAGCATGACTGCTGCTCCTTTAATGAGCGTATCTCCAATCCTTTGGACACACAGTCTGTTCTCAGACTCCATGTGCAGCACATGCAGAGAATGGCAGGTGCTGCTTCTTGCTGTAAACCACATACAAGTAGGTGTCTGTCTGGGAAATGCAGGACAGAAAGGCAGCACTCTTCTAGGCAGTGAAAGTTCTCTAGGCAACGAAAGCTCTCTGACAGAATGGAAGAGAAAGTTAAAACAATTCCCAAGGGAACAGAGAGGTCAGCAATACAGCAGAGCAACACTACACTTTAAAGCTCTTTAGCACCTCTGGGCAAGTGAGCTGTATGAGCCATTCAGTGTTACATTAGGTAGAGATCAAGAAGAATTATGTTTCACGACATATTAAGGACTCACGAAAAAATAATCATGTCTATTCATGTCTAGTATTCTCCCTGCCATGCACTTTTCCTTCTGTTTCATAATGAGACAAAGGAGTCCTTGAAGGTTTTCATTGTTAATGCATGACATTCTAAATCAACTGTATCTTGTGCCTTATCTGTCTGGAACCTGTACAAGTCCACAAAGAGTTATAAAATGCTTTGAAAAATGAGAGACAGATGACTGATTGACTGGTGGCTGTTTTGACAGCTCCTTTTAGACTATATAAACACAGATAATGATTTTCCCTGTTAGATTGGTACTACCCTGTGGAAAGTGAAAGCAAATGATCAAGAAAACACTAGCATTGAATTTGAAAAAAATCTGAATATTAGGTGCACCATCAGGGCGCTTTAGCAAGAATGTAACAACTTAAAACACTCCCTCAGGAATTTTTGCTCACTTACTGAGAACTTGGGTTTTTGAGCAGGCAGATGATTTTCCCCTCCTGATCTGAGGAGATCCGAAAACTCAAAAAGACTCTGGACAATGCTTCAGACAAAGATAAGTCTTTAAAACCTTTATCCACAGCGTGTGAAACAAAGATAACTATAGAGGGAAAACAGCTGAGGATGGCAACTACTGAAAGCAAACAACTGAGATGGGGCAGATGATTTGGGCTGCCTTATAAACATCTTTGATGGTTGCCATCAGATACATGGAATGGTGGCATGGTTAAGCATCAGCTTTCCAGTTTTGGAGGAACACGTTCCGTTACAAAAATAACCGATTTCTTTCACAAGGGAATCATTATCAGAAAAAAAACCACTGAGGTTTCCTTCCTAGGCCTGCCCTTTCTTCAGGCAGTGCAAGAGTTTGGTGTTTTGTATAGGAAGGGCAGAACTACAGCAGAGATGTGCTGGGCAGGTGCTTCACCCCATCACTGTGTGATTCCTTTCTGAACATGTTTCACCAAACTGCAAAAGCAAATGAAAAACTTTCAAGATCTTTTGCACTCTTTCTCATTATACATCACCAGCATTTCCTCTCTATATAAAAATCATCATAGATGGTAATCATTATTAATAATAGCAGTAGTACTACTAATGAAAGACATCCATCATCATAAAACTTAATAAATTAATATGATTCTCTAAACCTAGTAGTTTATCATTGTGTGCATTTTGGTTCTGGAAAGCACTTTCGTCTTATAATACTCTTTTCATTGTATGTCAAATAATAGAAGTGGTAACCATCAAAGACAACTCTTTGAATGTTGTTCTATATAAGATCTTGTTTTTAATTGAGAGGAAGTCCTTTGGGGGCTCACTCTTTGGTTCTGCACACCGTACTGAGTTTTTGATTCTGTCTTTCTGCCTAGAATTTTACTGCCCAAATTAGACATCCCCTGTAGATCAGATTAATCATTCTCAAACAGACCAGTCTCTTGACTGGCTAGAGAGGGAGCCCAAGGTGATGAGATCAGACATAACTATATACCAGCAATGTCTAATTTTTTTTTTTTTTTGTGAGGTAAATGCCATCCTTATTGCCTATTTGGTAAAATTAAAAGATAGAATAAGCACTATATGCAAATGAAAAAGGATGATTCACTGACTAATTTTGCTTCATATAAACTTCATAGCCTTAATTGACTTCACTTTTAGAATGTCTTTCATAAAGAATGGAAGACAGCACACTCATTGGTACATTAGATTAGGATGCCTTCCAAATAAGCTTCAGAGTGAAAGCCAGTGAGGTGCTGTACAGTGTGGTCAAAGGAAGGTCTGATGATGCAGACACTGGACCTTCAGTTTGTTTGCTGTAATCTGTGGGTATTTGCTGGGGCAAGGGAAAAACTGGGGAAAGGATTTGTTCCGAATAAAAAAAGAAGTCCAAATAGATGATTATGGCAATTATATGTGTTAAATCTGATTTTCATTCCTGCATAATTATGTATATAGACAGAGAAAGAATTCACTGTGAGTTTTGAGAACAACTATGTCACGAGCAATGAGAAAATATTGACAGGCAAAAATGTCAGTGCTTTTTTTAAGGCAGAAGTACAATCTTATGGGATGATGGAAATTTAGCAGATGCACTATGTTACTGACTACAACATCTGATACTGTGACATGAGCTCCTACTTGAAGGATTAATTCCAAATTGGCTTTGATGGGAACACTTGTGCAGACTCTGTTAACAAAGTCCAAATAGTGGAAAAAGAAAGTAAATGAAAACAGCAATACATCAAAGTTCAGATTAGTGTCTAGAAAATAGTGAAGTTGTTAATGTGGGGACTGGTCTTATCTGGGAAGAAACAAAGTATTAAAAAGTACATTGGTCGCCTCCTCCAGAATAATCACTCTGGATTTAGAACACAAAGGAATGTGCTACTTTGCAGGATCACGCTGTAAAAAAATTAGACTTTATTTTAAGGCGGCCCAAGCACACAGGTACAAGTCCAAGCATGATTCATATGTAGCAGTAGCAAATATTTCTGAAAGTGTGTTTTCCACCACAATGCTACACACTGTCTTCTTACATAAAAGAAAGCACAGTGAAACATTATGCAGAAAAACATTTGCTCAGAGGGAGTGTGACTCTCAAGACTTGTCCTTGTTCCCAAGCCTTCTCTTCTTCCCTGATATAGGAAGCCACCGCATCCCTATTTAAGATGCAGAAACTGAGGTAATCTGTAAAGTAGCATGTTACTAAAGGTTCATTCAGCTGTAACCCAGAGCAGAACTGCAGTTTCTTGTTTACCACACTAAGGCTTTCGTACCATCTGGTCAATATTAACAATTTTTACTTTTCTACAGAAGCAGATAATTTATTTTTTTTTCTCTACAGCATTCAGTCTTCTTCAGTGGCTGGCAAAGCTTTACAACCATTCTTCTTTTTCATAGAAGTTCCAGGTTGCCTCAGCTGTGCAAGCTGTTGACATTTAGAACAGTCGTGTTCAGTAGGCTTTATCTGAGGATTTCAGACCAGCTAAACAATGAACTGAACCTGACTTTTTTGTGTGTGTGTCTGTGTGTTGTGGTTTAACCTCAGTCCCTAGCTGAGTCCTACACAGCCATTTGCTCACTGCCCCCAGCGGGATGGGGGAAAGAATCAGAAGAGTAAAAGGGAGAAAACTCCTGGGTTGAGATAAAGGCAGTATAATAGGTGAAGTAAAAGCTGCATATGTAAGCAAAGCAAACCAAGGAATCAATTCACCACCTCTCATGGGCAGGCAGGCTCCATCACACATGACAGTAACTTGGGAAGAAAAACACCATCTCTCTGAGTGTCCCTCCTTCCTTCTTCCTCCCCCAACTTCATACGCTGAGCCTGACACTACATGGAATATCCCTGTGGTCAGCTGGGGTCAGCTCCTCCCAACTTTTTATGCCCCTCAAGCCTCTCTACTGGTGGGGTGGTGTGAGGAGCAGAAAAAGCCTTGACTCTATGCATGTGCTGCTTGGCAATAACCAAAACAACTCTGTATTATCAACATGGGTTCCAGCCCAAATCCAAAACATAGCCCCACAAAATACAGGCTATTGTGAGGAAAATGGACTCTATCTCAGCCAAAACCGGCACGCTGTGTTAAATTAAGAATCGGGAAAATCAGTAATTTGAGCAAAGCTACACAATCAACTTGGGAACCAGGAATACGATTCATTGTTCTTGACTACGAGTTCATTGCTGTGTTCCCTAAGAAACACCCTCTCCTTTGACCTGATGCTCAGAAAGCCGGATTTAACTGTACTTTGGCTTATTCTCCTTCAATTTACCTTTTGCTGTATTTCTTTGCTTCTTTATTCTCTTATAACTCTGATGCAGTGTGTGCCTTGAGAAATCCAGAGAGAGAGGTACACACTTGTCTCTGATGGTATATGGCATTGCAGCCTTCCAAACTTCAGGCTGTTATAGAAAACATATATTTCTGCAAATGTAAACAAAGAGTTTTATGGCTATCATTTTGGTTTCTGACTTGTTCACTGCCATTGTCTTTGTTGACTGTGGGTATGTGCATTTCTGTCACTAGGAGTTATTTTCTCCAGATGGATGCTGATAAACTTCTTTAAAGTAACTTCTGTAACTGTTGACAGGTGCATGCTGCTGCAAACCACCCTTGCCTAACAAAAGTCCTGACAGCTAAGAGCCCAAGTGAGAAATGCTTTGCATTCATGGATTTCCACTTGTGGGTGTTTAATCATCCTTCCTTTTCTCTTGGCTTTATGTTTTATGGTGATAAAAGCAGAAAAGTATAGAAACAAAGATATTTCAGCTTTCAGTCAGACTAAAGTGCTTCACAGCTCCTTTCTTTATAGAAAGGGCAACCTCTGCACTTAAAACAAGTCTCAGCTGCTGATTCTGTTTTCTCGGTTTTGTGTAAGTGAGCAATTCTAGTCAAGACGTCAGTGCCTGATTCTGATTAATACTCTTGTATACTGGTATCTAATTTAAAGCTGAATGATATAAAAAGACATTAGTGTAAATATGAGTTAAGTCTAGTGAAATTATGTCAGTGTATTGATGTTTGTGAGAAGAAACTCAGACCCTTAGGTCTTTCAATTATAACTGAAAAGTGAAGGGAGTGTCAAGACATGATTCATTGGAGAACACATTGTAAAAACTTCAGTGCATCAGGGCAGAGATTCAACTAGCTCTTTATTGCATTGCAAATACTCTCTAAACCCACAGATGCCTACCCTTTTTAGCAGATAAGGCCCATTCTGGGAAGTCTGTAGTCAACCTAAATTATACATTTGAGGATGAGGACATGGAGTTGGAGACTCCTGCACTTTAGGGCATCCACAGGAATACCTCTTCTTTTTTTCTGGTAGGCCCTAGAACTGTCTTTAATACTTGTTAGAATATTGCATGCCTTGGTTCTCAGTGGTGTCTAGAGAATCTGACAGCTAGCTGCCCTTTTACAGAACGGCTGGCAGAGACAAGCAAATCTGCCTTCTAAAAAACATTGAATACAGCTGTTGTCTATTTAGCCTTAATTCTTCTTTTTTTCCCTGCGAGAAATGTTCCTGTTCTCTGCAGAAGCCCCCAGTGTGTTTCTATGGTTTGTTAGCTGCTAATGTACATGGACTTATTTTATGGTGTATGTTGGGTGGGATGTCCTATAGAACACAGCTCTGTAAAGTCCAAAACTTGGGAAACAGCTCAAATCAAAAGTTTGATCTATATTAACCAATATTTAATTGTTAAGCTGTAGGTCTCTTCTTGTTCTCAAATCTGACACTGCACATGTATCTCAGATGGATTGTCTGCAGCAGGGCCTGCAGTGTCATTCAAGCAGTGTTCAGCTGGCTTAGCAGCACTAAAATTTGTACCATCCCTAAAGAATGTCCCTGTACTGTGTCAAGCATGAAAAATCATCTGTGTCTCTGGCTTTTATTACTATCCTTATGATATAATAGAGATAACTTTCATGAAGATTTTTAAAGAGTATAGAAACCACCAGCTAATATTTTAGATATTAATACTAATGCAAAAGGGAATCTCCTGGTGAGAAAAACTGTAACCAAGGAAAATAAATTAGATTTTAAACTGATAACAATGGCATTTGATGAGAGTAAAAGAGAAACATGCGCTTCTGTATTGAGCGGCAAGAACAATAATGGAATAGGATGTCATGGAAATGCGAATTGCAGCTGTGCACAGTGACAGTCAACAGGGACAAGCAGAGATTTATTTAAAAGATATTTCCTGGCAAAGACAAATGGGTCTTAGTTATTTATTTAAAACATTGCTCTCTGGGACGGCCTTAGAAGATACACAATCTCATTTCCCAGTGGGCCCTGAGTAGGGTGTGGGAGGGGAGCTGATGAACATTCATGTTTCACTGAAATTCAGGTTATATCCTTTAGAAGGAAAATGTGTTTCTGCAGAAATTCTTGCAGGAACAGGAACACCAGCTTTATCACAGACTTCTTTGTTGTAGAAGCTCAGTTCCATCACACAGGGAACACTTGAAACAGTGGAGGTGAAGAGCTGTCCCCGTAGATAACTGATTCTGCATCATCTCTTCTCGGACTAGCAATATCAGACTGTCCAATTAGATCCAGTTGCACAGGCATTTTGCCACATGCCCAGGGCACATAGATTAGCACCACACCATCGTTTTGGTCAGGAAGGAGCCATGAATGAAGTGTTTTTACCTATGAGTGAACCAGTTTCTGTCATGGAGATCCCCTGAGGCTAAAAAGAGCCACAGAGATTTTATTTGCCTTGGCCTTGGGGAAAAAAAAAAAAAAAAAGCTGTTGATTTTCTGCTTGGGGAAGGAACAACAAGCTATTTTTGTCACCAGAGTGACATCCAGTGCAGTGCAGCTTAGGCTAGCTGTTAAGAAATGGGGAAGATGGATTTCATGTCCCTGTTCCCAAGACTGTTTCTGCATTTAACACAAAACTTGGTAAAACACAGCAGTGGTGATCCTGGGATGGGAGCCCTCTCACATAGAGAAGCCTGATCTGTCTTACACTTGCTTCAGGTAATTATTTTTGTACCATTTTCAGTGCTATTTTTGAACTAGGTACTGATGTGTTCAGTTCTGTAGAATACATACTTGAGGACTTGTGGGGATATAGAAATTTCAGGAACATGAAGGCATTCCAGGTTTAGATACAGGACAGGAATGTTCTAAATATATTTAGGAGATGAAGTGACTGTTCTATTCTCATGGGAAGAAAAAAATATAAGCAAAAGGCTACCACACATATCTATTTCATGTCTTCTGATGAGAAGACTGGAAGCTTGATAGTGTCTGCCAGTTTGTGCTTATACCAGCTCAGACTGTTTCAAGATTATCAAAGCTCTCTTAAAAATATTTATTCAGGGAGTCAGATTTTGACAGTAGAGATTAGAAATAGAAGAAAGAAAAGTAAATTAGTAATTTCCAGTGTGCCTGAATCACAAACAGCTTATTTCACCCTCTTTTTTGTTGTTAACCACATTCCACACTGGCAGACAGAGTTGCCAGACAATCTGAATTTCTCGATCACTTTGCTTGGGAAGCAGGATTGAATGGGAATAGAAGGAAAGGGAATAGAAATGGTGTAGCTGATTTCTATTAGATCTTTTCACTAGAAAAGGCCTACAAGACTAATATTTTTCACTGTCAAACCTCTAATCCTGTTAATGAGCCCCAGCAAATGAGATCCTCTCTGGACACTCTTCTGCAAGAACTCTGTCTTTTCTTTATCAAGTCTGCCTATTTTGACAAAGAACAAGGGAAATTAAATTATTTGGAGCACAGCAAAAAGCTTTGCAGAAGTAATAACTATGCAATTTATTCTTTAAGGTTATATAGTAGCACCTTTTATGTTTCCACATATTCACTCATAAAACTGTCTGGGCCCTTTTAATTCCACTGGTCATGATTTCTTTTTCTATTTTTCTTGTGACCTCACAGCTTTGATATTTTATGGAGATGTAATCTGCAACACAAAATCTTATTTAAACTTCAACAGAGTTTGACAGGCAGACTTTATTATCCACAACCTTGATTTGATCCTTAAGTACAAGAGAAGTCAGTATTTAGTTTGAAAAAGTAGCTGAAGGCTTTTCATTTTCAGAGCACATGTTTCAAGGTTCAGACAGTTTCATATTTTTCTTGGGAATGAAACATGTATTACTGGGAGGACTTTTATCCCAGGTAACTGAGGTAGTGTTCAACCCCTGTGTTGATTACCCTATCTCCAACTGGATCATCTTCATAAGCTCTCTTAACAGGTGTCAGTGAAAATTTTTAAGGTAAGCTTTTGTGTTCTTTCCAGTTATTTCCTACCTATTTTCTGAATGTCTTTTTGTTTTGACTTAGGTCAGTGTTTGCAAAAATCATTTCCCTCTCAGTGAAGTGCATTATATTGTATGAATTAATACTGTGTTTTGAGGGATTGAGTCATACTTCTTTAAACCAATTTTCATCTTGGTTTTGTGCTGATGTTGGAAATATTTTTTTTTGTTTTGCAAGCATGTAAATGAAATGGGCATAATTGTCCATTTACACCTGTACTCAGATTAAGAGATGCACTTCATTCCTCCTTGGTTTGTGAAATGGGGCAGCTTGAATTAAGAATCATCTTCTTTAAGGATTTTTCAGACTCCGTGGTAAAGAGATGAATAATTGAGAACTGACAATTATAACCAAAGGAAGTCTGACTAGAGGCATATTATACTAGTCTGCTTCTTCTGGATTGCATATTGGAATAAAACCAATTATTTTTCTATCTTCTTGTTTTAAAAGAAAGACGTAAGCTGAGTAGTAAAAACACAATTATTTTTGCTTTTTTTTCCAAAAAACCCCAAAAAAGTGGGAAAAAAATTGGAAAACAAAAGACAGATGATTAAGGCCATAGTCTAAGAAATAAGTTTAGCTAATAAACCTCATCATATTGGTTTAGGCTAGAAAATTTGAAGGATTATCTGTATCTATTACCTGAAGCTGGATCAGCAGGTCTGGAGAACAGTGACAACATTTCTAACTGTGCAATGTTTAACCACTGAATCAGTGTGGAGAATTTAATGACTTCGGAATTATATATTTCATGTTTAGTTTTTCCCTGAATTTAAACTGGGTGCTGAGTTCTATGTACAATGTACCAGGATATTCTGACAGAAAATTTATTCTAAAAAAAAAAAATCAGCTTTTGTATCAGAATTCAAAAACTTTCTAACTCATATCTATACTTCAGACAACACTGTTATCAGTCATGTTCCATTATATCTGGTTCCTGACTGTATGGTATCATGGTTGTGTCATATCCTTTGTAATTTCTAAATGGATGGTTTCATGATTTACATCAGAAACATTATTGGAGATTTTAATTTGGGGGTTTCAGATTTTCAATAGAAAAAAAGTTATTTATGTTACTTATAACCATTTAATACAGTAGAGTTTTCTCTTTCACCTGTGAAGAAAATATCCTCTTATTTCTCTCAGATTTGTTTGTATATTGATGACTGAAAGCTTGGCATTTTCACACCCTGTGTTTTTGTTTTCATGTTCATACATTTGGGAGTTGTATAGGAGTATTTTAGAATCCTATAAAAAGGGCTTGTAGAAGATTTGCTGAAGCCTCCTCAAGGCAAAGGGAACCACTTGTGACAGACATATGTCTAATCTGCTTTTACAGC
Organism: Falcunculus frontatus; assembly: GCA_013398115.1. Lineage (NCBI taxonomy): Eukaryota > Metazoa > Chordata > Aves > Passeriformes > Falcunculus > Falcunculus frontatus. Next base: position 3,343,795 of record VZRV01005418.1, read on the forward strand.
TCGGATGGTGAAGGTCTCTTAACATGTCTAAGGCAATTTATTCCAGTTTTGGCTATTCTTCCAGTTACAGCCTATTTCCTAGTATTAATCTGTCAGATATTACAACATATTTGTGAAGATGACAATATTTTGAAGTAATGTTGTAAAGCACTGGCACGCTGTGGGCAGTAGTGATGCACATTTACTGTACCACAAGTAATGTCATCTAGCACAGGCTGTGAGGAAGTCATGTCCTATATTTTAGTCAGTCTGGTGATTCATACAGCAATTAACCAAAAATGACTGATGATTCGAGTATACTTGTTATGAAAACTTAAGCCGTGGTCCTCTCGATCAAGCTGAATTGTTTGGGAATTCAGTTCCCACTTCACTTTTCAAGAAGTCTTGAATGAAAACCTCTTCATGTCTTACCAGCATCTGAGTACAATCCTGATGGCCCGTGACTTTGGCTTGGTCTGTACAGAAAGTCAGGTCTGTATTCTGCATTATGCATTCCAGTTACCATTTCACTTGTACTGAAGTGAGCATAGACCTGTTAGGCACAGGTGGCTGAGTGAAGTTCACTTAGAGACATGGGTCTCACTTCCCCGACAAATATTATGACTATACAGAGGAGGGGGGAGGAAGATTGAGTTTCATTCCCACCAATGTGATGCTTACCTGTTTTTCTTATTTTGAGACCTGCTTTTCCTTATTTTGCGATGAGCCTGGGAAAACACTTTATTAGAAGAGCATTCTGGTTTTCTAACAGAAAAGGATAAGATGGGTTGTACTGCAGACTTTTCCCTCACTTGGTTTCAGAGATGCTCCACTGGTGTTGGTGCCTCAAAACACTCACCTGACTGTAGAGTTTACTCTTAGAAGCACTGCAAGTTGAGTTCCCTCTTGAGACACCAATGAACTAAGTTTGCCTGACTGCATGTTTTCCCCATAGTTCAGGGTTCTTGAAGTGATGATAACTTTTTGTAAAGGAAGTGATTTGTATCAGTGTGGGTTCATAAGCCTTGAACAACTAGAAAGGCCATGGGTCAGGTCTGAGAGGTGTGTAAAATGATGTAGTACACTGCAGAACTCTGTTTCCTTCCTGCAAACTGAATACATTTTGACTACTTTGTCAAAACCTTTATTCCAGCACCTAGAATGACAGAAACACCCGGTTGGTTTTTTCCCCCTGAACCTGGACTGCTCAAGCATGTTTCAAAGTCCTGGTTAGTGAAAATAAACAAGGAAATTAAAATAGTAAGAAATATAATTAGAACAGAGATATGCTTCTTTGGAAGCTTTCATCTCTTCAATCTTGCAGAAAAACATTTTCTATACATACGATGTGTTATTCTATCTCTTGGGGAAAACAGAAGGAAGGCATTTGTTTCTTTCCTATAGTAAAAGGTCATCTGAAAGCAATAGATTTCACTGGAGAACAGAAAATATTAAAAAGAATGAGCATGTACTTGATTACACAGGTATTTAAAGTCATCGCATAACACATAAGTATTACTATATTTCCTAGAGGCTCAGTGTGTTTATTTAGTGTTTTTCTCTGATGCAACATTATCCTCTCTAATTAGAAAATATATTTACATCTCATCTTTTATCAGATTATAAATTAAACTATATTAGCAGCAAGATGTAACCGTATTTATGATTGTGCCCATGTGTATTTCAGACAAGCACTAGAGCATAAGGTATCTCCCTCACCCCTTTCCCAGCTCAAGGACTTCTTGGATGCTGACAAACTGAAGTCTCATGCACTAATATTTTGCAGATAGGCAAGAAATGAACAGCACTGAAAGAAAATTTTATTTTGCCTTTTGATCATGGTGTCCTTGCACTGAGAAAAAAGTCAAAATACAGCGAGGATATCTTGTTACTTATGTCCTTTTTTGTAGTGTGAGTAAATGACTCACACCAGAGCCATTGGAACTCTTAGTGAATATATGTGAGTTGTCAGTATCACTAAGTAAAAAAAAATCAACAACTGTCTGGGGAAGAATGTAAAGGAATTTTATGATTTTCTCTGTAACCTAAGTGAAATTCTTTATTAAAGGAATTTAATACTTTAAATAATTTTCTTAAATGTGGGTGAAGTTCCAAGTGATTCCTTTAACCTGACTGTCAGAATTGTCAGCAACAACCTGAATATATGTGGAGTTTTCACTCTGTTTCCTGTGACACCTGCTGCAGCTGATAAGACTGAAGAGCAGCAGGGACTTCTTCCATGCTTACATGAAGGTCAGGGGTAGTGTGCTGCACCTTCAGTAATCTGGGATGAAAAGAGTTTTCATACTTCTGCATTCCAGAAGTGCCCTGTTATTAAGTGAGTAGAACAGCCTTCATAAATGAAACAGATAAACTCTGAGCTGAGAGCTTGTATTTTGTTTGAAATTCTTATAGCTGAAGAAAGTTACAGGACTTTTGAATAGACTCCAGACTATCAAATTAAATTAATTTCTTCTAAATTTCTGAGAGACCTTATATGTTTTCTTGAAGAGAATTAAGAACACTCCTTTTGTGGCAGCAAAAGCAACAATAGTTGAGAGAACAGTCAAGGCTTGGCGGTGTACAATTTATTTATTAAGTGCTCTGTAATGAGAGCAAAAGAACATTTCTGAATTTGTGTTAGGACTGGATAACAACAGAATTATTCATGGAGACTTCATTATCTTCCACCTCATATTACAGTAATGACATTCACAACATTCAACTGCTCAGCTGCACACTGCTTCTCAAGTAGCATTTATAAAAACTAACACTATGTCCAGAGTTTTTTTTCTTTGCTTTTATCCAGTTATAAGAATGTCTAAAAACAGCATTGACTATTCAAACCAGAGATCTGGCTAACATTGTGTCCAGTGACAGTGGTCTACAGAAGCTGTTTGTGGGAACTTGTAAGAGCAGGGGAGGTGTATGCAATGTGTGTGACATATCCTATCTTACACCCACAGGGCATCACAGGCAGGACTGTGTGTGTTCTGGTGTTTGTGTGTGTGTTCCAAACCTGCCATGCAGGACAGCACAATACTGCTAAGCAGCTTTTCAGGCTTGAATGGGACTTCATTATCATGGCACTGCCTGAGCCCTAAATTCCAAATATGTGTGGGAGAGTCCCTGTTTCCCTAACTGGAGAACTGCTTTCTTATCATTGGTACAAATCCTCAATTTGACTGATGCCAGAGGCAATTGCAATCTTTTTAGGACAGAAGATTGGAATATGATGCTGATAAAACAAAAGTGAGAAGATCAAAGGTGGGAAAGAAGGAAATTGAGAAGCCTGAATAGCACAGGGCCATTTATAAGGATTTTGCCCATATACAGGAAATGGTCATATGATCATGTGGTAGGATTTCCATGCAGGGTCATTTGCACAAAGACTAGAGTGGTGAATGCTCTAAATAAAACAGTGTAATTATTACATCTCCATTACTTTGGGTAAACACAATTTAAATAGAGATCTCTCTAAAAATATTGTGTTTGTAATTACAGTAAGGAATTTGTTTCACATGGTCGTCATTTTCCCTAGAATGTCACTTGCAAAATTTATGGACAACAACTTGCATGTTTGTTGCTAACATGGTTTTGATTTTTACTGCTAAAAGACAAATTAGCCTCCACCAGGCCAAAGCTGTCTGAATATTTGGATTAATTTGGTACTCCATCTTGTCTGAAATAATGGTATTTAGCAATTCTGCCAGCTGGTCAGCAAGATTAGAATGAATATGGATTTTGCTATACACTGCAAATAGCAATATAATCGGGAGGACTAACTGAGAATAACATGACTCTTCATTTTTTTTTAATTTTCAAAATTCACTGAATATTCAGATTAGCAATTAAAAAAAAAACAAAAAACAACCCAGCATTTGGTAAAATGTGATTTCATGAAATGAGACAAAATATAAAATCTAGAGTTTACTGTCTTGTATAGTAACTGTGATTAAAACAATCTAGGGTTCTGCACAGTTAACAGGATAGACTTATTTAAATGGTAGCTAATTTTCTATTGTTTTAAGTGGACACTAGTTTTGGCCTAAGAAAGAAGGAGTTCTATATGTAATCAAGAAGGCAAAATATATTTACTCACAAAAGCACATCTGATACTGGCTACAGATCTATCAAACAAGCAAGATCCTGTATATACCTACAATATATAGGGTGTGTACTCACCCTTGTATAATATTTTGCTGAGGTCCCTATTGCCTACAATGACAGTAGCCCAACCCATCCCAGTTCTGATGGTGATTTGGCCAGAGGGTCACAGCTGAGGAATCTCCTCTGCCAACAGCAGGCAGCTGACCATCAGTGCTGACAGATGTAGCCTCAGCTGTGACAGCAGGAAAGGGAGCGATTTCTGTACAGACAAGTTCCAAGGTCCTTAGGGATTTAGTCTGTGGCTCAGCAGAGGCTTGATTTTGTTCTTTATTCTAAGGAACTAAAATACTCTTCATTTTTTTAGCACCATTAAACATATGCTTAAATTCTTTGATGGAGGAAGGGCTTTAAGAAGACCTGACACATGTAGTAGAGGATGGTGTGCTATTGCTCAGAAACTGTGTTACATTTGATCAACTAGTGTGACTTTTTAAGAGTGAAACCCCTGTTGGCATAAAGTATGGATATGGGTCAGGTCATGGCCTGTGCCTAGGACTGTAGGAATAAGACCATCCTGTGGGGGCAGAGAGAAGAGAGAGTAGCCATGTAAAACCTGCCTTTGTTATCAGTTTGCTCTCATGGTTAAAGAATTGTGCCCAAGACCACGTCATTTAGTATTAGGATGTCATCAACAGAGCTTTTCAATACTCTAAAGAGAGATTTTTACTTTTTCTTTTGTCCCAGGTTAATCAAATTGCTTTTACCTCTGATTGACTTTTGTAGCTGTCACACGAATGGATGTATGGTGGTAAGCCAGGCCTCGGCTACTTAAGAGAACTGAAGCTGTCACTGTGTTGCTACGTTAGAGTGACATGAGGATAAAAACAGCCTCGTTCAGCTTTAGTTCCCTTCAGGCAAGAGAGAGAGAAGAAGCAGAGGAGCCAAGAACAGTATCAGAAAGTGATCTCCCAGTTAAACAGCTGAGGTTGAGGCTTGATGTTGGTCAGTTGCCCTATTTTGTGGTGTAGAAATTTTCTGAGAGCACTTTGCCTCAGTCAGAATGATTTGGAGCGTTGGGTTGTAAGCCTTGCGGCTGCAAGTATGGACAATACATGTATGGCAAAGCTGAGAGAAAATGGCTGTTTCCTGACTGCATTTTTTTCCAGGGGGGTTTCATTGACATAAGGAAATTTCATTGAAATAAAGCTCTTTTCTGGGAGCTTTTTAAAATGACAAAAATGTTTTGTCAGAATGTTTTCATCTAACTCGTTTGCTGACACTGACTGTGGCTGTTCAGCAGCATGTGAAGTTACGTGACGTATGAAGGTGTTGGATCACAGCAGCCCGTCATGTTCCCTAAATAGATCTCACAGCTGTATTCTATGAAGAGTCTTTTTTCCAGTCCATGTATAATTTACCAGTGTCATTTTGTTTCATTTTAACTACGGGAAAACTACATTTACAGGAGAAATTTTTACTTCTAGGTTCATGATTGTTTTTGCTTTTCCTCAGCTGTGAGCTGGCTGATATCTCTGAGAAGTTGTGGTCCCTGTGCACTCATAAGTAATTTGTGGTATTTTGCTGCCTTTTCTTTCTTGTTACAGTCCAGGCATAGAATAATCTTAAGACTTCATAAGGGATATAAACAGGAAAAAAAGTTTTCAAAAATTCTAGAAAATAATACCGAATCTTTCCGTATTTAGAAAACAAAGGAAACAAATCAACACAAGTTAATTGCACTTCTAAAAGACTAAAAAGTACGAATTTTTCTTTTTTTTTTGTGAAAAAATGAAGTTGAAGCTTGAGCATTCAGAGTCAAAAGGACGCACATGCATTTGTTTTGCCAGTCCTTGAAACAGATAAAGAATGATGACAAAAGGAAAAAAAAAAAATAGACAGAATAAATGTAAAAACACAATAATTAACCAACCACATGGGTTTAGTCCTAGTTTTGCTCTCATTATTAGCTTGAACCTGTCTGATTTTTTCAAGCTTCCCTTACCTGCTGGGAGAGAATAACCGCTCATGTGTCACATATATAAATACATGTAAAAGTCTTCTTTTGGTGCGCTGGAAATCAGGAAGAAGTTATGAAAACTACTTTGAAGGTTATTCAGAATGATGTAGAGAACTGATAGGTGCTATTTTTCTGTGAGATTATAGATTCTGTAGAAATGCTATTGTGCTTTGAGCTTTACCCCGGTTTTTTGGACTCTGGAGGAGAGAAAATAATTTGCTGGAATACAGATGAGTTAAAGTGTATAGAGCCATGGTGAGTGCTCAGCCAGTAATGCAGTCCCTTTTCTGTCTAAAAAGATATTTAAAACGTGCTGGAAGAATGGTACGGATTAGATAATATATATATGATGTGTATCCATAAACTCTCCAACTCTATCATAGTGGCTTAAAAAAAGCCAGTTATTTCTACTGTCTTATGAGGATTGGTTCTTAATATAGTTATCTATGACCATATTTCTACAAAAATATGGTTGCTTTATTTACTTATTTAATTTTTTCAGTACATATTACTGTTCTCAATAAAATTAGGCTGACAGGAAGTAGTTTTGTTTTTCAAGACAAAAAAAGTGGTTTTTTGCCAGAACATGCACTGTTTAATTTGTTTGGTCAATACTAATTCTATTTATTTTATTTTTACTCAATATTTTGACAGGAAAATTACCTTGATAGAGAACTAAGTGAGTTAGTAAATCGGAGACCTGGATTCCTCTCTGATTTAAGTAAGTAATGTGATTACTCTTAATTCAGTTCAGCCAAATCTTATGCAGATATTTACCATCATGAACAGAGAATACCTCTTTTCATGTTTATCTGAAGTTTTCTGATTTTAATTTATTTTAATAAGGAGCCTGGGTAAGAGCTCTGATTTAAACTTCTCAGGGTGATTCCACTGATTTTTAAGCCAGTTAGGTTTCCAGGACTCAGATTTCTTACAGCTGCATTGCTGGGAATAGTTCAGAGGTTGCTGTCAATGCCAAACAAAATTGCTGTCCATAACCTACAGGGTATAGATCAGATCAAGCATCTTTTTATTATATTGCTTTGATAAAGAATCTGCCTGAAGGGCAAAGGAAGATAAAACAGGGAAAGAAGGTACGCACTCAGATTTCAGTGAAGAATTCTTATTAATAACAATTTAAGTTTTTAAAGTGTTTTATCATCATGTAAATCCTTTTGTAATGAGCTACAGGCTTTCCACAATTCAGATACTGCACATATAAAAATAGTTACCTTTGATGATTTTGACTTGAGACAAGGGAGTTAAAGAGTTATAACAAAATATCTGAATTCAGAACTGCAATTGGATATGGAAAGAGATTTGGATTTCTCTGACTATACTGAAGTCAGGAGAATATTTGCAGTTTAATCCAACTGACTTGTTTTACAAGAATCAGGGACTTAGTTTTTATTTTTTTAAATAATGACTGCTATAAAAGAAAAATGGGAACAATTTTCAATTTTCCAAATTATATCTTCATGGAAAATTTGACAGCAAATAAAAAATGAGAAAATTTTGTGGAAAACGTTAAGTTTGAATTTCTGCCAAATGATCATTGTAAAAAGTCATTTTAGGTTTGGAAAATGTAGGAGGGATAAGGAGGTTAGTGAAAAGAGTGGGAGAAAAAAAATCCCTCTATTGCTTAGTAAAGAGCAGGGCTTGTACTTCAGTGTGAAAATAACATACCTTTCAGTAGCTGGTTGTAATTCTAAATACTGCTAAAACGACTTCTGTGGCCTTGTTCCAAATACATTAGTTTAGCCTAAAAGTCACCAATGCTTCTGGGAATGTGGCTTCATTTCAATATAATGGGATTATTCTAAGGAAACGTGTGGGAAACTACATGAGAAATTGCTTATAAATTTCCATGTAAAATTACAGTTCTTTAATAACGTAACCAAGTATTCAATTTATCTGAGCAAGATTTTTAGTGTCTTTCATATAGTAAGAAATATTTGAGTGCCTGTGTGCATATTGTATACATGCATAATACTTAAAGAGCACAGGGAAGATGGGTCTCCTTATTCTCACTTACATGTGTGCACTTCCTGACTGCCAGCCTCAGGCTCAAGCAGTGTATTGTGAATTGATCAAATTAAAAAGATGGCTTCGCTTTGCTTCATTATTTCTATTTTTCTGCTGAGGAAATGAAGGACGAGACAGCCAGTGATGAGTTCATTGTTCTGTGAGAAGTAATGAAGAAAGCAATAGAATTCAGAAAATACCTTGAAATCCAGACCTGCCATTGAATCAGGTAGCCACACTCCAGCAAACTGCTTTAAATGTCAATTTAACTAACAAAAAGAGAGCAGGTCCATTTGATCCTTAAACTTGCAGCTTCATAACTGTTATACAACTAAATGTATAATAGAGTTCCTTTAAAGAAGATAGAGACAAGATTGTATTGTCAAAATGTGTCCATTAACTTAACCTAGCACACCAAACCCCCGTTCTAGCAAATTGTAACAAGGGCAGTTTTGTAAACCTGAATTCTCTTTCGAAAAATTTAATTATATGTGTGATTATTCTTCAGTGTATCAGGCCCCTCTGTCAGAGAAAGCATGTCAGGTTAGTTGGATTTCTATTTACATTTATTTTGGCAATTATTGTACTTTCTTATCTATGAGTATGCATTTAATTCTCCCTTGTCTTACAAATACATATGTATATTTTAATATAGGTGGACATAACTTAGTTTACAAGATGTGGATTCTGTATAGAACTCAGCTTGAGAAATAGAACAATTACACTTTTGTCAGATTGCTTTCTTTTTATGTCTCTAATGTTGTAGTACGCCACTGGGACATTTGTGTTCCAGTCCCCATGGTCATATATTTGAAATCAAATAAAAAGCTGCTTCAATTTCAAGCAGATTTTATACAAGTAAATACTCAAAAGCAGTAGTAATCTCTACATAGAAGAAACTTCCATTAGAAAAATATTCATCTGCCAAACCCCTGAAATTCTGGCTACCCCTCTGAGCCAGGGAAAAAAAAGGAAAAAACCAAAGCCATATACATTTCCATAATGTAGACTTTTAAGAGTAATTCTTTGCTGTTGTATCAATCAGGTTAGTGAGAGTCAGTAACACAAAGCAGAACATCTGGTAAACCTAATTTGTTGTTAAAATTAGTTCATTTCAGTTGCTGTTGAACTGAGTGATATACCTTTTTCTCCCACCAAAATACTCTTTCATATGGATACCATTCCCATGATGCATTAAATCAGGAACTACCTAGGCATCGTGCTTTCTCTCTTCAGGGAAAATAGACTTAAAAAGGAACTCAGACTGCCATGCAAAACATAAATACCCCTAATGAACTGAATGAGACATGTTAGAAGAGTCTATATTTATCTGCAGTATTTAACTTTAAATCTATTTGGTCAAAATAAACTCAAAAATAAGACTTTTCTGTGAAAAAAAATATTTTCTTGGTAAATCAAAGAATTACTTATGGCATTGTTTTCCTGCAGAAAGTATTTTTTTATAACAAAACTCTTGAGGATGAAGGGTTGCAACTTTCATCAAAACAAGAAAATAGCAGACAGACAGAAGTAACGTTGAAAGCTTGAAGAATGCAGGTGCTAATTATACTTTACTTAATGCATAGGAAAGAGCCTAAAAATCCATTAACAGACAGAGAACTTCATTTTCACATACAACCTTCTCTGAAAGGAAACTATGAGCAAAGAGAGCTGCTAAGAGGTCTCCTGGGATCAAATCTTTGATGGTTTATTGATCTCATTCAATGCTTTTAGAATCATTAAAAGTCACCTTTCCTTTGTCATTCAGTCCTAGGGAGTAAATTGAACATTATGTTCATGTAGGTCATTGAATACTTTTTACAGGAGTTTATTCAAGCAAATGGAAGAACGTGCTCCTTCTAACTGACTGGCAAGATTGGAATATCAGAGAAAAATTGTTAAAGAGAAACAAAGCACCAATTTGCTTTGTAATAGGCTGCTCTTGAAGAGCAAAAGATTCCATTACTTAAGTGAGGTGTCTAACGGGTCTGTGGATACCATATTTGTGTCTTTGCGAAAGTCCTTGTCTAAAAGAAATAATTATAGTAAATACCATAATCTTTTTTCTGTGTCAGGGGCTCAGGAAGCAAAAAAGAAAACAACCAAATCCCCATTCTTTCATGATCTCTAGAAAAATATCTTTTAAAATCATGTTCAATGTAAGGCAGTAAACAGAGTATTCTGAGAAAATGACAGCAAATCCCCTCAGAAAGTCTTTTTCCTAGGAAGAACTGCATTATGTGTAGTATTCAATATAGATGCTCAGTCAAGGCACCTCTAGGAAAAAAAAGCAGCACATCTGGATGCCGGATGTTGAGGGTTTTTTAATGTTTTCTCCGTCCCATGAAGCAGAAAAATAAATATTTTGGTTTTTATAAGCATCTTGTAACCAGAAAGCAAAGAGCTTGTTCTAAAAGCCCACGGAAATTATTTCTCTCTTCTCTTTTTAGTACCAGGCAGCAAATCAGTGACAACCACATGTCGATGAGCTGTACCTTTACACTGAAGTACAGCACCCACACTAGGAAACTCTTTTTGTTGCAATCCAAAGCAGTTTGTTAAATAGTAACTCAGCTGGTTACCACCAGTGGTATCTTTCTCTGTTTTTGCACTCTGATTTCAGGGCCTTTAAGGCAGTGCAGCCGAACCACTCTCCCCTTATCTGAGTCTAAGCAGGGTGCACATACTGCTAACTACGTTGCCTGCTGCAGACAGGGTCTTCATCTGCACTCTTCTAAAAGCTTTTTTTTCCACTTGCCACCTTTTCCAGTGGAAAAAACTTTGGGCTATCTGTGCTGTTAGGTACCACATTCAGGTTGGCAGGCTGTTTCACGACACATCACGTCCATCCTCCCCAACCCACCAATTAGCAGGAACCATAATTTCTCCTCACAGCTTTATAATGGTAGATTCAAATAATGGATTAAAGTGATGCGTTAGCAGTTCATTTTGTAGGTTTTGGAGACCACCACATGTTTTTAAACCTATTTGTCCTCACCTCTGCTTAGGTGTGTTTTTAATTTCTGAGTGAATGAGTGATTAGGAAGTGTGTGTTCTGTTTGGCTTGAAAATAGTGGACATAAAAGCCTACTTTACTTTATTTTTATGGAAATTTTTCTTCTATTCAGTTTTTTATTAAGTATGAACAATTTATAGAAATTTAAAAATATGTAGGTACAAATTTAACATGTCTACATTCAACTTATTTAAAATTTAGAAGTATTTTATTACATATTAATATTTTTTATTACATTATATTATAATGTAATAATATAAGGATATTCATGGAATTCTGTACAGAAATGTTGGTTAGAAAGTACCTCTGGAGCTCTATAGTCCAGAATCCTGCTTAAAATGGAATAATTGTGAAGATAACCTCAGCTATGTCTTATTGTGACTCTCAGAAACCTCCAGTGATACACAAGGTATAGCTTCTCTCTATGACCAGTGAGGCATCATCCTCCTCTTCATATCCTATATGAAGATATCAGATGAGAGATTAATTTAAATCTGCCTCCTGTCTCCAACTAAGGCCTGTATCAGATGTCTAAGAAACAACAAAAGAATGGGACAAATACATTTCCTCATAATACTCTTCCAGCATTAGACAGCAAAAGTCTTATCAAAGCACTCTATAGATGGTGGGATTTTTATGTGTTTCTTTATTTCTTTCTTGATTTGGAGTGGAAGGGAAATAATTTTTCCTGCACAGGTATTAAATATGATTAAAAGCATATTTCAAATACTCCCTTCATTTGACAAAGTCCCTGGCTTTCAGTCACTGTAAACAGAAGAGAAATAACTATTTCAATAACATTTTAATGAAAAATATAACATGAAATCTAGACCTATTTCCTCTGTAAAAGTCAGAAAATGGAATAGTGTAGATAATTTTTTTTATTGAAGTTTTTTGGTAGCTAAAGAAGGGACAGAAAAGAAACTGCCATTCTATCATCCAAGACTATTGCTTTCCATTTGATATCTGAACTCATTCTACTGGAAATTATTGTTCTCGCTTCCAAACTCCTTCACTGAATATACACTGCTTTGAGCCAAATCTCTTATCAGACCTGTTTCCTACTTCCACTTTGAAAAAGTAAAGAATATTATTCAGACTTCCTTTGTTACCCTGTCCAGGGTGATCTCTACTTCTACACTGGAGTCTTCCAAATGTAGGAGTTTAACATTGACTCAAAATCAGTTCATTTACCAGTAACAGAAGATCTCATGTAAGTTCTCCAGAATAATTTGTCATATTGAGCTAAACTGCCCAAACTCAAACTTAGCTCTTGGAATTTACATTACTATTAATGTATTCATTTCTTCAGTTCAAGTAACCACTGATTAAAATATGTCACTCTGCAAAGTTTGTCATAGTGCTATGTGAAAAAGAGAACCAGGCTTCTTCTAAATGTTCTTTCTTTATACATTGAAGAAGTTTCAAGGCCTTTTTTAACTCCAAATTTCATTATTGGTACTTTCAGCAAGAACTATCAGGGTAACAAAAGCTTTGTCCTTTGAAGTTAGAGCTTACCATCTTTATCTTCTTATATTTATTAAAGATCAGTACTGGATGTTCTAAATGTATGATGTAGCAGGAGATTAAAACCCACACGTCAATAGTCTCTACATCTTTGGCAGGAGATCTGGGCTCATAAAAAGACAATTGCTTAAACAACAACAAAAAGTAATGGCATGCTAGTAGTTGAAACAACGCATTTTGCCTCTTTTAGTCAAAAATACCGTATAAATGAAATTTAGGTTGTAAGTTTTTCTTGTCAGCTGTCATTCTGACACCTCCTGCCCCGCGGTTTTAACTGTAGGAGCTATAAGATGACACACCACTTACTACAGGTTCCATCATTATATCGTAGAAAGGCCCTGTCAGATGCTGGTGCCACTGGGAAATTGCTACCAGCTTGATGAAGATTGTTTTTGTTTTTCTTCTTTTTATGTCCCTGGCTCTATTCTCTCTACTCCCTTCTTTTCCTTGAGGGGATCATGGTGGAGAAATAGCTGGTGTGATAAATTGATCAGCAGAGTACCATAGCAGCATTAAGCTATCTATCCGTCAGGACTGCAGCGCATTTGAGCGAGTAGGTGCTGGTTGGCTGATATTTCAGAACCCTTTCCAAGTGATGGAAAGGCTTTCACCTCTGTATTCCAGCCTCCGCCACATTAGAAATCTTTCTAACTTTAAATTGTTTCAGTGTATATAGAAATAGTAAATAATAGGATAAAAGATTTGTTCTCTGGGGGACATTTCTATGAAGCGCAACAAACTCCCTTTATATTGACTGTTAAAAAAATGCCATCAATTTTTTATTGTAAAGAAGTCACTGAGGACTAAGAGTAGCAGATGAAAAGATCTCTACTAGTAATATGTCAGTCCAGTTTCTTTGGCTGTCGAGTTTAGAGTGGATTAAAATTCTTGAGTACTGGAGTTGTTTTATAGCTTCACTCTTCTGTCTGCATTGTCTAATGACAAGCTGCCAAGAACAGACACTGAGTTGCAACTTTAGCCATTATAATGGTATAAATCGTACCTGAGGTGTGTCTGAAAATCTGCCAGGTGCACCCCAGACCTTTGAGTGCGCATTGGTTGTTGTTTGTGTTCCCTGAGAACTGGAGGGGAGAAGCAGTTTATATATATATCTTACCTATCTTACTGGTTTCACTGCCATTCCCTAAACACTCAGAAGTGTGATTTTTGGATGTTAATTTCTCGAGACCTCTGTGCTTTGATGAACATCAATCTTTAAAAAAGGGCTGAAATCAAACTGAAATTCAAAAGACACTGTGTAATAAAGATAGCACATCTCAGTAACAGAACCAGAAAAGGAACTAAAAGTCTTCCCCCTAAATAGAACACTCTTGACAGTGCTCACCTGCAAAGTGTCTTATACTTCCAACAAAGGAGGTGAATAGAGGTCTTTTCTGAGCTCATCAGAAAAAGTTCTACCAGAAATGGTCCTACTGCTTGTGATGTGTGAAAAATTCCATGATACAAAGCACACTAATAAGAGTAGGCAACCGATGATCCGAAGAAGTTGTGCCTGGTGACCTTGCCCTGGATGAGGAGGACATGCTCTCCGGCAAGGGCAAGTGGATTTGAAAAAGCATCATTACTCTTCTCCCTAACCTTTCACTTGAGGATTACAAAATTCAGTCCTATAACTGCTACTGGCTGCTGCAGAAACCTGTTTAAGGATTTGTGAGATATTTAGGAAGTGTTCTTTGCCTGTTTTAAGTTGTTAATGTAGTTTTTCTTTTACAACCTCCTATCTCTTGCTTCTCTAATATAGGTGTGACTGTGCATGAGGAAACAAAATAAGTTTTTTCTTAGTCAAAAATTTCATCTTGAAAACTTCCATGGTGGGGTTCTTTGGGTGTTTTTTGTCGGTTTTTTGTTGGGTTTTTTTCATTGAGAAAACCATCTACAATATATGGCTTACAGAGTATGAGGCCAATCCACCCTATGGCCAAAATCAAACTTTCATACAGTAAAGCATCTAACACCTACTGAAGACATAGGTCTAATCACACCCACTTTCTTGGTAAAAAAGAAAAAATGATATTTTGTAGTTGGGGCTCAGGCAAATTAGATTAAAATAGTTAATTAAAGATTTTTTTTGCCAGTGGACAGTAAATCGTCAGGGTGCAGCAAACTCCTTATATCACAAATGAGCCAACTTGTAGTATGAACTGTTATTTTAGAAAGAGGTTAATCTGAAATGTGTGTGAGGTGAAAAAGTGCATATGTATTTTAATGAAGTCTGTTTTCCTTAAGGAAAAATCTTGCCATAATTATCTAAGAGTCCTAATCAAAATTAACTGCTTTTTCTTCTCCTACCCTAACATAATATTCAGTGTTAGATAACACTGCATCTTTGCTTTACACTGCAAAATATTCAGTAATGACATCAAAGTGTTTATCTGTACTACAATTTGGTATCACAAATAAGCCTTCATTCATAAGTGTAGGCTTAGGGCTAATATTCATTCACTTGTAAAGGGTTTATTTCAAGCAAACAATGTATCCAGCGGAACAAGCTGAAGAGAAGCTTAATACTGTACAGCTGAAGTCTAATTCATTAGCAGAAAATCACAGGCATGTTATTAATGAATAAAAAGGAGAAAAAAAATCAGTGAAGGCCACGGGATAAATAAAAATCTGTTAGTCAGATTGTATGGCTGTGTTCTGGTTTATTGTGCACGAGGCATAATTTTAATCCTCTACCAAATGAGGCTCTCCATTTCCAGCTTCTTCAGTTTAGGATGGGCCAGGTTTACTTTCGGCACAAAATTCCTCATCTAGTGAGGTTAAAGTAAAGGGGAAATTTATCTAGTGATAACTACAGTGCTGAACATGTAATTGAGGTGATGCTGAAACCCACTCAAACTGGCACAAAAATCTAAGGCACTGGATCCTGGTGAAAGGCCAGAAACTTGGAAAAAATGCACATGAAATGGATATGAACATCAAAAAAAGCCAACAACAAACCCCAAGAAGTTACAGGTGCTTAATTTGCACCTGCTCATTAATATCTGAGCTACAATTCAGACTTTCTATGAAGCTCCTTCACATCTCTGTGTTAGAACAAAAGTTTTCTAAAGGATGATTCTTTGCCAAAAGAAACCTGATACCAGTGTGGAGAATTCAAGAATTGCTGGGAATTCTGTACGGGGTAAAGACCAGCGAAATTCAAGGGCAGTGTTGTAGTCATGTAAATCCACTCTAGGGTCAGGCAATATCAGCCCTGAAATGTCAAGAAGTGGTGAAATTGCTCTTTGTACGATTAGTATCATTTGCAGCTTTGCAGGACCAAAATCAGTTTTGCGTTTGCTCTCAGATTTGGATAAGAAGCACAGAATGAAGTGACTGAAAGGAAGGTTGTTCTATTCATAACAGTAACAAAAGGTGAATTGTAAATGTCTGTATGTTTTCTGAAGAGTAACGAAGGTGATTGAAGATTTCATACACAGACTGGGTTCCACACACAGGTTAAATTAATATCTGTAATGAGAAAAAGATAAATTATTGGATGGACACCAGAGTGAAACGGCAGTCAAATAAATTAGCACTAATCTGCTAACTGTTTTAACACAAAAAGGACATCATTCCCCAAGAAAGGCTTAAGCACAGCAAACAAAATGTAAAAAAACCAAAAGAGTTTTGATGAAAACTATTTTAGTACAGGCTGCTTCCAGTGTGCTCATTTTCATTCAGTGTGCTGCTTACATTGAACCACACTGTCTGCTACCCTTCTTCAGGTTCTGCTGATGTTCATTCTGGAAAGCCTGTCTCCTATCTGCAGACCTCCCTCTTTTCCTTCACTGGGTTCAGGCAAGTCATCTTCCTAGGAAGCATCCACTGGATAGGGGGAATAACTTGCTCGAAGCATTTTGCAGACATTGACAAAACTGCTTTCAGGGATGAACGATAACAAAGTGTTTAACATCTAAGTGAGTAATTACATCTTTCACCTGGGAGGGTGTCTCAGCCATTGGTATGACCACAGTGACAGAGAGATGTTGAGACAGGGAGACCACTATCCACCAGAAGAACTGGAAAATGATATGCAGTATACTTCTAGTGAATATAGAGTTTTTGAATGTCAAGGGCTGTGTTAGAGGTAGTCTCTGAAGAGGACCTGCCGTTACTTTCTCTGCATCATGGCATGTCCTCCTCTGGGGAACAGTGCAGAGGGAGGAGTCAATACACCTAGCTATGTCCTATCCATTGTTTGGGTTTTGTGCTTTTGATATAAACCATTTTATGTTTAATCCATTTAAAACTTGCAGTGGTGCTGCTTGCCATTGGCATGCATTCAGGAAAATCACTGGCAAAATATTCAGTCTGGATGATGAGCAGGAAAGTCATCTTTGCATGGCAAGCAGTTCTTCTGTGTCCCTCACTGGCCTTTTGCTGGGAAAAGAAAGGAAATGCCTGGTCAAAGCTATGTTTCATATTTATCAGAGTTGAAGAAGGGGACTGATGTCGTGTGCAAGTTGTTAGCTACAATTAGAATAAAACGGACAGTGGCAAATTAGTAGGTTTGTGTTAGTGGCTGACAGCCAGAAGGTTGGAACTTTGTAGTAATTTTGAAAGGTATATTAAGGGCATTAGGTACTAAATCCTTTGGACTTTTAATGGAAAATATGGCCGCTGTATTTCCTGAGTCTACGGCTATAAGCCGTAAGGCACTCCTTAAGGCAGTTATCAGGCTCAGAGGACAGTAAAGTCTTTTTGTCTCTTCTACTCAAATGGTCACTTTCTTGGTTCTAAACCTAATGAGATGTGTATGAGCCACTGTATTTCTTAAACAACATTAATGGTTGAGTGGCCATTTAATATCAGGGTCACCCTACCACAAATAGAATGAAAGGCAAGGTGTCACAGTGCACAATATAAAAATGGATTAGGACACCCAGACCCTTACCTGACAAAGAAAAGGCACTTGGCCAGTTCTGGATATCTTTTGCCAGGAAAGATTGGTAGAAAAAAGAAAATATCCACATTATTGTCCACTTTTGCTGTGAAAATTATTACTATTAGTGTTTTTCATCTTATGTTTGCAACATGCATTCACACTATGTGACTCTGTGTACTGTCGAGGAAAAAATGCTTCATGTGGAAAAGCATAAAATTTGTTTCCCAAGTATGGATTGCAGCTTTTATATATCTATTTAAACCTTTTGTGAGTCCTTATGCCATGAAGTTTGGAGATCTCGTGGACATTGCAGCTGTTCTTGACCAATAACGCACTAAGACCTGCTTTTCCTAATGATTTTTTGTGGCTTTTAAAAAATTTTTGGAGCATACAGGACTATATCACCCTGGTGTGACTGGTAGTCACTCACTGATCTGGTGGGGCTTCAGTCTCACCTACACCAGCCAGCACAGCTGGGCCAGTCATGAGAGAAGAAAAGACATAAAAATGTCTTGTATCAGGACAAAGCAGGAAAATTTTATCTATCAAATGAAGGCTGGTATTTGTGAGAAGCAGAGATGACTGCCTGCATGACATATGCTTGCACCTACTTTTATTCCAAGTTTTGCGTGCTCGCTAATCATGTGCACACAGTTTCTCTGGGGTAATTTTGAGAATCAAGCCAAACTGGTGTTGCTCAAAAGAAAGTTAAAGCAAAATTACCTTGCTGCAGAGTCTGCAAGGCTAATAAACCCAAACATATAAATATGACTTCATGGTCCTCTGACTCTGTCACTTTGTGTGCTGTTTATCGCTTTACCCTTTAAAATACCAGCCACAGGCTGGCAACAAGCAGACTTTCCCCTTATTTTGGTGACAGATTTTCTTTGTCAGACCATTGCTCTGACTAACCTTGAGAAGTACTCTTTCTCCCCCAGCTGTTGGATTGCTTGTGTACCCTTCTAAGGTTTTCTTACTGCTTTATCCTTTTTTTATTTAGAGAAAGATATATCCATGGAATGTCTGTAGTCCTTGCTGCTTCTCATGTGTCACATCCAAATGTATTTTAAACATTTTGCATTTCAGTCAGAGAAGACTCCCAATCTCTAAATGAGCATCATTCAGGTTATGGGGTAAAAATTCGATCACTTAGATATATCCATGACCTGACATTCCAGCAACAGCTCATTTACGTTGAGACTCTAAACAGACTGTCCTTCCAGCTATACCCATTCAAACATGACCTTATCTGAAACCATATTCATCACAAATGTTCCCTTTAGGCTTTACTGGTCATTACATCGGTGTACAGTGGGGTTTTTACTTACTTTAAATTCGTCTAGATTAATACCTCCAAACACGTTGAGGCTGTGCTCTGAAAAGTCAGGTGTATGTCTGAGGGTTTCTGGAGCCATTTCTAGGAAGGGTTAAAGATGTAATTCAAGAAGAACACAACCATCTAGAACTCAAGTATATTTAAACCTAGTTAGTCTTACCTTAAAACGAGAACAGACTTTGTGAAGTTTTTCTTCCATGGAACATGACAAGAAACTGAATTAAATAGGGTGACTGGGTCCCCCACAGGGAATAGCACAGTAGGGTTTTCTGAGGGGAAAAGATAGTGTTTCTGTGAGATTTGTACTTAATTCCCTGCTGTGTCGTTTTAGAAGCCCTAATGTGCAATTAGAGGAATTTGCAAACTGATCTCCAGTTTCACTTGAAACACCACCTGGTCTCACTTCTCTATAGTTAGGGAGTGTTTCTCCTTGTTTAATTGGAAGTTGAACTGATTGACTGGGAGAAAAAAGAGAGTTGTGAGAAGAAAACTCAAGGAGATTTAAATAATTTTGAATGATTTTGTCATCTTTGAACATCCAAGTAAAATTTCCTTCTGTGTGGAATTACATGAATATCACTGTAGTTTATATAAAACTAGAATTTTTTCTCATCATAATTTTCACCAGTATGAGAAAAGAAAAAGTGGTATAAAAAGTGGTTTGAGCTTTCTTTATCACCTCTTTTTGTCCACTCTTACCAACGGGAAAAATTACACTGTCTGAAATGGATGTGTAAGATTTATTTTTAAATCAAAATCACAGTTTCTATTAAAAATTTGTGGTTTTGAAAGGATCAGCAACCCAGCTTTGGCATAGGTTTCTCAGTTGTTAGACTTTATACAGTTCAAGAGTCTGTTTGGACTGAAAACATTGACAATTGAATGTATTTTCTTCAAAGATGCAAAATGTAAAAAATGGGTTTTTCTTCAAAGTGTCATCATATGAAACCTGTTGGGAACATGGTTTATGATCATTGCAATCTATTGGTTACCTAGTAACTCTTCATAAATATATTTACTAATTTGTCATTTATACTAAAATTATGTTGAAATTCCCGTGGCAAAATTCTGCTTATTGTTAATGGTTTCTCTCCAGTCCAGCTTGCAGTAGTTGCTGTTTACTGTTCTATCCTAAAACAAATCAAGGTTTGAAGTTTGAATTACACATTCTCTTCAAGAATTCCTCCTTTTTGTTAGCCACCTGATAAGCCTGCAGTCAAGAGTTGTATTTTAGCCCGACTACATGGCAAAACCTTCAGTTCCCACTACAGTTTCAGAACATTTTGCTGCTCGTTTTTGTACCAGAAGGAAATCCACTCTTTTCAGCAATAATTTATCTCTTTCACGTTCTCAAGAATAGCCATGTATATTCTATGAGTAATGAAATCAGACAGAACTCAAAACACAAAAAGAACTTTTCTTGTTTTATTCTGACACTTGTAGTTGAATTTTTCAAAGGTATTCAGTTCAGAGCCTATTCCATGTTAAGAATCTGGTTTCTGAATCTCATTTTGACACTCAGTGGATATTAACTATCAATTATTTGTGCTTTTAAAAAGAATTTTTTTTTTCTTTTAATTCTTTATTGATTTCTTAAAAATTTCCTAGAGAGTAGATAAAATCTTACCAATGACACACACCCCTAATAAACCAAAATGCTAAACCCTAAAGCTCAGTGAAATTTGACAGACTTCAGTAGAAACAGCACTAAGGAAATATTTATAGAAGTGCAGACCTGATAAGTAACTGTAGTTGTATTCGTATGTATAGATAATTTCTTGCCCTCTTTCATTTTTTGTTTATGCTTGAAGTCAGGATCACATTTTCTATCATTTTTCATGACATCTTCTCAGATTATTGAAGAAAGAGATAGTAATCCTCACAAGTTGAAGAGAAAAGAGGCAGTTTTAATAAAAATGAATAAATAAACCTTATTCATTGAAGAAAAACTTAACAGTCAATCACATTTGATTTGTAATAAATAATTAATTAGAAATAAACGTATTTTAACTTTCTTACATATCTATTCATGTCTATTTCTTGTGCATCTTTACTTGCTATTTTAGGTTGGAAATACTATGCTATGTTGGAAAAACAAACAACCTCCAGATCATGATCTCTTTTTTTTAAAGTGTATGTATTATATGCCTCTATCTATGTATCTATTCAGGTGTTATACTCAAGTTTCAGAGTTTCAAACATGCTGGTTCAAACTCCACTGAGATCTGGTAGCTGACTGAGGTGAATTTATAGTGTGATGTATTTTTGTAAACTGATGTTGGGTTATGTCATTCTCAATCTTGATTTAGTCAGGTGCTTTATGGTGGTATCATGTGACAAAGGGTGTGCTATAGGCTCCTCCCAGCAGGGTAAGAGGAAATATGCATGACTCAACAGAGAGACCTGGTCGTTTCAATCTTGCTATGATGACCTGTTCAAATAACTCATTGATTATATTTCATTTTATGCAATTGAGGAAGATGACAGAGAGAATGGATGATTTGCTTTAATAAGAAGCAAACAGAATTAAAATAAAATGAGTATTTTTGGAGGTATTTTTTCATACTACATCGCTGAATGTTGTGTTTATTTTTCCTAAGAAAGGAAGTGGAGTCATTGAAAACTATTGTATGTTTAGAAGCAAACTGGTGAAATAGCCTGGGCTTAAAATTTGTGCATTAGTACTAAACTAAAGTTGGTCAGTAAGGGCTTGCTTTTGTTGTGTTTATGGCTTTAGAAGGTGGATAGAAAAACTGCTTTCTTGGAGAATGTTTCTTTCTGCTTTGTTATTTGATACCGTGAACCCTCCTCTGAAATTACTGTAGTAGCCAGTAGGTCTAGATGGACAAGTTTTACAGAATGTGTAGAATGTCAAAAGTATTTTGACTGAGGGAAAGAAAATAGTTATTTATTTAGGAATAATTTTGCAAGGCCTAATTCTGAAATGATGTGTTCGTAAGACCGATAACAAACATCACCTTTCTTCTTTTAGAAAAATATATATATACACACAGTTGTGCTGCAAAATAATTAATTCAAAACCCAACAATAATACAAGCAATTTGTGTAAGATAACAGTTCCTAAACGGAGGGTTATTTATTTCCTAGGAAATATATACTCTGGTAGCTGTAACGGAGGCGAAATAATTTGGCTACTTTCTAAATTGGTTTGTTTTCCAATTTTCTCATTTTTTCCCATCAAAGTGAAAGGATCAGCATCTTAGTGATAACCTTTGTGCTTTCATTACCCCTGGAAGATCTTTTTTTACATAAATAGGTGTTCATGGAGGGCTGTGCACCTGGACTGTTTACAGGGAAAAATCCAGTGTCAACATACGTGTTTTCTTGATGCGTCAAAGTAGAGGACTAACAATTAAAGCTTTGGGAGCTTCTTTGACACTTTTGAGAAGGTCAGCCTTACAAATGCACAAATGTAACTGTCGGGTCTGGCCAGACAGCTCAGGGCAGTAGGACTGACCAAAATGTCGAATGTGTTGGGGTATTTGTGCCAGAATATCTGCCTGCTCAAACTTCTGCTAAGTTCCTACTTTTTATCTTGAATTAAATGCAATGGTGTGCACTTGGACTCTTCATTTGCTTAAAATAGCACTTTCATCCAAGTTAACATTGATTTACCCCTAATATGGATTGGCTCATCGTATAGTTTGTTTTCTTGTCATCTGCTAAAAACATGGAAAACTCTTTTTCTTTCTTCTCACTTCTCAAAGAACATGACACAGTCTGCATTGCAGTCCTCAAAACAAATGTGCTGCCTTTAGCTTAAGGGAAAACTCAACCTTTTTTCTTCCTTAAAATTCAGTGTCCTGTAACATTATCTCAGAGTTTAAGTGTTCAGAAAACTTTTCCTGAAGCTAAAATTTTGCTTTCAATTTTTATCCTAAACTTGTAGTTCAGATGTAAAATGAAATGAAACACTTTTTTTGACTGTGATCTTTACTATATTTACATGACTTAGAAGTGACAAATTTGTTATTTTCCCCCTTATACCAGTAAGCTTACATGGTGGTATTGTCACATGGTGGAAAAAAAAGGAAGAAAAAGTAAAAAGGAAATGAAGGAAGGTCAGATTCTGAAGTTCTTAGCCAAATCTTTCTTTAGGCAAATATTAAGCTCACTGGGATTTGGTTTAAATGAATTACATTTACTTAATTAATTAGGAGCATATATTTAAACTATCCTTTTAGTCCCATCTGTTTATTCTGGCTCAAATTGTAAAATTTATAGATTTTTTTTTTAATGCCACACATACCAAGAAAATATAAATATCTGTACCAAAAGCTGACCCAACTCTACAATATATTTGTTTTACCAGTTACTGTTTAGAGAACATAGCAATATAGTAACCACGTAGTACTGGGCTTGTAGTAACTGAAAGAGTGCAAACAATGAAGAGGAAAAAGGTTTTCTTCTCTGCTTGGGGATTGGTATTCCTAGGCTCAGTTATTATTGTTTTGGAAGATTTTTTCCTATGGTGGACCAATGTCTCAATTTAGAGGATTTGAAGACTGGGAGACAGTAGAGAAAGCACGGCAAGTATTCAAAATGCCTTAAGCTGTATTTGGTAGGAATTTGATAATTTCATTTCTACATACAAATTCTGCAGAGATCAATCCTAGGCTATGAGTTAGACTCCCTGCTGAGCCACTTCATAGCTCTTGATTAGCTATGGATATTATAGTATTTGGGTCTGTTAATGCCTACCTTCCCTGCGAGGTGTTAGCTAAACCTGTTCATTAAAATAACCACCACAGAAGAAAAAAGAGGGAGAGAGAACGTAAAGATATGCATAGTATTTCAAGACCTTGGAATTATAATTCCTTCTAACCCTGTGTTCAGAAACTGTTCAAGAATACTGTAACAGCTGCTACTTTACAATTAACTTGCACTATTAATTGGGTTCAGAAAATGTATTTTGGCAAGTGAAAGGACAGAATCAATCACCTTTGTGCAACACTACAGATTTTTATTACCCATATTCACTCAAGCAACAACTCTACTTAGAAAACATTAATGTTCAGATGCCAATTGACAAAAGCACAGGGACTTATTAAATCAGAAATATTGTGACAAACTGTAGAATTTTGTGGTTTTGCTCTAGGGAGCTAATCCAGTAAAGCATTTAAGAGGCTGCTTAATTTTAAGCATAGAAGGACTCCCCAGAGAAGCTATAAAACAGATGCTAAAGTGTTTTCCTGGATGGAGCATGCAGTTGGTCAAAATTTGTTCTTCTGTGTATTTTCTTTCTGTTTTTCTTTGTTGTATAGGAAGATATTAAGATTGCATCAAGCCCTTTAGAAGTCCATTATGCATGCTAAGTATTCACAGCATAATATGAGACGTTATCATGTGCAATATAAATATGAGTATTCCACTATTACACAGAGATCTAATAAAAATTACTGTGCTATGTACGGTGCTCAGATAAAGAAAACTACATCACTGGTTTCAGAGCACTTTAAAATATACAGCCTTAATCTGTAGTTCTGGGAAGCTGCTAAATCCATTTGATGGAAGTGCGTAGATTTTTTCATCATGAAGCCGTCTGAGTTGTTTCTCTGGGGGAAACTGTATGGTGCAGAAAGCTGTCAGAAGACTCTGCAATATGTCCATGAATAAGGTAAGGGGCTTCAGTTAGTGTGGCAGAGGTCCCAAACCTCAAATTTACAGGCTAGCCTCAGGAACTCAGTGCTGTGCCTTATGAAATGCACATTGACATATTACAAGCATTTCTATTCATACACATGTTCAGAGCTTCTGCTTCCATCTATAATCCTACTGTATTTGTTGTCTTATGCAATCTCCAAGTTATTAAACAGATCAGTTAGTGAAAATGAGCCAAGTTTTATTCTATTTGGGGTTGATAATTATGCCTTTTGAATGAAAAAATATCTACTTTTCCAAGCCTACGCTCACTGTGATACAAATGCTGCTCCTTAACCGTAAATCTTGAACTCACATTTGTAAGCAGTTTTTCCTGTGAATGTGTGAAAAAATGGAAGCACTACCTTGAAAGGGAAACTGATTTAACCTGGGGCCTTTCCTACCCTCTTTTGGTTATCCTTTTTCTCCCTCACTGCAGAGATAAGGAGATGAAAACTCCCTTTCACAAACTCTCATTTTTCCTCATGTTCAAAGGCTTCTGTACCATTTCTACTTTGCTCAGTATTTTCATCACCGCATCAAATAAGATCTCTAAAATATCTTATTTTCCTACACATTTTTTGTTTAAATGAGAGGATGACACAGTGGCAATATTTGGCACCTCAACATATTTGAAAGGAAAAAAGTAATAATCCATCTGGCTCTGTGTTGAATATTCTTCCTGTGCTGTTTTCAGTGAATATAGACCTTTCTTTTATTGATCAATTAGTAATTGTAGTGAAGCTGTTCAAAACAGCTGCAGAAAAAAATTAAAGGATTTTAAAGCAAGTTGATTGATTGCATGCTACTGCTATAACTGCTCCTGTGTCAGAAACCCTCTTGGCCAGCATTCAGGGAATTGAATTAGGGGAAACAGAATATGCAGTTATCACACCTGAACTAGAGAATCACCATCTACACAGTGCAAGGCAAAGTCAAGCAGTGCTCCCATCTTTTCCAGACCTAGTTTGTGGACATTTATATGGAATTACTATTCACAGTTACATCCTTGGAGGGGTACAACTGTTTGGTGAGGTATTTGCATGGTGAGGGTTTATGATTTGCCCTCCAGAACTACTGGGAATACATGTGCACAGCCAGATGCTTGTCAGACTGAATATTACAGGTGTAGGATCTTTTACCTCTTTGTGAAGCAAAGTGGCAGTGAATTTAGAAAGGCATGTTGACCTTGAGCACAAAGAAATTCCTGCAGGTGTTCAACAGTGCCCATTCCTAGTTAATGCCAGCTTGAATAATTTACCATCAAACGAGACAAAGTATGTCTTGGCATGGGGCAAGTCCCTCAAAGTCCCGTTGCTGCTGTAGTTGAGGAGATCAGATCAGTTTGCATTCTTTCTTCACCTGACTGTCATGACTTTTCAAATATTACCGAGAGTGCCTTTGCAACTACAATAACCAGTTGCTTCAGGACTCTGGAATATCAGGAAACAGATATTTAGGGAAACAAAGCAATCACAATCCTACTGTTTGCATTTCAGAGCAGTGGGAAGCCTACTACTGCTTTCACTTCTGTACGCAGAAGATGTTATAGATGAGAAGGTGTGATTCTCCTTTTGTGAGTAGTGTGAGGTGTCATGATTTCCAGTAACCCATCTATTGAAGTGTAGGGATTTAATCTCTCTTGCTTCTTCACCTGATTTTTTTTTCCCATATAACTCCTAAACCCAAAAATAGTGTCCCAAGTACCTCTCTTTTTAAACTGCATATTTATCCTGTTCCCTGCACAATTCTGAGAGTTCAGATCATTTGTATCTGACAGAATAAATAATCATTTCATGATGATTTTGCTACCTCAACTATCTTTCTTCCTTTTTCGTTCCAGTGGGTTGCATATTTAACATATCACAATATGTCTAAGGATACTCTGAAAAGAAATTGGCTACATCACAGTGATATGGAGTTGTTTAGGGGACTTCTCCAGTTTGACTTGAGATGTTTTTCTGTTAGAGAATACAGACTGTGGGAAAGCTTCAGCCAACTACTTAGGCAAAAGTAGTTTGCACCTAAAACTGCTAGACAGAAGAATCCCAAGTATTCTGTCACTAGCTTCCAAATTAAGGAGTTGTTTAAAATCACCATGCTGGGATGAGCCGAAAGTCAGGCTTTGGATTTCAAATCCAGTCCCAAGGAAAAAGGTTTTAGGAGTATGAGGGGTATTCTGGAATTGTTAACAGCACTGAACAGACCTTGGGTGTGGAATATGCAGACGTTGTTCAGCAGAGTGAAGGGAAAAAAATTAATCTACTTCATGGAAGAGATAATTTCACATTTTAAAGCATCAAATTTTGAGTGATTGCTGGCCAAAACTGAAAATGCGTATTTTTGATTTTGTACATTTTTGAATTTTTCACATTTTCCAGTCATTACCAAAGATGGCATAAGATTAAAGTACGCAGGCACTCTCTGGTCCAGCAAGCTGAAATATTCAACTCACTTCACTGTTTTATTTATTCACTGTATTCTGTGTAGTGTAGTCTAGAATGAAGAAATAGGATCACTAGATCTATTGATCATGTAGGGAAACACATGCTTTTATGCTTTGTGTTTGTAATCCCCTGGGTTCCTTTTTCACTCAGGTACTGTGATGAAGAGTAAGCAACAAATAAGACGGCAGCTTTTTAAACTCATGGGTGTTGTTGCTTCCAGAGAGCTGTTAACTCCTGTACAATTACTTCAAACAGGCAAACAGCACCAAGCAGGACACTTTGCTAACACTGTCGACTCCTTTTAGTACTTCTGCAAAACGATCCCTCTAAGGAATTATACCTGCCCAAGCTACATTTTTAAAGGGGGTCCAAAGAGACCCTATTGTTACCAACCTGGGGTGCTTTCCCAGTTTTTATTAGGCCTTTCCAAACTTGTTTTAAGACTAAACTAGGTGTTTTCTTAAGATGTTGAAAGTGTTTATTAGATGTCTTTTAAAAGTGTATGTCAGGTTTTTTGCACTTAGAGTTCTTTCTGATCATTCAGTTAAATCCCTCATCAAAGCTCCATGCTTCTCCAGCATTTTCAAGCCAGCTCCAGTATCATGGACTATGTCTATTTGTTAGGCATAAGAATTGACATTTTAAGTTGAACTTTATCACTATTTAGAAAGGATCTTGAACTAGCAATTCTCAATGGAAAGAGAGAAGTCTTTGGTGGCAGGATGTAGTAGGTGGGGTTTTTTCAGTTTTAAAGAAAAGAAATACAAAGGTAAACATCCTGTAAGCCAAAAGATCATGTGCTGAGATGTTCCCATTCAAGTTAACATGTGAAGCCTTAGATTCACATGATAAACTAGTTTGCATATTCAGCTGTTGAAACCGCAAGCAAACTAATTGGAAAAATGAGAGCCACTGCTAGGATGGAATTAAACTGGTTGCAATTTTTAAAGGAGAAGTGGAATTTTCCTTCCTGCAAATATTAGTATTTTGCTAAGAAATACCCTGCTTGCTGGCTGGTCATGCATGGGGCAGGTTGGGAATTGGCAGCCATTCTCCTGGGTAGGCATTGATGTGCAGAAAGCATTTAGCAGGTGTGCGGAGGAAGAGGCACATGACATGCTCTGCTGTTTGTATTTTTCATAGCCTTCTTTTGAAAATGAAAACTCAACTTAATGAGTGTACTGGTGCCTTGGTAAAAACATAGGATCTATTGTTTTCCTAAGGATAATCTTTTCCAGGCAGTCCTGTCTTTGCAGTCTTTCCCTTGTCTTTGTGTTCCAGAAGTCAGACTGATGACATAATAGGATGTGGTTTATTTTTAAAGGCAATAAGCTCTCGTCTCAAGTGTAGAAAAGGCTGTGACAAGTCTTTAAGTTCAGCTTTATAAGCAGGGAAATGTCAAAATTTACAGCTTGTTGGGCAGTGCTGAGAAGTCAAACTTCTTGGCTTTGCTTTAGTAGAGCTGAATTCATGAGCATTTAGCACATCTTAGTTCTGTGCAAGGCTCAGCTTGCTTTCCTCCTTCTGTCATCTCAGGCTGCTGAAATAATTTGCATTATGAGGCTTCAGTAAACTTTCCATAACTGACATAACTACTCATGGCTGCTTCCTTCCAAATTCTGTGAATTCACTGTTGAGCATTTGTAATACAAACATCCAGACTTATTCGTATTTCCATCCTAATTTTCACTGAGTTAAAATACCAGACCCTAATTCAACTGAATTTTTCTGGTACTCCATTAAGCTTGTTTTTGCACTTGCTTTTAGCATAATAAGTTCACTGAACTTCAGCTCCTGTAGTCACAATACTGTAACACTTTTGCCACTAGAGGATATTGGAAACAAGGAATTAAGGGTTAGGTATTCTGGGAAGAAAGATTTCCACTGTAAATCTGTAATCCAGGATTAAGCTTCCAGCTTTGAGATCCAGATAAGTTGTGACCTATTAGCACATAATGTGAAGGTATCCTTAATGTTCATAGGCAATTTGGACAAAAATTCATTTCCACCCTTGTTTTTCATGCATTCCAGCCAGATTATTTGTTCTGTGATACAAACACCAAACCCCCAAACAGCTTTATTTCTGAATGCTTTCTATACAGTATCCAGTTCTGGTATTTGCACTTGCAGTAGACTCATGGAAAAAATCGCTGAAAAGAATTCAAGGAAGCAGAGGAAAAATAGTCTGTAGGCAGAGACAGTTGAGGGGCAATTTAGATCACCAGGGATAGTTATTTAAACTATAGGAAAACATCTGATAGCAGAGGGTGAAGAAAGAATATCAGTTTTAATCACAAAGGATAACCAGACCTAGCAATGAAAAGTGAAAACTAGACGAAGTCAACACTGAACAAGAAGCAGTTTTCTAGGAGTAAGTGTAAATTAAAACTTTATTGGGCAAGATTTCTGGCTTGCAATCGTTCGTACCCTTAAAACAATAAGAGATTTTTAAATACTGTTCCTGTAAAGTAATGCATTGTCACCTATTTGAACACATTTCTGTGGTGAGGAAAAGAAGTACTGTCTTGTTCAGGGATGGTAATTCTTTCTGTCCTTTGAAAGCATAAATACATTTCACTTCCCCTCAGTAATGGGGGGAGGTGGCTGGGGAGTTGGGGAGGGCAGCTTGGAGAAACCCTGAATTGCCTGTTTTTCCCTCAGCACAATTATCAGTATTATGAACATTTTAAGATAGTTTTGGCTACCCTTTCTTCTTTCTCCACTAGAGAGGACCAGCAAGTTTTCCTCCCATATTTTTCATGAGAAAGGCATTCTGCTGTTAGTTTGTTGATTTTTCATTTCCGTGTTCTCTGAAGCAAGGAGCATGTGTCTGATGGGAATAGTTCCGTGATACTTGCAACACTAATCTGTACTGTGTGGATAGCACACAAATTTTAATTACATTAAATAATCACAGGTCTTAAAAATTAAGGCAAGGGGGTTCAGTACTGGTGTATCTGGATAAAATGACCTCTGAAATACTCCAATAACTCTGTGCCACTTTCTAAGTGATGTGATGAAATAGACTTTTCTGGTCTTGATGTGTGAAAAAATGAGTCATTTCTTGTTTCAATCTAAAGGTGCACTTTTTTTAATTTGCATTTTAAAGGCTTACTTGTTGATTATACCATGCTTTTGAAGCAGCATGGAAAATGGAGTTTGTAGCAGCAAGCAACTGATTGGCAATGTGATATGATTCTGCCATTTGCACATCACTTAAAGGGTTCAGAGCTTCAAAATCACTTAAAGATGTGAAGCTTTAAAAATTGATTTTGTTATGTTTTAAACTAAAGGGAAGACTAACACTGCTTTTTGACAAGCATCTTCAATGTGCTCAAAGATGGCTTTATCTGTATTCTGTCTTATGACTTGCCCACAAGAGAGTTTTTGCAGAAGAATGAGGTTGGCAGGGGGAAGACGAAACAAAAAGCTTTAACCAATTAAGGTAGGGCAGGATGAGAGCTGGATCAGATGTTTACCAACTGTGACTGCAGAAATAATAAAGGAATTCATGCTCTCCTTGAAACAGATGAAGAAACTGGAAAGCCAAAACAGAAGGGAAAATGATGGAAAGGACTGGTTTCTATGAAAAACTGTAGACTTTTTTTTTTTTCCTGGATGAATATGGCAAAGTTACGAGTTACAGTGTGTCAACTGAACTAACTTTAAATCTGTATTTTAAGGAGATTTAGGTAGCAAAAAAAAAGTTTTTTCCATTTTTATAAATAAATACCTATACCACATCCAAAGTCACAATTAGAAGGAAATTCTGGGGTTATTAATTTCTCTCTTATAAGACAACCTATTTGGCCAAGATTTTCCCACTGTTTTACTGTGCTTCTCCAGAGACATATTGTCCCCTTATGTTTGTATTTCAGCAGTTCTGATACTACAGCTAAAGGGAGGTTGTCCTTGCTGTCAGTTTTATACAAACACAGTAAGAGACACTTTGGATCCAAAGAAATTATATTGAAAAAGCTGGAAATCTGTAGATTTAGGAAAAAAAGCCCAAAAAGTGGACTTTTTTTACTACTATAATAAAAAATCAGGAGGTTTTTCAAAAAATGTCTTAGTACCTGAATAAAAAAAAGATGTCTTTTTCCTTTTGTATACTAAAGATCATCCCATCTATCATCCTTCTCTTCCTTTCACCAGGAGCTCCAAATAAATTAAACACCAGCTATCTTGGGTCAGTTAAAGACCCCCAGCCTTATTTCCTGCGGATTAAGTCCTTCTAAAAGCTCAAAGGTGCTCTGAGAAATTTGAATATTCCATAATTTAACTGTCTTGCACATTCAGCTTCACAGACTCTGTAAGAATATGAACAGTTGATGCTTGTAAACAGCCCCTACATTTTGTCTGAAGAACTACCTGAAAAAGTGCAGACCTTCCAGTCAGTTACACACAAATGAATCCCCAGGTCTCCCTGTAGATCTTTATGCATCATTTAGCTTGCACTGCTCCACTCAAGTTCTCTGTAAATTACGCTGATGGACAGTAACTCATCAATGCCAGGAGAGGTAGTGGAGTGCAGGAATGGACAGAAGGTACACTTGTGCAGGAGGTATGAATGTCCAGGAAGCAGAGAAACATACAACATTGATATTTCTGTGAGGATAAAGATTTTGTTTTTACCTAGTCCACTTCTTTTAGACTTTTCCTTATTAGCAGTCTCCCTTTTCTATTCAGAAGCCATATCTGACAGCCCTCTCTACAGTCTGAAAGACAGGAATCTATGTAAAAAGGAAATAGCCTTCATGAAGCCTTCAATGTTGTTCCAACAGCTTCCTGCTGATCATAACAGCTTGGATTATCTGGCTCCCTGAAGCCATGTCCAAAGAAGATTACAAGTCTATCTTGTATATTTGACAAAAGTGTTTCTTTTCATGCCGGAAGTGTCTCAGCAGATTTCTGGGTCTGATGTATAGATAAAGCAGCTATAGACCAGCAGGGGTGTATTCTTTATTCCTGACAGTTGCAATAATCTGGGTCAGCATGTCTGTTTGACACAACTCATTATCCTTATAGAGTCAGGGGGATGGTGTGTAAAAGGACCATGCAATGCCCCAAGGATTATTGAAGTCATGTGGCACAGTAGGAAAGTGGTACTAGGAAGTTGGATCTCTGATGTGTGGTAAGGACTCAGAGTGGTAGGAAGAAGAGATGAGTTATGGTCAGAGGTATCCCATGATCATTAAAAATCCTCTGCTTTCCACCACAGGTGGGAAAACTAACCATAATATTCTGGCCAAATTCCAGTTTGAGTAAGTGCAATGAATTCAGTTTAATTCTTTTTGCAGTTTCAGATAATTCATTACAGTAATTTTCACTCCTGTAGTAATGATGGAGGGACAGGCAATATGTATATAACAGCAAAACTGTCCTCCATTACCCTTTTTCTGTGCTTCACTCCTTATAAGGGGGGCTTTGGAGAGTCACTGCTAGGAAAGAGTGACCTCCTGTGACTTCAAATATGAGCTGGATGGGATCTAATGATCACATGGGGAAAATTCTTCCTTGCAAAGACAGTGATTCAGACAAAAGATATTTTCACACGTCATTTAAGAGGAGGCAGTGCAATGAAATCCAGGATATTTACACAGTTAGATGTGTGGTTTAGGTTCCCAGTGCCAAAGGCAATGAGGAATCATGCATATATCTGACAAATTGTGGCACGGTGCTCACGCTCTGCAAGATACATCTATTTTTCCCTCTCCTTTTGATGAGTCTTGCTGGGATTATCCCTTTGGGATATCATTCCCTTGAGCAGACTTTCTTCTCATGGCATCTAGTCCAGTTTTGAAGTTCACACACTTGTTTCTTGGGTTATGGATTTGGCAACGTGAAGAGTGAGAGATGAAAATATCCATAAGACCCTTTTCCTCATGTTCTGAATATGATACAGGAATCCTATCCAGATGGAGAAAATCTGTGCAGTAGAGACTTATTATTTTCTGCATCTTAGAAATGTGTTCATAAAACATCTCAGTGTTCTTTAACGTTAGTCTTAAAAGACAAAAGTTGTATCTACTCTTCCAAACCCTGCTTGCAGAAGGATGCCCAGATAAGAGCTGAGAGTATTGTCCCCAGTTCAAAAACCCCTACTGCCTATGTCTTAGTATTTCTCAACACAAAATTATACCTCTTTAAAATCTCAAAGCATTATTCATTCTGGCCTATTTTTATTCCCATCCTTCATTTTCACAATAACGTGTAATGAAAAATTCAATTTTTAATTAATAAAGAAGCAAAAAGAGAAAAAAAATATCACTGTGGTAATAGAAGATTAGATTTTGCCTTTTTATTTAATTGATAATCCTGAAGGTACTGAATTGAATTAATAGTAGTTCTATTACTTTACATTTTCTAGAGCTATTGTAATTTACACCAGAAGACAGTCATGAATAATTTATAATACATGAACTTAAACAACATAAACAAAAATATACTAAGCAGTGTATTTAACAAGTGATATGAAAGAGATTTTGCAGGTCCTACCCTTTAGCCTTTGCAGAATAATTTCAAGTATTTGGAGTTCTGCCTTATATGATTTTTTAATCTATTTTACGTATGGGAGCCCGGCAATATGCTAATAGGAGAGGCTTTTTTGCATTTTATACAACATAATGTGCACCAAACTGCGAACAACTGAAGTTAAATGAAGCCTTACACCCCCTTACTCCTTGTTCTGAGTCTACTGCAATATGAGCTGTAATGACTGGTGAAAGGGAATGCTGCATTCATGATTAGCTAAACTCATCAATACACAGTTTTTCACAAATAGGTCAGAAACACATTCAACATCATGAAGGATATTATTTGTTGATGTACATTCTCTTTTGCTTTATGATGATTTTAATTAACTGCCCTCGTACCCCTGTATTCTTCATGTCCTCCTCAGGAGTAATGAGCCCAGTGTTATTACTCCTTACCTATATATAAATGATCAGATTTTCCATCGAATTTAATACCAGGGAAATACATTCCTGTACCTGGCCTTTTGGGTATGTTTTTTTAACAAAAATGGTTTTGGCTGCAGTCAGGAACAGGATGCTGATAAAGTAAGAAATCCCATCAGTCCTGTTTCCCATCTGGCATTGCCTATAGTTCTGCCTATTTTTGCAAGACCATTCAAGTTCCAGGCTTTTGCTGCGCTGCTAGGAAAGAAAACATTTGTGTGCCTTTAGGTTAAATTCTTGTGGTATACATGTGGAGGAGGGTTGCTTCTACCAGCAGAATTACCTAGGACTGCTTCTGAGGGCTTGAATTCTCAGTGGCTCTCAATGGCATTTATTGATTTAATCAGCAAAGATACAGGTTGAAAATTTCAGCTTAGTTCCCTTAGTCACTAAGTGGAAAGAACTGCTTGCTTCCCCTCCATAGAATTTTAGAGGTTTGTGAATTGATCAGGGTTCTTTACATCTTGCCAAAATGGGAAGAGCTTGTACGTCCTTGAGGTAAGGAACAATAACCAGCAGTTCTCAGGGGTATAACAATTTCTCGTCCTTCCAAAATTCATCTGTCTCTTTTTGTCTCTTTTGGCAGCATGGTACGATCTAATTTCAGCTCCCTCTACAAAACAATTTGCTGTTTCATTATTCTGTTACTTACAGCAGATATGTAGCTCCATTCACGTACAGCATGTGAGAGATTTCTAAATGATATTGTCATTATCTCTGTTATTATTGAAAGAATTTGGGGGACGTCAGAAAACTGTCAAATCCTGTGGAATCAAACTGCTCTAAATAAATAAGGAACAGAAGCTGCTTATGAAAGATTAAATACTGCTCATCAACAGCACCAGCCAAGGAAAAGAAAGTGTCAGACCTTGCTGTCTCAGCCATTTCTGACCGCATGAAAAGGTTATTTATTTCCAGAAGGAGGAGGAAGACACTTCTGCCAATTGGAAAGTCCTCTACTCTCTCTTGAAAATGCCTTACCCACCAAATTTGTTTGTAAAAATTGTGTGGGCAACTGTAGACAAGCCAACCTACTACAAGTGGGTACACATCAAGTTATTCTGGCACCAAAGGTCTGTACAATTACTCGACTTCCTCGAGGTTCTCTTCACCAGTCACAGGCTTTCCTGGAGTTTCTCTAGGTGGCAGCAGCTGCTGCCGTTGACCATCCTGAATTTGCTTCCAGTTTGTTCTTCCTTCTAAGATCTGCTAGAAATGAGTGATTCTGCAGATTTAGGTGTCCTCCTTTCATGCCTGTCTCTAAAGAATTATATGTGTAGATGTGTGTGTGTATGCACTTGTGAATGTATGGAGCCAGAGAGAGCGGACAGACCACACATAAATTTTACATGCTAGTTCATAAAGTAAAATGGACACATTATTGCAAAAACGAATTTCTGGGCATTAGCATTCATTTGTATGCATTTCCTAATGCATATCGTTCCAGTCTGGATAGGGCCTTTATCTCCTCTTTGGATGTTTTTTCCTTTTTTTTTTTTTCATAAAGGCCTGAGCTGGAGTTTCTTAAGTTCTTTATCATGATAGTCAGAGAGCCATATCTACAGGGCTTTTTCAGAATAGTTTATAATTATACATTGAGAGGACAAACTACAACTCATAATTTTTTGATTGACTGGGGGAACCTATGTCTCTGTATGTTTGTACAGGTAAATAGAACTAAGGAACTTTTGCCACCAGAGATCCACATGGCTTTTTCTACAAGAATTGCTTAAATTTCTCTTCTTCTATCTAATAAAATCCTAGAAATGGAAAAGAAATAGAAAATAAGTAGGCAGCATGGCTTGATGTACCATATCACAACTTAAGAAACTCATCTTAGGCAAGATCAGATTTTCATAATATAGAAATTTTTGGTCAACTGTGACATAGAAAACATAGTAATACTGTCGATCTGTTCTAAGTCAGGGCTTGGCCTCTGCTGAAATTTAAAACAAACATTCCAGGTGTATCAGTGATGATAGCATAGTGTTTTAACAGCAGAAATTGTCAAAAAAGTTGTGGTTTTGCATCTGTTGTCAACTGCCTCAAAGTGAAAATGTGCAGCTATCTGAGAATGTACACTCAAGCCCCCTGTTTTAAACCTGGCAGACAACTATTTGTGCTCTTGAAAATCTTTCTGGAATATGAATCTGTTGATCCTGAGGTCTGCATTTCAAGAAAATATGTATTTGCACTGAAGTCATTAATTTCTGGTTAATTTTGAAAATGAGGCAAAGGAAATTTAAGAAACCTTACTGAATTCTAGAAGGATTCTAGCAAGAGGTAAGGTTGTTTAGAGAGCAGCAATTTAATCAGAATGTAATATTCCACTCTAAATTGTCTTTATGGAGATTTAATTTGCATGAATATCTCTCTGCAGACAATGTCTTAAACATATATATGGCTCATAGCACCCATGACATCTGAGCACTGTACATTTCCTCTGTGATATGGTGAAGTGCTATCATTACAATTTTCAGACCTAGTAACAAGGCACAGAGGATCCTATTTGCAAAGATATTGGTGCACTCAGTGGGGACAATAGAGCATTGTTATAACTCTTTCCAGAACAGTATTTTCTGTCCAACTATTTCAAGTGTTTGTCCTGTCCTTACTCACTCCAGGCTCACGTGCTTCTCCAGGACCCTGTCTTCATTTTCAGTATTACTGTATGTGCATCTGATGCTGAGATTTCTCTGCACTGCTCCTGACAAATGCAAATCTGAACCCACTGTTGAGGCCAAGATTGCCCTTATTTGAAGGTGTAAAAAAGTAGAGTGCATGTTGTGAGGCCATCTCAGCCCACACTCTGGAGATAACTGGAAACTTAGAGCCTTTTAGCGGCATAATTTGGATTCAAGCCACCTAAGTGGTCCAAAATGGTGATAACTATACCTGCTATGGTTTTGTCCATCACCAAATGTCCTGACCTCAGCTCTTTTAAATCCTAACTTGGACATGCTGAATTAGCTGGGATATTTTTTTAACCTCACCTATAATTAATATAATTAATATAAAGAACTAGTTATTGACTTCTTCATGACTGCCTCCAATCTTCGCCTCATTGCAGTCAAATCATGCAAGAAACATGAGTTCTGGGGAGGTAGGAGAGAAATACCTTTCCACTTGAGAATGAGACTTTTCACCTACTATTTAATTGAAGATGTTTTTGACAATTAAGACAATAAGAAAAGCTAAAAGCAAAGCAATGAAAAAACATTCTCAAAATAATTTTGTCCTTTTAGAAAGCCCCTTTTTCTCAAAACTGCTCATACCTCCATGCACAGAACTATCTTTACAGAAAACTCTATAATCAGTCTGTAAATTAGGCTAGCCTAAAAATGTATTTTTATTTTTCCTGAAAACTATAAATGTGGCAATTATGACATAGAAATTGATGTTTGATTTCTCGTTTATCTCCTTTACTTGAAACTAATGATTGTGGATCATCATTTTCTTAAAAAAAACCAAAAAGGGCTGCTATTGGGCTTCAGGAGCAAGCAAGTCATCCCTTATGTAAATGTTCTGCAGCTAAAGGCATAGATAAACTTCCTGGCACTGGAAGCCCAAGTTTATTGGCTTCTATTTATTGTGTCCTTCCAAATAGTCTTTTCCACATCAGGAAACATCAGGTTTTGCTTTGTTTTGAAGGCTTGGCTGTTCCACCTCCTCATCTCAAAGGTAGAAAGTGAATTGCTTGTTAGCAGCCCAGTTGACAACAGAGACCATTAGATAGAACTATAAATGGTAAAAGATAATTAACAAGAGATGGTTTAGAAAAATTCATTTCAGACAAGTCTAAGCAGTGACATTTTTAGCTGGTAGACATTAAGATAAAATCAACTGCATGTATTAGCTATAGAATTAGTCATTAACATTTAAATGCAGCCAGGAGGCAGAAATGAGATGTCCTGCTGGCAACAGCCACAGGACATATGTAAAATTCTCAAGAGTGAAAGCTGTTAATTGACAAGGAAGAAAGGCATACTAAGGGACCTGATAGGTG
This sequence comes from Falcunculus frontatus, assembly GCA_013398115.1. Lineage (NCBI taxonomy): Eukaryota > Metazoa > Chordata > Aves > Passeriformes > Falcunculus > Falcunculus frontatus. Next base: position 3,381,769 of record VZRV01005418.1, read on the forward strand.
AAAATCATCTCTAGCAGATACCTGTTCACATGCAGATATACCAGAAAGTTCTTTGCAGTAACATAAGATGTGCTTTAGCTGTATGGTTAAGCTTTTGTGTAGACTGCTGCATCCTGCCGTTTGGGCTGCTGGGGTCACCCAGACAGTGTGCTGGTGGGAAACTCTTCCTTTAGAAGCTACACAAGGAAACAAAAAGGAATGCATACGTGCCTTTACATTCTGAGCTTTCATCTTCTCATTCTTTCTTGTCCAGGCATCCTTTGGGCATATTCTTCTCATTTTCTTCCCCACGCTATTGCTATTATAAAAAAGTCACTCCAGCTTCCACATTCCTACACTTCAAGCATCCTAAGAGTTGGAAAAGGACTGCAGAACAATATATGACATGAAGAATTAGGTTTTATACAAACTTAAGAAAAAAAAATAAGCCAATAAATCCTCTTGTCTTGACAGCATAGTTGTGTTTCTAGTCTGACACTTTGCATCGCTTTGGCGTATCAGGGCTAGAATTCCTTACAAAGGGGCATTGACATCTTTGAAAGAGAAACCCTGTACCAGCAAATAGCATCTGTGGTAGAAACAAGGACATGTGCCTGAAATAGTAAGGAGTCTGCTTTTGACAAACTTCTACAAAGGATGAGACACACATTAATTCTATTTTCTGTCGAGAGATGTTTTTTCAGATTAGAAGCTGGTGTCTGGGGCTTATTCTGATTTCAGTTAATTCAGAATTTAATTAGTTAGTTAAGTTTTTAGACAGGAGGATAATACGGCCATGAAATTAGCCTGACATGTAATTTTCTGATGAGAAATTTATCACAGAATCTGAAGCCAAAAATTACTTTTTGTGGCCGGCTAAAGCTGATGTGTACAGTGGTTAACTCATACTAAGAGAATGGAACAAATGGAGTAGAACAGGTGAAATGTAAATGGAGGGCTTAATTTAAAACATGTTGTTAATATTTATTTTGTAGATCTATAAAGAAGACTGACAGACATCTGAAATAATGTTTCATTTTTGCCTGATAGATCTCAACACATCCATCAGTGAATTCTCTCTCTTTTTTTTTTTATCACACCTTTCATACCTATTAATTCTGAGGTTTGCCAGATGAAGCCAGTGCGAACATTCACTTGATAACTGGTTATCACAGTTAATATAGAAGCAAAATGAGTTGGTTTGCAGATAGGCTTTTATGAATGACAGGGTGAATATAATTGTAGAAGGGTAAACAGTGTTAACTGAGCCTTTGAGCAAAATCTGTCTCTACTGGGAAGGAAAGTGCATCACCATTTGCTAATATTAAAACTAACTAGTTTGGTCTTGAAAAACAAAAGTGATAATTCTTCAAATCTTTTCAACTTCCTAGAGTTAGACAATGGAGTTTTTGTTTGGTGGTGCTGCTGGTTTTTTTCTTGAGGCCCCTCTATGTGCGTATACACATATAAACCATCACATTCATATGTATGGATACAGAGATACAGATATATATTGGATTTTAATTTTTCCCCTCACAACCTAGAAGCCTATTTATTTGCTAAAGGTCCCAGAATATGCAACAAAAGTTGATTTGATTAGGTCTCTCTTCAATGATTTTAATTGTAATAAAGTGAGGGTAGCTGGATACACCTTTCTGTTTCCCTCTCTGCTCACTCTCAAATGCAGTGCATAGCAGAAACAAAAATCTGAAACACGAGCCATTGTTATTATTTTTTTTCAGTTGTGACAAGAACTTTTATTTATTCCTTTTGTATTTCTGAGTTGCAGCTAATAGGCCCCATTTGTTCTGCCTGCCAAGTGAGTCAGCAATATAACTCTGCATTTCCAACTAAGGTCAGAAGTCCTTTATATATTTTGTGAAGCATTTGCTAATGCAGATGATTTTTGACTGCTTTAAAATATTTTTTATGTAATCAACATAAATTTGTGGCATTTATTTGAGCTTTGATAATAGAATACTCTTGTTCACAATGTTTTTCAGTTTCAGCAGCTTACACGTTACTGTTTACATTTTCAAACCAGCAAGAGATGTACACTGAGGTCAAGTGACTTGCCTCAGGTGAGAAGGGCATTGTTTGGGATGGTTGGGAGTAGAATTCAAGTCTCCTTGCTTCATTTTCTATGTTTTTCCCTGAAGATCATTGTTGTGTGTACGAAATAGTTTGGAAAAATAAGGCTGTTTTCCTGCCAGTCTGATTTCTTGATGTATGTGTAGTAAACCCTCAGTCTGTTAGAATTACAGCAGATGATAAAAGGAAAGTTTAATTAAATGAACAATATACACAGAAAGCTAGACTAATTATCCTGTGTTCTCTGGAAATGGCTGAACAGAGGAAAAGAATACAAGATGTAGATAAGATTTTTTTTGCTCTTCATAAGCAGGAGGCAGGTTTATTAGTTTAGAGAATAGCATGAAGTAAACACTATGCAACACCAATTCTTTATGGGCTACTTTTTCAGTACACCTTTAGCCACCTTCCAAGATGGTTTATAAAAAAGCTGAGGTCTAATTCAGTGCTGCCACAAGGATCTCTTGTGTTCAAGTGGGCTCCCACTGCAGAAATGACAGCAAATACACTCTAGAAAATGTGTGTTTATCCACTTCAGCTGAGATGGGTGACCGGGTCTCAAGTGATGCAAATCATCCCACTTGTGAGGACATCAATAGAGTTAGCCCTATTTACACTGCCTGCTTGGTTGGCACATGCTGCACACTCTGTGGTCTCTACAGGCATTGTCCCCGCTCGTAAAATGCTCTGGACATACAAAGATCTAGATTTTAAATTATAAATCAGCTCTTGGGCCAGTAGAAAATAGATCACTGTGTACTTGTCAGTCTAGACTCTAGTTTCAATCATCTGCTTTACAGGACATAATCTCTGTTATCCTGACAAGGCCCACTTGTCATCTTTTTTGACATTGTTCAGAAGTTGTTGTGGTAGTTTATAGATGTTAGGAGCAGCAAACTCTTCAAAGTGTCGGAAGAGGTCACACATGGAGTGCACTGGCTTTCAGATAAAAACGACTACAGAGAATAAATGACATCTTGGTAAAAGGATGGGATCGCAGCATGTCATTCACATGAGGAAAATCCATATTTTAAAAAATGTAAATGAAAGGTGTTTCTATTCTAAATAAACCAAACACTTTAGAAAATTTCCTTCTTTACTAGAACTGGGTTTTGCCTTCATTTAAGACTCTTCATTTAAGACCCTTTTGCCTACATTTAAGACTCAGATATCCTATGGAGTATTTAATTAGGTCATCTTGATATAGAGCTAAACATTCTCAGATAGTCAAAAACTCTGTTCATCACCAAATATTTAGTAGATATACCTAAGAAAAAATAGTATCCCTATAGTAGTTTTAAAATTTTTATGGCTTGTGCTGGCACTCTGCTGTCCCATCAAAACAATAGTCCTATTGTTTTAGGTAGAGAGGAATTATTGCTTAAACTGGTGAGACAAATAATTTTCTTCTCTTTGTTGCCTCTGACCAGCCAGCTGGACTTACTATACAAAATATAAAGCAAGAAAAAAACTCAACTTACTTGTAGTACAATATTTTTTCCTCATTCTGTTTCTGCAGATAAATGAATCAATCCTGAGCTACATCACATTGCAGATATTTTCAAGCTTGGAATATGTCAGTCAACAACACTTTAAATTGACTATGTTAGAAGCAGAAAATAAAAATGGTTGTGCATGATATTTTCTGAATTAGCCAAATATCAGAATTCCTGATCTGCGAGAGATTTTCTGGTTCTTAAAATTTTAATTTTCTTGTGTATTAGCGCCACACTAAATGCACAGTAAATGAAACATAAAACTAATTTTTTATTAGAAAAATGGAGAATAGTGGAAAAAATGTTGCACTGTCCTTTTCAAAGTATCTTGTTATGAAAATGACAAAATGCATGGTACTGTTCTTTGTATCCCTGGCACTATATGTTTAAATTTTCTGTTCAGAAATTTCCTAGAAATTTTCTACAACAATATGAAAACACTGTAGTATCTTATTGACATTTTCCAATGAAAACCTGCTGCATTAGGAAATGTCGAAGTACCTCTATTATTTTGTTTTACTGTTTTGTTTTCTGAATCGAGTACTTCAAATATAAGAGATGTTTGATAGAAAAACAAAGTAATTATACAGACTGTGATCTGTCTATATGAGAAAGGTTTCAGGTTCTCATTATTTTTTAAGAGTAGGTTATTTTTACATATGCTTTGCAGTTAAGCTTTTAGGCAGGACCAAACATTCCACAGCCATAAAATAGGACAAAAATACTATTTCTAAACTAGTATGATGTAGAACTCTTGGGAATGAGACTTCTTTATGCTGCTTAAGTAGTTGCATATCCTATCTTATCCATTATTCAAGACATGACATCCTTAATGACATGTTCATAAAATACACTAATAAATATATAACACAAAGGACATATCATGTTAAAACTCTTATTTCCCAAAGAGGTCCAAAAATACGCTAAAGACTGATCAGGTTTCAGGGCATCCATATAATTAAAATACAAATCACCAACATTCTGTCCCATGAAAATTTAACTTTTTTCTCTGCTTCAAAGAACTGGCTTAATATTAGATATGGTTTTATATATACATATATCAATCACAGGAATTATGACTGTCCTTCTGTGGTTCCTTTTATTTTCTCATTATTAAGTACCTGTTGCTGATTGTGCTCTGCAAGTTGAGCAATGAATCTGCTCCAGAGGAGAGCCTGGGTGATCTTTGCTGAGCAGGCTTAAACTCCTTAGCATGGGTATGGAAGACTGGAAGAAAATTGCTGCAGGAAACAGCTTCAGCAGTAATGGCTTGGCTCAGTGATGGAAAAGCAAAATGTTTAAAGGTCCTTAAAAATCCTTTGCAAAAATGTTGTGATGATGGACATCATCACTTGACATATACTGCAGAAGTATAAGTGCCAGCATCAATTTTGGAAATGATCCTTGGGAACAAAAGATATTATGATTTTAGATTATGCCTTTTTTATCTCACAACTACTGAAAATGTATTTTTCATTGCACTTTGGGACAGTAAGATATTTAGTCAGTCCAGCTCAGAGACTTTTTAAGGTTATGTAGTTACTATTACCCTGATGAGACTCAGTGCGTGCTTAATTTTTTTCAAATGCGTAGCTGCCAGGTTTAATGTGTAGTAGAAATTCTTTCACGACTCCTGAAATTCTGTTCAGTCCTGACTTCTGTTTTCTTTCTTTTTTAACTATGAATGTTCACTGAAAACAGGCTTCTGCCATAGTTGAGTTACATTGAAGTCAGACAGGATGGCAAATTGAGAAACTTGACCAAGGCATATGTTAATTTAATTTTAAAATATATATGCAGTGCCACTTGCAGTTAATTTCTATCAATTTGCAGATAAAGTATGCTTTGAGACTGAAGGTGAAACTTCTTATTCATTGAAACTGTAAAGGTACCTGAGATTCATTCACATCTTCTGGATTTTCCCAGCTTGTTGTATGCTGCCACCAGATACTGAAATGTGCTGTTTGCATTTCAGTTCTCAGGCAGAGGCTCAGAAGTTCCATGTCTGGGCTCTGTGAGAGCAAATGGCTTCCAGCGAGGCACAGGGGAGGCAGGAACAGGGAAAGAATTCCAAGGCAAGAAACCAATAGAAAGAAATAAATTTTCTAGCTAGACTTATTCAGTGTGTGTGCTTGGGTGTTCTGTCATGCTATTCCACCAGTTCCAAATCCCCATTTTATAAAAAAAAAATCTTTGGTCAAGATCTGCTTTCCTGCACTGCTGTTTAGTCAGGCAGCTCAGACTGTGAACGGCCCAAGGCTTGGATTTCCCAAAGCACTGCTCTAATCATGGCCTAGGCCGTTTTGTTTTCCTACCACAGTGTCCATAAACATCTTTTTGGTGAATGTGGTGACTCTGTAACTGCTTGGTCTGTGCAGTGCATAACACAAGAGGAGTGTGTGCCTTGTTTGGGTTATCCTAATACTGTAGTGCCCATAAATTTTGCAAACTTTCTGTTTTAAAGAGAGCACAGATCCTTAAAGAAAAGACAGTCAGGATACTGACACACCTAAATGTCTTTGAAAAATAGGGTCTTCAAAGATTTCCACTGATAGTCCTAGAGACTTAAGTTCTTAATTCCTATGATGCTTTTGTCATTTCAAGCGGACAATTTCACTAGTGCTTATTAAACCTTGGCTTAGGCCAAAGGCTTCATAAAAATAAAGGTATCAAGAGAATCATGGAAATTCTGTTTCTTTGCAATTTATGACCATGGCTTTCAAGCTTTCACATCAAGTAGACACTTCGGAAAATATCATTAGCCTATCATTTAGCAAATTTGGAAGGGACTGACCACCCATGTCCCTTTACTTCTAACACCCCTCTACAAGGGATTCTCTTATCACCGAAGCAGAAGAAGCTGGGGTGTTATTATTTGAACACCATGACATGATGAGCCAGTTCACTGGATAAAGTTTCCATCTCATAACTCATGAAACAATATTTGTCTTGGGAGAAAAGAACACTACCAAAGCACAGAAACCACTTTAGTGCTAGTATGTTTGTTTCAGCTCAGAAGAATTCTTGCCTACTCTTTGAACATATTTTTCAGGAGAAGTTAGGCTTCAATGCTGTTATATTTCCAGCTATAACTAATTTTTCATTGTTCAGATAGTTAAACCTTCAGAGCTTCAGCAGAGCTGCAACTAACAGGTATCTTGGGATGCCGTGGATCCAAATGTTGACATTTTGTAGCAAAGCTTGTTAGAGCATTTGCCAGGAAACTGAATTCTGTAGCACTTTAAACTAGCTGACTGCTCTTAAACACCTTTGGCAGTTTTATTATTCCTTGCAAACATTTTCAGAGTTGGATGGGAATCATACTGCAGTGGCCAGACAATCTGTCCACAAAACACCCTTGTTCCGAAGATGCTGCCTGGCTGTTTTCACTCTCCATTTGCTCACAGACATGTACATGGGTGACTGAGTAGATTTCTTGGTGCCAGTGAAAGTGGTTGGGAGCCACATAGCTTGAAGTGAAAAATATAATCTCTATGGCTATATGGCAGCATTTCCCTCTTCCATGGCATTTTTAATTTCAGAATCTTAAAATAATTAACAGGCTAATCTGAACTAATTTCAGAGCACATACTCCTAGTACTTTGAACAGGCAGGAATGCATTCATATCATACTAACATCCACATCTAAGATAGTCCCTGTCACAGTGGCAGCTCTGCAAACCATTAACAAATTCAGAATCCAAATGTGTTCACATTAATATGTTTGATAAAGACAAACACATGTTTTTAGGACAAGAATACATTTTAAGTAGTATTTACCAGTCCAAAGTGATCAGAAAATCATTTGCACCTTAGGGGAATACCTGGTATCTTGGTACATGTTTTAATTTCTTTTACACAGAAAAATTTAATTATCAAAGTTTTTAGGAATAAGCAGAAAACTGAGACATGTGAGAGCTCCCACTGTTTTGGGAGTTCATTCAGCTGAGATAAGATGTTTCTATTTAAAATTTGAGATTTGGACAAAAAAATTTGTGCCTTTTCTCACCCTTCCCCCCTCCCCTCCCCCAAGTGCCAACTAGTGACCAAATAATTTATTTGATTAATGTATTATAGTACATTATTTCCATCAGTGAAATGTTTAATTTTGAAATTTAATTTTGGGGGTTTTAATGTTGTTTTGAAAAATTATAATTTCATCATGAACATAATTAAGGGTTTGTACCATATACTTCCATGTTTACTACGAAAAATCTCAGGAAGATCGCAATGGAATATAGAAGAAATGGAAGAATCATCCTAAAAAAATTGACTGGCACTGGAAACAGTAAAATGAGATACAGAAAAGAAGTACTAAAAACACAGACCTTTCACACTCAGAGTTTATTTTTTACTTCAGTGACTCCAGAAGAAATCTGCTTGCAAATGTTAACTCTTTCATTTATTCAACACTTTTCACTCGATTTCACAGATACAAGTTCACTCATGTTCATTGTTTTAGCCTAACTTAGGAGTGAGGGACCTTAGGAGGTCATCTAGGCCCTTCTCCCGCTAAAGCAGGGCCAAATCACCTTGCTCAAGGATCAAAGTTCTTTGCTCCTTTCTCCAGACATGACCTCTGTAGTATTCTGTTCTTCATAGGTAAATCTCCTTAGCGCTAAACCTGGAAGTCAAAAATGGAAGTTTCCAGTAACTGCTTTTGCAAGCTTTAATTATGCATATTTTGGGTGGTTTTGATAAATAAATATTAGAAAATAAAGCAGGCAACAACTAGAGAATGCATGAAAACATTTAAAATAAAAATTTAGAGAAAATAACAAAGGAATCAGACTGACTGAACTGAAGATATCTTTCATGTCTGCTTTTTTTTTTTTTTTTTTTAAATAATAACCACTTTTTATCCAGTCCAGAGTGTCTGGATGATAAGAAAAATGGGTAGTGAGCATACTTGGAAATTATAAGCGTGTCCTCCCAGGCTGGTAATCACCCATAGTCAGTTGGAACAGAAATATTTGCATGTTATAGTTAATGAAGCCATTACTTTCTTATTTTTGAGCTAATGGAAGTCCACAGATGTTCTGAGTGTTAAAAATTAATTTATTAATGTCTTGTAGTACAAATTCCCTTTCTGACTATATAGAGCACATTTACATGTTGATTCTTCTTAAAACCTTTTGTCTTTGTCCATAATTTCTAATAAAAATTTGGATTATGTTGTTCATTGTTCTGAAATCCCATGAACACTGGAGCAGATTATTTTGCTCATTGTGCTGGAGTCACCTGAAGTGGATTATGTATTTCGCTGGACTGGAAGCACTGCACTGGGTTATGGAATCCTAATACTCTCTGAGCTCTAGGCAGATCCTTGGAATTTCTGTCAGAGGAACCTACTTTTCTCTGTTCAGTAAATTCAATCTTTAGTCATTCTTAAGGAGTTAGGAGAAGTTCTGTTTAATCTGGGCTCACCCATTTGTCAGTAAACATCCTCTGATGAAAGTGGGAAGTGCATTAGAGCTTGCTAATAATTTTAATTGAGGTGAAAAATCCAATCAGTTATTCAGAGGCTAAAGTTCTCCAATTAAATCTTCCTTTCATCTGACTGTGCACCTGGTTAGACTAAATACATCTCTGTGACATTTAAACACCCTAAGAACGTGGTGATTATTTGCACTCCAGTAGAACCTAAAGGACCTATTGTGCCAGACTTTGCACAGAAGGAGACTGATTTGCAATCCCTCCCTACCCCCAAGAAAATAAAAGCAGAACTTGATGACTGAGAAGACGTGACAGAAAGAATTGACTTAAGACTGTATTTCCTTGAAGCAATTATTAGACTTCCAGGTTAAACTCTGCTAGAAGACATTCTATATTTAATTATAATTCAGCTGGCAATTTTATGCAATGCTGTGAATAATTTGGCCCATCAGTTCAACTTTAAACTAGAGTAAACAAATTGAGGTGGTGTCATGGTTTAGTCCTAGCTGTTAACTGACCCCCACACATCCACTTATTCACTTCCTGCCCGTGGGATGGGGGAGAGAACTGGAAGAGTAAGAGTGAGTAAATTATTCAGCTGAGGTAAAGCGTAATAGGTAAAGCAAAGCCAAATAAACAAAGCCCAAGCAAGGAATTAATTTGTCGCTTCCCATGGGCAGGCAGGGGTTCAACCATTCCCAGGACAGCCAGGTTCCATCACATGTAACGTGGCTTGGGAAGACAAACACCATCACTCCAGATATTCCCTCCCTTCCTTCTTCATCCCCCAGCTCCATATGACGAGTGTGATGCCATGTGGGGTGGGATATCCCTGTGGTCAGCTGGGGTCAGCTTTCCTGGCTCTGTCCCTTCCCATCTCCTTGTGTGCCCCCCAGACATTTCACTGGTGGGGTGGGGTGAGGAGCAGGAAAACTCTTGACTGTGTATGCACTGCTCAGCAAAAATGAAAACATCCCTGAATTATCAGTACTGCTTGCAGCCCAAATACAAACCACAGCCCTGTAGGAGCTCCTGTGAAGAAACAATTCAGACAAAACCAGTGCAGGCAATCACTGAGGTGAGGAGAAGAAGAAAAAAACTTTCATCTTCCAGCAACAAAATGTAACAATAAAGGATTACAGAGATAATGCTGGGAAGTTGATCTTAAAGGAGTGATCATTGACATAAAAGGGATGAGGGTAATTCTGTAAGTTTCTAGGATACTGGCAGAAATTGCTCTATGAAATAGAGGGATTTATGTCTAATAGATCTGTGATTTCTTTCTAACTGGAATGCTGCTGGGAAGACTTCACTTGGTTATCATGAAGAGCTTTAGAATTAATTAAACACGGTCTGTTTTTCCTTACAACAGTATTCTAGAGAAACTTCTGGAGACAGAGTTTAAATATCTATATGACAGATTTATATATTCCTTTGTAACACAGTAACAATAATGTGAAAAAAAACCCCACCTTACACTGATAGCTGTCTCTCAGCATATTCAAAGATCCACAGAAGTGGAGGAACCTATGAGTCAGCTTAGTTTTGGTTTTACAGAGCCTGCTATTACTACAGGTGAACAACATCTAAATTCTGATGTTTGTGTAGACAGACTAGTAGAGAGCCAGATTTGTACAAGTCAAGGGAATCTATTACAATTTACTTTTAAGTACTTCAGGAATTAAAAGCAGTCTCTGAAATGTTAAAGAGAATTCATGAAGCATCGATGGAAGCTGAAAGGCCCAGATTTAGACAAATACCTGAAGAAAGAGTAGAAAGGGAGCAACAAGACTAGAAAGAGAGAGCTGCTTAATAAAATTAGCACCCAGCTTTCTGCGATTCCAAGCAGGCTAAGCTGATGCAGCCATGCATTGTTTGGGAATCAGCTGCTGAGTCTCAGAGTGGCCTGACGATCTGGGGCCAGTTTGCAGCTTCACACCAGCTCTGAATTGGTTGTAACCAACAGGATGCTGTGAGGCTTCTTGTTTGTGACACCTTTCTCACTATTCAGATGGCTGCAAAACCATTCCTGTGCTAATCATATGCTTAGAAACAGCTGTTGTCTACCACCACAAAGGAAATAATTCACATGTTTAATAGACATCTATTTTAGATATTCCAAGATATTCACTTGGGGTTGACTGATAAGACCTAGGGCCTAGAAGACACCAATACCTTTTCACTGTGGAAATTGGAATGTTGACAGGGTAACTGATTGTGCTTATTTTGGGCATTTGCATTGCTCCCATAAATCCTTCTTATGTACCTTTGGGAGATGAAAACCTGTTCAAGAACTATATCACCCTTGGCTAAATACAATAAAATGTGTCGTATGTGAAATTTGCAATAGAACTGGGAAAGAAAATAAGGAAACTGTATGTTAGGCTACAGTAGCCTGAAGGTTTGCTGAGGAGACACAACACAGCCTTACAAAGAGGAGCTCTGCTGGGACTACTGCCATTCTAGTTGAACACAAGGGGTTTTCTGCCACCTGTCAATGAACTTCAGAACAAAGTCCCTGCAACAGAGCCTGAGTGTGAGCCAGAACTTCCCTGTTCTTCTCCTCCCACCTCAGCCCTCTGGTTTTCTTGCCTACAACATCAGTCAATCAAAGTTGAAGCCAAAATGACAGGATGGAGATTGAACAGAGGACTCAGGATGCTGGACTTAGTTACATTACCTCAGATTTAGAATTTAAATGCTAAAGTACTTGGTATTCCTCTCAGTTATGAAGGTAGGGCCAGGACAGGAAGCCATATGAGGAGTGGCTGAGGTCACTTGGTCTGTTCAGCCTGGAGAGGAGAAGACTGAGGGGAGACCTCACTGCAGTTCCAACTTGCTCATGAGGGGTAGAGGAGGGGCAGACACTGATCTCTGCTCCATGGTGACCAGGGACAGGACCTGAGGGAATGGCCTGAAGTTGTGTCAGGGGAGGTTTAGGTTGGATATTAGGAAAAGGTTCTCCAGCCACAGGATGGTTGGATGCTGGAATGGGCTCCCCAGGGAAGTGATCACAGCGCCAAGCCTGACAGAGTTCGAGAAGTGTTTCGACAACACTCTTTGGCACATGAGGTGACCCAGAGATGGTGCTATTCAGGGTCAGGAGTTGGACTCAATCATCCTTGTGCCCGCCTTCCTACTCAGCATATTCTGAGATTCTGTGGTTTTGTGATTCTGTGAAAACATTCACAGAATGTTAGCATTAGCAGAAATCCTGATAAATGAGTGACTTTGGGAGTAAAGAATAAAACAATTTCCCCCAGGTAGCTGGAAAGTGCCTGTTGTTAGGAGGGTGATCCTGACACGAGCATAATTTCAAACTAGAATTTTCTATGAGGCACTGACTGGTGCAATGTCTTGTCTCTCTCTGCTTTCTTTGTGCTCACCCTTCTCTTGACCAGCTGTTTACTTGCTCTCAGCTGGTAACTGTGACTAAACAAATGTCTTTGGGCAGACGTAGTGTCTGCAGTGACCATGACAACTTTTGTCGTGGACCACCAAATTCCAGTGAAGGGATTCCTTTTTAATCTCCTAAATGATGGCAGTATAGGAATAGGAAAAAACATTATGAATACAAAATTCGGTTTGTAAGCTTTATGCAACCAATAATAAAATGTCATTAGTTTCCATAAACTATAGATAATTTTAACTTAATAAAACAAAAAATCAAACAGCAAATCCATTTTGATGAAGATGATTTAATCACCACATTGGAAGTTAACGATTACTTTGAGAGTGCTGTTGATGGGATTACATTAAATATAGTGAATAAAAGGGCAGTACAAACTTTTATTGTGTTTAAGTACACAGTTAGTGTTTAAAAATGTTTGATTTCTGGTTTCTGTTGGATTTCTCCTCTTTCTGATATTTTCCTTTTCATTACAATTGCCTATTAGTTTTATTATATTTATTTTATTATTTAATTTTGTTTTATTTCAATTATTAAAATGTTCTTATCTCAACCCATGAGTTTTCTCAGGTTTGCTCTTCTAATTCTCTCCCCCATCCCACTGAGGAAGAGTGAGCTACTATGTGGGGCTGAGTTGGCAGCTGGAGTTAAACCATGACACCCTTGAAGGTAAGTAAACTCCTATTTCCTCAAGAAAATCTTAAATCCTCACCTTGTATGTGCCAGAAAGTGAAAAAAAAGCGTGTCAGAAGGAGATCTTTCTATCATGTGAAGGTGTTAATGAACCCCTTAGAAAGATTCTCTGACTTAACTTTTCATGAACTTCATTAATACCAAACTTTCTATTGCAAGCGTACTGAAACCTAATCAATAGACTTGGTCGTAGAAATATCTTGTCTATGGCTATCATTCTTAAAATAAATCAATAACAGCCAAATTCCCAACGCAAGCAAGAAAGAATTGAAGACTGCTTTTCTCATTTTTATTCTAAAATATGATAGTGTGAGTTAGCAGCTCACAGCAAGAAACTCAGTAAAAATTATATAAAACACAGTAATGCAAATTGTCAGAGAATACCTCATTGCAAAAGTTGCCATGTAAATGGAAACAAGTTCCTCTAATTAAATCTAAACCCTTTACAGCTGTGAAACTATAAATTTTTATCTGTACTAGTAGTAGCTATAAAATTTAATCTCAGATGAGGTAGATTTTTCTCCCCCTCCTACATAAAGACTTACATGGAAGTAGAACATGCTTTCTGACTTCTTCTTCATGAGCACTCTCAGACACCAGTGTGCTCTTCCCAGCAGAAATGTTTATCAGGCTCATGCTCATTAAATAGTCTCCTTCATCCTCCCCTTACTTTTCTGTGCAAATTTTTTTTATTTTTAGTGAGAGAGGAGAGAAGCATGACCTTTTTTGTCTTCTTATATCTGATGGTCTTGTAAAAAAAAAACCAGGTTTTGGTGTTGTGCTGGCTGGTGGTGTTTGATGCTCCAGGGAGCTGATTCACAGTTAGGGTAGCTACACTTCTGGACTCATGTTTGAACCTCATGAGAGAGGTTTTTACCAGTTCAGATTAAAGCGTTCAGGAACTTTAGAGGCTAGGTATCTATTTATTAATAAAAATAAATAAATAAAAAATAAAACCAAACAAAAATGGTCCAAGAAAGACTGTAAGCAGAGGAAATAATTTTCACAACCTCAAAATTCTCTGTGTGATTAATCTTTTGCATTAATCTACTTTGGATTTACACTGCTAAACCAGAGACAGAGTCCAGTGAGCTGGTGGGCTGGTTCCAAGGGCAGGACAGACTCATAAAGACACAGTTGTCATAGCTCAGCAGTGGTGTGTGAAAAGCATAAAGAAAATCTCAGTGCCCAGTAGGATAACTGGCCAGCACTCCTCCACAGTTCTAGCCTAGTTAACAAATCCTTGAATATCCCTTTAGCTGGCTCATAAACTAACTTTATTTGTAATTTTGGGTAGTCTTGGTTTTTTGTTGGTTTGTTTTTTGATTTTAATTTCTGTCCTCTGAGAGAATCACTTTTCTAGCAGTAAGAACTGTGAGAAAGAAATAATTCACAAAGACTTTCAGAATTTGCACTGAGGCCTGTTTAATCCAAAATCAGATAAGTTTCATATTTATGTTGATGATGAGAGGAATGTATTAATGCAGTTAATCCAGTTATGAGCTTCTCAACTTCAGTATTTTATTCAAGTTTGATCTATGGTGTGTTCTGAGAGTTCATGCTATATAGATCCAGACCTGGCTGATACAAGCCTCCAAGGTGCTGGTCTGTCCTGGACATTTTTCATACAATCCTGTTACATGTTCTCTGAGAAACAGCATTTTAGCTGGGGCATTTAAACCCAGTCTTTTGTGGATACTAAATACTTTGTAGCATTCTTTCAGGGATATAAAACCCAACACAGAAGAACTGGACAGTTGCTAAAGAAGAAAATGGCACTGTTGTACCTGACTGTAAATGCTGAAGTTTCCAGCTGGATCTTTGCTACCAAAAATGGAATTTCACTGTAACACTTGAGCTACCACAGAGTAATCTAGACCGGCTTTGAGAAGTGGGAATTCCTGGAGTGGTTTGGAATCCCTTGGTACAGACAGCAGTGCAAATCTGTCAGTGTTTGTTGACATTCCAGTGTGTGATGGCTGCTGCTGCTGTCATGAATTAGCTGGATGTTTATAAACAAGCCAAAGCAAAAGGAAATATCTCTTTTATAACTGCAGTGGGAGAAGCCTCCAGGGAAGATAAGGTATGAGGGCATTAAGGTACAGGTCCGTGCTGACGAATAATGTCTTTATTCAGTTCTTGGTTAAGGCACATGTTGCATAACCTCATCCTGTACCCATTCCCAAACTGCAAATTAAATCCTTTCTGCTGTAAGGCTGTAAAGCAGAGCTGTTGCTGGACTTTTATTGTGCTTATGTGCAGTACTTAGAATTCTTAATAACCCAATCCTAAGTGAAGTGTCCAAGTACTATGAATAATAATCAAACTATAACAGCAGGAGGTACCTAATGAACAGAATTAGTCTATCTCTTCTTCCAATTTACTAAGATTAGTAAACTTGTTATAATCTTAGTGATAAATACCTGGCACTGATATCTTCACTGCTGGCATTGTTGGAGGATCTTTTGATTACTTCTTTTCAATGCTGTTTTTTTTTTTTCCCAAATGAGTTGCTAGACATTATATTTCTGCCCAAAATCAGGTTCTTGTGTACCGTTTCTGACTTATCTGTCATGAAATTAGCTTGGCAGCTTCACAAGTATTTTCATCAGTATCAACACTTGAAAGAGTATAACAGACAAGTGTTGCTTTCACAGTAATTCAAGGCAATGTTAGCCTCCATTAGAGGCTTTTATTCAGACTGGGTATCTCTATGGGCAGGAAGAACTCATCTATTTTGTTTGACGGTAAAAGACCTTATGATTTTTTTTAATACAGCAACACTCTGCTTAAAAGCCACAGAATGTAACCTGTTCTTTTTAATAGCTCATGTTTAAGGCATTGTTTTCTACTGTGTTGCTGGAGAACAGAAGAGAGTGCAAAGAGGATATTTATCTAATCCCAAAATTTGGTAGAACACCATACAGTAAGATATACTGCTAAAATCCCAATTTTCTCTGCCAGACTTATTATTCTCTGTGTGTGTGTGTGTGTGTGACTTGATGTAACTTTCTAGAATTTTTCAATTCATAAATAAAAATAATACAGCTGTTCTTTTCAATGTTTCTTCTGGGTTTCAGATACTGCAGTGAGAATGTTTCCTAGAATAGTGTAATTTTTCAGTTAAAAAGATGTCACTGAACAAGAGTATTCCAGTAAACAGTATTAGACAGACAGCATAAATTATGAACTTTACAAATTCAAATCTTTTTTCTACTTTCAACTGTGCACCTTGACAAAGCACTTCTTTTGGAACACTGCACAGTCTCAGCCACTTAGAAACATATCATGTGTCACATCTCACTAGCTTTGAAAAACATGATTTTGATTGGAGTGTGATCGTAATGGCACTAAGATGCTCTAAGGGATGCTTTATAGGGAGGAGAGTGGGGGGAATCTACTTTCAGTTTTTTTCTATCAGAAGGCAGTAACAGAAGACAGAGCCAGACCTTTGGAGGGTCAAAATAAATGTGCAAGAGGCAAAGGAAGGTAAATCCTGATTAGTTAACAGGAAAAACAAATCACTAAGAGGATGGTCAAGCATGGAACAAAGGTCCAGAGAAGTGTGGAATTTCCATTCCTGGAAATTTTGGAAAAACCCATACATTCAATCTTAATTTTTTTTAGCTCTGCTTTGAACAGGGCATTGGGCCAGACAAGTTCCAGAGCTCCCTTCCAGGTTGCTTTACTCTGTGAGCACAAAGAGGGAAGTCTGGAAATGTTTTGTTTTGTTTTATTTTAATTTGTTTGTTTTTGTTTTCTTTCCTTACACCTGAGGGCTTTCTGCACGGAGGTGTCATAGTGCAGTGTGTGCAGGCAGGGCTTTACAGTGTGTTAGTGGTCTCCCTTCCCCCACACATACCCCCCTCAGGTTCTGATTCGTGAAGGACAATTTAAATTGGCAGATCTGTTGACATTGCTCCACTCAGCTGTTCAACCTACTGCTTCCACACTCCAGTAAGCTGCTCTCCTGCAGTTTGCAGCCCAGTGCCTTAAGGCCAGCCTGTGTACCTTAGACCCACAAACTGGACAGTTGTGTGATACATCAGCTGGTTCTCATGTTGCTCACTTGTCCTTGTCATGGGGCTGCTGTAGGACTACTTCACCTCGGAGCAGTAAGATCCATAGACTTTCAGAATCACTTTGTGCACTGCAAGGCTCATTTGCTGCATCCTAACTTTCTGTGGGGATCAAGGTTAATATTTTCTACCTTCAAAAGCAAAATTTAAAGCTATATGGTAGTGTTTGCTCATAGGAGATGCTGTGTTTTTAACCACGCAAAGAAAAAAGAATTAGCCATATTATCAGAGCAGTCACTCTGAGCTCACCTGTGAATAGCTATCCAATGAATCTTTACAAAACAACCTGCTCATCAGCATTTCATAGTGGGGTGCTGCTTCTAAGTATTTATCTTGACACAGACTGAATTTCTCAGTAAATTCTATCCTGAACCCTACTAGTAAACATAAGCTTCCCCTTGGGAATTTTCCACCTGGATTTTGTCCCAGGTTTCCAAGATAGAGGAGAAAAAAAAAAAAAATAAACAAAAAAGACAAGTATTTTTGCATACTTTCATCAGAAAAATACAAATTCGGTCAGTTGTATAAGTTTTCCCAGAGAAGACAAAAACTATTTACATTTAGTAACAGGAACAGAAACTATTTGTTTCTGAATTTTTATTTTGAACTAAAGAGTTCTAGAAGAATTTTGTGTTTATCACTGAACTGGAAGAAGTTGTAGGGCTGTTCACAAAGGGAAAAAGAACTTCAATACAAATAGTTTGATGAATTTATTTTTAGTTCCCGTGACTGGAACCTATACTTGGGTTAATTCAGGGCCTATTCATGGTTTCCCAGAAACTTGTAGAGTTTGTGTGGCAATTGCATTTCCACTTTGCCCCAGATTGAAGATTTTTGATAAAAAGAGGGCTTAAAACAAATGTGTTTGGGTAGGATATGGGGAAATTTAGAAGAAAATTTTTGGATGGTTTTAATTGTATGGAAAGGAATCACTGCATAGTGATTGAGGCTTCGTATTCATAATCTAAACAGTTGTTGCATTAGTTTTATAACTTTTGCATGAAATTATATATGCCTAGATTAGTGATTTCAAAAAGCATAACTCCACTGCAGCTCATAAAACAGAGCTTCTGCACAAATGAAGGGTCACAGTAGAACTCAAAAAGAATTCCAATGCAAAGATCCATAAACTACCATTAGCTAGAGCTGGTTATTATTGCAGGTACCTGAGGGCAAAGCAGCCTCATGCCAGGAATTGATACACCTACACTGACATAAAGCAGTTCCAGGAGTAATGGAAATTCCAGACTTAGAGTTGTGCTGTTTCTGGACCAGATACTGTATATTTTGGGCCAGCAGCAGCAATGTCTCCAATAAAAATGAAGATATCAACCCAGTTCATTCTTTGAAAAGTCTCTGCCTCTATCAGTATCTTTGTTGTTAGTGCTAGAATACTAGACCAGATCCATAATGTAAAATGGATTTCATCTTTAGTTGCCATTTAGTTGGCCAAATTCTAGTAACTTAGCCCAATGAAGGGTGAGTCTTGGTTCACTGGCAGAAATAGAACAGATGGCAGTTCTGACACAGGCTTCAGAAAACACAGAAAATTGCCCAGAGAGTGATAGAGCTTGTGGCATGCCCAATTACATTGGGCTTTTAGGAATAGGGCAGAGAATTTAATATGACTTCAAGGAATCAGCTTGTTCTAAACACAAACACACACACATACACACATATAGTTTGACTGGGGTTATTTAGATTTATTAAAAACCTGTATGGGAGAATCTTAGTGATTACACTGGGGCTGGGATGATTCCTGTACAGAAGACCATTCACTCACATCAGGAGAGATTTATTTCACAATCCTGGGTGCAGGGAAATATCAGTGCCTGTTGATGAAATGCTTGCTGTGGAATCTGTGGGCTTAGTTGTTGGATAGTCTTCTGATTAAAAAAAAAAAAGATTGATGAAAGACGCTAGAGAGCAAATTAATGTTTTTTACACTTGATTAACTGCTTAATATTCCTAATGTGCTCAAAGTACTGGAAACACTTGGAGGGTAAACACAGAGACAACTCAGGACCTGAAAGTAAAAGTCAGTGAGGCCAGATTTTAATTAAATTTAAATTAAAAAGAGAGAGGAAATTAAAGTATCTATCACATTAAAAAAATTAAAGCATGTTCAGCTGCTAAAAAAAAATCTCCATTTAAAACTAACAGTGTAGCTTTAAAGAATCTATAGAGAATTTATTGTTACAGTGAAGGAGTTTTCATGATCATCTGGGGCCAAAAATCATTTGGTTCTCGTGCTGTTAAAAGAATCAGTTACCATACAAACCTGTAGCATAAAATCTAAAGTAATTAAAAAAGTTAAATTCTTATGAGATTCCACAACTTTACCCAAGAAATCTGTCTATATATTCAGGCCAGAAACTCAAAGTAAAAGTGTTTTTACCAAGTTTGAAATCCAAGCAATACCGGTGATACTATATTGCATGTTCCTTGGGCAGAGGGGCATTATAATCAACATTTGTGTGATCAGTGGATCCATCAGTTACATTTGTGGATCCTGAAGACTACTTTGGAAGGTGGCTGACAAGAAGAAAAGAAAAACAGGTGCATAAAGACAATCCATTTTTTCTTCAGTCCTGTGTAGAGAATCAATATGTTATGTGCCCTTTTAGTTACAAATACTTCTTACTTTATATTTCATTTTTAATACAGAGTCTTTTCAATCTTTTCAGTTAACTGAAGTACTTTAGATATCTGCTCATGAACTCTAGGTTAAATTGAAAGTGAAACAACTTTTTTTAAAAGAAAAACTTGTGAGTTGTAAAGACTGAATATTAACCACAATAAAAAATGCCTCCCATCTGAGTTCATTTACTTAAATCTTTGATATGATACTTATACCAAGATTCCTGTATAGTTATGCTACTAGTCATAAATTTTAAAAGATAATTAATATGGACATTCTTACTTCATTGAATTAGGTTAAAGAACAGTCCTGCAAAAAAGACTGTATTCCCTATATAGGAGAGAGAAAAAATGTGATGCAATTTCCTGTGTGTATCACAAAATGTTTCTGCTCAGAGGACTGGCTCTACTGAAGATTTAACTGACATCCGTACAGTTGGACTTCCTCTGCTGAGCCAGTCTGATCCCTTTGTATCACTTTGCTATTGCTCCAAGGGAAATAACAATGCCTGTTGTAGACTTATATGGGGGATGTAGGTGTGGATAAATTAACTCATTTATGTGAGGTGCTTAGCTTGTTAATGGAATTTAGTACAATCAACTCAACCAACTAAATTTGAAAGCAGCCTCAGTAACTTTATAAGGAGATTGATTTAGTTTCCTTGAACTCAAGGTCTATTAGAATTTTATTGTTCCAGTGTTCACTTGGGTTCATATCCTCAAATTTATAATGAGATGGTGCGTTTGACCTATCAAAAATATGTGCTTACATTCCAATTAATGAGGCATGGAAATAAGCAAATTAGTTTTATCTGCATTACAGGAAGAGTAAAAAGTGGATAGGAAGATAAGAATGGTAAATTATATATATAGCACTTAAATATTTCTGCCTGTTTTATATTTTTACTTTTTTTTCTAAATCCTGATTTTTGTGTGGAAATAAACCCAGTTCTGTACCGAGGCAATCAAATTAGTTTTCAGTCTTAGCTATCCAGGAATTACTCTCCAACTTCATGATAAAATCATCTTCATTACAGACAGACACTGCCTTCCTCCTGCTGGCAGTCATAACACACTGTGGCAATATCACTATTGTTATGGTTGATGAAACACGACGTTGCTTTCAAGGACATAAAACTGTAAAATAATGGCCCCCTAGGCTGAGGTTTCTCACACTTGTTTTTTACCCTAAGGTGATTTTTTTTTTTTGAAAGCTTCATAAAATCCAAGTTGGGCATTTTATTAGCTATCCAAACTTG
Source organism: Falcunculus frontatus (assembly GCA_013398115.1). Classification (NCBI taxonomy): domain Eukaryota; kingdom Metazoa; phylum Chordata; class Aves; order Passeriformes; genus Falcunculus; species Falcunculus frontatus. Next base: position 3,402,851 of record VZRV01005418.1, read on the forward strand.
AAACACAGAAGCAAGTATTTTTCCCAACTTACGTCAGCAAAAGAAACAAAAAAATTAAATGCATTTTATATGTGTTTGAATGTGCATATATATGGTTTTTCCGTGGAATTCTAAAGCTATACCAAAAGTACTTTCAAGAACATCATAATGTCTTCATAAAAATCTTCTGATGATCTCTAGCAAAGAAAATAAAAACCACTTCTATTCCTCTTTCTACATATGCTATCAAAATCCACGGAAATATCTGTATACATTTGGAGATAGAAAGGAAAACTCAAGGGATTTCCCTCTAAAACTCACCCCTCTCATTATTGTTATATTCATCTTACAATTTGCTCTGACCAGTTCTTATCATGCAAGTATCTTTGTAACACCAGACCTTCCACTTGCTTCCAATTTGCCATATTCCTCATGTCACTGCATTAGTTGTTGCCAGATATCATCAGATTTGTAGCAGAAGCTTGAGCAGCTATTTTTATTCAGATTCCAGCTTCTGGAAGCAGATGACTTCTATTACTAAGCCCAGTTTTAGTCTGGACTGAATTTCTAGTCCTCAGTAGCACCTTGTAAATACAACTTTCCATTAAAAAATAAATACAAAGAAGGTTTTTATTCATCTATTGACAGTTTCAGACCACTGATGGTTATATCTTCTCCTTCAACTGCTAATTTTTCATTTTCACAACAGAATCTTTAATCTCAAAGGTTTTGGTCATGACTGTATTATATAAAAACATCAGTGTGGGGGGACTTACATAAGCTGTCTGAGATATTCATCATACGGATGCTATTCATCCATACTGTAGCCTGTACACACCCTGATTTGTGCTCTATTCTTTTGTTCACTTATTGCTGCTTGACCATTTTAACATTCAGCAAAACAGAACTATAGAATTGCAATGCCCTCATCTTGCAGTTTACTGGAAATGAGAACCAGAACATGTCTTAAGAGAGAATGCTGGACAAAACACAACTTCCCCAGACTGTCAAATGCTAGGGTGAAATATCCAGACTTCAGTTATGCAAGACAATACTTCTTGCAAGAATAGTTAGTTTTAATGAAAAAAAGAATTGTTTAGGGTTTTTTTTTTATTTTCTGGGGAAATACACCCCTTTCTTGCCTTGATCTAATTAAAATCACTTTTAAAAACATAATCTGGTGTTTCTGCTGTTGTTAATTCGATACGTCAAAAATAAAACCAAAACAACATTGACTTTCTCGCAGAACTGTAAAATACTTTCCTTACAAGATATCCTGACACCGGTTTATATATGTGTACTCAATAACTCCTAGCACACAGAATTCAGTGTCTGTAGAGATGTGACTTGCAAAAAATACTGCTCTATAGAGCACTCAAAAGACGGCTTTGTACTTAAGGTCAACTGGGGAAATAATGTGACATTTACAGGGGTAATGCTGGGCTGTATCTTAGTTGTGTTTGTCTCATCCCTTTGTTTCTGTTACAGCCAGGTATTTGCATGACATTTGTATTTAAAGAGGAAAAACATAAGAAGGAAATTGTGTTTGCACTTTGTGCTGATTGCCACATTATCCTTTAGGAGGAAAACAATGGCGTTTGATTATGAGAGAAGTTACTCCGCAGACTTCACACAAATCACAGAAGTTAAAATTTGAGTCTTCAAGAAAGGGACTCTGAGTAGGTGAAATTGAAACCATTGTAACCTTCCTAAGCTGACTGTTTTTCTTTCAAACCAGAATGTAAAGTAAGAACTCCAGTTTGCAAACCAGACTAAACCCGTTACTGACTACACACTCACTGTAGTGTAGGCATTTAAGCAGAGAGACATCAACATTTTTACTAATTATCCTGGGGAAGGACTTGTGAGCACCTGGAAAAAGAGGACGGAGGAGGAATAGATTTAGAGATCATATCAAAACCCTATGAGCCAGAATTTCAGCCTATGTAAATCAAACTCTCTTGGGGTAGACAGAGCCCTGCTGTTTGTAAACTATCTGAGGATCTTTCCCTCACCAGCAGTCTGAAATTCCAGTAGCAGTCAAGAAGTCAAAGAAGTTGCCACTTCCTCTGACTTGTGCAGGGCTTAAGCCCTATAACACTTTTTGCAGTGGATACTTTTCTCATGGTTAAGGAAATATGGAAACACTCTGAGAACATATAAAACTGCGTCGAGTGCTTTAAAGAGAATAGTTATTGATGATGATTTTCTTGCTGAAAACTGTGGCACAGTTGTTTGTGGACTGGCCAGTGATGTCAGTCAAATGTTGTATTTGTCAAATGTCACCCACTACTCAGAGAATAAACTGACCAATTTGCTCTCTCTTGTTGTTTGTCTGCAAAATGGAAAATCACCGTGCTTGTGTTAAATGCAGTGGAAAAACAAGAGAGTTGGAAGAAGCGAAATTCATCTCAGCTTCGACATTACTGAAAGATGTTGACAAGATGTAGCATAGCCAAATAGTTGGAACTCCACCTCTAGAACTGTTGGATATCTGCTTTATTTCTGATCAGTTCTGCAGCGTCCTTCTCTCTTTCTGGTCTTTATAAACACTGCTAGCCTAATTCTCCACTGCATTGCTTCAGTTTTCCACCAACAGGATTTCAAAAATAAACCTGCAGTAATGTAGTGAGTAATCAGGCCCAGAATCAGCAATGAGCCCTCAAACTACACAGCACCATGTGAGTGTTACTAGCATTGCCTTTCCCTATGCCCAGTTTTGCCATAGTTTACAACCCTTCTGTACTGTGCAGTCTTATTAAGCTTTGGAGATTGTGTACTTTGTGGGAAAATCTGTTGTGAAGCAAAGCATCCTGCTGAAGACTAAATTAATTTTTGAACTCTTATTTCTTGCAACTTTGCCAATAACTTGGTTGCACAGGTTCCTACAGGGACCTAATTACTGTTTTCTCTAAGTTGAGTAACTTTCTGGTTATCCTAGCAAAGTCATGACTACAGTCACCTGTCAGGGATCCTCATTAGTGGCACTTTTTTGGTTCTTCTAAATCTGATCTTTAGTGCACCTAGGTATTTATAATCAAGAGATTTCAATAGAGAGATTGTACTACAGAAAAAGATGGATTTATGTCAGATTTACTATCTGTTTGCCAATGGCACCCTTACCCAAAAGGCGTTTAAAGTTCTCATAGCAGGAATTCAGCTGTCATCCATTTTTGGAGAGAAAAACTGCCAACCTTTGCAATATTTTTAATCCTCAGTAAAGGGAAGTCTGGAGAGAAAATATTGGTTAGCTGAGAGTCTTTTTCTCAAAATATCTTCTCTTCTTCCCTTAGGAAAAAGTACAGTCTAATTATCCAAGCAGTGGGTGAGAAACATTGATAAAAAATGTTAAATTGTGCCATTTTCATATGTTTTCTGCAGTTCTTATTCTGTAGGAGTGGTTTCTTTTGCAGAGTGCTGTGTGGCCATTTAGAAACAGCTCAGGACAATCTGAGAAAAGTTTTACTGAAATGAACTCCATCCCAAAATAATTGCAAGACAGACTGAAGTCTATTTTTGAATGCTAAATTAACAAAATGCCTCAAAGGGTGTTGTCTGTTTCTGGTTACTCATTCCTTCTGCACACAGTAAATCCAAGGAAAAAATTTAAGAAGAGATGATCACATAAAATATGAGCTCTGCTAAACTGTTTGGTTTATATCTCTGAGAACCTTCTATACTAAAACAGAGAGTTGTTAGTTCTGTCATTATTTCTTCAATACTATAGAGTAGGATAAATAAAATGTCTCTGCTTCCCACTCCTCTCCACGCTTTGTGTGCAGCTGAATGACATGTGCTGGTACTTCAAAATCAACTTATACTTACCAGCATCGTTAAACTTAAGTGAACAGAAGTTGCTATCACCCTCTTCAGAATAAGAAGGGCTGTAAACTGTATTTCTTTGCCACCTTCAGACACTTTTCAGACTATGGTTGTTTATGTGAGTCTCTGCAAACCAAGCAACAAAACATTTTCTTTGATAAAGTAATAATCTAAGCACCACTGAAGGTCAACAAAAGGATTCTTTGTGACATTATTGGGCTCAGATTCAACCTCTAATGGTCTGTGGCAGGCATTTTAACAGAACATTTATGTTGGGCAGTATAACAAATCTCACATGGCTCCCAACTTTACTTTCCATGTTAAAAGTCATAGCAGATCAAAACTTTAAGACTTAAAAGAATCCCTCTTCTGGCTTGTTTTTGCAGCTCCCTATTTTGCCTGACTTACCATTATTGAAAATTTCTCTCCAGTCTCCATTCACATACATCTGGGCAGCTGCTGAAGGAGTGACTGACAAGTTCGGAACAGCAGATCACAAAAACAAGAAGAAGAAAGACAGCAAGTCAGCATGAAACTTTCCAGAGGCCAGCACTGGTGAGGAACAGGCTGGTGAAGCAGAGCACAGAAAAGAAGTCAGGTGTGCAGTGGATGTTAACGATTCTGTTTCCTGTACAACATTTCTGGTTAGTGATTAATGAGGCCTTGGATTTGGAATGTAAAACCGGAATTTTAATATATCAACTGGTAAAATAAAAAATGTTTAGAAAGAAAGTTTGGAGTGAGAGGCTTTGTCAGGGTGCTCACTACCTACTGCTATTGTGAATTTGAATCAAAGGGGCCTGTCCCACCCACAGGCCCCAGCCTCTCTCAAGGCCACTCTTCATCACAGTGAGACCTACTTGGTTCAGTACAAAAGAGGTACAAGAACAGTGCCTAGGAATAAGACTTTGTCTTTCAGTATTGCAATCTTTCCCTTCGCAAAATCATGAACTGCCACAGAATTCCTGTGTAAAGAAGCAAACTAAAACAGTAACGTGTTCTCTTCTTTGTATGACCCTTGTCTGATAAAGAGCTGATCTCTATCCCAAAAAAGAGAAGGGAAAGAGAGTGACTAAGATTTGGTGTGAAGGAACATCAGATTGTTCCCTAACAATTAAATAATCCTATGTCTTGTCAGACCTGTAAAACATGCCATCAAAGAAGATCTTCGCAGCCTATTGCAAAGAGGAAAGCCTTCATTTTAGACCCGAACAAAGAACTATAGATAAATGTTTAGCAAAGTTGATTTCTTGTGTAAACAGTGCTTTAAAATTTAAGGACATCACAGAGAAATGTTTCACAGAAGATATTTATTACTTCTAACTGATTTATACATTTTGAAGGTGAACATCTTGCTGCTGTTTGAATGTGTAACTTGTATAATAATTTGCCAAAAAAAAAAAAAGATTACTTATAAAGTATTCTCTATCTACTTGAATGTTTCTATATGAAACTTTGCTGGATATTTTGTTATCAATAATTTCCTTGTGTTGTGAACAGTGAGATGTTGCAGGTAAAATGCAGAAAGTTTATGGACAATCCTTAACTGTTTTCTGAAGTAACAAGCTATTTGAATTTTAAAAATATGGAAATTTACTGGAAAATTACTAATTGTCTGGCAACGCTTAGGCAACATCTTACCAAAATGATAAGGACAGGCTTTACTTCACCACTGCTTGATAAGAAAGAAAAGACAATTCTTTCTCTGAAGTCTTTTTATTTCCTTAGTTTGAAGACTTTAAGAAATATTTAAGTTTTAAAAGACTATTTATAGAGCAAAGGACTTTAATAGAATTGGAGCATGAGCTATTTTGAAATATAATTTCACATGCTATTTTTAACCCTGATTGATATAAAGGGATATCACAGGAAATAGCACCAAAATGAAGAATTAAAACTTTGGCTTCAAAAGTAATACATGATTTTTCTCTCAATATGGTCCAAACCAATGACAAATTTTCTTTATTGGCAGTTGCATGGTCAAGACCTGATGATGCAAATGATTCCATTTCAAAGGCTCTGAGCCAGCTATATCACAGTACTGACAACTATATCTATAGAGATACAGAGATACTCTGACCAATGCTCCCTCCAAAACCAGGACCTTAGGTAGCTCCAAATGGCAGAGGATGAAAACATCTGTGCACTTTGTATCAGCAGTCTCTGGCACTCTTGGGTTGACTCTGGCTGGCAGTCAAACACCTGCTCAGCCCAGCACTCTTTCAGACCTCTTCATGTATGGAGGAGAGTGGATTTTGTGGTCTATTGTTTTCTGTCATCCTCAATAAAGCCAAACCTTTGCCTGGAGTTTGGTGGAGCTGAATGTTGAAGTTGTTCAAGCTTTGTCCAAAACACTGTAGGCACTCGTGAGTTCCTCCTTTCATAAAAGGAATTAATAGAGACATCCAGTTGTTACCTTCCTTTGCTGAGACTCTGACATTCTTCTTTGGTCTGAAAACAAGTCCTTCTTGTTGAAAAATTTAGCCCTAAAATTTTTGTGCTTGGCTTTGTAGTTTAAGCAGTCACTTTCTTTCTGGGCAAGATGTTCAGTGGGACGTCTAAAATCAGTATTGAATGCAAAATTAACTTCCCCCACCTCTGCAAATAATCACCTCTGGGTCAATAGAATTCACTAGGCCACTGTGTAACAGAAAGAACACAATTCTACCTCCTTTTGACACTGACGGAAGAGTTCTAATATCTAGTAATTTGTGGATGAGGTAGATATCTCTATAGGTGAACATGAGTCCCTGCAAGCATTTTATTTAATCTATATTTCTTGGTAATTATCTAAAATTGTATTTAATGGCATATAAGAACCTATTATATCTAAATGTTTTAAGCTGGTAAGATACATTCTCCTTACATATTCCCCAAACATTTATTTCTCATCCAAACGATACTTCTCAACATTGAATAAATGACATTGGGTCACTGACAATGCTGAGTCATGATTCATTGATCCATGGAGACATTGATCACTTTCTGAGCAAGATACTCTCTACCTATAACATCTTGTTTTTTCTTGCAAGGTCTTCCATTTATATACTGATCAAAAGCAACTGTTGTTTCCTTGTCAGAACAGAGAAGGTGCTTTAGAGATGATCTGTTGCTTTATTTCTAGTGTTCTCTCCTGTTATCTACAATAGCCATTTCCAGCTACATTATCAACTCTGTAACAAAATCAGACACATAAGTCTGTGGAAGATTTGAGTTCACATTGGCACTTAGGGTGAAGTTTTCCTTTTCTCTTTTCATTCCATGACAATAACCACAAAGAAAAAGAGTGTATTGCCTTCATCTATGAAGTTTTATTAGCTACAGGATGTAGCTTACAGGTGTTAGCATGTAAAAAGTTTGAGCAACATTTGATTTAAATTTGTTTGTATGAAAGATAATAAAGTTTAGCAATATTGGTCTACGGATTTGTTCTTTTATGGATCAAGTCAAATGATGCACAGAACATTTTTTTGCTTTTTAGCTAAATGTGTCTAGTTATGTAACACCCAGACTATTGCAATGGGAATACTAATGATAACAAACAGACAGCACTCTATCCGAATCAAATGGACTTGGAGATTACTCATTTTCTTTTAGAATAACAAATGGACTTGTCAAGAATAAACAGATATAACCATAAAAATGAAACACCTGCTATTTCGTTTTCACAGATGTAGCTGCATATGGGCAGAGATACTTAAATATAAAGTAGTTGAAATATTAAATGGAAAATTAATCACTCAATGGTTTCAAAAAATTAACAGAACTAATAAAAAAAAAAAAAGGAAGCTCTGAAATCTGTACCCACTAGCACAGTTCCAATGACTCTTCTACCACTAGTACCAATGTTACTGTTTTCCTAAGGATTTTTATTAAATGTTCTCTTTACGCTTCAAATTGTCACAACGGTTCACAAGTCATTAACATTGCTTGCTCAGTTTCAGTACACTTTACAACAGTGTCAGATATCTGTTTAATTGCAAAGACTACATTCTAACTTAAAAGATGGCTTCTATCATCTTTTCACATTAAGATATTAAAATTTTGGTTTCTCTTTTGAACCTAGCACCAGTACGCTCTGGATAAACAATGATGACATTTATAGATTCTTTGGTTCCCTACAGGAATAGATGGGTTCTATTTAGTTCATCATGAACCAGTAATTTACATATATATCAGCATTCTGTAGATGGAATTATGATTCATTTAACAGCCAAAAGTTTAGGGCCTCTGATTTTACCTTTCTTTTCTGTCATCATGTGGCTTGTGGCTTCCAAAACTTTTACCTCTGCAGGCAAAATTCTGGTTCTGCCAAATCAAGTGGAATTTTATAACTTAAAAGAGATTTCATCATCTATCCCATTTACCACTCATAAAATAGATGTGTAAATACTTCTTCTTAGCTGACATTTGTTCTTGTTTTTTCATGGGAGAATATAAAGTACGTAGGAGAAGAAGCCCCAGTGACTTCTGTTTCTGCTTGGGTAAGTTAATGAAGTAATTTCAAAATAATCTTTCTTAGGGGCTAGAAAAACAGGGTACTTTTTCATAAAACTTTTAACCTTTTGAAAAAAGGCTTTTTAATTGTCATTGTAACTAATCCTGATGGATTGCAGGGAGTTATTATGATAAAATATGATTTCATAATATATCTTTGTAATATATCTTAATTAATAAATATTTAGCTGTAAGGTATATTTCACACATAATTTGGCAAGTATCACTTCTATATCGTATCAAAATTATAATTTACCCATTCCCTGCTCCTAAGGGATGTGGCTAGTTCCAAATACCCACCAGAGAAGAGTGAGTGAGATATTCCTTCAAAGGTATAAAGACAAAGAACCAAAGAGAAAGAGAGAGGGGGAAATTGAAAACTATTTAAATTATAAGGAGAGAAACTCTCAACATCAGAATTCAATGGGAATGCAACAGGTCATTCTTGATGTGTTTACAAATCTTTTTCAGGAATTCTTCAATTTCCTAGTCCTATACCCTTACTCTCTATAGTCCATGGAAAGTGGATCTAAGAGAGTGTGGAAATCTGGGTGTATTTGCTTTCCAGGCAGATTTTCTCTCTGTTTCCTTTCCTCAGCTCCTATGCTTTCCTATGCCATCCCACGTGAGTTGGAAGTGGCAGCAGATGCTGCAGCAAGGGTGAGAGCATAGCACACAATGCACTGAAAGAATGCTGTCCATTTACAGGAATCTGCACGCTTTGACTGACGTGATTCCCCAGGTGTTCACCACCCACTGAGTCTATTGTTGGAGGCACGAGGTTATTTACTGAGAGTATTTTCTGCTGATTTCTTTTTTTTTTTTTTTTTGTCACAGAAAATTACCCTTGTGCTTTCAGAGCTGTCTGACAGAGATTACTCCTTTCCTTCTATGTATGTTGTTTCCCATGGATTTTATTATATAAAGGGTCTCATTTGTGCTTGAAAAAAAGGTCTGTCTGCAAAAGTGTTTGTGATGACTGGGATGAGGAGCGTGGATGAGTGGAAAAACATAGAAGACGTGTTAACGGCTTCTAGTTTGGGTGTACTGACTTCTTTGAGTGAGCGTATGGCCCAATAGCAGGCAGCTGAAGTCCTGAAACTGAGTGCTGTGTATCCCTGGTGCTTCTCTCTCTGTAAATTCGCTTCTCAAGAATCTGCTTTGGACCAGATGATGAAGTGTGACTAAACATGGTTATAGACATAGATATCTAGTTTTATTCCAATAAATAATGGTTCCAGAGATTTGACAAAGCCTTGGGGTTCTTGCACTCCTGTTTATTTCTCCTGGTGTGGGTCCAGAGTGTAGTTAACTCAATTACAAGTATTATTTACTCCTCCAAATTACTTTGCAAAAGCTAAACCCCACTCAGGCCTGTAACAATATAGTAGTAAATCATTTACAGCATGATTCAGAGTTCTTCTATGTCTGTGGAATTTGTCTCATTAACTTCAATGGACTTTGCTGATAGTGCACATAAAGAAACTGTTAGATTAAGAGCATAGCAGTAACAAAGCTAAAGCCTGGCTTAACAGGGTGCGTTGATATAATTCTACTTAAATATTTTACCTGTGATATTTCACCTGCAGTTCATGATGGCTGAGTGCTAACAGAAAGTAGAAAAGCAAAACTACACTAGGATACATGGCAGAAGTGTTTGGTTGTGTGCTGAAATTCTTCCCCCTTTGAATAAGTTGAGGAGCAAGTGGAAAGTTCAGCTGTAAATAAAGAATATTGCCATTGCAATATTAGAACAACTGCTAGGTGAGAATATGAAAGGGCTTTGGTCAAGTAACATGGAATATAATCCTCCAAGTCATGGGTGAGATACGTAAACCAATATGGTTTAGGGAGCACTTGGAATAATTAATGTGACTGTGTCAAAACCCTGAGGGCACTAATAGGCCTTAATGACTCTGACCAGCCTCTTCTGGGGCCTCCAGCCACAGCCATGAGCTCGAGAATGCTATTGAAGCTTGACCCTAGTTGGGCATGGCTGGAGGCTGTTAGTCTGGTCTTGGGTTTTGCTAATCATGACTTCCCCACATGCGGGCTAATGTCAGGCCCCTGCCTTGTTATCATAAAGCTGTGTCTGACCCTGGTTGCCCTCATAAGCTGACTTCTTTGTCTTAGCCTGACTCCAGAGGTGCCTGATGCCCTCGGCTAAGAGCTGCTAGCTCTGAGATTGCCCTTAGCTCTTGGCCCTTGTGGTGTCCTGACAAAGGAAAAAAGACTTGGGGTTTTGAAGCGGCTTTTCTAAAAGTATGAATATGCCATTATCTGAGAAGATTGAATGGAGAAGGAAGGCATGAATCTAGATTATGAAATTGTTTTATTTTGTGTCTTTAGAGGGATGATTATTTTACTGTTTGTAAAATGCTGAAGTAATGCTAATTCAGGTGTAGTAGCATTCTTTGGAAACCCGTAGCTTGTTACAATCATTTCAGGGCTGCAGCTCAATGGGGCAACACTACTATGAATGAAGACCATATATATTTTGTTGGATTTATTTCATGTGATTAACCAACCGGTAGTTGGTCAACATTCTTGTTCAGGCTTTTTTCTCAAACCTAGAAGTTGTCAGTATGACCAAAACCCCTCGAGATACTTTGAGGGCTTTAGCACTTCCCCAGTATAATCATTTTAGTACTTCTGAGGAAAATTCTGATAGCATGTTTGGCCCTGCTAACTGAAAAGATTGAGCTGATGCTCTTATGAGAGGTCCTCTTGAAAAGGAAGGAGGCTCTTAATTTTATATTTTATTGGTGATCATATTCATTGATAGCAGCAGGAAAACTAGTCCTTCTATGGACAGTTTGTAGTTAATGCTTAGTATTTTTTAGCCACGTTTAGAAATGTTTAATAATCAGATAATAATTGTTTTGCATGCTTTTGAATGTTGCTGAGATGATATTTCTTGCAACTTTCATATTATATCCTTAAGATGTGGAAATCAGAGATAAGACGAGCATGGCAAAATCAAGAAAAAAAAGACCATTCTACATAACACGCAGGGAATTCTGTTCAAGTAGTGTCTGAAGTACAGATTCCTTCATACTCCTGGGAATACCCAGCAGCATAGAAGTGTCAACAGACATTGGTGGTACTCAATGAGTTTGGATGAATGCAGAACAGGACACATTTCTACAATGTAATTTTAGATTAGCCATAATTTGGGAGAATTCTTTGTTTAATTCCTGCTCTGCCTCTGCGAAGTTTCTAGGTAAGTATTTTTGAGGGGCTGAGACAAAAATATTAACAGTAATGTGCATAAAATTACCAATATGAGTTTGTTTTTTCGCCAGGCAGAGATAGATCAGTGGAGTTTGAAAGCAAAAAAGTCAGGTTAGCAGTCAGCTGAGAAACTGCATTAAAACTGACAATATGCATAAAGAGCACAAATATGCATAATCTGGGAGCTGAGTCCAAACCAGTAAAAATCAACCAAAATATGACTTTCAGTGTTTAATTGGCGCTGTCTGGGTGTTAAAATTTTAAATCATTACATTTTAAAACTTGTATATCTCTCAGGATCAATGTGAGGTTCTGGTGCCAGGGGTGACTGCTTATTCCTCCTATTTTTAAATACTGTAAGTACAAGGGTTCAATATTTCATGGTATTTAAAGCTACAGGCTATAGCATGAGCTAAGGAACAGTAAAATAACATTGTTAGCTTCTTCTTGAAAGATACGTATTGTATGGGTGGGGGTAAAAAAGGCTAAAATGTTCAGGCCTCCTTGCTCATTGTTGCAGTTCCTTGGTAAGCATTACTTTTTTGGGTACTCTGAACATATGTTTCTCTTGTGCCTGAGGTGTTCTCCATCTCAGGCTCCCCTAGATGATGGACAGGCCTTACACAGCCATGTGTTCTATAGGCCCTGTGAGCCTAGTAATTCAAAAGAGTATCAACAGTGTGCCCCTTTGGTACTGGGTTCCTCACATGAAATGACATCACTATTACTGGATGTAAACCATGATTTTTCTGTTCACCCATGCACGGGTTTGAGGTGGGGTTCATTAAGGCTGAGTACTAATCCTCTTCATGCCTCTCTTGGGCTGTAGAACATAATCTTCATTCCTGTCTGGTCTCTGAATCCCTTTACATAAGTCCAAGATTGCTATGGTATCACCAGGCAGATTCATACCAGTTACTGCAGGTAATAGCAGCAGTACAGTCATTGTCAGGGAGCAGGCTAATAACTTGAAGATGGAGCTAAGAACCTAATGGATTTTTCCAGTGCAGTCTGAACTCTAAACCACAACATTTTCAGTTATTAACTGTGTTGGTGCAAACCCGTCACACTTGGCTTCAAAAACTCTTTTAAGTGCATTACAGACACATGGTGAGGTGTCCAGACAGAAAACTATTCCCATGCTTTGAACAAATGGGAAGAATATCCATTTATGTGACATAAATGGCTCTTCATAAACAACTTTTGGCAAGGAGTACTTCCTTTCCTTCAGTCCATTATTTTTTGTTTTGTTCCTGAACACAACTGTTTTCAGGAATTTAATTCTCCATGTTGATCTCCTCCTAGACTTGGTCAGCATGGCTACCAATCAATGTAGTAAAAGTACATAGCACAAAATTGGGTTTAGAAGCCTTGGAGCCTGGAGTATTACATTAGCAAGGCATTCTCTAGAGCCAAAGCACACCCCTGTGCAGAGAACCTCCATAAGGCCTCATAATTAAGTCTTGCAAAAGAGTGAATTTCTCTCAAAGAACCCAAAGTATGGTAAATATTAATATAAGGTCAGAAGAAAAGAATAAATTATAGACTAAGACCTCACCTCCTCACTGTTCTTTTTCCTGCTTGTATGTATCTCTTCTCTGCCAAATCAATTGGACTGAGTATTTCACACTTCTCTATAGACCTTTATACAGCGTGCTCAAAGTTCAGAAGTTTGGAGCAGCAATATAAGCACGTGCTGCTAGGTCGGAATCCTAAATCTTTGAATGGGGCTCCTGGAGTAACTTTACATTGTATTTTTTATTTACTTACTTTTTTTTCTAAACCAGCGGTAGGTTCACTCTAAGGCTGGAGATCCTCGCCTTTGTTTCTTCCCGTGTCTGTTGCAGGAAGATTTAAGATTGGTCTAAAAAGTTTCCATAATTTTCTGTTAGGAATGAGGGATATTAGTGTAAAAAAACATTTTTTTGACCTATAACATTGACAGATAATTTGAAACACAAGAGATCTAACAAATACCTTTTTTTAGTCTTCGGATGAAATGAGGGATGTAAATTCAATGTGAGTGAAACATGATCGTTTTGATGTGTGGAATGCCTTGGAATGTAAGATACTGCATGCCAGAACAATTTAAAAGGATATTTTTCTTCCCTATTTGGTTATGGAAGAGCATGTAACTTAGAGGTAAGGTAGGAGTCAAGGCAGCAAGCATTTTTCTTTCCTACTCTGTGCAGCAAGAAACAAATTAAAGTCAGGAGAATTGAAAATGTTCTCCTAGAAAATTGAATGGAAAATTGAATATCTGTTTAGAAAAGCAGGACCACAAGTTCCATTAGTAATACCTAAAGCAACATTTGCTTTTAATCATCATGATTATATTCATTTGACTACCTTTTGCAGTTGTAAGCACAGAATGGCTCCAAAAAACTCACAGGAAAAAATATTGAATTTTACAAAACATTTAAAGTTAAAAAATCCAACTGCAGCTGCTGTCCCTAGACTGTCTGCTTTTAGGACAAAGAGATGGTTGGAAGCATCAGTTTTACCTTTATCAGAGTTAAAATGCTGATTTTCACTGGAAGGCTTATTTGGCATCTGCCATGAGGTCCATGTGCAGCACTGATAACTGCTATTGCACCTTGTGATGGAGGCCTCTACTCAAACACGTACTGGTGAAGATGAGACAAATTCTTTATCTCCACAGTTAAGGCTGGTGATGTTTGCTTAGAATATAAGTCATGGAAATTTACTTGATCCCTTTTCCATTCCAAACATGGTCTTTGTGTTTCAAAGTCTGTTCATATAAGGTAGATCAGAAGGTATTTTCATTGTGAGAATAGTAAAGTTTTTTAACAGAATGTGTCTGAGGTACTGCCCAGCTGTAGTATCTGACATGTAGCAGCTAGAAAAAATAAGACCGGAACAAAATAAAAATCCACAGAAGAAAACCTCTAAAAATTATATCCAGATGAAGTTTCTGCTGGAGTCACAATGACAACCTTTAGGGAGGACAAGACAACACCGAAACCTAATGAATTTCCTTGATTGCATCTCGGAAGTGCTCCTTCATGATTTTTATTCAATGGAGAACATAACTCTCCTTGTTTATGTTCTCAAAGGTCATCTGCCCTTGATAGAGTTATTTCAGCTTTATACCTGTACAAGAACAATGTCAAGCTCAGTGAACCAATGTTTGCTCAATTAGAGCCAAGGAAATCTCTGTGCAGTCACAAATCAAATACCCAAGTCCTTCTCTGCTCTGCTAATGGTTATGTAGTGCTGCTCACACACAGATAAATCCTGGAGATTCCAGGCAGGAGTTACTCATTCATGACAGGATGTATACACATATATATGCAAATCTATGTCTCTGAATATACTTATATATATATACTTGAGGTACTTATATGCATGTATGTATGTGAAAATGCATATCTGTATATGACACTTCCTCTTACAAGACATTTTTTTTGAGTATTCCCAAATACAAGAACCATTTCAAAGAAAACAGTCATGTAAGGCAGACCTGGACACCACTGCTCTGTTTTCCTTTTTGGTGTCTGAATGCATATGAAAGTAAACATACCAGTATCTCCAATTTCACATGCAAATAGCTCTGCAAGGTTGGTTACTTGGTCTGCAGGTGAAGTATGCAAACTGGTAAAGCAATACAGTTGTTCAATTAATTGGCTGCTGTGCAGTCCCAGCAATCACATGTACCGTGGGGTCATGATAGAAACCAAGTCATACCACAAATCTGTGCACACAAGTTTGTAATTGGACAGATTTCCCTGAAGATGTTGCTAGTCCTTTCACTTTAATTTCTCAAAAAGAGTATCATTGTAAAAAATGAGCAACTCATTGGGGTTTTGTTTGTTCATTCAAACAAAAAAAAGGTGCCATTTTGTTTGACTTGCAACTTAGAAAGCCTTAAAAACTACTTTTCCGAAAACATATCAAAAGCTAGTTTCTGGGAGAAGTATATCTAAGTGTGTAGTGGATCACAACCCAATGGAGTTGTCAGGTTCTGGTTTTAGTGTATAGAACACTCAGAAAATCCAGCTATTATTGTGACTGGCTGCACTAGCCTCATCTTTAGCTTCAGGGTTTCTTGAATGTTTTCTGGCTAGCAGCTGTTATTATGGCCTTTTATGTTTCTTAAAAAAAATTAATTACAATACCTAACAACCCTCCCAAAACACATCTCAAAATGTCAAGTCCCAGAAGAGGATCTAATAAAACTGCAGAGTGTCCTGTTACAGTCGGAATGATAGCCGTTAGTTCAGCTCTGAATATCAGGAGACATTTAGCCAAGTGCACTCGCTGGCTGTGAATCTGGTTTGACATAGACCCATTTTTCTATAGATTGACAGTTAAAAACTAGGTTCTCTACAGTCTGTAAACTGTGATTTCATACCCAGCAGTGATTTGAAAAACTACTGCTAATGCAGATTTATAATAATGAGCTCTTTGAGTGAATACCCCCATTAGCTGCCCTATTTTCAAGACTTCTCTTATAATATTAAATGTTGCCTTTTTTTGGTTATATTGTATTAACACTTTTTTTTCCCTTTGCATTTTTGTCATTACTGTTTTCAACAGGAAACCTCATAATTATCTTGGCTACTCAGTCATTTCTACTTCTAATGATTTCTTTATCCATCATTATAGTGTGATCACACTAATGATTGTTTCTCATACCTCTGTGGTGTAATTAATGTAATATTGCAGGCTGAAAAACATAATTTTCAAAAAGCCTCTTAACTTTTATATGTTCATTTGCAGCTACTGAATAATGTGCTTATACTCTGAAACATAGGAGCTGCCATAAGAGAGCACTGTAGTGGTCCATCTACTGTGATATCCCATCTCAGACCACAGCCAATCGCATATATTCCAAAAGAAAACATAATTTCCCCATTGGCTGTAACAGTAAAAATAACTGAATAGCACTGCCTTACCCATGGGGGAAGTTTGTTGCAATTGCATTTAACTGTTGTAGCATATCATCCACATCATTCACTCCCAGTACAAAGCCCTGCTAAATTCACTGATGTCTGGGGCATTTTAGAGATCCGGGGAGGTGAAGGGGGAAGATTAATACATCTCATTAAAACAATTGTGTACCTCTGCATTCAGTCTGAACATAACATCCAGAGAGCTGCCTGAACTTGCACTCTTCTGTCTTTGCTTTGAATTATTCTGATTTTACATGGTGTCATCCCTACTCTCTGACCTGCCCAAGCACTCCACTTCCTAATAGAAATCTGGACTGTCTATATCCCATGATGTTCTGCACATCTCTCCCTGCATTCCCCAGTTATACTGAGATCTCTGCACTGTATTTTGTTTCCTGACAGAAGGAATCTCTCTGGATGATGCAGGATACATAATGACAAGATTTACCTTGCTCTGACTTCCCAAGTGTTTGTGGTTGGTTTTAAATGCCAATCTGTTAACTGGAATGGGACTGGAAAAGCAGAGCAGACCTAGTCAGTGAAGTGTGGCTGTGTCTCCAACCTTGCATCTCCATGGAATATAGAAGCCTTACCTACAGGTGTTAGGAAATTCTCCTTTTGGAGATGCTTCACAGTATAGAGCTCTGTATGGCATGAACTTCACTTAATTTTTAAAAATGTTTTTCTGACAGTTCATTGAAAAATATTAATTTAGAATACATGGACCTTGCCAGGTTTCCTTCCAGGCTGTGAAGAATAAGCTATGGGCCACCTGCATTGCCTGGTCAGCTCAAAGAATAAAGCACTGAGTGTATTTCAGACTCCTGAGCCTTAATACTGTTGCCTTCTTAAGTGAGGACAGACTTTCACAACCCCTTCCCACTGCAAATCTTCCAAATGCCTATAAAATTTTCCTTCACGTTCCCAGATGAATTACCAGAACTCCTACTTTCTCTGTTGATATTAATGTGGCTCTAATTTTGTGGCAGCTGGTGGGAGATTTAAGCCATTACAGTATCATCTTAAACCTAAAGTGTGTCTGTAGAGTGACATTTGCCAAATAAGTGCCATATAACCAGCACACAAAGAGTTTTATTAAAACCATTCCTAGGCTCACACCATCTGTTTGGAAGGAAGACAAAATTCATTGAGCAAAGTGACCCAATCAAACAAACTGATGTGCAATGTTACAGTAAAAACAAAGCAAAGCAAAGACAGAATGACAAATTCTGTGTTGTACCATCTTCCTCTGTTTTGGTGGGAACTCCACCTTTGATTTTAGAATTCTGGGATATGGATTCAAAGGCAGAGGCAAGGTATTTGGATCAAAATTCCAGCTCAGAGGGTGTTTGTTTTTGTTATTCATTTGGGGCTGATTTAGCACAGCTCTGCTCTTAGAAAGACAAGGCCCAATGGGTCAGTTCTCAGGAGTCTTTGCTACTGTCTTATTCAATAACTTTAGACAAGGTGCCTTTTCCATCATATATGTCATTTTGTCTGTTTACTCCAGGCTGCAAAACAAACATATAGCAGAAGAGTCCCCAGTCAGCATTAAAATCCTTATAATTAAGATACTGTAATATTTTAGCAAATATTCTTCATTGCCTAGTCAAATATTCAGAAATCTTTCCTACTAGCAGAGGCCTCCTGGTCTACTGCAAATGACTCGCCCAGGCAGTCTATTCTTGCTGGTTTCTTAAGTAAACTTCAGAGTGGAGACTCTTTCCTAGAATTAGCTCCAGTAACTTTCCATTAGAAATTTCTGTGAGTGAAGAGAAATCCTAGACAACTAAAAGGCTATTGAGCTTTCTCTTTCCTCTCTCAGACTCCTTTGCAGTGATATTTTGATCACAAATTTCAGCTTTCCTCTGAGACTCCCAGCTTTGGTCCCATCTAACAACCTGACTAGTACTGAATTCCAGTACTTTAGAGAAAGTTGTGTAGGGACTTGCTTCATGACATCATTTCTAAGTTAAAAGTAGCAAGATGGGAAAAAACCCAACAAGATTGCTCTGATTGAGTCTTACAGCCCAGACATCTCTCAGAGTCTTTCACTTAGAAGTTGAAGAAATTATTGTTTTAGTTCCTCATTTAAACTCCGTGTGTATGACTACTAACAAAACTCACCAAAATGAGATTTCAATTATAGCGACCAGAAAACTGCTCAGATGCTAACTTCACATGGAAATGCTTTAGATGTGCCTGAAAACCCAGAGTTTTTACTCTACATCAGAGAGCCCTACAGTGTTTAGGAAATTTAGCTCACCATCTGCACATGGGACAGGGAAACATAATCATCACTTTATAGATAGAAAAGGCTTAGGGAAGGTAACAAATTGTCCTGAAGTCACACAGGAGGTATCTTGACAGAGTGCTTATTTGAAAAGCTCAAGTTGTCTACTGGTAAAATTTGCCTTGGGAATTTGATCAATTTTTCTTTTATCACATTTAATTTCCATAGAAACAAAGGTAGAATTAGTTCTGGAAATCAGCTATCAGTAAGACAGATCAGGCCTTTGGACTTCTTATTTGATTTCAAATTGGGGAAATCCCTTTTTGCTTAATGTTTGTGGCCTTCCTCAGTGAGGATTCTACTCTTGAAAACCAAGTGTGGGATAGGCACTCTCTTGTAAGTAAAGCCCACTATGACCCCCTCTTCCTTCCCAAATCCTTGCCAGAGGACAGAGCCAGAAGAAGAGGCCTGCCAAGACTGCTTAGAAATGCTTTCCTGCTCTGACTGGAGCTGGCTTTGTCTGGATCATCTTCATTTCTGAGAAATGATGGCTTGACAGATGGAAGGACTTCATGACTTCTACAAACAAGGACAAAAGCAACATCAGCAATTACCAGGAAGGAGAGAGGGAAATACTTCCAAAGTGCTGTTGCTTCTGCTGCTGTAAATATGGAGCATGATATATGTGGTAATTTGTGCTTTGTTTTCCCAGCTATTTCATTATACATTTACTGTTTTCAGACATACAGAGTAGCCAAGTACTCTGGAATGTTTAAAATGAGAAGTGATGCACTCTCCTTTCCCAGCTCACTCAGCTGAAAAGACCAAATTCCTTGACTGTGTAAGGGCAAAATGATAGATATGATGGATTGCACACAATTCAAGATGTGAACAGTGAAGCAAAACACCTGCTCAGAAATATATCTCTGGGATGAACTCCTGCAGAAATTAGCTCTGTTTCAGGGGTGGAGAGGTATTCACATGCATTTACTGCAGTTGAAGTTGGCAAAGAAACATTTTCTATTTCCTTAACATGTGAATTGCAGAAATGGATTTTCTAAATGAAAGATTTCCACCACTAAATCCTTTTAAGTGTGTCCTAGTTCCCACAAGACAGCTTGGAAATTGCTCCAAGGCAACAGACACTTATTTCAATGTGTAATATTCAGTGAACCTTTCAAAATATCCTTAATAATAAAACCCCTGAGTGTGGACATCAGACTAATATAGGTGATTTATTGATTACATTTTCTCTGAAATATGAACTGGACTGGTTAACTCAGTGCCCCTGCAAACCTGAGAAATGCAAACTATAGAAGGGTGATTAGAGAATATGAAGAGAAACACCTGCCTCAGCAAATTAACAGGTGTTTGAATCCTCTTCTCTAAGCAAGGAGCAGAAGTAATGATTTAAATCCCTGGCCTATGTACACCTCTGCTGTGCAAGAGGAGCACAGCCACAATTTTGGTAGTGAGAAAGAAGTTTACCTAATCAAGAGTGGTAATTCATATATGCACTAGATCTGTGTAACAAACCTGTGATCATGACTTACACCTCCGGTTTTTAGTGGGGTTCCTGGAGGTGAATATTAGCCTGTGGGATATGAGCTAGCCTCATGACTTTGCCTCTTTTTTATCCAAAAACAGGGAATAAAATCAAGATGGTTTATTGACTCTGATGTTGATCTTGGAAAAGAGGTGAGGCATAAGCTGAATTCGATTCATACAGCTGTGAAAGGGAGTCTACATTTGTCTGAATACTGTCAAATTGTTTTTTCTGGAAAATTCTGAACACTAAAATTCTTAACATACAGATTGTTGAGTTTAGAGAAGAGAATGCACTTAGTGCCTATGACTTTAAAGGTTGAATCATAGAGTGGGCTTTTATCTTGCTGTTGGTTAGAGACAGGGAAGATAGTTCCAGATTTGAAAGGGTATCACCTTAAAATGAAATCAGTTCATCTGTGAAGAAGTTTAGCTCTTTAGTAACTAAAGAAAAGGGAGAAAAGTTTGAATTCAGTGAGGGAGAGACACAACATTAATTAGATTTTTAGATAAATGTCCTGTGGTGTATCTGCCCATCCATGATTGTAACCAAACAAAAGAGAAGACTGCAATGTGCAGTTCTCCTCTATATGCTTGCAAGAAATTAACAAAAGATTTCCAAAACAGTCCTCTAGAAAGATGACAGAAGCCAATGTTTGCATGCTACTATTTTGTAAGATAGTTTATTGAAGGTGATCAAGTTTCTGTGCAGAACTTGTTTCAGGACAGTTTGAACATGCTGGATTTTCTACCTGCTCAGAAGACTGGATGATCAGCTACCTTGAACACATCCCTAAAGTCATGCACACCTTAGTTCTACACTTGACCTTTGTGCTCAGCTTTTGGGCACCTGATGAGCCTTTCTGGGCTCCTGTCCTCTCATCTACACAATTTAATGCATTTCAGAAGGATGTTTGTGGGATTAGGCAGGCAATGTGTGCTTGTGCAGTTTTCTATCTCAGTGCTACAATTAAAGGTTTTGAACCTAAAGTACAAATACACAAGTACATAACCAACATTTCCTTGATACATAAATGAGTACTACACAGCTTCCAAAGACACAGAAAAACTAAATTTATTTTAACACCCTCTGCAATGCAAAACAGATTAAATATAACTTCACCTTCTCCATATTTCTTCTATATGGAATTCTTTTTTGGCAAATACTTCTGTAGCCATGCAAGTTGCTATCCTGTGTGCACCCACCATTATATTTGACAGTGTAGTGACAACTGAGAGCAGACCTTTCTTGAACATAATGACTCAAAAAAAGTCACCCTGAATCAATTAATAGTGTAATTTTATTTTTGAGGCACTTCACCATTCAGAAAACAATCAATCTTGTTGGCATGGAGGCAACTGTTGTACAGCCTACCAGAGGAGCAGTAGATTGGCATAAGGAGTCACTTATTCATATGACATTAACATCAAGAGAATAGGTTTCAATGAGAACAGTGACCTCAAGTAAAGACCGAGTTTAAACCTTGTGCACTTACACCACGACAGTTATAGGAACTGCAGTGTTCAAGACAGAAAGTTATATCCATATGCCATAATTTAATCAGGTACCCCATTCACAACCATGACTACTGGGAATGAAAGTTACAGTAAACCCTGCAAGAATTCCCACTGTCCTTATGAACTGAGGTGTGGCAGGAGGAAGACAGAGCCTCTCTCAATATCTAAGTCATAAATGACGACATTACCAGGAAGTATCTCCTACAAAAATAATGAGCAGGCGATAGCAAAGTTTCTTTTTGCCCCTCTTTAAAGAGACCTTTTTCACACTTCCTTAGGACAGTCGCAGTATCTCATATACTGTGACAAAGATGACTCTGCTGACATACAGCGATTGAGTTTAAAATCTCTGTTGACAGAAGGAAAAGTGCCAGCAAAAGTTCAGCTCTGGATATGAGGAGAGCAGAATTCAGGCTCCTCAGAGATTTAGTAAGTAAGGTCCTCAGAGGAAAAGTCACTTGTTCTGTTCAGCCTGGAGAAGAGGAGACTGTTGGGAGGCCTCATCTCAGGTACAACTTGCTCATGAGGGGAAGAGAAGGAGCAGACACTGTGGTGTCTGTAGTGATCAGTGACAGACCCAAGGGAACAGGCTGAAGTTGTGTCAGGGGATGTTTAGGTTGGATATTGGAAAAAGGTTCTTTACCCAGAGGGTGGTTGGACGCTGGAACAGGCTCCCCATGGAAGTGGTCACAGTACTAGCCTGACAAAACTTAAGAAGCATTTGGACAATGCTCTCAGGCACAGGGTGACTCTTGGGGTGTCCTGCGCAGGGCCAGGAGTTGGACTCAATGATCCTTGTGGGTCCCTCCCAACTCAGCATATTCTCTGATTGTGTGATACTGTGATACTGTGCAATGCTGTCTGGTTGATAAGGATCTGTTTGTCTTCTCCAGGCAAAGGATGTTGATCCCCAAGGTTGTGGCAGAGGATGTTTTCCATAATCTTATTTTTCTCAATGCATTTCAACACTTTGTTGCTTAAAAAAATCATGTTTGTCAAGTGAACTTAATGTTAGCAGCTCCATAGAATAACTTGCAGACCTTGGTGTTTGGGAAGTAGCAATAATATGACAGGCTAGATCAAACCAGAAAAGTGTTTTGGATTACTTTTTTGGGTCTGACTAATGCTTTTTCACAGATCTCCTTGTTATTCATATTTTACTCTACCCTCAGGTCAAACTTCTATAATTTAATTTAATTTCGAATATTTCAGCTTTAATATGTACCTAGAAAGCCTGCGTGAGAAGTGCATTATGTAACTGCTCTTGGATATAAATGCTCATTTCCATCACTGAAGTCTTGAAAGCTTGTAAAGTGCTTGCATGTCACAGCTGTTTTTTCTAGCACGGGGTAATATGTCTTTCTGAAAACAGAATCTTTTGTGTACCAGCTAATACATATTGCTAGGTACTGCTGTTATTAGAATGCGTAGTATGAGTTCGAGGTAGCAATAAATACATTAGAAGAAAATACTTAATAATTATTAGTCATGGTTACAAGCAACCTAATAAATAGTTGTCCTCTGTAATTGCTTGTTTCAGAAAATGTCTGCTGACCATTCCTTATTTTTCATTTTGATGGGTGTGGTCTCTCCTACCATCCCCAATATAATGTATGACTCAGCCCAATCTTTGAAAAATTATCTGAGGATAGAAGCATTACACCTCATTGAGCATTTTTTCCTTTGCAAAAGGGATTATGAGGATTTTACCAAAAGAAGTACTGCAAAGCTTCCTTACAGTTCAATGTGGTATTATGCTGTTTTATAATCAATACTACAGAACAGTGCCTATGCACACACATATATTAAATTCTGCAAAATATTTAAATTCATGCTGGAGTTACTGTGAAGTAAATAATATTTGTCATATTCTTTTATAATCCTGTCCTCTAAGAGATTGCATGATAGTAGCTTTCTTTGCCCCATTTACTAGATGAGTGTAATAGCTGGAGTCCAGTCATTTTTGGTGCTAGACTTAAATGAGATTCTTAGAGTTATTCACATGTATTAACACATCTGCTGTATCTGAAGAGAGAGATTTATTCTCTAATTAAAGTCAAAATTAGGGGTTTTTTTACTGACTTCTGCAGTGGCAGGATAAAGTCCCGTGATTATGTATATGTGGTGAAGTAGAAGACATTCTTACTCATAAATGTTTCCAGACCCCTGCACGATCAATAGGGTGATTCAGTAATTGGCAAAAACCTTCCTAAGGCAGTAATTTTCCCTGGATTCCCCCCCCCCCCTTCACCCACCATGAACACCAAGCTGTAATACCTAATCTCTACAAGAACAACGATATTATTAAACCTAGCTAAAATTTGGCAAATTATGCAGAAAAAATGCTTTATTTTAGGTTTCAGGCTAGCTTAGTTTTCCCAGAGTTTTAAAACAATTTTTCATTTTACAAAATAACCAATCAACTTTTATTATCAATATCAACTTTTATTATCAAGCTGTATATTTTTATGTTTTCTTCAAAATAATCTCCAAAAACGGCAGTAAAAATCCACCAAACCCCACTTTTTCTGTTTGTTTTATACATACTTTCATTATATGGCTAAATGTAAATGTTAGAACTGAGTAAGGATCAGTTTTCCTGCAAGATTCCCAGCCTATAAATGAACCAAAGCCTCCACAAAAAGACCTTTTCCAAAAATTGATTTTTCACCCTCACTCCCCCTTTTACTATTGTAGTCCTAAATTAGCTCCTAATCAAACAAGTTCAGAAGGTTTTTCTTCAAACAGTGCCCTGCAGGAATGAGAAATACATTTCAGTAGTGAGAACAGCTCTCTTCATGCTTAACTTTTGTCATATCTACTGAAATCTGCTTGGCCAAAATTTAAAGCCATAAAGAATTGTTTGTAGCATTGGAAAAAGGTAACATGTAATGAAGAATTCATATAATACAGGTAAACTCAGCAAGCAGAATCATCATACAAGGCCTTAGAACCAGAGTAACTATATGTAAAATAAAATAATGTTTCTTTATTAATAATATCTACCAGAATTTAATACATGGCTAAATGTCTCCATTGCCTTTTTTTTTTAACTTGCAGTGATGATCAAAGAATGAAAAAAATGCTTCAAAAATATTTTCAATACTATTAGGAGGCAGAGCAATGCACATCATTCTTTCATGTACAGTTAAAAGGGAATCAGGACTATTTTCAAGATGTCAAACTAAGCTGGGAGAGGGGACGGGCAAGTAGTAACTCCAATTCCTAAAATAAAGAAAAACCCAACCTTCTGAGATTCAAGCAGTATGAATAAGGGAATGCAGAAAATGCTAGGTGTGTTTTCCCTTCACTGCAACTTTCCCTCCTCTCCAGCAATTTTCTGAGACTTAGCCTTTGTCTTCTCTTTCGTGTTTTTGAAACAGAATCTGAAAATCAAATTGATGGCATCCTGTCTTGGTTTAGTCAAGTGCTTTGTACTTAACAACACAGGAAGGAGTGTCTGTATCCAGCTAAAGAAGTGTTAACTGTCCCTATTCTGTGGTGACAAATTGCTTCATTAGTGAGCGAAGATATTTCCTGTACAGTTGGATTTCTTCTGCGTGATGAGATGGTTAATCCTGGGCAAAGAGCTGAGTCCTATTTGGTCAGCAGCACTTCACTTTTTTACCCCCTGAAGTCCTACCAGCATTTTAACCAACAACTCACACAGCTTTTATAGGCTCTAAGTAGTGCCGTCTACTTTAACAGAATCTAAAGGAAGAAACTGTTTTTTCCCTACACATGTGCACTCACATGAGAATACTGGGAATACTCGATGGTTATTTAGGTTTTGCATTGAACATAATGAAGGTCCAGGGACCCAAGGAGTCTCTTTACCTGAAAGATTTTTGGGTCAGGTTATTTAAAAAAAAAACCATAAAAGAAAAAGAATAAACCCAGACACAGCTCATTGTGAAGCCATAGAAAGGCTGTCAGAGTGAGTAACAGCAGTTCACTGAGAAGGACAGCTCAGTGGGATGACATGATCTCTGAGGTTCAGGAGTGGCGCAAGTTTGGTCCATGAAATCCATTGGGTCTTGGAAAAAACCAGCAGAAAACCTCAAATATTTCTGATCTTACATAAATGAAGGGTTGAGTGCTTCTGGCTTAAAAGATCCCAACTCCTTCCTCTTGCCTTTCAAAGAGTGTGGTCTCTTTCCTCACGCTTTCGCTTGCCCCTTTCATCTCCTTGACACCTCATCCCTGAATGGCCGGGATCATTCAAGAAACATTGCCAACTGAAATGGTTTGTAATCTGTAAACCTCCAAAAGGTCAGATAATTCAGATGAAGAATAGGTGAAGTTTGTGATGAGGCACTTTAAACAAAGTCATGACTTTTTCATTCTGAAACTTGAGTTAATTTTCTGTTAATTTGCTTTTATTGCACTTTTTTCCTATGAGACAATTTGAGAATTTTAAAATGATGATGAGAGGCAAAAATAAATAAAATGAATGATGGTATTGTCCATTTGTTTAGTGCTGTGCACCAGAAGGCAAAGGGAGTTTGATTTGAGAGCAAATATAAAATGAAAAGAAAACAAAGGAACAATCTCACAAATGCGGTATATGATTCTTCCTCGGCAATTTTATTTTTTAATTAGGACAAGTTTTAATTACTTTTTTGCAATCTTACAGTGTACACAAGCACAGCAATTCCTTTTAACATTCAGTTTCCTAGAGACAGCGGGTTAAGGTCTGAACCATAACAAAGGATGCCTTACTCTGTAGCCTGTTCCTTCACCCTCAAAAAAAGTATTACTAGATCAGTTCAATTCAATGCCAAATCTCAGCATGTGGCTTCTAGTAGTTTATTTTTTCTGTGACTAAGCTCTCCGTCCAGGTTACATAAAACCTCATACCTTCTAGGATTTCCACTATCCATAAAGCTCTAGTAAAAGAAAATGAGGAAATGCTTCATCCAAATGTCTCAATACCATATCTGGAAATCTTTAATTTCCTCTTCTGAGAAGAGAAGTAAGCTGCAGAACTTTCCTTTGTTTTTTTTTTACAACTAAATCTGCTGGAAGTCCATAGATAAATGAAACCTAAATAGCCTTCATAATTCATGAGGCTTGAAGTTTTAGTCTATAATGTGTGCTTTAGCATCCCCACACTTTTTAAAAGCTCCCCTGTTCTTCCTGACTTAAGAAGGAAAGTTCCTAAAATACTTCAAAACCCAAGGGCTAGCTAAACAAAAATATCCCACTGCTCTTTTCTCCCCACCAATACTAACATGAATGACTTCTGTTTTAAGATGCAGCTTATATAAATGTCATTGCAGCCATGAAAGAAATTAGAAGCAAATTAAAGCAGTTGAATATGCAGCCTCCTTTCAGAATTCTGGATGGTGGTGTAGTTCAAGCTTATCTCTGGCAAAAATTAAATCTTTCAGTGGAATGTAGAGGAAGGAAACCCTGGTCTGGGATTTTAAAAAGGAAGATATTTGCCATAAAAGAGAAGGAAAGCGAAATCATGCTGGCAGTAAAGGCAGAATGTTTGCGCAGATTTCTCCTTCTGTAGGCTGACAGTCTAAGATGACAGTGGTTGCTGTAGGAAACTGTTTTATACTAATAGGAGTATCTATTTAGCATGAAAAGAAGAAATTCAAGGAAGTTTGGATAACATGGGTTGAGAAGAACCAAGATATAACAGCAGGAAAACTGCCTCGAGATTAATGTTGGTACCCACAGGTGAATAGTCAAGACAGTAGGAGGAAAGAGCTGATAAAAAAAGCAAGCCATATGGTTTGACACTTTGTCATACATTTATAGGCATGTCAATCCCATTAGTCACATGTTCTTTTGAACATGCCAGATGAAAAATGTAATTGAACATTTTGCTTTCAGTTATTTTTGAGTAAGTCCAAAGCCTTTCTCAATTATCCCATGGAATTACTGCAGATTTAGTCCCAGAGAGATGGCAGCACAATTTGCTTCATTTGTTCATGAAGAGATATACAAGCACCTGTCACCTCTTGCTTTCTCCGGCAACCTCAGCAACAGAGGAAAGTGCTGGCACTGGGTAATGCAGAAAGCTTCAGAGTAAACCTCTTTCATTACTAACTACTGGGAAAGCATTCTTCAATTATTCACTAAGTCTAAAGGGATAGAACAATTGTGGAAAGCTATTTTTATCCTGTTGGAGAAAAGCAGTTTTCTCAGGGAAAACAAAAAATAAAATAAAAGCTGAGTACTGACCGCATTTCCCCACCTATGTCCTGTAAAAAGTGCTGTAAAATTGGAGTGAACACCGTGTAACCCCAGGCCTGGCCTCCCTTTTGGCAACAGACTTTCCCAACACTGACTGACAGGAATCTGGGAACAGCAGTCTCTGCTTCTGCTGGGATTCTGGAAGGGTGAAGGTCACAAAATTATGGAACGGTTGAGATGGGAAGGGACATCTGTTGGTCATCATGAACAACCCCCCACTGCTGCATTATCTAGAGTTGGTTGCCCAGGACCATGCCCAGGGCATGTTTTAATACCACCAAAGACAGAGATTCCTCTGGGAAGGCTGTGCCAGTGTCCAGTCACTTCTAGGGTTAAAATGTGTTTCCTTGTGTGACATGTGACTCAGGGATTGCACTGCTTGAGGAATTGTTGCACCTTGGCCAGGAGAGCAAAAATTTCTGGGCAGGAGCTCCGGGAGTTTGTTTTCACTCCATTGTTTTGGAATAGTTTATGGGACCCTGAGTATGTCCCTTGCACTCTCCATCTTGTCCCTAATTGGAGATATGAATTCTTTTCACTTCTCCTTTGTTCATTTTTATTGAATAATTGGGCTCGGGGCAACAGGTCCCAGGATGTGGATGCACAAGCACAGTGGATCTCTCTGGTTACAGGTGCTGAAACTAGAACAAAAATTAGGAGACTTTCCCTTTTCATACAGCATTTGGATGTCTCCTGAGCACTCTGTGATCATTAAGACTCACACAAGCTCAGTATCTTCTATGTTCCTCTAGAAACAGTTCAGATAGGAATCTGAAGAATATTGTATGATGAGATAAGACATGCAGAGACTAAGAAAAAACTTTCCAAATTGGAACATGGGTAGTGAAAACACAGCACAGATATACAGGAGTTTTTGCTAGCTAATGCATAAGATTTATTAGGAGTTGGAAGAGAGATGGTATTAATTCTGAAGCTGGGTGAGAATAGGCGAATAGAGACATGATCCTGACAAGAACAAAGGTAATTTGCTCTGGTAAGGATGGTCTACAAGAAAGTAGCCAGTGGAGAGGGAAAAAATTGAGGAGAGTCAAAGAAAATAAGAAATTACGACTGACTGGTTTAGGGGACCCTTTTAGAGGTCATTTGCTTCTCCAGTAGTCTGGACATTTAGGAGTGTAACTTTAATAGGTGCACTCTAGAACCTCTAATTCCCCCTTCCTCATTTATATAGCTATCCTCTGCCTACCTCCTTTCCTCGCCTGTAGTCATAACACCCAGCTATGACTATGTATCGATTACACTGGGATGTAAATTATTTTTTCATGGTGGTGTGAAGGGATTGAAAACAACCTGGGTCATTTGTTTTAAAATTTCATTTTAATTAAGTTATTCTTATCTTGAATTCCCATACCATCCAATTACCTGTGCAAATTTTAATGTGGTCTCTAAAAGTAAGCTTTCTCCTCCTCACTATTATTAAAAACAGTCATTATTTTCATAAAACTTAGCACATAATTAGCAAAAAATTATCACAGCCCTGCTGGCTCATCAGCTTTTGCATTTGGTTTATTATGGAATTAAAAATAAAGTTCTAAGCATTTACCAAATATCTACAAATAGTGCTTGTCAGTGACACCCATTTTGGGGAGAAAACATACTGCTACTTTTGAAAACACTTGTAATGAATGTTTTCCTCATTAGCAAGAGGATTTGGTAAAACTTGCTACTTTTGATCTTGAGCAGTTCACAGGAGACTCTTCTTAGCCTTGTTTCCCAGGGAAATGAAGCTCACATGCTCAGTCTGTCTGTTTAATCAGCTGGAGGGAAAAGAACATCTATTTGTATCCTAACATCTATTTGTATGAGTAGGAAACTGCCCTGTCTTCTCAAGTGGTTTTAGACACCATGGCATTCACCTGCAGTGTGGATTGTCTGTGCCTGAGCTGCAGAAAAGCTTTGGCTGGAGCCTGGACCTCCAAAGGCTGAGGCCCTGCCACAGGGAAGGTGGGCTTTTTATGGGCTCAGGGTCTGTCTGGCACTTGTCTAATCATTTTGGATATTTTGGAGAGCTCAAGATCTTCCTTCCAGAACTGGACAGCTGTGCATAATCCGTCTTGTCACAGCTTTGGAGAAGGTGAGAAAGTGTTTGGAAGACCAGGATTTCAGGAGAACAAAATTGCAGGATGCTCTACAAAGCAGGGCAGTCCTGCCATACTGCTGGAGCTTTTTATGCCAAAGATAGTCAACGAGACACAAATCCTCCAGTGTTCAAATATCACTTGTTTCCTTCCATGTTTGCTTCAGCTACATGTATTTGTGATTCCATGTGAACCTGCAGGCGTGCCTGGAACCATTTAGTAAATAGTAGGAATTTACATGTCTTCTGCTGAGGGGTAAAGCGATTAATGGAGACAAACACACGGACAATAACCAGACAGTGACAAATATGTATATTTCATAGCCATGCTTCCATTCACAGAGTGTTTGTACACCCATGGTATCACACTGATGAGCTTGACTCCCAAATGCCACCAAAGTGCTAAGATTAGAGTTTCCTGTGAGTCTGAACATGGAGATTAAAGATTCTTTTGTAACGCACTCCACGAACTTGGAATGTTATAGTTCCAGGCAGGACTCACTGAACCTCCATTTAATTTCATGACCATTTCAGACCCCTGAGTTCGCTGTCTTTAGTATTAGGCCTTGTACCTCCTCTGCACTTTAGGACTGAGTATCACTTGAGGTTACTCAAGTGGAGTATGAGGATCTGCATATTTAACAGCTTTCCCTTTGACAATTTAGAATCAGTTGTATCAAGGGAATGAGTAGACTTCTAAAAACATCTTGTGTGTTTACATTTGCAAAAGAAATGGAGCTTTTGAAAAGCACATCAGTGGAATTTTAAAAGTCTGTAGGCAGCTCTACCTTACAGTCTACGATGCACAGACTATAACGTAATAGATGCTAAAATTTTCAGACACTGACTGTGTCACAGCCTGGCTCTTTCGAACAACGTTATTAAGGTAGTGGGACTTCTTTCAGTTTCTTCTAGCAAGCATTCCTTTCATCTCAGTTGAAAGCCCTTTCTTATAATTTTCTCTTAATATTCTTTAATAAAGGATTGCATATCTCCTGCCATGTTTTTTTCTGGATGACTCCCCAGTGTATCTATACTACAAGAACTCCAGGAACAATTTCAGCATACAAAGCTCACATAGCCCTGTAGAGCTTATCCAAACCCTCTGCTTTCAGATACCATTAGTGCCCATCTAAGCACAAGCCACTTGTCAGATGTCAGAAGTATACAGCAAAATCAGTGCCTCGATTCAGGGTAGCCTGACCCTTATCCTGGGCCTTGTCACTCCCAGCTTCCTCTCTAATCATTTGGAGAGAGTCAAATGGTCTCCCTTATTAGTTGTCTCATTATTTTAATGCAGCCCAGAGTTCTTTTCGCAGTGACCCAACATTCCTTCTCTTACTTCAGCATCTTTACCACAAGGCTTTATATTGATTTGCTGTCATACGCTTTCTTTTTTGAGCATCTCAGCCTCATAGTTAGTTCT
Source organism: Falcunculus frontatus (assembly GCA_013398115.1). NCBI lineage: Eukaryota > Metazoa > Chordata > Aves > Passeriformes > Falcunculus > Falcunculus frontatus. The sequence continues at coordinate 3,434,329 of VZRV01005418.1, forward strand.
CAAGCTCACTCAGTATGGCTTTAGAGGCTCCAGGTTGTTTATTGATGTGTATGTTGAGGTTTTCTTCCCTCCTGCCTAGTATCTGATCAAAGCAATCAATAAATGAGTGCTGTTATTATATTTCCAAACTCTTTGAGAATCTGTTACAGAGAAGGCATTGCCTGCTTAATTGATGAAAGCAAAGCTAAAAAGAGCTTCTTTGGTGGCACATATAGATACTTGAGAAGTGGAAAAAGGAAGAGACATCCCTTTTCCCTCGTGACCTTGAAGTACGACTTGAAAGGCTTCTATTCTGTCTCTCACTGGCAACCTTTTAACTTAAAGACCTCTGACTTACCTGCATCCACAGCTGTACCACTATACTCCAGGTTGGCAGGGTAAGCAAAGTACAGAATTCTCTGTATTGTTTTTCTTCAAAACTCTTTAACTGACAAGCAAAAATTTGAGATTACTCATCTAACTAAGTGTTCTGTGAAAAGAAATGAAATTCTTGCAAAAATTATACCATTAAGTAGCAACACATAGCTAAATTAGTGCTTAATATTGGAGGAATTAGGAGTTCAAAAGAACATGATTTGCATAATTTATAATTGCTACAGCCAGGTTATAATATATTTTCTTGTGTCACGTCTTAGGCTTTCGGAAGACCTTGATCACTCTGAAAATAATCCCACCAAAGCTTTTTCGTCATAAACCTATGGATTTTAGATCAATTCTGAAGTGTAATTAACTTGGGAAAAAGCCTACCCACCTGACTAACAGCTCTTAGCTGAAAGAGCAGAAATTCATTATATACGTCTTTTGGTTCCTTTATTGTATCTGTGACATTACTTAGGGTCTCAGAGCTGGACTCAACTCTCAGTCTTCTAGGTTTGATTTCCCATCTCAGTTTGGCAAGTGCTTTGCCAAGTGCACTGCTTAGACATTTTGTAGGTACGGGGCAAGTCCCTCCTAACCTAACTTTACTGACCCCAATGCTTTATCTCCAATGCGAAATTGCCTTGGAGTAGAATGGGCAAGTTGGGAGGATTTCATTAACATATACCTGGGTGATGCATGTTTCCCAGACCTACCTTCTCAATATTTTATTAAGAATTGAACTTCCTGTGACAGTGATCTCTCAGGAATGCTAAACTTTAGGCCTGTGACAGTTTAAATCTATAGGGCTGCTCACGGGCATAAGTGCTTTTGCGGGATCACGGCCTCTGAGGGTGCACTGGCAGGGGTACTTGATGGAGATTAATAGCAAGGAGCCCTAGAGGCCAAATTAATTTTCCTCATGGAATATAGGAAATAAGACTGTAGCTTATTTTTTTTTTTGTATGAAATGCTATTGAATAAAACAATTTGTCCTGCCAAAGCTCAAAATGGCTGTCAGAAAAGCAGCATTACATTTATTTTTAGCCTGTTTTCCTAAGGAAATATGGCTTCTTTGATCATGCTGTATGCATGTGTGTGTGAAACAATATGTGTATAACTGCTTAAATGTCTGATTTTGTCCCTCTTCCACCATAATATTGAGCTGACGGGGCAATTTCAACCACACGGTAGTACAGAGGTCTCAAGGAAATTATTTTCTACAGTGTGAAAACAGAAAGGCAGGTAAAAAACAAGAGACGCATTTACTTTCCTCCCATGAGAGGGAGGCTGTAGCAAGAGCTTGTTTCTTATTAGACATCTGAGAGGGCACATTGTTCAAAGTGATGGCATAAATCTATATGAAGGCAACTTCCTTTCTTTCTGCTGGTCAAAATTCTACTGATTTTATTCACAGATATTGCTCTTTCCCTCTTCCAAGATCCACATGATATTCTGGAGTCTTTTCTTAGACTGCTTGAAAGGTCACACTTCGTTAATAACAACTTGCGTGAAAGAGTTGAAAAGTCCCTGGATAGGGTACTGAAGTGAGAAATATCTACTTTGACTTGGCCATGAAGCAAAGGACTCCTCTATATACCTCTGTTCCCCCTTCACACTTTACTGTATTTAGAATATTTTCTCTTTAGAGAGAGAGAAACTCTACCCTGTAGACAGAGTAATCCGGCTCTGCCTGATTTAGGTTCTTCACATGCTCCAAAGCTGGAAATTTTAATGATCCAAGGATATTTTTTTATGTGGCCAAGGGATGTTTTTTTTCTTAAATTCGGGAGAGTAGTTTATAATTTACACCTCTTACCACTGTGTTTGCTACACAGCTGGAAAGCTTTCCCTTTGAAATACATGAATTTGAGATGGAGTGGATGTTCCTCTTGCAGTCAAAGAGTCTGTTCGCCAGCTTGGTGTAACTGATAGTGCAAAATGCTACAGTCAAAATTAAAACATGCCTCCAGCGAGTTCCAGCAGGATATGAAATTATCAAAATATGTACTTGGAAAGGCACTAGAGCACACAGCTTAAATACCTTTGTTGGATTCTCAATGATATTTAAGCATTTTGAGATCTGTGTGCTCTTTACTACATTTTCCCGGTGGAATACCCCCAAGGGTGGTCTTTACAGGGCTAAACTTATTAACTTCTACACACAATGGTGAGCCTTCCCAGCAGCAGAGTGGATATCTTGTGCCTTCTAATGTAGCCTGCTAAAGCAGGATTTATGAAAAGAAAGAGACTGAACCTCTTAAAACCAAACTACTACATGTGAACTGAGGATATAAAATGAAAGCAGCAACCCCCAAATGATCCTGTGTTCTACCATATACTATTTTTCTCCAGAGGCTGGATGGGAGAAGGTAAAAATAGAGATGATTCAAATAAGAAAATGAGGTGTCACTCTTCATGAAAAAGCTAATATAAAATGTAATTTCTGCCCCAAAAGAGATTGATATTTTGACACTTGGTCCTGGGTCAGGAAAAAGTAAAACTGAAATATCAGAATTTTTCACAGGGATAGAAAAGTTATATGAAAGAGTTGAGTTTGGAAATGTCAGACTGGTTTGATTCATTTCATGCTGATACCGTACTGTGCTCTAGTCTATAGGAGTGGTAGTTCTACATCACTGAAAGATACTTTCCTTAAGTCTTTTCTCTTGCTTATCTCAAATTCTTCTGCAAGAAACTTCAGTCTTTCATTTGGCTGAAATACCATGGGATCTGGTGTGCCCAGCTGTGACTGATCAATGACTGAGATGCTAATACTCTCTTGATTTCCAGACGCACAGGGGAACATATAATTTTTCTGAAATAATTTTTTCCCCGGGAAAATGTTCATTCAGGTATCAGAGAAGACATGGAATAAACAGAATTTTCTAAACTGGTCATATTTAGCTTGTGCAAACAGTCAGAGTGAAGCCAGAGTGCCCGCGTGGCCAAACAGTGGAAACGTGATTCCTTTGCGATGGATCGTGGGGGCATTTACACCCTCCAGCCGGGCTATAATACCTTTCTCTTGAGATGTTTATTAATGAAGAAGATTCATCACTTCTGTGTGACCCAGAGAGTGCCAAAAAACACAACCCCTGCATGTTTGTTTGAACTTGCAGGTTGTTTTTCTTCATTTTGATTTGCAGTCCTCTGCAAACATTTCTTGTAAACACTTACATCAATGAACTTCCTTGGTAAAATCCCAACAACCACACAGATAAATAAGGCAAATAGAGTATGTAAAATAATGAATTTCCCTCGGACAGCCAGAAATGCTTAGGAAAAACTAAATTTCTATTTGAGTCCTCCCTGATGATGCACAGGATATTACCACATTTCTTATATTGGTAGCTGGCTTTTCAGAATTCAAACTGCTTCACGTCCTGTACAGATGGCCAGCACTGCACCAAGTGCCAGTGATTGTTGCTTATGCACCAGGGCCTTCTAGGAAAACAAATGGGGGGCTTTTTTTACATCTATAAACTCCAAAGAATTCTGACACTGGCAAGATCATCAATTTATTCAGCATTCAGAAGACAGTGATTTATCCCATCCTAGACTTGCAGGTGAAAATGTTTTTTCCATTTAGGAGAGTGTTGGAAGCTGATGGAAATGGTTGCTCTTAAAAAATAGGAAAATAAAAATTATTGTATAAGTTCGATAATATAGAAAATGGCTAATTTAATATAGTATAAACTTTTCTAACGTAAAAAGTTTACCTGAGCTGCTTCTTGTGACCCCTGTGTAAGACTCATAACTGGTGATCTTAAATTAAAATTACTTTCAATTCAGCTTAGTCAAATAGGCAGAAATAATACTTTCTATGCTTTGGCTAAAAATCAACATATATATGTTATTTATACAACACTTCCTATTTTGTGCACTGTATTAAAGAAGGAGCTCTATCTAGACCCTAAGGAGACATGCACAAGCATGTCCTATGATAATTTATGACCAGGTTCACAGAAATACAATGGCAAGATATTTTGGGCACGTCAAATAATTGAAAATAAGTTTGAGAATCTGGTCTCAATCTTTCTCACCTACTAATTAATTTGATTTGAAGTCATGATCTTTTTTATTGATTGTATTTTAAAGCATTTTAGCAGTAATTATTTGTTCTGTGGACCTACTCAGCCAATTGCAGTGTAAGAATTAAAACTTATTTGCACACTGCTTGAGGAATTACAGCAATATCTTAGGCCAGGAGCTTGGTGTAAGCCTTGGTCTATCTATTTCTCCAAAACTATCTTGAAAAACTAGCTAATGAACAAGGGCAAAATCCTTGGGGAGTCTGTGTATTCCCCACATTCTTTCAGTGCAATTGAACGACTGCAAGTGCAAAACGAGCATGACTTTTAAAAGAAACCTAATCTGCGTGGGAGCAGGTACAAAAACAGGGCCAGACATTACTATCTAGACAGGTTTCTTAGTGATGTCGAAGTCAGCATGAGTTTCTCATGGCTTAACCTTTCTGGTGTGATGTTTGTTGTTAACTTATTTGTTAGGGCTTATTTTTAATTCAGTACAGACGGCCTTTATCTTCCGTGGAAGTAAATACTCCATCCCAGGCTGCCAAATTTTAACTTCACCTGTCCTCCTGCCTTGTATTTTCACAGGTAGGTCTGTACTTCTGCTTTTGTTCCTTTGGGGAAATAATCCTTTCAGATTTTCTTTCCAATTAACATGTTATTTTTATTTCATTCATCCAGTCATGGGTCATTTCTCTATATTGCATTATCTGATTGAGTTTACTGTTCAATTTCCTGGCTTCTTTCTTTATTGCTCTCTCTCTCTCTCAAAAAAAAAATCGTTATCTGATTGTGGTTGAAATTCTGAGGAAAAAGACAAACAAAACCCCATCACCTATTCTTAAGGAAATAACAATACATAATTTGATGGAGGTCATTAGATCATTTGGGAGTTTTTGTTTTCCGTGGAGATGGGAAAAATTATTTTTATTAATTTAAAAATCTCTACAAACCAAGTTTTCATGTCTCAAATTCTTCACTGAATTGCCATCTTTCCCTTAAGAAGGGGCAATACGCTTTTCCTATATTTTGTACTAAACGTTAAACAAGGTATTATAAGCAATTGAACTCTTTTCACATTAAGGGCAGCCTTCAATGGGACTACTTAGTGTTTTTACGGGGATCTGTGTGTTATCTACCATCTTTGTGAGCCAAAAATCATGACTGGAAGCAGGCCAGTGTTTCCTGGGATTTGTCCAGATTCATGTAGTCCAGGAAAACACTGAAAACTGCCAGGCTCTGAAGTACTGATGCCTCTTTAAACACTGCTGGGCAGGGATCTCTTGGCCATCGGGGCACACATTCAGCTGAACAGGACAAGTCTGTGTGGCAGATTCATGACTGGTGTAAGCACGTATCGTATTTCTGGTGGCAGTAAATTTCTTCTTGCCACATAAGCAAAATCATTATTATTTCCTACTTTTAGGATGAAGAAGATGAAAAATATATATCTATCACTGTGAATTTACAAGTCCTGATCCATAAATCGTTCCTATGCTGAAGGCACCTCTTTTTTCAGTCCTATCTTTTCTATCTTAATTTAGCAAGGGAGACAAGTAGGTATTACTAAGGGTTACATTGCCAGCTATATTTGTACAACTTTATAGGAAGAGAAGGTTACTTTCATTTGGCTTTTGTCTTCACAAAATTTCTGTCTGTGGCACCTGAGTTAATTTCTTACACATAATACCTGAATATTTGGTTTTGCTTGCAAATAACTGCCTTATAAAGCAGGAGGAGGGCTTCTAACCTGAGGACAACTGGTAATTTATCTCTATTTTCAAATCTTTCTATAGAAACTAAACAGAAATTAAAATACTTATGCAAGGTGCATTTGCAACTCTGATCATCCCTCCACTAGTTTGATTAATCCTAATAATAAATGCCAAAAAAGGAGATTTTTAGCACAAATAGTTGGTTAAGGTAATGATTCCTGATCTGTTACCATTCAATTCTAGTTTACATTTAATAATTACATTAATATCAAAAACCCCACCCAAACCCAAAACAAAATAATATCTCCCTGCCTCGAAAGATCATCCAGAAGCTGCCATAGTTTTGCATCCTGCAATCTGATTTGCATTCCTGTTTGTTCAAGGGTGCACTGAGGTAATGGGACATTGCAACAGGTTTTCACTAAGCTGAGCACTGCCCAGTCACAGACTTTCCCCTGTAAGTGGATGATTAAATCCAATTCTTCTTTTGAGCACTCTGAGGGATTCCTTAGCTGGTTACAGGGCTCCTTGCAGTCTGGAGCACATCTGGATTGAAATTCCCATCCTGTGTGACTCAGAACAATTTACACATAGTTATTTGCTGTCGAAAGTGAGTGTCCTTGTCAGCACCTGTAAAAAGCCAAACACTCCTGGGTGTGTTTTGAGCACGTGTGTAACAGGGAAACTCCTCACAGACAGGGTCAAGATATTCATCACTTCTCTAACAACACCTGTGAGGATCTGTTTCAATGGAGAAAGAACGTCGTGTTTTTAGCCAAAAATTCCTTCTTGTCTTTTCAATCAACCCCGAGGTTTTGAAATTCCCGCTGATTTGATGAGGCAACTTCAATGACAAATAGAACAAATCTGAGTTCTGCTAATTCTGTTACTGTCTTCCTATTTGACAGCCACTATTAGAGTTTGCGTTTAATTTTAGCCAGCTCATGTGCTTTACCTGGCAATGCCCTGGTATTGTGTACTTTCCAGGGAGAATAAGGGAACATTTGTGCAGCCGTTCTGTTCTAGACAGATAGAGCATAAGGCAGCTCAGTCATTTTTGTGAGGAAGGTTTAGAGGTGACCAATTCAGCTCTGGATGTCAGTGACGAAATACTTGGCATTCCCCTGTTGCTATTCATTCAGACAAAGGCATTCATTCTCCTAATTTTAATTAATTAATACTCCTTGTAATTAGTCACTGTTAATCTTTTCTGTTAATGAATTAGCAATCATTATGAAGTGCAAAAGTCACTGAAATTTTACAAATTTTAAATGATTTTATGTGGGCAAAGGAGGCTGTATTTTAGTATAAACCATTTTTCTCTTTTCTGGTAAGCACAATGGACAATTCTCAAAGTGACAAAGTAGACACCCAGAGCAGAGAGACCCACACAGGATCCCTGCAACATCTACCTTCAAATTCCTGCTTAAACCTCTCTCTCATTTATGACAAGATCACAGTAGTTCAGCTGCTGTTCAGCTGCTTTCTGGCCAGTGCTCCTGAGACCAGCTGTATATGCCCGGTTTGGCCTCTCTTCCTTAGACTGCAAACCCTCTGGCACAGGGAAAGTCTTGCATTGTGTAGGGTTTCTGTAGTCTGTAGCTCTACAGGCTTTAATTCAAGCCTGAGAACAAAGAAATTTTGTGGCTTTGTCTAAGTTACAGGACCTGGGATTGCTTCCCAGTACTCCTGGGGCTGGCTGAATATTTTGATGCATCCAAGCTCTTTCTTTTGCCAATGTTTGAGGAATGCAATGGCCATATGGGAGGGAAAAGCAATTAGTCTGGAATGGCATGTTCTGGTCTAGATGATCAAAGAATTGGGATACTGAATATGTTGGAGGTTGTATCTAATTAGACTACCTTATAAAAAGGTCATCACTATTATTAATTATAATGATACAGTTGGAAATAAGTATTATTAAACATTCAGTGAAACATAACCTTTTGACAAAACAAAGATTTTTATATGATGATGAAAACTAAAGAAAAGCAGCATTCTTTTTCTGATAAATTATTTGATTTCGTAAAAATTGCTTATATAAGAAACCTAATAATTTAAGCTTTAAAATGGAGAGCAATACTAATATATCTAGGTATTACACAACACCATGGTGAATAAATAGCATTTTAAAGAGACATAGCAAGAAAATAATAGTAGTACATTTGAAAACTGCAGGCACTGACTGCACCTGAAAACGTAAGTCATCACTTTCAACTGTATGGATTTCATCCAAAGCCCACTGTAGTGAATGCAAAGACTGCCATTGACTACTGAGTACTGAGTTAGGTGATGTGGCTTGAAATACTAGAACATTGATTTCAGTTTAAAATGTGTGTCTACTGTACTCCTCATAGTCTTCAACAGGGAAAAAATAAAATCAATTAACCAGAGAGAAAAATGCATATTTGTTTTGAACTCGTGTAACTTAATTCCCTATGAGTATTACTTGAAGTGATCATTTTCATGTGTGTGTCAGGCCTGGTACTTTCATTAATGTAAGGCACAAGAGTGTTAAGCAGCTTCCAGAATATACAGGAGGACAAGCGCATCCTTTCTATGATCTGTGCCCCTCTTGTGCTCTAGTTTCAAAATAAAAAAAACCACAGTGTGAGTGCATCTTCTGACTCAAAGAGGAAGCATCCAACAAACGCCTTTTGTCCTAACACGCTGGATCTGAAATTGTTGTCTTAATCCCGCAGTGTTTTCCTTGCAACCTCCCAACAGCTGAACCTGCAGCCAAAACATAGATTGTATCTCCCCACCTTCTCTCTCTCTGCATGTCAGGGCTCCATACCTTCCCTGCCCTGACTATTGTCCTGCAGGAATTGGAGACAACTTCCCAAATCTCCTGAGTGTTCTCACAATTTATTCCCTCCATGGAGGGTCTGATCCAATGCCTGTAGGGAATTTTCCTAAGCTTTGAGCTGCAGTGAATGGTAAAGTGAGGGGTACTTTGATAAGGTCTCAGACTTCCCTGCTGGAAATGCTGGAGTAGGACCCTGTTCTTTTTCCTGCAGCTTGGCTGAGGAAGGAGGTGGGAAGGAGGTGGGACAGTTTCCCTGCCCAGCCAGCTGCCCACTACTTCAGCACCCAGCTGTAAAGCCCTGGCTAAACTGGACTGCTTCTGGATAAGTGCAGAAGCAGGATTTAATCAACTGAAAGAAATGGGTGAGGTGCTCAGGACAATAAATGGTGGTTTGAGGTGGAAAGGCAGGTCTTAAATTTTAGGCTGGATATTAGAAACAAAATAGGGAAGAGGGAGAGGAAAGTTTGCAATCAATCTCACTGCTTCCTTCTTGTGTATCCAAAAAAACCCTGCTAAATATTTCCAGCAGCCACAAGATGCATTCAAGAAAAGCTTTTCATGTGGATTTGTTTCAGCTTTTGAGAAACTACTAGAAAGCTCTACTTTACAATGTGAATTTACAACTGGGGAGGAAAATTTACCAAGTCTTTCTCTTTTGCCTGTTGCACAGATACACTCACAGACTAGTTTCTGTTTTAATTTCTTATCAAATTTCCCATTTGCACAATGGGAAATTTGCAAGCTGTGTGCTTTTTTCATATTTCCAGCAGTGCTGGCAGTAAGACGGCAGCCCGAGGCCCATTGACAGCAAGGCTTACAACAGCCTTACACAAAGCACGTGGCAGTTGAATTGCAGTGGCTACAACACGGTCTCAGTGGGCTAGGGACTGTGTTTGTCGTTCCCTTCCTCCTGCGACAGCTCCTGCTACATCCCTTGTGGTGCTGAGCAAATCACAACTTTAGGAATTGCTTTCCTATGGCTCCAGAATTGTTCCCTGGGCTTTGTACCGTGATGTGAACTAAGAGAATTCAGAGGAGCGAAGGAAAGGAGTTAACCTTGAACCTCTCCTAAATGTCTTGCTCATTCTCTAAGTGTACAATTTTCTGCTTCCCTTCCCAAAGGTTCTTCGTTTACAGTTACATAATTGATAGCATAACCCTCTGTCCCCTCAGACCATTTTAAAATCCAATATAAATAACACCTCAGAAACAACCTCTTGTGGCCTTCTACTCTTGGTAGCAGAAACTGGCTGTGGTCAGCTTTTGCTTTACTTACTATATGGAAATGATTTATAAACTGTTCTTAAAATCTCTGGCCATCCATTTAAGTGTAGCTTCCACTTCTCTAGACATGGGGTTCCTTTCAGCACTTCATGCTCTCTTTAAGAGTTCATTTTCCATGAGAGACAAAGTGAGTAATCCTACAGGGGGAAAACGACATGGACAGTTTTTGGGATTTTTGCTTGTTTGGTTGTTTGATTGTCTTTTAAATGTATTTTTTTTGAGGGGGATGGGAATGTGCCGTTGTGTCCAAAGACAGCTAAAAATGATCCATAGGGGTTCAGTCGCTGTGTTTTTAGATCTGGATTTTTAATTTTTTTTTGTATCTTAAAACACTTGGGATTGTATTAGAACACTAAAAAGAAAGAACAGTTTTACCAAAATGTGAACAACTCTATACAGACACTGCAAAGTAACAAATACTTTTATGAAAGGAAAGGTAACACTGTACATGGAATAGACTTACTCCTAATCTATGAAAGGCCTTGCAGATCTGTAGAAGGGAGAGGTCCCCGACTCCGTAGGTTACTGTAGAAAGAAACATTGGTAGTTCAATAGGATCTCAGACACTGTACAAAAAGATAGCTGTATTCAGAGACACTTCACCATAGGAGGCTGAGGCACTGCAAAGGTCCTCAAAAGAGAGCATGATCTTCTACAGAGCAGACTGTTTAGCACAGTGGGACAGCTGCAGAAGCCTGAGTACCTGTGAGGGATGACTTAAGAAAGGAGAATGTCCATCTTGTTTACTCTTTTTCACTGGGTTCAGTTTGCTGGAGGGTGCTGCCCCTTTCCTCCCTGACCCACAATGTTCTGCAACACCTATTTGAGGCATTCCTTTAGCTTTAACAAAAAAAAAGCCAAAGCCAAAACCAAAACAAACAAAAAATTATGTTCACTGCTTGGAAGGCTTCACACTTCCAGTCAATTTTCCTCCCCTGCTGTTGCTGCTGCCTTCTCCCCCTCTGTGCAGTGCAGTACTGTAAGCGAAACCGTTGATGAATTGAAGCAGGTCAAAATGTAGGTATCAGTACTTTGCAGTCTCTTGAACAGCATTTGATTGCTTGTCCTCAATGTCATCAGAGAATTCGTAAAAGCTTTCTTGCAGGCCTCTTCACATCACAGTGATGGTGTATACTTGGCTTGTTGGTGACCTCTTGAAATTAATAGCAAATGAATTCATTATAGTCCCATGGGCAGAGGCAGGGGGAGAGCAGTGATTTATGTATTCTCAATGAAGCACTTTTAATCCCACAACATAAGCTGTCCGAGCTGCTGTTAAACTAGATACACTGTAAAGCTCTGAATCAGAGCCTCAGCTTCAGCTTTGTACTGTGCCACGTTCTGTTAGTTTTGAAAGATGCTTCAGATTGCTTTTTGTGCATTTTCTATATTCAAATCTGTCGTCACTTTCAAAGTCAGATTTTCCCCTTCTTCTCTGTTTCCATGAACCATTTGGGATACTTGTGAATCTGTGCACAATAGGCACCACATTTGCAAGAGTTATCTCTAGTAGCTTAACCTTTCAAATCCATTTGACAGTGCTTGCTAACTGGAAAATACTGCTTTCAAACCAGGCTGAAAACCAGCCTTATTTATCAGTATTATTTATCAGTGTGCAGATACTAACATGTTTTCAACTTGCACAAATGTGGAAAGGAAAGGGTAAAACTCCCAGAGCTTTCAGTGCCAAACTGTCATTTTAGGAAGAAAGAGAACAGAGAAAAGATTGCTTTAATGTGATATATGCTGGATCTAGGCAAAATTTACTGTTTGTTACACACTAAACAAGTCATATAAGGAAATAAAAAGCATTACATACAGTTTTCTTTGATCTGCCATACTGCACATGCATTCTTACCATCTTGTGTGTCCCAAGGGAAAAAGAAATTCAGTGAAGAACTAGAAAACACCAAAAAAGGAAAAGATAAAAGCTGGGACTATGTATGGGTTTTGTGGTTTTTTTCTTAAGTTGTCAGTGAGAACTGTTCTCTATCTTCTTACAATGTATACAGAGAGGAAATTCAAGAGTTAAACAACCGCTTTTGATGACTAACTTATTTTTTTTTTAGGGGAGAAGTTCTAGTCTTTCTTTCATGATATCCAGATTCTGAATTAGCTGGGGGTGACCAAATAATGAATCTTCTGTGAATGTGTCTTAGACCAAGGAAAGCAATAATCTCCATGTGGTATCTGCCTGTGATGATGGGATTCTGACAACGTGAGCTTACAAATTCCTGTAAGTACTGGAGATTCTACAGCTGACAGGCTGCCAAACTTCACTGTGAGAGCAGAGCTCCCTGAGCTTCTCAGCTGCCTGTTGTGAGTGCAGTGCACAGGCACTGGAACCAGCCAGTTCTGTATCTGGCACAAGGCTGACCACATGCAATTGTTAAAATCTGTTCATCATCCATTTAGATGCAGCACCACTGAGTGAATATCAGTTGATTGCCAAAGCCAGGAAGCAGATTAGGCAGACTCTCCTTTTATTCTCCTTCCCTCCACCTCCTTTTTTTTTTCCTGTTTGTTTTGGGTAGTTTTTAGTCTGAGCTTAAATGCTAAGAGACTAGCTTGTCTGTTTCTTATGGAGAAAATGTGGAAAATGGAAACATGCCACTCCTGAAGGTTTTCTGCTAGTAGACCAAAGAATCCTTTGGAGAAGTAGGGATATTTTTGGATTATTCTTTTCAAGCTAGTTAATTTTTTTACTTATTAAATCTAGAGATAATGATTTCTGAAGTTATTAACAAAATCTTCAGGTGTCATGTATTCTTGAGACAGCCAACTGTGAACCCATAATTCTTCATGGCCTTTTACTCCCTTCCCTACATCAGATCCCTCACAGTAGAACTTTGTGAGGGCCCTTACTTAGTGCACCAGGAAACATGAAGGTCTTCTCATTTGCTTTAGATTTTAATCATTCAGATCCAAAAAAAAGAAAGTGACAAAGACCCTTGGCCAAGTAAACATACTGGGAAAGGCCTAGGAAAGTCAGGCAAACCCCAGATACTATAATGAATACAATACACACCATGCTAAGGGATCAACTCCCTTGGGGAACAAAAAAACCCCAAACAAAACCAGGGAGAATAAAAAGCGGTTTAATTCTGGTTAAAATAAAATAAATAAATAATGTTTTATTTAAAAAACACCAAAACCCAGTCTTTCTCCCAAAAATAGTTATTAGAAAACCAAAATTTTCCAACTAGCTCTAATCCCAAACAAGTTAACAGATGGGCCTCTATTGGTTTTAATGAATAATCTTTGTGATTCTGGTTGATAATCAATTTTTTACAGACTAGTCCTTATCACCACCATTTTAATTTCAGAAAAACATGACTTCTAAGAAGGGAAGACATCGTCTAAGAACTGCCATTGACTAACAAGAGGGATGGGAAACTGAGACATCAAGAACTGAAATTAAGCATCATTATTTGGATCTTTATTTCACCACTAATTGTGCCCATGATTTGAGCGCTTCTAGGTAGAAAGCTGATATTTGAGAGAGCAGGAGTCTGACTGGGGGGAATGTATTCTCATTCATTCCTGGTAATTCAGGCTATCCTTAGCAGAGCAGAGTGCCTCTGAGGAAAGGAGTCAGGTGCTTAAAAAGGAAAAATTAAGTACTATCAGGACTTTTTGCTTTTGGCTCTCCTTCTGCAACTTCCAATGCCTTGCTTTCTACCCATTTTTCTCCTAGCTCGGAAGTGTGTTAGGGCATTTTCATTAAGTGTCTACAAATTCCTTAAAACTTCTACCCAAGCTGAAGGTCTTTGGTGACTGGCAAGCTCAGTTGCTTGTAAGAATTGCTTCTTCACCCATTTAAGTTAAAATGTTCTGAATTCTCCAAAGCACTTTAAACAGCAGGTCCCTGCTAACCTCAGTTCCTTTTGCCTGAGACAAGAGAATTCACATGAGTGGTTCAGCAGGCAGAGACAAGGAGAGCGAAAACTGTGCAGAACAGCTGGAGAGAGGTGAGGTCAGTCATTTGTTCAGCTGGTGGAAAGACAGCATGAAAGGGTATGTGAGCAGACCTGCAACACTCAAGGACAGCTGGAAGGCTGGATGTGGAGCATTTTGGAATTTAAAGTACTGTTGGTGGCAGCTCCTGTCAGAGAAGTACTTAGGTGCACTGACACCAGTGCAGCAGCATCCACTTGGGTGTAGCCTTCTTTGGGAATGGGCTTTGGGTTTTGCTGAGAAGGGGATTGAAGAGCTCTGCTCCAGTAGTCTTGGATGGGTATGCCTGTATTCTTATCCCATATGGTTCTCCAAGAAACGTGAAGCACCTTTCTCTGCTAACAGTACAAAGCCTTTGCATGCACCTTGTGAGAGCACCTTTTCTTTTTGTACTTGGTTTCCAAGTTTTGGCCCTTCACTCTGAAGCTGCTGCTGGAAAGTTAATTGTGAACTACCTCTGCCTTCTCCAGAGTTCTGCTTGGTGGTGTGGATTATTGAGGACTCTGCAGCATAACCTATCCAATATATATACACTAAGAAATTTTTAGAAATACTACCTTTTTTTTTTCTTCACAATACTTTTCTAAGGACACATAAGAAGTGCTTAAAATCCACCAGGTTTCATGATTTTGACCACTAGATATTGCAGGCAGAAGTATAAGAAACACTTATACATGTTTCTTATAGTGTGAGAAACAAAGCTTGTGATTCTATTTACCAACAGCATGTTAATTGAAGGCTGTTGATGTATTTGTAAGGTCTTGTTTAATCAGGGTTAGTTAATCCTAAATTACATACAATCAAGACAGTGTTAAATTGCTTAAGGTTTAGCTTCCCATCTCCTTCATTTACATAAAGTGAGCAGAATAATGTTTAGTCATTCTGCAGCATCTGATCTGAAGGAGGAGGAATTCAGCTGGTACTGTGCCTCTTAAAGTTTTACTGTCATATTCAAGTTTATTAATGTTTAGCCTACTTAGGGAACATTAATATGGAGTCATAAGATAACTCTGTCCTGTTAACAAATTAATCAAGCACTAAATATGCTTTAATGAAGGATCTACAGAGAATATATGTGAAAGCTTGCTAGTGGCATGAGATTTGTATAACAGAGATACAGACCCTGAGCAAATGAGTGCCACGTTACAATTTCTCTGCATGCTTGTCTGCCTGGTATACCATGGGTGAGCATCTGCAGGTTTTCTTCAGAGTTTTATCGGAATTTTAGGCAGGCTTGCATTGCTTTCACACACCCACATGCACATGCACACTGTGTTCATTTCCCCAACAATTACTGTGACATGGCACACAGAGCACTATGATTGAGTTCCATGGCAGCCAGCAGCTGAAGATGCCTCACACTCAGTAGCTGGGTGTTGTAACAAATAAGCAGTACTTATGAGAGGGAGGGTTATAACTTCCTATGCTATTAACTATAGCTCATTCATGCACAGAATATTGTCAAAAATCAATGAAACTAGTATCACAGAGAAGTTGTATATTGATATTCATTTTCCTCCGGAATATGGCTGTATTTTATATCCCTTTCATTTCAGGCAGCCAGCTCTTTGGTTTGTGCAACTCAATACAGTTTCAGTGAAACTGCAGGGTGATGGATATATATTTATACACACATACACACACATAGGCACACAGGCACATCCATATGTTTTCACCTTGGACTAGATTTTTCCTATAAAACTTCTGTAAAGTAATGCAGCACACAGTATAGCAGAATGTCTGAAGGGATAATTTGTATTAATTGTTCCTGGTCATATTGTACATTATACAGTCACTACTATTTTTCTTAGCAGCATCTCCCATGATTTTAATAATTTTTTTTCAAGGCTGTCTTTTCTCGGAGAGGAGAACTTTGCACCCAATTGGCTTTTTAAGAATTATAGTTGACTGCAAAAGGTTTGGTAAAATGTCAGTGTGATCTTCATAAACTTTCCATCATTTGCCTTTTCCCTTTTTATTGCCATTTCACTTCTCACTTGTCTTTTCCCAATTCGCAGCCCTTTGTTTTTCTCTTGATAACTGGGGTTTTCCAGCCAACACCCAATCCACTTAACAGATGGCTGGCAGGCAGAAACCAGATGTGTAGTGAGTCCTTGTCCAACATTATGACTTTGGCTGAGTTGCATTCATGGCTTTTCTAGGCAAAGGTCCCAGATTTCAAGAACCCTGCCTTCATCCTCTCTTGGCTTCGCCTGTTTTGTACCAGAGGGACTGATACATAAACTGGGCTGATGGGGACTGATACAGCTTATGCAGAAAGACTTCCATTTGAGAAAAGGGCAATCTCTGACAACCTCATCTCAAGAGGAGTCAGGTTTCTCTTTAAATATCCTTCATCCACGTTAGAAAGTTTCTGAAGCAATAACAATATTCAAGAAGCTTGAATGATATGGCCTTTACCAGACTTCTGCTGGAGTGTGCCCATGACCTTGACTGCCTGCTATATGGGTTATAATAAATGATGTGCAGTTAGTTTCACGAAATCTCTTGCTTCTCAAAGCTGACTAGATAAAGCCCTCCTCATGTTTCCCTGCTCTGTCTGATAATTGTAAACGTACAGGAAAATTAGCTGCTAGCGTACACAGCTAGTTACACAGCTGTTGGTGTATAAAAGTAAGTTCATGTAATATAGAACAGTTTGCACACCCTTGACCAGGGGAATTTTTAAAAGTATTTTTTTTTGGTAAAAAAGTGTAAAAGCTCATCTTTACACTGACTATCACAGCTGCCATGATAATTTAAATAATTTATTGTAAATGACTTATTATATATATGCAGATATCTTTAAGAAGTCTTAGATGGTTATTTAGGAACTATGTTTGTGAGAACCGCTCAATTTTGCATCAATATACAATTTACCTGGCCTTTGTCTTTGTTACAAGGTGTCCTCCATAAAATGAAATTTAATTCATCTCTTTTCATGTCTAAATGCCTCATAGTTGTCATATAACTGTGAAGGATGATCCTGCCTTTGGTCAAAACTGAATAATGGAGTCTCTGAAAACTCAAGGATAGAAACCTTGGAAGTCTGGGTCTGAATTTGGTACAGCAAGATCTGAAACCTGTCAACTACTACAGTGGTTATTGCAAGCTAATGAACAGTCAGTATCATAGAGGACAACAGCAAACTGTTGCACTAAATCAAATGCAAAAGGAAGCTGAAAGAAAAGTAATTTCTTTCGTAGAATAAATCAGAGCAGCTTCATCCCATTAAAGCAATATCACTCTAAAGGAAGTAAATCCAGCCTGGTGAATGGAAAATCTCTAATGTGTTCCTGGCTTCTGACCAGTCCCTACCCTGGCCAGTAACTCACTGACTCATGGGCAGAGCTGTCATGCCTACCTAGCAGAGTGAGAAAGGCCCTAATAAGTTGAAACTGCTGGATTTTGTAAACTGGTTCATCAATGCACAGATGGCTGACTAGAATAAAATATCTACTTTACATCTGTGGCAATGATCTGAAGAAATTCTTTTCTTCTGTGACCAGAGGAACTGGTTATGGTGTGTGCTGTACTTTCCTCTTTTGCCCCATCTTCCATTTCACCACTCCCTAATAAGACCCTGCTGCTTGATTTCATTACCATTCCTAACAGTTCGAGTCCCCTCCCACAAGCAGCATACTCACCCCAAACTTCCAAACACTGCACTGTTAATTTATGTGATCTTCTATGGCATGACACATCCACTTCAGCTACACAGGGGGTGAGTGCAGATGAGAGCAGCTGACAGGTTAGAACCCAAGTAGCCCAGGTAGCAGTCTAGGAGAATTTAATGGATGTACAAGAGAAAACTGCATTTTTCCAGCTTTCAGGATTCAAACCCTGCACATCAGCAGTTAAACCTTTGTGACAAAGCAGAACATGATGCCTTCCTATGAATCTTAATGGACTGCATTTGCTCCACAGCAGTGCTTATAGTGAGCATGATTTTATACATGATTTGTTAATTAAGCAAATTAGTGTTAACAGCTTTCTCAAAACCCCATTACCTTTATATCAATTGACTTTTTACAATTTAACACGATTAATTTAAAAAGCATGAAAAATGAGAAACAAGACTAAGAATATAAGGATGAAGCTTGAGGTCACTATTTCTGGATGTGGAAACAGTTTCTTATATGAAATTTTCATTGACATTACACAACAAAAGGAAAAAAATACTGAGAGGGAGAAAAATACAGTCAACCATGTCAACTTACACTCAGCTTTCAGTTGGCCTTAAAATCACATGAGAAAATTCAGTGTAAAGCCAATCCTGACTGAGAGCTAAGATTTAAGAGCTCCTACCAAAAAGTAAAAAAACCCCAACAAACCAAAATGACCACCAGCACCAAAAAGTCAACACACAAAAAACTATTATGAATTCTAATGGTAAAGCAAAAGTTTGCTGGGTGAAACCCAGAGCAGCCTGATCTGGCTTGGAGCTTGGCCCTGCTTTAAATAGAGCAGGTGGACCAGATGATTTCCATAGGTTCCTTGTAACCTATTGTCTGAATCTAAGTACCTGTTTTCTCAGTGGTGAGGGCTGACCTTGGGAACATGAATATAAAGGAAAATGGGATTCTTTTCCATTGCTTTAGTATTGTAAAGGAGGAGTCAGTCCTCAGTCAGTAAAGGGGAGCAAGCCAAGCTTCCGTGGTTTTATCTGGAGGAAAGGAAGGAAAGGATGGGGATCTTTTGCCTGAAAACACTGCTTTTGTAGACCAGGAGCCACAGACCCGTGTGTCAGCTGCTTAACACATTCATAATGTGAGAAGAGCACTGCCCTGAAGAGTTTACAGTTTAAGTATGAACCAGAAATGACAGGAGCAATATCTGTATCGTTCAGGTAACTAAAGTGAATTAACTTCAGGTTAACCAGGAAATCAAGAGAACTGAGTTTAGTTGTCAAAATCTATGTCCATCATTCGAAACAGGAGGCCATTTTTCCACTTCAAGTTTCATCAATCAAGTGTGTAAGTAATACCAGAAAAAATAGTTCCTCTGTACTTTTTCAGTACATTTCAGTTTTCCATTTGACCTTGTGTTCATTCAGTTTTCCACATCATTTTGTATAATTATTCACACAACATCCTGTTGTTGTTCTGGGTATCTCAGGGATTTATAGGGGAGGGAAAAACATGTATATAATAGAAAATATATCCTTGTTAAAAATTTGCTTGGGGACTCTGGAACCAGAATAGATCCTGAAACTGCTTTTAACTTTGGCTTTTCAGTGACAGTGTGTCTCTACGCATATGTGGAAAGAACTGTAGAATTTCAGTCTGCTCTGCGTGTTTATTGCTCATTTTATTTTTACAGTATATTAAAAACCAGCTATGGTATTAATATTCAGCAATTCTGTATGTATTTGATTTTTCCTTACAATAGAAATGGCTGACAGCTGAAGCTTTTCTATATCTTTAAAAAGTCAAAGAGTTAATATCTGATTGGATATTGCACATGTTATGAACACCTATAGGACATTTTACTTTTAGATTCCAGAGGCAAGTATTAACCTTTTAACAGCAGGCCAGTCCCATTTGGATATATTTTTAGCAAAGATTGTAACACAATGTTGCTAACAAGTAGTCTAGTCCTCTTTGAGTCGACTAACGACAACAGAATATTAAACAAATGAATAAATGAAATACAGATGTTCCTGACTTTGCCAATCACAGCTACAGATGGCTTTAATTCCCTTTCCTATTCCTAGATGCCTTCATTATGGTAGTACCCATGATTCTGTCTTTTTCTGAACTACCTCTGCAGTAAAGCCACCCAGTCACATTTGTTCTCATATTCTTATTTTTACCTTTGTCTTTCTTTCTCTCAGAAGTGCATTAACAGTTTGCAGTCGCAATTCCTGTGAAGGTCTTGATACTTCTAGTCATGCCAAGTAGAAGTCTCACGATTCATCTCGTATGTGGTCAAGATTTTGTTGGTTTTCTTGGAGCACACATTCTCTTGTACAGTGACTATGGATTGTGCCCCCAGTGAGGTCTCAAGCTTCAATATTAATCAAAATAGTGGTAACACTTAGAACCAATCCTGTGAGCAGTATCTCAGTAATTTTTGCGGCTGGTTGCATCTCTTCAGATCAGTGAAAATTCAGTTGTTAATCAGCTGAGGCAGGCACTTTGTTTTTATAAGTTTATAAATTCTTGACACCAACTATGATCTGCAAAAAAAAGATCATTCATATCAATACTTATACAGCTACATGAAGAAGAAGTCTCATCATGTAAAGGAAAGGATATTTTACCAGAGAGCTGAGAGTGTGAACTGAGGTGTATCATCATTGTCATACAGTAATGCAGAGAAGTGAAAATGACCCCTAAAGTATTTCAAGTACCTCTTTATTTATTAAAATCTAATAGTCTGACAGAGCAATGTGTATTGGGTTAAAGAAAAGGTATCTTGCCTTTGAATTACTATAGAAGTGGAAGAACCAAGCCTGGATATTAATTTTATTTTCTTTTTTTTTCATTGTTTACTTTAGAAGGCTTCATCATTTGTTCAAACACCCATTCAAAGCTCCATCCTACCATATAATACCTGAACAAAGCTCCTACTGGGAAGTATCCAGGCTATGGCAGCTTCTACTGAGATACCACTCACAGTTATGGGTAAACCATCCTGTTTATGCAGTAATTTTTCATTTAAGTGTCTGTGGGTCAAATCCTGTAAAGGAGAGCACAAGTGGAATAATCAAATGAGTATCTAAGGTGAAGCTGAAGGAAAAGACAATGCAGTAGAACATGTGGCTTGCAATACATCTAGAAGGGCTTTAAACTCCCTGTGAAGTAGTTCTTTAAAAATAAAGCAATGTAGTGCAAGGAGCATTGATACTATTTTATTCAAACCGAAATATAAAATAGAAGAAAAATGGACATAATACAGACAAAAAAAGACCTCTAGTTGTTCTAAATTCTCTTCTTTCATTTTAAATGCCAGTAAGTTTGTAGTCTTCCTAAGGACTCTTGTGGTGTAGGGCTAATCATCACTTTCTGATGGAAACTTGTTCTTTTAAAAAAATGTCTAGCTGGCCACCATTGTCATTTTTGTTTGACAGTGTGGGTGAAACACACCACTGCACTTCCTCCTTGTGCATTCCCAACCAGAGGAGTGTTTGTTCGCATAGCATTAGTCCCTCTGTAACCTGAAGAAGTGGAGAGAATCAGCTCACACTGAACATTGTGCTACTGCAAGGTGACTGAGTCCAGGATCTAGCCCATCTCACTTAAAGCAGCATCCAGTGTATTCACACAACTGCAGACTGCAGAATAGGCTTATCCTGAGTAAAGCCCTAGGAAAGATTTAAAGATTTTCTTCATATCTTGTGTCTTGGGAGTTATAAAATGAAAAGAAAAAAGGGGGATTCAGGGTGAAGATATGTTTCTGGGAATTGCAGCCAGCAGTGTGTCACTGAAGTTTTATTTTGTTATTCATATCTCTTCATTTCAAATCATAAATCATGCTCCAAGGCAGCAGGCCTTGAAAGGAATTGGCCATAGTGCTTGTTTCTTTTCCCTTCATTGATGAAACAGCCCCTCCGGTTTAAATACTAACTCCTGATCATGCAAATCCAGGCAGACCAAAAGGACAGTAGAAGTGAAATGCTGATGCCTCCTGCCAGATTTTAATGGCATTAGCTGTAGGGAAAAGATTTTCCAGAAAAGCCATCACTGCATGTGGCCACAGCAGAGTGACCCCAGATTTTCAGCAGTGTAGCTAAAAGCAGTTTATCCCACTGTGGGTACCACCCATATGTGCCAAAATCCTTGTCATTTAGACATCTCATAGGTCAGATAGGTCCCCAATAGGATTTTTTTTTGTTTCTAATTGCCCACTTGATTTTACAGGGAGCATGGTTCATGAATCCTATTAGGTACTTGTGACCATTTCTAGGTATCTAAATACTTTAAAAAGTATTTCTTCTCAGTCTCGCTAGAGGAGTTGAAGAGCTTATTTCCCATTTTTTTCCCACTTCTCCCTAATATCAAAGACCCAAGGAATTAAGGTGGGAAGTTCTTCTTGACAAGTTATTGTTTCTTTTGTTGTTAACAACTAACACAACTGTCTACAGGGTTTCAGGGAGATTTAGAGGACGGGGGATTTCTGTGAGGTCCAGCAGAAAAGCTTTATTGTGCTATACAGGTAAATATAACAGGGTCACTTGCTCTACTTTTCATAATGTTTTGGCTATTCCTTGGTGGCAGTAAGGAGATTTGGGTTCTGTGTTAGAGGTTATGACAGATATCCTGTGTCACCATGGAAAGCTATTTAGGACACATTTTTAAAGTTCTAATTTTTTTAGATGCCTTCTTCCATTGCAGAAGATGAATCCAATAAACTGAGTCTGGAAAAAGGGAACAAAATTATCAAACTATTTTGAAGGCCTTGACCTTAGTCTCCCTGTTCTGCAGTTTTTCCAAATATGATATGTCAGTTTTTCCCAGATCTGGTCTGCAAATAATATAACCGGCATTCAGACGGAAGTTAGGCCATAGATGAAACTATAAATCTGTGTTTGGAAATACCAAGACTGGATTACATCTCACTGTTTCGCTTTCGATGTAATATTTTTGATCTTACTGCTAATGCATTTCCATCTACTGAGTTCTAAATTGTTTCACCAACATCCTGTGCTATATTTTAGGGGTGGGCAAAATTTTTCAGCCACATTAATGAAAAAATGCTCATATAAAACTGAACTGAATCAAATATCAGAGATATTCAGCAGGAATATTTTGTCCTGAGACTTTGCCAGGACTACAAGAGAAGAAGCATGGTCAGCATTGGTCCCCTTTTCCTTCTACCCTAAATTCTGACCTTTCTGATACATACAAAGCTTTAAGATTAATTTATCTGATTTTAGACACTTTAAATAAGGTGTTATTTAAAATTACTTGAGTCACAGTCTGGGCATACCATCATTGACTATACAACTTGCTTCGGGTGTCTGGGTTTCACACTTAGTCACCTCATTTAAGTACTTAAAGCTGGGTGAAACTGATTCCACCTGAACAGAGCATTCTCAGGACATTTTCATTAGGGAACATATACTGAAGTTCTGTATTGAACTTCCTATAAGGAGAGAATATGATGGACATCATGAATCATGAATTCATGAAAAAGGTCTGAACCTTGCTCTTCAAGTCATATAATTATTTTTATGTGGAATTAGGAAATTAATGACAGGCTGATCCAGAGTACTTTGGTGTTTA
Source organism: Falcunculus frontatus (assembly GCA_013398115.1). Classification (NCBI taxonomy): domain Eukaryota; kingdom Metazoa; phylum Chordata; class Aves; order Passeriformes; genus Falcunculus; species Falcunculus frontatus. The sequence continues at coordinate 3,457,715 of VZRV01005418.1, forward strand.
AAAGCAGCAATACTAGAAGCAGTTTGATCACGTCAAATGCAAACATGTTATGAATATCCCATTTTGCGTCCTCTTCTACCTTATTATTTTCAATGATTCTGCCTTCTGACAAAGAAATATTTGTTCTACACAGCATTTCAAAGAGACCCAGGAAAGAAAAAGAAATGTGGTAATTGACTTTTATTGTCATCATCAGTGAAAGAAACAGGTATCATTATAAAGACTTCAAAGATTTTTTGGGGAAAAAAATTTCTAACAGCTGTCAGTGATATGTCAATAGGAACACTGTTTTACTTCAGAGCATCCCTTGGCTTGTTGCAGGAAAGTTAATATTTAAAAATACTTCAGATTTGCAATAACACAAACTATGGAGTTTGGCAAGGTATTTAGGAAGCAAAACCAAACCACTGTAGTGGTTTGTTCTTGTTTGCTTTTGGTTTTTTTTCTTTTTTTGACTTATGAAAGCCCATTTTAAATTATAGTGAGGCAGGACCCCAGAAAACATACCCTGTCAGACCCATGCTGGCTCTGTGCTGTCCTGGGGTAGAAGTTGCTACAAAGGACTTTTGAAACACAATATACTTGCATGATAGTTTTATATATACAATATATTTTTTAAAAAATTCAGTAATATGCTGCTGAGGAGATCAGAAAGGAGGAGATTTAAAGACAAAGAATGCTAAGTGATCATAGATATCATCTAATAGCAAATCTGTAAAAACCTTGATTCTCCAACACCAGCAAAATTACTCTTGAAGTTATTTTATTAAGTTTTCCTATTTATGGATGTAGGGAACATTTTTTCTTTATTACTAATTTTAATAATTTTATTCACTTGATCTACAGGGTGACTCCCCCACCAACCCCCCTCACTCCCATTCCACCTCAGTGGCCCCAGTGTTAGTGCATGATCATCTCCAGGGGAAATAGAGATGAATAAAGGAAATGAACAATAGTATAATTTCAGAAATAGCAATGAGGTACTGGCTGTAAACCACCACAGATGATTACATCTTTGCACCCTGTGATGGAATTTACTTACATTGATATTTCCTGATCCGAAAATGGATATGTTTTTAGCCTCGACTGTTTTTACACCTCTTTGTGGTCCAATTTAATGTACAATCAAGATGTTAATGTAGTATTTTTAGTCTCTTGTCCCAGGTAATTTTCTTATCTATTTTTAATGGGATTACCATAGACTATGGCATGTTTTCCATCTGAATATGACATTTTAACTGTATATCGAGCTGCATTGGCAAAAGCTCAGCCAGCAGACAGAGATGAAACATTGAGCCCATCTATTCAGTGCTTTTTAGTCCACATCTAAAGGAGGATAATGTCCAGTCTGGGTCTTCCCAGTACAGGAAAGACGCTGATTAACTGGAGGGACTTCAGAGGTGAATCACCAAGATGGGTGAGTGCCTGGATATGCTAGAAGAGGTTTTTGTTCAGCCTGGAGAGGAAAAAGCCAAGGGTAGTGTCTTCTGTCCTCATCTTCTCCAGAATCACCCATTAGGGAGTTAAATCAGACTATTCTCAAATTACCAGGTTTTGAGAGGAGTTGAATACAAGTTGCAGCAAGTCAAACTGTGTTGGATATGAAGGAAAAAATAAATAAAGTCATAATGGTTGTTCAACCCTGTTTCAGGATGACCAGAGAAGCTGTAGAGACTTCATCCTTAAAAATACTAAAAAATAAATTAATTGGAATGTTTCCAAAAAACAAAAGAAAGAGGGTTGCAGTATTTTGGTTTCACCTCACTACACAAGAGATTAAGAAAAGATAACAAAAACCACACAAACATTTTCAGCAAAGAATATGACAGGAAAAAAATGTTGAATTTTATTCCAGAATTTTAACAAGGTTTTTCCTTGTCTCTAATAACAATGCTGATACCTGGTACGTCAGCTGTAATGTGTCCTAACACCTTTCCACCCCAAACTTAGAGCTCTAACTTTTCGTACTACATATAGATGACACCTAGACCAGAGTTTAAATCTTTTTTCCTTCTCAGGAAAGAACAGGAATAACAGATGGTTCCAATTAAAAAACAGCAGGAGATTTTTTTTTTTTTTTTTTTAACCGAGCAATCTGGGTCATGAGCAAATACGTTTTTTTCTTCCTTCTTCATCTTGAAATTGCAAAGAATTTTGAAAAAAGTCATAACTGGAGATCTGTAAGATAAGAAATGTAACTAAGCCTAGTAGGAGTCAAGCTGCTTTAAAATACCTTTAAACAGATGGAAGAATGGAATCAAACCTAAGGCGATACCAGATATCCTTTGGAAAACCGAGGAATTATATTCATTCCTCTGTGACTGCTGTATTCCACTGTTATCCCCAACGGTTTGGATAACCTGATAGTCAATGAAGTTATTTTGAAATTTGTCCATATAGGTTGTCCGATATAAAGACTTGGGAGAAACTACTGATTTTCTGTTCCTAAGCAGAACACAAGAATCATCAGTACACCTCACAAAGTGCAAACACACACAAAATAAGTATTGCTTTCTCGGTACCCAAACCACTCACAGAAATAGTACTAGGATTTCTTTTATTATTCAGTGTAACACTCTCTGAAAGGAGTGTCATCATGGTGGTGGGCTGGTTGTGCAGATGTCAAAGGATTCCTGGTGCTCTTGCTGAAATCATCTCAGTTATGAAAGGGGCAGAAATCAGTGGCAAGAGGCCTGGGTTCAAATCTGATTTTTAATGCAATTCCTTGTATCAGCTATTGAATATTCAGGACACCTTGGCTGATTAGTACCTATTTCTTCAATCAAGGGGCAGTATTGGTTTGTACAGATGACAGAAATGGCTTTCAGCTATCACATAAAAAACCTGCTTTTTAATTCCAAAGTGCTAAGAATTGTGTCTCAGTATCTAAGATGTCAGGTTTGCAGCTGGGGTCAAGCCAGAATAGCAATCAATCCCATGTATAAAGCATTTACTGTGTTCTACTCTTAATGAGAAACAATCCACTTAACACTGGAAAATAAATACATAGATAAAAGTAGTTATTTAAATTATGAATGGCACCAGCAATTTAAAAATAGTGCTTTATGTAATTAATGTTTAGCAACTAATAAATTTCTTTACTAGTAATTAAACAGTAATTAAATAATTTCCTCAGGAATGTGTTTACTAATGATATTTCTGGATATTCATTTTCCTTTTAAATGTTTCATAACTGTTTTTGAGTAATTAATGTTCACTAATTAATTTTGAAGCAAGAGTCCTGACCCTTCCAGCAGTCTAGGCATGGAATTCCCCTAGCTGATGTGCATTCATTTAAAGCTATTCATAGTAAGACCAAAATATAGTGTAGCTTAGAGGGGACAAAATTACCAGCACCTTATAGTTCTGAAAGCTCTGGATTCTCAGTGAGGTGTGAGTTCCCAGAGTCAGGGCTGCAAGAATTCGGGTGCTGAACCTGTGCTCGTGCTGACTTGGGGCTGAGCTGCTGCTCCAGTGTGGCATCCATCCAGGTGCCTTTAAGTCATTGCAGTTTACAGCTTATATGAAATGGCTGAAAGATTACAGCGTTTCTGAGCTGAATTTTTTTCATGACTCCTGTCGTGTTCCACTGTGGGGAACTGTGAGGAGCTCGTTTTTAAAAATGGATGCTCGGGAACCAAATGAAGCCAAACAAGGCAAACCTTGTATCTGAGAACCTTTTATTGAAAACAAAAATGAGAAGGAAAAGGAGTTACCTGAGCGAAAGATGGCTAGAAGAGGCAGAAAAGAAGAAAGGAAAATGGAAAAGGACTGGGGGAGAGGAGAGAGAGAGGCAGAGAGAAAAAGAGGGAGTTACCATCAGCGAGTCAGAGCAGTGAGGTCGGCGTCTGGGTGGCGGGGATGTGCGCGCTGCCTGCCTGGGCACGGGCCGGGTCTCAGCGAGCCTGTGCGGCGATGGCACCGGACACACGATGAGTGGGCACTCGGACAGGAGGACCAGGACCCTGGACAGGGTCGCGGTGACCGGCTGGATCAGGGAGTCCTGGCGAGGACGCGAGGCGAAGCGTCAAGGCGGCGGTCAGAGGCACAGGAAGGCAGGGCAGGTGCGAGGGAGAACCAGTGAGGGCAGGAGAGCCAGAAGGCAGGGAGGCTGGGGCCAGGGCAAAGGAGGGAGCGAGCCGGCCAGCAAACAAACAATAACAAGCCCCAGCAAGCAGCAACGCAGTTGGTTTTTATACCCCCTGGCCGCTCCCAAAGCCTGCCCGCTAACAGGGATCCATTGGTCCCGTCCAACCTTTCTTTGCCATCCATTGGTGGAGACCTTTTCACACCCTGACTGGAGAAGCCCCTCCGCAGTGTCTCCTACTGCCTGTCTCACGGGAGGTGTTGCCAGGCAAAGTCATCCCAGAGACAAGGCTTCTTCTAGTTGCCTCCTGCACATGGCACATGTGCACCCCTCCTCCACATGCCTCTGACAACCATTGGTGAGGCACAACAAAATTGAATTGGCTCCTCACATCTCTCAGGCTCAGTGGAAGCCTCTCTCTCTCTCTCCTCTCTAGATTATTGTGGAGTGGGAGCTTCCCTAAGGCTGGGGGGGTGTCAGTGCAAAGGAGTGCTCTTGGCATCTGCAGCTGCACACAGACCCTGGTGCAAAGGTAAAGTCTCTCAAGCAGCCTTGGAGGATGGATGCACAGACTTTGCAGTGCCCAGCAGCAGCTACATTTGAAAGGTACCTCTGCTTTGTAAAATGCAGAGAGTTTTACAAAGCAGAGGGTCAGTGTATGTGGTGCCACTGGCCTCACTTCCTAAAAACCACAGCAAGGCTCACTCACCTAGACTTTGCTATAAGGTTTGGTAAAATCAAGCTAATTCCAATTAATTATTTCGGACTCAAAGTATTTTTAAAAGAACAAGTATTTTGAAAAGTATTTTGAAAGAACAAGCTGAAGCTCCAATTTCACAGGGTCAAATCTCAGTTTCATTAACAGTGGCTTTAGAAGGGTCAAAAAGCTCTGTCTGAGTTGGTCAATATTACAAGATCACAAGTAGCAAAATGAATGAGTTGTAGCTGCTTGAATGCACATGACCTGTCTGTGCTCAGTGGTAATTGACTTCAGAGTGACAATTTGTGGGCATTAAGTTAGAGCATGTTTGTAGCCCATGGATGTTCTCAGTGGCAGAGCATTCTCTTTAAAGTGCATCCTTTCAACCCATGCGTATCTGGAGCAGTCAGGAACTAATGAACTACTGAAACCATCATAAATCTTGAAAAAATAGTAAGAAAATATAGAATAATGATTCCTTCCTACCGTTCTATTGAAAAGCATGGGTTGGCTTCATTATGGCCCCATGATATTCACAGGCAAACTAAGGGAAGGAAATAATCTGAACCTAGTTAAAAAGGTAGGCACAATTCTGCTTTTATTCATGCTGAGGTAAATCTGGAGCCAGTCATGTACAGCTTGAAGGTGGCCTTTATTTTTAATTGCTGTATTTTAGTGCTATTTATTCAGCACAAAAGGGGAAGGAGTCAACCTGGGAAGCAGAGGTGGTGATATCTGCAAGCTAATAGTATACTATGAAAAATGTGTCTTTATAAGACTAAAGAAAATACTAATGACTTAGTTGGAAAAATAATTAAAGGATATTGGTGACATTTTTGTCAATTGCAAACATATATTTTACTTGCTTTCAGTTTATGAAACAATGACTAATTTCAGCAATTAATTGCTGTGATGGAGAACTATGTATTTGAAGTTGACATACCCCTTAATTTTACATTATGCTTCATGAACCTAGTAATTTTAAATGAGTATCATTTAATTCTGAGGACAATGAATGAAATAAAGGAGGCCTGGGAAGTTATGATGCAATATGGAGGAGTTTCTTCCACTCCAATCAAAGCTATACTATTATTTTTCTTCTGGTTTTTTTATAATATCCTATTCCTCAAAAGTACTGTGAGGCCATTCCTATAAAAGGCTGCAAAATGCTCAAATTGCCGGTTGGGAAGTGCTGCTCTGCTTTCTGATCCTGCCTTAGCTTTGAGTCATCTGTGGGTGACTGCAGCACGCTGTGAATGTTGGCTGTGTCACCGCACAGAGGGGGGAGGCAGCTTTGTCACAGTGGCACTGCTTCTCCCCCAAAGCCTTCTCTGGCATTCCCAGGCCAGTCCTCTCAGTCTTACACAGCAGGAGCACTGCAAAAATGAGGGACTATGACATGAATAAGGTCCCAGCAGCACAACATGACCTTTGCTGGGGGCACAGGACAGGGGTGTGACTCTGCCACAGGGAAACAGAATAGCAAAGACTCACCAGGTGAGGCAGGCAGAGGGCAGCCAGAGAAATGGAAATGAAGTGGTAGATCAAGGGGCAGCAAAGACTAGCAACACATATTGGATTAAAATGTAGGTTTCCCGAGTCTCAGGTGAATCTGGTAAACCTAAGATTATCTGCTTATCTAGCCCTCCTCTACTTTAACCCTGGTGGGATTCTGTGTGGGAGCAAGAGAGAAGCAGGGAAAGGAAGCAGCAGCTGGTGATCAGAGAAATGCTTAATTTTCTTTGTGCCATTTATGCAAGTCTGTGCAGCCAGCATGGAAAATACCATGACAGGTTTGCCCAGTAAACTAACACAAATGACATATTTTTTCAGTCTGTGAGTATTTTTCAAATAGCTCCTCCTTCCCAAAATCCAGAGATGAATATAATTGTGGATATCCATGAAAGCCATGTAGGAGTGACTAGTAAAAGTGAAGGAGCTTTATGCATTCAGATGAAGAACTGCACAATACAGAGCTGAGATCTTGCTGCTGGAGTTCGGCTGTCACCACAACTGAGAGCAAAGTGTGTGCATTTAACAGGCTGCCCTGTGCTTTCCAGGTATGTTCGTTTACTCCTTCGGGTGATTTATGTGCAAATGAGACCCAAAGCCATAAAGAGAGACTGGGTGGAGAGACTGTAAAATATTGGGCATACCATATCCCTGGGAGAATGTGCACTCTGAAGGTGCACTTTGTGTGAAGTGTTATTTTGCCAGTGTTAGCCTGCCCTCTAGGTGCTAGATTTCTCTTTGAGATATATTGCACAGGTGGCATGTATAGGCTGGATCTGTGTTTGTGTGTGTTTCCAAGACACAGCATTTGTTTAAAATCAAATTCTCTACCCAGAATTGGTCTTGCAGAACCAAGCTGCTTTATGCTGTGCTTCTTGTCACAGGTACCTTTGAGGAAGTGTCAGAGTAAGTGCTTTCCAGGCAGCCTGAGAAATACGGGGAACTTGCAGCAAGAGTAAAATCATGGTTGTAGTAATAATAATAATAATAATAATAATAATAGTTAGTAGTGAAAGAATATGATGCATGAACAAAATTAACTTCCTGTACCTCCAAAATTATATATTTTTACCATCTTTACCTTTAAAAACCATAATTTTCATCTCCATCTGCTTCATGGATGCATAAGATAAGATCAGTCTTTAAATCTGTGAATCAACAGAAGGTCAGTTGTCAAGGCAGTTATCGAGCCAAGAGGTATAAAACTTGATGAGCCAAATATAATTTGGCACTATTATTTAAAAAAACCCTTCAATTCTGTGCATCAACTAAATATCATAAAGATTTAGCTGAGCAGGGAGAGAACACTTCTTGGTTCTTCCTATGTTATGATTAAAGTAGAGATGATGTGCTTATGTGATATTCCTGTTGTTCTTTAAAGTTTTAATGGATTCAGATTCATGGGATTACAGAGGTGGCTCAAGCCAATGATCAGTTAACCAAATTCATTCAAGTATTGCTTTGGAGAAAGAAAGGATAGGATATTCTTGGGAGTAAAGTGGAAGTTTATGACACCAAGAAATTTCTCTTGGGTCTATTCTCTGCTTTTGTACTTCTTTGCTGCAATGTCCACTCAGTTGACTTGTGTCTCATTTTCTCCATTTGTCTGAAATAAGCTGTAGTAGCACTGTCAAGGTTTTTGAATGGGTACGTGAGCTTTGTTTGAAGTTCTGCTGCTACTGCTTTTTACAGCCTGGTGTTCTGCAGGGCTTCTCCAATTTCATTCAGGGATGTACTGCCCTGGTAGAGAAGGAGGAAGACAAAACCATTCTGCTATGTCCAGGTCTGCTCTGAGCCCAGCTTTCTCTGCATCCAAATTGAGTTAATCAATTTGTTGATATTTATATTTTGGAAATAAATTGGAAAATAAGGATAAAGTTAATGAGGACAGATGAGGGATGAAAACCATGATACAACTTTGCTTCTCTTGGGAGGGGGTGTTACACAGAGGGCACTGTGTTGTTGATGTGTGTGCATAAGGAGAGCAGTGAAGAAAAACAGAATCAAACAATCTGGGGAAGAAATGGGATAAATTGAAATGCCTTTGTTGTCACAGACTGTACTGCAGCTCCTAACCTTTAAATTTCTCCTTTGACCTTGAACTTTGCATGCATGCTTTTCTGGTATAATAGAGAGTCTTAGGTCTGCAGTAGAAGGAAAGAAAATAACTCTTAGCTAATTACTATTTGCTACCAAACACTAGCAGAGGTCTTCCAGCATTTAAGAGCTGGGCACTGCATCTATCTGAAGTACATTTAATGCCACAACCGTTGGTTTATTAATGTATTAATACTTCTGGCTTCTGTGAGGCCTTTCTTTCTGGAGAAATATCATCATGCTTCAGCACTGCCTGTTGCTTGGTAATTAGTCTGCTTTTCTGTCAAGGAAGACACGTGAATTTAAATCCTTGTTAGGAAAGGAGCTGATTAGATCTAGCTCTTATTTTATACAATTCTTATTCTGCATAAGTGGATGAATTCAGGAGAAATCACTGAAATGGGGAAGGTACCTATGCCAGTTTGTATGGCAAAGTTTTATACAGAGCTCAACATGTGTTCTGGGTATATTCATCAGATTTACAGCTTTTGGCAGGTGAATGTTGTGTCTAATATTCCTGAGGATCTGGGCTTCTAGGTCATACTCTGTTATGATGAAGACAGTCTTGCTCAAGCTCAGCAGTAGAAATCTGAATGCCCAAGAGGTCTAAAATTGATCACTGTGTAGTCCACAGATGACTGGAGGGAGAAATGGTAGCTGAAATCAGGGATCAAGAGCTGTGATTCTGGAGTTGGAAGCACATGTTCCAGTGTGCTGAAGTACATTCACAGATCCAGCCATCAATGTTCACCATGGAAGTGTATCAAAGCAACAGCATTTGAATCATACCTTCTCAAGTCATTTAAGTATATTAGTACAGGTTTCAGGAGAGTGGTTTTCTTATCAGCTGTCAGACTTTCTGGGAATATTCAATCTGACTGTAATCAGAGGCTTTTTATGAGTAACAGGCCCTTACAAACCAAGTGCTAATTATTTGAGGGATGAATGAATCCTAACAGAGTGATAAGTGGATATGTCTGTCAGGGATACTCCAGTACATGTCAACTTGAAGTTCATTAGATTCCCTACTTATTTTATTCCCTGGGTACTGCTGAATTGCAGCCTCCTTAGGTGCAGATATTGGACATGCATTGGGTTTGACACTGTCACTATGAGATCTTTGTATTTTAAATGTTGCTTTAGGCTTAAAAGAAGAAATATGTCAGCACAAGTCTTCACAGCTTGGCAGACAGCTCTGGATTCCCTTTGTCAGTCAGGTCTTCTGAAGCACCCAGCTTTGAAAAAAGGTGTTTTCTCAGAGGCACACTGAGCTGAGCCCCAGGATCCTTATTCTGTGTCAGATTTCTGCATTGCAGTGTCTCATGAGTCATACAGGTGATTGAGTGCCCCCTGACATGAAGCACAACAGGCTTTGTACAGCTTCAGGTTTCCATTTGCTGTGAGTAATAAACCATTAGGTGTGCCCTGTAACAATAACAGACGTAATATTTTTTTTAAAACAAACTTGTTAATTTTGCCAAGTTACAGTTTATCATTAAACAACCACCAAGAGTCACTAGGATTTCCATTCCTTGCAGCTCAAGTTTATTTTTTCCCCTCTTGGCCATTTCTGAACAACAGTGAAATTTTAACAGGCTCTCTTGAGGTCCGCAAGAGTATGTAAAGTTCAGCTGCTCCCTGGTGTCTAATTCAAGAATCCCTAGAATAATTCTGTTTGGTAAGCAACACAGTAATTCTCATTCCTTAATTGCCCCTGTTCTCTCATCATATGTCTTGGGGGAAGAGTAATCCTTGATGAAGGATAAATTTCTCTTCATGGAGTTTTACTGCATGGTTTAAGGTCCCTCTCAGAGAACTTGTTGATTATAAATCGCACACAATTTCTGTCAAAGCTTGGGGATCTTGAGTTAATGATAACTTCTTGACTTTTTTAAAATCAAGCAAAAAGTTGGAAACAAAACTTTGCAAGAAGGAATCAGCTGTGCTGTTGATGTCTCCTGTAGCCTAAAAATACGTTGTTAGCTGTCCTTTTCTGAGATGAGAGAGCTTTTAGGCTGCTGATAATGCATGGTCTCAGACAGACAGGATCAGACATGCCATAATTTTCAGTCTTTAAAATAGCTGTTGCTCTGACAGTTCCATGGGATGTATACTGTTTACAAAACAAAGAAAACACTTTCACTTTGATCAATATGAATGCCATAGGAGGAGACTCTTTCCAGAAAATCAGTTTCTTTGAGGGGGGGAAAAAAATGTTGCAAAAGGCTTGTGATATTTTCATACAGAAACATGAATTTTCCTGTTCTGGTTGATTATGAAAAAATAATTGAAGGTGAAACTGTCATAGCTATGAAAGAATGCTTGGCTTCATACCTGAGAAAGGAAGAAGTGCACTTTTAGATTTAGTGGTAACTCAGTAAATAATAGGTCTTGCTTCATTTGTGCTTAGATATGGAAACAAACAGCAAGAAAATAATGACTAAAATATTTGAAAACCAAATATATCTAAACAAAGTTGTTTTTTGGTGAGAATGTGCTCATGATATGGAAAACTGGGAGCTGATTGTGCTGCTTTTAATGCAACATAGCCATGATCTTATCTTGTTTATTTAGATTTGTGGAAAGATTGTGGTTTTCTGTGGCGTACACAAGGATTACAATAGCATATATATACACAGATTCATTCTATATTGAATATACTTAAAAAAATTAAAGATTTCATAGTGATTAAAAAAGATATTCTTGGTCAGGTTGTAGCCCAACACCCAACATTCAGAAAAAGAAATCAATCAAATCAGCATTGTGTTCCTTAAATATATGCAATATAATTTCTGGTTAATATCAACAATAAATTGATGTCCATTTAAGGAAACAGGAATCAGCAGCCTTTTTAAAGCAATTATAAAAACTCAATGCAGTTGAAGAAAGAGAGTCACCATTCCAATTTTACTTGCCTCTTACAGCTCAAAATCTCAGAAGTTTGAAAAGTTCATGAAATGCTTATCATTTTTTCAGACTTCTTTAACAAATTTTACCTAAAGTTGTGTAATGAAAAAAGGTAGTTAAAATCAAAATAGTTTTAATTTCTGATGTTGCTTTTGATTGTTTCATGAGTGACTGGCATGAATTTAGAAGCTCAAATACGAGCTTCTGCCAGCCTGCAGATGTACAGGTTCTCCTTGTAAATCTGATCTGCTGACTGATTTATTCCTCCCCTTCTCTCTTTGGTGAGAGTTCGGGTTCATTCAAACAGAATAATTTCAAAGTGATTAAACTCAGTTTCCAGTACTGCAGGTAGAAAATTTTCACCATTTTCTGCTTGGTTAAATTACATTACCTTGGAGTAACAGGCTAGAGAATAAGCTTGTACAACCACTTCACTACAAGAGGTGTTTTAGTGATGAGAGTAAAACCACGGCTGGAAAAAGGAATGTTCCAGTTGTTCATCTAAGGGCAGTGTCACCAGTTTTGATTAGCTATGTACCTCGAGCTATATTTTTTCACTTACTATTAATCTCTTCAGGACAGTACTAATACCTGAGTTGCACTAATACAACTTGGATAGGAACGGGTTGCTGAACTAGAGCTCTGCTCTGTAGCATGGAAGGGAGGATGGTGGGGGAAGAGTTAGAACCTGGGGGTCTAAATAATGCTTTTGAAAGTAGTCACTTGAAAGAAAATTTGATTTTGCTGAGAGAATATTTTTTCGGGAAATGTTAATATATATATTATATATATCTGTTGAGGGATTCTAAAAATACTAAGTTTACTAAGTTTTCCAAACTAACATGCCTTTAGAACCTTTGAGCCTCCCATCTCATGCCCAAGGAAATTAACCTGTTGAATTCTTGGTTTACTTCAGGTCTGCTTACTGTTTTCCACCTCTCACATCTCCTGCATTTGAACAGCCACATAGTCAGCAATGGGCAGGGTGAGGGGATTTCATACAAGCTGGGAAATATTTTCAGCCCCACTAAAACAAGTCCCATGCAGCCATTCCCCCTCATCTCCTGGGCTTCTGAAGAACATCTCAGCAGATTTGTACCCCACGTTCACTAATCTCCAGAGGCTCACTATTGCTGCAGAATTCCCCGCTCTGCCTTGTCTTGGCGTACATCTGCCTCATGGCACATCCTGGTCCTTTTAGGAGAGCTCCAGTTGCAAATTACCCTGACACATGGGAATTCTCTGCTGGTGCCTCATTAGTGCAGCTACAGTGATGCCAGCAAGATCCACTAACTTCACATATAGGACATACTTAGAGTGTATCATCATTCAAGACGGGCTGCACCCTTCTAAACACTAAACTTCCTTCATGGTGGAATTATTTTTTTCAGGAGTGCCACTGCCAGAATTGTTGGGAGTATGAGCCTGCTAAACCACAGCACCCATTTACAGGGCCATTTGCCAGTGATCAACAGCATAAATCCAAGAGCAAATCTCTCATGGGAGCCAGCTGTTGGGTTTGCAGCTTGTTCAGAAAACATTTTATCTAGGAGAGGGTGGGGGTTCTTCCTGTGTTGTGGCACATCTTTCTGTTTATAGGGCATCTCATACTGCAGAGAACTATACATTAGAAATTAATGAAGGCTGAGTTAAAATTACCAAAATAGCACTTCATATTTATAAACACTTATATTCATTATGTATGTGTTATTTGTACATATAAACTCCTTCAGCTGAGGGAGTATGTATATTTCTAAACTTTTTTCTCATGGGGATTGCTGGTTTTAAGTTTTTTACCACCTTCTTCTCTCCTACAAGTTATTTCCTTTTTTTTAAGCAAGTCCATGCTTTATGGGTGTAAGGATAAGGCTCATGGGCAGCCTTGTACGACCTATGGGAACAAGGCTCTAGAGACAGCTTGAAGGTAAGAGCCAGGGATAAAAGGCAAGAGTCAACCAGCAGGTGGATCAGCAGTTGTGGGACTAAAGTAGCTGGGAGCCATGGAGGTGAAGGCCCAGTTAAATTGGAAGATTTTTTAAAGCCTTTTTCCAATGGCTAATCATGCCAATGGTCAGATTCCTTTCCCAGCTGCAGGGACAGACTACCAAATGCATAATCATAAACTTATTTATTTTTAATAATTTGAGACTTGAATTTAGCTAACAGGATAGAGAACTGCATCAAGTAAAAAGTATCTCATGAGCCAAACACCACAGCTGGCACCTGCCCCCCTCCCATGACTGTGCATTGATGCCCTCTGTGAATTGCCCCTCATTCCTAGGTTATGACTTGGGTGTAAATTTCTTGCTAGGCATGGTCTCATCCCTGGTCAGACAATGTGGATCCTTCTCCCAGACATTGTGGAGAAATGTCTGTCAGGCTGTAAGCAGTAGCTCATCCTGTCACTCTTCTACCCTGCTGTAGGCCATGCCTTTAAAACAGAAGGATGTCATGGAGATTACTGTAGGCAAGGTAACAACCATGCCTTTAAATTGTTCCCTTGCGCCTCTCAGAGAAGGAATAAAGAAACCCCTTATGCTCAGCTGAATAGGACCTCACTCAAGAAATAAACCTTTTTCACACTCCCCTCAAATTTTAGGGATGAGAATGATCATGCTGCAGTTCACATAGCTGAAAAAAGCACTTAAATTCCTTTTGTTGGCATCTGCATTGTTAACACCTCTTCTCTGTATCCTTGAGAAGTAGTTTTGTTAGAATACTGCGGCATTTACCTTTGCACTGCTGGCTAATCAATGCTATGCATAGCACAGCTAGTAAATTCTCACAGTATTTAAAATTTTAAAAAAAAATGTTTTTCTCTGGTTTTACCCAATTGTCTTACTGAATTTTACCCAATTGTCTTTCTTTTCTCTCTCATGCTTTTGGGAAGAGGGCTTAGATTTGTATTTTTCCTTTTTCAGAAGAAAAAATTAGTCCAATGCTGGCTAAGAAAAATTTTTACCCAAGATTCTGCTTCATAGAACAGTGACTGCTTTGAGATTTGTGGGACCTTGCTACTGTTCAAATGATGCAAATTGTAATTATTTCTGGACATTTAAAGAGTTATGTTGAATGTGTTTTCAGGCTTGTGCATAACAATTTTATGGCACATAGGAAAAAATCTGTAATAAAAACAAAAGTTTTCTCACAGCTGTGTGTGTCCGTCACTGTGCTGCTCAGTTCCTGAGCACCAGCCACAGGGAGCAAAGAAAGAGCTCCTTAGATTGTGCTTGATCTCCAGAATGAACTGGAGCAATCTGAACACTGGCCTGAATTAAGCAGTTGTCAGCAACTCCATACATTATGGCTAACACCATCCTGCTCACTGGTTCTCAATCCTTTTTTGTAGTCAAAGATACCAGCTGTGAATCAGCTGTTGAGAAAGCTGTCCTAATCCATAGACATGCAACATAGAATGAACTTTCATTAGAACAAAAACATATTTTAGTCTTCAGTTAAGTGTATTAAGTGTCGCAGGAAAAATAAAACTAAGGTTTAACTTCCAAAGACAGAAAAAGATGTTTCCTCATTTTTTTTTCTGTTGCCCAGAAAGGTGATCTACCTAATTCTGAAGAGCCATAAGACAAATGTCAGTCATTAAAAATAACAACAATTAAAAAAAAGAAACCAAAACACAAACCTGATGATTATTCCTGTAAAATTTTCTTACGTTTTCCTGTTGTTTTTTTTCCTCCTCCATATAGTACAAATGGAGACATGGGTATTTATAGTACAAAGTACAAATACATATTTTCATATATGAAAGAATTCAAAACATCTGAACCAGCTTTAGTTTTTTAACTCTCATTTTGATAGTTTTGTGCTTCAGCTACATTTTACTTCTAGAGTGGCAGTGGCAGGCATGGAAGAGAAAAGGAAAGCTTATCTCAAAAAAACCTTCTGTGGTATTTATTTGTTTTCTAAAACAACAACGTCCAAAATAAGTGCTTATAATAGTCTTGCAAAAGTGCTACTTAACTCTACAGGTCAGAGCATATAATAACTTTCTGGGGAGAAATTCTTGAAAAGAGTGTAAGCAGTCATGTCAGGTCCAGTAATATGTGGTTTTGAAGCATGAAAAAAGGTTTTCTGGACTGAAACTTCATTTGTGTGAAGTGTTAGTGGGTCAGTAAACTTATCTTCCAAACAAAGTAGAAGGTTTTCCCACATCCTCTCAGGCAGTTTTCAAAATATATTCATATTCAGAGCAGTGATTTAAGCCAAAATGTCTGGAATAGGTATTAAAGGCAGTGATGTTTACCTGACTTTTCATTATCATGATTTGACACAGTTTTCTCTTTGGTAGAAGATGTATTTGAAAGGCTAATTTAGCATGACCAGAGCTGGTGATGAGCTGTAGAAAATGCAAAGATTCAGATCTTTGCAGCTGGCTGCCTGCTGTGTTGCTGGTGTGATTCTTGCAACATGGGTTATTTGCTCTTTTGAATATCTGCCACCAACAGATCACGTTTGTAACCTTAGAAATGTGCAATACACAATTATATCTCCCCAAAGAGGGAAAAAACCTTGGAATTTAACAACTTTTTTTGAAGGTAAAACACATGAGAGATAATGCAATAGGCTGGGAAGGCATAACCGAAGTGAGGCTATGAATAAAAACGTGGAAAGTTGTGGTTTTTTTAATCCAATCATTTGTATTGTGCCCCATTAGACATATGTCTTTGGTGGCTGCTCAGGATTTATAAAGATGGACATCTATTGAGTGACTATTGCTTAGGCTGCACTTTTCATCACTAGAGCTATTAATGAAATGCTAGATGCTGATCACTCCAAACATTTGCAACTTCAAAATTTGTTTGATAGCCCAGAACAAAGGAAGAAGAGAAAGCCACAAAGCTGAAATCATTTCCAAATGTCTGAGGTTTTTTCAGATTAAAACCTGAATTTTTAACTTGAGGAAGATACGTAGGCTTGAGAGAGTGTGACATTGTATGGTTCTGTGAGAACAAAAATTAAATCCTAGTTCGAGTGATTCAAAACACCACTTTAATTCAGTCTGGCGGAAAAGGGTCGTTACTGCTGAGCCTGTTTCCTCAACCATGAGGGTTCATGTCCTTTGGTTATTGTCAGAACATTCTGGGTCTTTCCAATTTATTTACATTTTTGGTAAACAAAAGTGCAACTCAGCTGCAAAATGCCTCTGCTGACATGAAATGTCACTGGTTGGAAACTTCTCTGCCTACCTCTATTGTTATGGCTGCAGAATTGCTCGTGTCATTTTTGAGAACACCATGTAAAGGGCTTCTCACCAGCACTTGGTGTTTCCCTGGAGCCATGTCATTTCACAGCTGGAAGCTGGCAAATGTACTGTGATTTTAACAGGTAGATACCTGTGAGAAATACCTTTTGTATTCATGGCTACAGTGTGAATTATAAAATTAAGAGCGATATAGAACTGTCCAGCTGGCTGTCAGGAAAATTTGTCTTTAGAAGCAAAGACTGGGGATACTTTGTAGAACTGCACAATGTTTAAACATTTTCTTATTTTTCACAGTGCAGATCATAGAAATTCCATTGGTTTGGTGCTTGTTCAATCTCATCCAATTTTATTCAGCAAGAACCACAGGGGCTTTCATTCCTTAAATTTTATGTCTGGAGTATACATAGCTTTTCTGTATCTTCATCTTTTATACCATTTTTGCTTAGACACTTCCTGAACTGCTATAAGTGAAAACCACTTTTGGCTTGAATAACAGGTACAGTCACTGAAGAAATAAGGATAAAACATAGTCTTAAAACACAGTGTCAGATCTGTTAATTGCTTGGCTTCAAGGCATATTGATTGACGATATTACTGCTCTGATTTCGAAGTCAACACGGTCCCGAGAGGAGTTATCATGGAGAGAACAGATTATCCAACAGTAAAGGCTGCAACAAAGGCAGCCTCTTTTTTTAAACTCCGTGAAACGTTCTCCAAACTGTCATGAGGTGGCCTCCCAGATCTTGTGAGAGAAAAAAATTAAGATATATCCTAGGTTCCTGCTGTGTATCCACAACACCAGAATGTGCTGATGGGTCAAGGGTTAAAAACCTCCACTGAGCTGCAGGGCAGAGGAGCTCAGACTGTCTGGGATGCAGCTTTTTGCTGCTTCTAGCTTCCTTACAAGGAAAAGAAGTTATCCATAGGACTTCTTGGAAGAAGTCTGTCCATGAGGATAGCCAAAAGGAAAAAGGAAAATTCAGGCTGGCTGTCTCATCAAATACCTCAAAGTGGAAGATAGAGGCCTGTCAGTGGGTGCCAGATTGAAAAACAGAAAGAAAGGGAACAGCCCAGTTTCCCGAGCACGCTGTGACAGGGAGGGAGGCTGGTGACATTTTCATTTGAATGGTTGTTTTCATTGCAAATACCTGTTTCCATGGCTGCTTCATGCAGTTTTAAAGTATTTTTTGACTAGAGAACAGACTGGAAAATGCTGTGGTTTTCAATTGCAGAAAACCAAGGAAAAAATTATCAAATAAGCCATATCTCACGTTTGTTGTTGCTATTTTGAACCTTATGGGAAAAGTTAATATGTTCCAAATAAGTCTCATGGGTGATACTGCAGTTTGTGAACCAATGGAATAGAGCTGGTTTGTCATGGAGCCAATGACTCTGCTGATTGCCCAGAAACTCCTCACTTGGGTATCTGAGTCTCATAGCAGCCTAGTGGTGGAAAGAGGGTTATATCAACTTACAGAAATGCTGGTCCATCTCTCTTGTGGGCTGGAAACGGGGAAAAAAAAAAAAAGGAATTTATACACGGGGTTTGAGACTGTCCAGCTCTTAAAAACAAATTAGCTCGTGTTACTGTTGCAGAGCATGCACTCCATTCACCTGAGGTGGAAATGCATCCTGATTGCCTGTGAAAAATGAAACTGCAGTGTCTGACCTTCACCTGAAGAAAGCAATCTCAGAAATCCATGCCCAGATCTGTGCCCTAGCTAATATTTTTACGTCTGTGTATCAGGATGCAGAGTGTTGAGGCAGCCACAAAGCAGCAGTTTGACTCCAGGAATGCTAGAGAACAAGTTAAGCACTGGGACAAGTTTTAAGAAAGTATGAGATTTCTGTGGATAACACTGAGATTGACTAGTTGAGAATTTGTAGTGTACTTGTCTATTTTATAGGCTAAGACACTTCTTTGGGACTCTGCTTCTTTCAAGAAGACATAGGTAATGTGGGAGCAGGAAGAACATGTAACTGGCTCCTTGATGAGACAGCCCTTTAATGAAGCGAATACTCTGGCAGTGGAGTCAACTTCTTTCTACATCAGTTCCCTATAATTATGGGGAGAAAACAGGTTGTGTCAAGAAAGGAAGAGTAGAAAAGAGCATCTTGACATAGCAAAGGACACAGGCTGGGAAACAGAGGATGAGGCTTGTGAGGAAGAGGCCTATTACTAATACTAGCAAGAGGCTTTCCTAGCCTGTGAAGCTAAGGCATAATACTGTTCACTGGAGAATGAAACAGGGGAAAAAATGCTTCTGGTGCAAGCATCAGAATTATTTAAATGCTAGAGGATCGCCATGTCTTATTCAATTGACAAATAAACTATATTTGTTATGAGAATTGCCATGAAGCCTTATGCTTTGAAAAAGGATTTTTAAGGAGGTGGTTTAGGCTAGCCAGCTTAAACAGAGGCCTAAAATATATGGCTGTGGCTCTATTCATCAAGAACTCTTCTGTTTCCATATGGGTATCAGCCATGCTCTGTTTCTGTAACATATCTCTATTGGGACAGCAAAACAGAGGTTTGTTTTGCACTTTTTGATATATCATTTTTATTCCACCAGGTTAATACAGAGAAAATCTAAATTTACTCTCCTAGATATCATGTGAGGCTTGCACTCAAACAGGACTGGTAAGAAACACTTTGGAGCAGAGCAGATACTCCTGTCTTGCTTTATACTTTGCTGTGAACATGGAATCAGCCAAAGCAACTGGCACTTCTTCACTTCGGTCTTCTGTATGCAAGTTTATTTCCACAGTATCTGCCACACATCCATCCAGCCCTGACACATTTTGTTACAAATCCAGGCTTTTTAACTCTTCTAAACATTGTTCTTCTCTGTATGAAGGATAAGTATGGAATACACTGGCATTCTTTAGTGCTCTTAATGGATCTGACCCTGCTTCACATGACTTTACTTTGGGGACCTCACACAGAGACTGAGCAAATTATACCTTTAATAAATGTCTTACATGAATCAGAACAAATAATTCAAAAATCAAGGTACTGTTTTGATGTCTGTTCAGCAATAACAAGTACACTGCAGGAATGAGAGATTTGCAAGGCTCTGAGTGGGAGGATGTACTCTAAACACAGGTATCTTCAAATGGTATCCTTGAAACTGGGTATCTGGTTCTTCAGGCTTAAAGGCCTAGTCTGGAGTCTCCTTTCTCTGAGCAGCAGAGGAAGGTCAGAGAAGCTTCCTGTCACAACCTGTGTGACCAGCAGTCTGCAAAGTGGTCTGACAGCAGGACCATCAAGTTATCAGCACTCCCATCTGCTTACTGGAGAACTCTTGTAACTTCTGAACCAGTCAGTGGGTCACACTGGAAAAGAGAATCAAATTCCACAGTGATGCCACTTGGGGTGAAAAGAGGAGTTGGAAATCATTGACAAGATCATGAATTATTTATTCTTATGGTCCTGTGCAGAAGTGTTTTGTAATAGTTTCTTGAGGTTGTTATTCACTGGTTTGTACTTCTGGAACCTTTAAAAAGTTTTTGCACTGGATGAACCTTGAGTGCTCTGGGCAGTACCATTGTATAAAGGAATACAGTAAACATTGCTGCTGCTATCTCGCGTATATATATATATATATATATATGTGTGTGTACATATATACACACAGACATATATATATACACATGCATGTATGCATACATAATGCAGGAATAAATAAAGATAGAAATAAATCCTGATGCATCTGTCTCACGTAGTGCTGGCATGATGAATCGGTCACTCAGATGTTGTCTCACTCCTGAAATGCAGCTACCTCCAGGAAGGATCACAAACATTGTCACACTGCAAAAAAAATTGAGATCGGAAAGGTAAAAATACTAGCTACAACAGCCTCAGTCAGTGCATAAATTTATACTGTTGTAATAAATTTATCCACTAGATTTTCTTGCTTAGAAAATTCAGGAGCACATCTGATTTAAAAAAAAAAGTAAAATCAGTGCATGATTATCCCTCTTTTCCCAATCAATACAATCACCCCAGTAATGTGACTTATTCAAAAGCACTCATCATATCTTCTTTGTGTGAAGAAAGACTCTTATCACCTCTTTGTGATTTTATAGTAGTGAGTATTTTTCTAATGCTGCTTCCACTGAGCTGTGGATCAGGGTCACACATGTGGCCAGAGAAAAGCAAGTATAATCTACTATGTGTTTGTGAAACTGGAAACTTTGAAAGCCGTGGTGCTTAGGTCTTACAGCAATAAAGTGGGCCTTCCTAATAAATCACAAGCCTGTGTTTGCAAGCTGTGTATAACAGATCCTTGCCTATGAACTTTCTCTTTCCCTCGGATAACTCACTCCTGCTTTCTTCAAAACACTCCATTTACATCCCTCTGAACCTAAACTGTATTTCTCTCTGCTTTTCTGCTGTCAGGGGATTGCTCCTTCTTTATCTTTCCTTCTTTCTGGGGCTCTGCGTTCGTCTTTGTGTGACAGACATACCAAGGTAAAAAGTATCCACCGGCAGAGCAGGATAGGAATACATATATGCTGTTAGTTAAATATACATCCAGTCCTTCTGGCAAAACTAGATTTGCCATCCACCTACACTGTTACATTTCAAGTCTTGGTAAACTACTTTTTCCTCAGCTCTTAGTCATTTTTGCATAGTCAGACATGACTGATCCTTTAGTAAGAGCACCAGCTTTGTGTTGAGGACAGACAGCTGCCTGTAGTTTGAGCCTGTTCATGCCTCATGTGAATCAAAAAAAAGTTTTTCATCTGACAGCTTAACTAAGATTCTGTAAGCATTCCCATTCTTCCCTGTCTTTTGGCTGAGAGCAATTCACTGAAGAGCAAACTCAGTGCCTTCCTGCAAACCTGCAGTGAGTGCTGCAGTTGTAATCGAGGGAGCTCAATAAATGTCCTGAGCAACCTGGTCTGGTCTCATAGCTGATCCCACTTTGAGCAGGAGGTTGGACTACAGATCTTCTGAGTTCTTCTTCATCCCAGGTGATCATCACATGATCTTGTCTGTGATCCTGGTCTTACAGTTGTAGTATGCTGTGTGTCTGCACCAGCCAGTGTGGTTTTATCACTGCAGTATTCTTAGCCCAGGATAGAGTAATTTAAGGAAAAATAAGACATATGAGATATACTTTTGGTGTAGATTAGATGCACTCTATGACCTGCTCTGGGCTGCTCAGACTTTGCTAGGAGGGTCCCTAAGTCTTGCAAGGACACTGGAGAGATGAGAGGAACAATACTGTTAACTTGAGCTGCTCTGATTTTTTCCTTCTTATGCTTTGAACCACCTCACTTGGTTCTCCTAGCTTGAAGGCAGACCTGTAAGAAGTCCTTAGAGAACTACTAGTATGTGAGTGATAAAGCTGTCATGCTCACCTCAAAATCAGCCTTAGTAAAAGGGAAAACTGAAATTATGTCCAGACTGTCTCACGTCTCAGTTTCCAAAGAAGCAATTTCCCTCTTATTCTCTTAACCCACTAACTGTCTGAAATTTCATTAGTTCTGTGTCTTACAGTCCTAGGGTATCCTGAGGGACTATGGTAGTCAGGTCACCTGGTGGTGGTTTAATCATGCTTTGCTAATTTCAACTCAAGAGCCAAGACTGCTCATGAATACCCTGTGTGTTAATCAGCAAGGCAAGTATTTGCTTTCTTGCTTCTTCAGTTGAACACATTTTATGGTTGAATTCTGTTGAAAATTCCTTTTTTTGATGTAATGAAATAGCTCAAAAATATTCTCTGTGGTCATTTCTCAGTTACCTCTGAACAGCTTACCGTTCAGCTTGCTGCTGAAGTTATTTGAAAATAATGCTTCACCATATTTCAGTATTGAGTTTGCCTGTGACTGTCTCTAGTGTGAACTGAAAATTGCAGCCACCATACATCAGGAGAGTGACTTAGCCAACCTGAAATCTAAATCCAAGCAAGTAAGTTCGGATTGAGTATCATTCTAGTGATATCATTGATTGCTTTCCCTGGCAAAAACAATTCCACACCAAAGGTATTGACTAAGTAATTAGGAAGGGCAAAGAGATACAAGAAGTGATAAAAAAAAAAAAAAGTATTTCAAAAATAATTCCATAAAGTATTTTTTATACACACTCAACACTGAATGGGAGTTTTTCACTGGTTTTAAAAATTTCTCTTTCAAATGTTCATGTTAATGAACATAGGGGTAAAATCAATTTTCAGTGGAGCAGTTTTGCAGTTCTTCCCATGCAGTGTGTTGTCTGGAAAAAACATCATTTTCAAATATGCCATTTCTTTCAGAATGGCAGCCACATACCTTAGCAACCTCATGGAATTACACCAAGAATGACTGTTTGCTTTTTATTATGAATTTAATATTGTTGAAACGCTTAGTTGACAAATTCATTTCCAACTCCACGTGCAGTGAAATCCATTCTCATCAGCCTCTGCTTTGAGAGATCTGTGCACTGCAATGCCATCTATTAGAATCTATGTGCTGTATCATTGAACATTATAGATAAACTTACAGATTTTCACCTAACGTTTGGGGGACCATAAAGAAGGAATAGAAATACAGAAAATGCTATAATCTCTTTAGTTTCTTTATGCACTTCATTTACTAAAAATCATAAAATGGATAGTAAAATATTTACTAGTACTTTGCAGTTCTCAAATGGCAAAAATCAAATTATATAGTGTCTCACTTTTACAGAAAAACAGCTTCAAGTAGGCAGCCACAGAAAGAAATGGACTTTTTAACCAGTGTGCTTTGAGGACTAACATAAATTCCTTACTGGTCCATGCATCACTGGAATTGGGACTTTTGGCATTTATGGTAAGCCCAGAGCAGTCCAAAAAATGTAGGGGTTTTTGGTCAACTCAGGTAAGAGACTAAGTGAAATTTTTGAGAGCTGTAAATGACCTAACTGAAGTGATTTAAGAAAAAGTAAACAACAGAAAGTTTCAGCTAAGCACTTTGATTTTCTGTTGTAGCAGAAAGCTCCCCTATTGAGATATACACTGACTGCAGCTCAGCTGAGGAACGGTAACCTTTAATTCTGTGTGTATAACAAAAAGTAAGTGTTTTACAAGGAGAGCTCTTGAACCTTATCAGAGTGACATTCTTGAGTGAGGGGTGTGTGTTTCTGGCTCCAATCAGAAACATTTCCCAAACCTGTAGTTCCACAAAAAGAAAGAATCTAATGGGTTTTGGATCATGTTATAATGTAACATACTGGAAACATAAAATTACAGTCATTCATCCTGTTGAATAGAACTTAGTTTCCATCTTTCAGGTCATCCTTTTTCCTAATTTCACCTCTACCTTACGTGAACCAGTCAGACCAGTTTAAGCTGTTTTCATTTCAACTGGCTGAAAAGGAAGCCCTGCCTTGATTGTAACATCCACCATAGTGATACAAGGATAATCCTCTTTCCAGTACAAATCATAATCTGAACATAGTTAACTCATGCAATCTGTGTGGATTCTATGGATTTTTTAATCCATTTGATGACACTTGAAAATGACTTAGTACAGACTTAAACACATCCCATTGTTCTAATATTTTGCAAATTGTTTTCTGTATCTCTAGGCAGAAAATCTTTTCTTGGTGTTTCAGAGGACTCACAAATTCTGTACATTTCATACTATCATATTCATGTGTATTATATTTTCTCCATCATCTTTTTGCCACTAGATAATATATTCTTTAGGAAATGTAAATACCCACATCCTGACATTTCATGTCTGGGATAATAGTCCAGCATTCTTATTCTGGAATCCAGCTCCTTATTCTTGGATGTGTAGAAAACCACACATGGAAATTAAGCTGAAATGCAAATATGCGACTTGGAACTGCCTGCAGAATAAAGACAGAGAAGCATTTTATTAATTTAAGCATTAATAAGACATTATATGACAAACAATTTTGTCTTTTTTTGCTGAGGGAGAAAAGGCTTCATAAGATGCACCTCCATCCCATTGTGTATTTGGCTAATTTTTGTACTAACTGTTGAATAACCATCCTTTTAACTTGAGCACCTGGTCATGACAAATGAATGCATCCTTGTAAGGAAAGAGAAGCAATGTCACTTTTTACCAATAGAAGGTTTTGCTCACCAAGGGGTTTCCCTGATACCACTGCCCATTTTTGGCACTTCCATTTCCAGCGTTTCACTGATGGATCTCTGGGAATCCAGCTGTGACTCCCCAGCTGTTGGGGACAGAGGTGGGGACCATGGCATGGCCACAGCATGAAGGTCTGAGTCTTTCTGACTGGGAAGTCACCTTGACTAACCAAACAAATGCTGTAAAGGATGGAGAGTCCTAAATGCTTCTCCCTTGGTGAGAATTAGGCACCTAAGTGAGGTGGGGATTTGTGGCTCAAAAGAAAGCCTGGATCGTCATAGTTAAACACCTTGAAAAATTGCATCCACAGGGAGAACCCTAAACACCTGACTGCAACCCAGCCTGAGGGAGAAATGTTTTCTGTCCCTCATGTTCAGACTGTGATACTATGCAAAGAAGGAAATCAGGCCTTACTGAGGCATGGGAAAAGCTGTGAGAGGGATGCTTATTTCAGAACATGGGATTTGGTTCTAGTTCTGGCTTGTCACACCAAGCACAACACATTCTATTCTCATTTAAGAGCCAGGACCCAGGGCTGGTCTCTTCTTGCCTCCTGCCAGTCAGGAAACCATCAGTGCTTAAGTCTCATCCATGAAGTCTTGGTCCAGCTCCTTTTGCTGAACATTGAACTTTCAATTTCCCTGGACATGGTCAGGTTTTAGTCACCTCTCCGGAATACATACATTTATTTACACGGCACCTAAATCTCACTTTCTCACACTCTCAGTATGTTTTGAGCTTTGTTGATAGACACTTCAAGGTCAGTCATAATTTTTACATATAATACAAAATTGTTAATTAATTTGTCCATAATGAAAATTAACATTTCTCTAAGAAATGCACCTGCTGAGAGTGTAATCAGCAAAGATTAACTTTTTAAGTTTTTTTCATTACACTTGCAATTCTGAAAGCATGGACATGAGGTCATAAAAACTGCTATTCTATAATTACAAATAATAAAACCGTGTTGTGGCTGGCAACTGTGGAATGGCACAGTAGACTTAGCAAATATCTCACAAAAGTTTATCACTCTTTTATGAATTAGAAGATGGGAGACAAAATGTGTGAAGAAATTTCATAGCTACTTTGGCTAATTGATGCATCTGTTCAAATTCCTGGACTTCATAATAGCATAACAAATAAATGTATATATATATCCACCTGTGCAAGAATAGATACCTCAAAACTGAAATCCTAACTGCTTTTTCAACTAAATCTTCTCCTTTCACACACTGACTACTCTAGATATGAAGTCAAGAATTCAAGAAAAACCTGAAGTAAGACTGTGCATTGCTTGTCATTTACTCATGGCAAAGGCAGTTTTTTGTGTTTTGTGGTTTTACTACATATTTTAATTTCACTGACATAAGAAGAAGGTTTTCTGTTTATTCCATTGCAGCCATAGGTTTTAACCCGTGTTTTGCTACATATATTGATTATTTCCAGACCTACATAATGTACTTGGGTTGCTAATTCACTTCAGAAGGGTGTTTGAAATAAGCTGTCTGAGTCTGTGTTGAGGCAGGTGAAAAGTGCTTTTGTTCTGCTGTTTCAGCTCTGCATGGTGTGTTCTGGTTTGAGGGGTGGCAAGGGACAGTAACAGGGGGACAGGAGTTAAAGGGTAACCTGTGTTACTGCACTTGTCTTGCCTGACCTTCTCCCAGGGAGTGGTGCAGGAGCAATTGGCAAAAGTGACACCAACAAAGCCAAAGCTGAGACTCTCTTGCTGCAGTTGTCTGTTGGAGATTTGTCTGGGTCTTTCAGTTCCACCATGTGTTCGGCGATGTCTGACATGGCAGAGTGTCTGGCAAAAATGGGAATAGAATTATACCAAGATCTACTTTTTATTGATGTAAATGAGATATTAAGCTCAGGCAACTGCAAAAAGTGTATCATATTGGAAACAGAATCAGTGATGCTTCGTGTTATATTCCTTGTGGAAACAGGATATTTACTTTTAAATTAGTTTCCTTTTATCAGCCTGTTAAGATATCCAAAGCTTATGAAATAGTATAGCAGGGGGTCAATTGCTTGAATTAAAAAAATAAAAAAGCCAAATTGCTTATTTATCATTTATCAGCCTCTCTCAGCTGTCAATCCAATTTTCCTGCCTTCACTGATCATATTTTTGCTGTCTGCTCCTTAACAGATTTTGTTTTGATTGCTTCTGTTCAGATTCTGTCTGTCATCTCAGTGTCTAAGCAGACCATATGTTAGCTTGACCCACTACCAAAAAAGCTTCAGTCTGAGTTCACTTGAGAAGTTATTCTTGCTATTATTTGAAGATTTATTAATTTTTCAGTGGCATCTGGTTCTTTACCACCTGCCCCGAAATCTGCTTTTGTTTTTTTCACTGTTGGCAAAAAAAAAGACAATAATTTCTGCCTTCAAATATATTCAGAAATAACAACTCTTTCAGCCTTTCATCCCACCATAAGATGTATGATAACAAAACAGCATCTTTGTGCTGCTAAAATGCATTCTTTCTGAGACACACAAAGGGGAAATAGTATTATTGCCATTTTGTTGCTTCAGAAGTTGAGCCACAGATGAACAGTCTGATTCAACTGGCCCTAGTAAAAGGATGGTGGCATAATGAAGACTGCTCCCAAGCTTATCTCTGATGTTGGTAAACAATTAAACTTTCTCCTTGATCTTTGAGGCTGCAGAAGTCACTCAGAGAGAAAGCACAGCCAGTCTTTGAACTTTGCTCACTACTGCTGGTAGAACTCACTAATTCCTTTGCCTCTCCTGTAAGTGAGAGAGGAGATTCTGAAAAAGCTTTGGAGGCCCCATGGCTGGCTATTTTAGTGCTGGCCTCGAGTGGAGTGATGGATGACTTTCCAGCTGCCGAACAATGACAGGTCTGTTCACTCTCACTGAAGGAAAGAGTCACGCAGGAAACCAGTCTGTAAACTGCAGGGTGCAACTTCCTTTCTGCTGCTTTGCAAGGTCCTAAGCTTAGCAGTTTTGGTCATTCAGTGTTTTCATGACTAAATCCTCAAAGCTTGCATCTGAAACTTGTCTGTGCATGAAAACAAGACCTCTACAGCTTATGCCCAAATTTGTTTTCTTTATAATGAATTGTCCATCCTCTCTCTTTCATTCTCTGCTGAAACCCTTCTAAATTTTGTGTTGCATTGAGCTTAGCCCCTCAAATCAGAGTGATATGTGAGAATAATAAATGCTGGAAGATGCCTATGGGAATGCACTGAAAAGAGCCTTGGGGAGGCAGAGGAGAATGCTGTGCTAGGAAGAGGTAGTTATTATTTGAATAATGCAGATATAATTTGAAAATTCATTCTCCATGTAGTGTTGATCTGGGGGTAAGTCAGACCATATATCTCTTCATTGATCAGCATTCAATAATCATTCCTATATTTTTACTTGACTTTATAATTCCTACCTGTTCCTTTCAACAAGTCAAATGATAAGGAGTGCATTTTCTAAACAGTTGTGTTGTTTGTGTTATCTCTCCACTCACTCAGAACTATAACAGGATGTTTATCTACAGAAAAAACCCCTGTCTCTCATTTACTCTGCAAAGCACTCCACTGCCTTCACAGTAACTGTAGCTGCAATTATCATTGTTGGCATCCAGAGATAGTGATTTTTCTATTTACACTCCGTGCCTGGCCCTTGTGAAGTTTAATAAATGAAGTCAGCAGTTACATTATCATTTGATAGACTCATCACCTGATAGTAGCTGCTGAAATATGCAATAAATAAAGGTCCCAGAGGGAAGAAAAAAAGGATAGAAAAAAAAGTGGTTTATATTTTTTTGAAGGAATCACATTTTTTCTTTTACCCTATGTGAAGAAATTTAATTACAGTTTTTCTGTCTTTTTTTTTTTTTTTTTTTAATATTTACTTTCTTTTGCATTTTATGAGAAGCCACCTTCAGGAATTCATCAAAGCAAAATTTAACTCAGGATGTAGGACACAAAGGAAAAAACGTAGTAGGAGTAGTTGCCTGGCATTTTGCTGAGGTCTTCACTGGCAGTAGCTGGGTAGGGTTTGTGGTCTGTAGAGACACATTAATAGTGTGTCTCTCATTAATAGTGTGTCTCTCACAGCAACCTGCACTAGCAGGGCTGTTGTGGTGCTCCTTTGGTGGGCCTTAAAACCAACCTCTCCACAGAGCTGGAAACACCCCAGCCAGCTTAAGACAAAAGACTCAGCCTTAGCAGCAAACAGAACCAGATCCTCTGGAGACAACAAAGTCTTTGAAGTGGATAAGCCCTTTCTGTTGAGAAATCAACAGAAAAAAATCTCATTTCAGCACAGGGCTAAAGAATGTCTGAATTTTACAAATGATACCAAGTATTTTCCTTAATGGGTTTCTTCTCTTAGCCAGACAGCAAACACTGTCGT
Organism: Falcunculus frontatus; assembly: GCA_013398115.1. NCBI lineage: Eukaryota > Metazoa > Chordata > Aves > Passeriformes > Falcunculus > Falcunculus frontatus. The sequence continues at coordinate 3,486,704 of VZRV01005418.1, forward strand.
GACTAGTGGTGTTTTCCTGGTAATAAGTGCTGAGCGTAAACTCAGACTATTCACCACTAAGCAGAGATTAATACCCACCTACACACATGTATGTTTTCCTGGTACTCCTTTTGTTACATTTTTCAAGTAGACAAGTAACAAAGTCATTGACAGAGTTCAGCTCACTGGTTGTGTTTTAGGTTTTCTGCGGCAGGAGTTCAGAAAATACAAGTTCTAATCCCTGCAGAGTCTTAATGGGAAATGGACATAGGCTAGAGGGAAACTGGTGAAAAAAATGTTGATCTGTTTTACTATGAGCAACTGTAATGGCCCCAGCAAGTAGCAAAAGCACACACATTTAGAAGAAGTATTATGTATAGGCGCCACTGTTATTAAAGCCACTAATAATGAGGAAGCATGGAAAATGTTTGTGTAGTCTAATACAGAATAGGCTTGTCATAGCTGCTTGCACTTTGCCCTCTGTAACAGATACCTCCTGGAGATTCCTGGGTTGCTTGGCGAGATCTTCACAAAATTTTCATTTGTGGAGAAACACGGATAGATGTGTGTCCTTCCTCTCAGTCACCCCAACACCAGGAAGGGAGTTGGGGAGGATGTGGATTTGGATTTAATGTGATTTCGGCTCCTTCCCTTTTGAGACTTTATGTTTTACTTTTTCATGTTGTTAAGCATATCAAATCCTTTTTCCACTTCATAGTGAGAACTTATCCAATATTTTGCTCATTCTCTTTTCAGTCACAGGCAGCAGCAGCCTCTGCCTGAGAACAGGGTGCTTGGTTTTGAACCCAGGACCTCTTCTGCTGCAGGTGCTTCAGTTGGACAAGCTTTGCTTCTTCACTGCTCTGAGAATGAGCTGCAACTCTGGGCTTAAGCCAAAAATGATTGCTATAAACTCAATATTCATTGGCTTGGGGGGACTCAAAGGCCTTGATTAAACCATAAATCCTAGGAAAAATACTATGCCTTTTCCAAACAGCACACTCAGAGCTGGCCCCAAGACCATCTTTGCATTTGGGGCTAACAATAAATGAAGCAGTGACTGCCTGGCCCCTTGGTTTTTTCTTATTCTTAAAAGCGTTTAGGCATCTACCCTGCTAATTCTCAGTTACCCTTCCTTGTTCCTTCTTACCAAAACAACGCACCAGATGCCAGCGACTACAAACATGGCCTGTAATATAAATCTACACAAAATATTCATATTTATAGATAAGATGTATATGAAGATATAAAGTAAGAGTAAATATTTAAATGGTCCTGCTGGCATGGGCTTATCACAGCAATTTCCAGTCCGTGAACTATCTATGCTTTAATTTTTCTCTTTAATGAAATATAAAAAAAACATGGAAGGGCTCAGAAAATAAATAAAAAACGTGCAAATTCAGTGACCCATGGGAAAAATAAAATCAGTCTTAGATAATCAGAACTCAAAATACATTGTAATAATATTAATAATATAATCTAAGTCAAAATGTTCACAGATTTTGACAGAGCAAATTATGCTCAAAAATAAATGCTTCAATTAAATACCTTTTTTTTTGCTACGATGAAATCATGGTACAGTATCTTGTGGTCACTAAATAACTATTAAACATGTTTCTGTGTCGAATGGAGTGAGTTGTGTATTTTATTAAAGGGAACTGGGCTGTTCAGAAGAAGCAGTATAATTCTGAACAGTGGTCATACTGAATATTTTCAAAGTCACCAAAAATCTACAAGAGCCTCTAGTTTTTATTGAACGAATCTGTTCTTTTTTCTTTTACGAGTTTTCGATCAAGTCCATTTTGAAATATTGTCTACAGACACCTCCCTGTTCCAGAGAGAAATGGGCTTGCTGATGAAACAGTCATTTTCTGCCTTTGAACTGAAACTTATACATTATGGATGATCTGATTGAAAATTTTAACATGAAATCCTAGTCAGTTTTATATCAATACTAAAGCTGCCATTAAACTCAATAGGGTTAAAATTTCTATCTGGATCCTTGAGGGAAGTTTGGATCAGATTAGAATGTTAAATCTACCCCATTCTAAAAACAGATAGAAAAAAAGCTGAGAAGACACATGCCAGGAAATTCAAAGTTAACATAACTTTGATGCTTAACTCATCTTGGGAACCTTTATTTTTAGAACCATCCAAGATAAGAAAAAGATGGTGCCTGCTGAGCTTTAACAGGTTTTGTCATTTTGCATTGCAAAGTTACTTAGATCCTAGGATTTACATTATCTGTGAATATCAGTTCCAGGTTTCAAATTCTAAATACCATAGAGCAAGAAAAGCTGCTGAAATATCACCTGTCTTTATGGTGCTGAAACATGCCAGCGTTTTTCTGAGATATCAAAAGCAACTCAAACAATACACCAAATCCTAATCAACAGAAGTCATCATAGTTATTTTTTTTATTGCTCTCTACATCAGCTTGTTTTCATAACACTGACATTTCACTTTATGCAGGAACAGATGTATTTGTGACTATTTGCACTGAAATATCCAAACATTACAGTAAAGCAGCAATTTACAGTTGGCTGACTGTGTCTCATCTTTAGTAGACAATTAGTGAACAATGAAAAACTCATTATCTTCTTATTTCATTACAGCCAAGGAAGCAAACAATTAAATTTGGTGGTTTAAAAAAGATACAAACAAACAAAAAGCATCTTGACTTCCCAGAAAGAACAAAGTGCAAATAATTGCATCAACAGCACTTGAGTGAAATTTGTCAAAGGGGTGTGCTCTAAGATAGAGTTCACCTTAAATGCTTTTCTTTAGCTTTCATTTTTAGAGAATAATGGAGAAAAAACTTATACACTCACCACCAATAAGATGCTTATGTTATATAGGGAAGTAATATATACGTAAAATACACCTGTGAAAAATACACACATATGTAAAACATATCTAGGATTCTAGGCATCTTTGAACTGCTTTAAAATATAATTATTTTCTTTTTTCCTTTCCCACCTGGTTAGTGTTTGATCTCAACTATGAAACATGGATCATAGTTTCTGTCTTGACATGTCTAAATGTTGCTGACATATATTGACCAAATAAATGACCAAATGTTGCCTGAATCTCAAAAAACTCACATATACAGAAGTTTTCATACTGCAGAATTTCATGGAGATTAATTTTAGCACGGAAGTTTAACCAATTTTAACAGTTTTGAAATATGCAATTTCTCATATTTACTGTTTTTCCACTCATGTGTATGAGTTACTGAAAAGAAACAAATATAAAAGCCAGCTCAGTGAAATCTGGACATGTCACATATTAGTACACAGAAGTCAATTCTGTCTTTTCCTCTTATCTCTAGCTTTCCAGTAGTTATCATGTCCATCTTTCCATTGATAAAAATCAAACATCTAATTTTCACTGTCAGTATCTAGACATTCATGTTTTGCTTGTGAAATACAGCAACTGAGATGATTCGCAGATTCAGAGGTTAATCTGCACCAGCTCTTTATCAAATCTCAGTACTCTCCTTCACACTTTCTCATATGTCATAACTAGTGTAGCTTGAATTTAGAATCCACATGGTAGACAAACATCGATCCTTCTCATGCAATTCCATCAAAGTTGAATTGCACTAAGCTATCTGCTCTTATAGTCCAATGCTCTGGAATGTCTCATTTTTTTTTCCCCTTCCTTGTTTCTGTCTCATCTGAAAAAAAAAAAAAGGATTGATTATTTTCATGGGTTTCCTCCAGCTCAGAATCTTCTGTAGTATATTGAACAATACATGTCCTGAAGTCCTGATTTGTTGAAGGTTGTTTGATGTCACTGAAGCTACTTACATTGAACAGAGGCAAAAGGTACAAAGTTTCTGTAGTTTGCAGCATTGACATAGGACTTCCCTCTATGACTCAGGATGGTACAGGGAAAAGGATGTTCAAAAGCAAAAGGAGTTGTCAGTTCACTTACTTCATGTCGATGCTCATAAAGAACCAAGAAAGTTGTAGGGATCTAACTTTCTTTACTTCTCCCTTCACATCCTATGTCTTTCAGTTTTTATTTCACTGCTTAATATTGACTGATCCTGCTCCCTTGTTGCCCCTCAGCTTTCATGAACATTCTCTTTTAAAATGTTAATTCTATTATTTGAGGACATTTGCTTGTGGGTGGACATCTTGCTAGTATTTTCTTAGGCAAAAGATGATGTAGGCTCCTTTAATTCCATTTTATCTTTCTCCCTCACTTTTCCCCTATTCTTGTAACATCAGCAGCAAAGACTGAATGTTACATTTCGTTATGTCATTTTTATTTAATATTCAACCTGACTAAATATAAAAAAATCACATCATACTCCCACTTAGGGGTTATAAAGCACTAAGTTCTCAGGTGAAAGGAGATACAGAAAGGTAAAAGATGCTAATACTGAGTCTCACAGTAAAAGCCACATCATTCTTTAGTACATAAAGTGAGCATGTCTAGGTGAAGACCTAAGAAAAAATCAAGGCAAGCATCTAATTTCATTTACTTTTCCCCATGGTACTCAGAGGAGAGAGCTAGCATTGGGAAGGTGTGTCCTTCTGTGTATTCCACAAGGAATAAATCTTCCTCTCTCAGTGCCTGTGGATATAGAGGGAAGACAGACAACCCTTTCTCTGCCGTGATTATTGGCAGAGAATGGCTGATTAGCTTCAACTGGGTGCCCAGCTTTCTGGGAACAGTAGATTAGGTGAGGTGAATCCTTACTTGGTGATGAAAGAGCAAATATAAATTTAGGAGGACACACCATGACTCTTCCCCATCTGGAAAAAAAACAGATGGTTGCACAGGGTAGTTTTTGATAGCAAAACACATATATCAGGTTTACATGGTACTGAGGAGAACAGACTGGATGAACTCGTGAGATCTCTTCCTTATCTCTGGACTCCATGCTTTTTTTTCCTGAGTGACAAAAAGCCAACAGCAATTGTTTTGAAGACAGGTAGAAACATCAGAGCAAAAGCTAATGAAAATTGCACTGATTAGAGCTGTTCAGAATCCCCGTTCCATGGGAAAGGATGATATTCTGACATATGTTTTCTTTGCAAAATGGGATGAGAAGGCTCTAAATATCAGCAATTTTCAGGGTAATATTTCTTCAGGAATGCTGCAATGAAGAAAAATTATTTCATTTTGAAATAGCTATATTTTTAGCATTTGAAAACAACATTTGAAACATTTTCTCTTAGTTTCAGGTTTTCACATTTAACATCCATATTTTTGTACATATATATATATGTCTGTATATGTGTATTTAATGTTGACTATTTCCTTTTAGAAGAAAATAATAATTTCAAAAATTCCAGCATTTTTCCAGAAAACTGCTTTGGTCACTACATGTGGTCAGTCACAGTAAGAGCACACCATCCCATGTCCTAAAGGACATATGGACTGTCCAGTCCCATGACAGAAAGAGAGCTGCTTAAAACAGAAATCTACAGGAAACAATTCACAGTTTGGTTGTGAAATCCCTCTTTGTAGTGACTACATATCACCATCTTTCATTTACTGACATAGGACAGGGAATAATCCAATCAATACCTCACATAAAAACTTGCTAGAAATTATCATTGATAGCAAAACAAATGCAAATAGCAATTTTATTCATACTGTGTACTCCTAGCACTTTCATGGTTCATTATACTAAAATAAACAACCTTTTATTTCAATACAGAGGTACAGATATATTTATCTTCAAGGTGCACTTGAAAAACGCTTTTAAATCTTAAATACAATCCAGTGTTTAAAAACCCCAATGTAAATAGACAGCATTATTAAGACAATAATGTTCTTTTTAAATTGTTTAAAACAAGTCTTTCAAGTGTTACTTATGAGAGGAGGAAGTTTTATAGGTCTCTGTGGTAACATTAGGTACAAGTTAAGGCTGAAAGACCTCCATATGCACATATATGCAATTTAGGAAATTGTGGCACCTTTCCAGAATTCATTTATTTGCTGTGCTCTGAGACATAAAACCCATATTTTGTTTTATAAGTGGTATGTAGCTTTTTGAAATGATCAAGAATATTGTTTCTAGATTTCTGTCTAAAGCTCCTCTCTGAAGCTAAATTCTGGTGTGAATATATAAAAAACTACCGAAGTAAAACTTTGAAAAAACATTTAGGATATTAATAGAAGTTAAGGATCCACTTTCATAATAAGTATTTTCAGGGTCTGAAATCATTGCATCAGTATTATTTTTACTTGCTTGAGTTTAAAGAACACAGAAAATACTTTTTAAGCTTCCTGGCTTTATGTCTGCCTTGTTTATTTGGAGCCTGAGTATTTTAGTATATGCCGTTTCTGGCTCTGTTTAATACCTAGGGCACCAATGGCCCCCTTGGCTCAGGCCACTGGCTGCAAATGCAAAAGAATGTCATTAAAAATACAGCAGGAAATCAATTTGGTGACTTTACATTGGTTCATAATGGACATTTTTGCCTCGAACTGTGGATTATGCCAGAATGTTTCTGAACAAAAGAACATCCTGTGAAACCCAAATTGTAACTGATCCAAAGCCTATAAATGGCAATTAAAAAATGTTACTGTTTTTATTGGGATTTCAACTCACACCTCCGTGCCTGAACCCTCACAACTAGACTAGTTTGGGATTTCTTTTATTTCAGTTGCAAAAGAAAAATCCTATATTTCAAAAATGGTAATTTGAAAGAAATGGGCAACAAATTTTAGTATCATGAAAGAGTTCTACACAGTAATATACAGGTTTTAAATTGCTATAGGGGGTTGCCAATTTATTTAATTCAAAAAAGCCATGAGGTGGCAGACTGTTATTGCCTCTCCTTGAAGGAAAGTATTAACTTGCATTGTGACAATGTAAAGAAAGCACCACGAAGTAATACCCTGTACCCTTTTCCAGATATTTTTTATTTCACATGTACAATGTGGGAGTGGATTTGCTGGATACATGTTTCCCCCAGCACACCATTTCAGCATCCAGCTCTGACTGGAGAACTAAGATGACATAAATATCATAGCAGACATCTCTGTTGTTCGACAGACCTGAAGGGTTTGCAGTGACTCTCAGTGGCTCAAAGCACTTATTCAAAAGAACAAAAAATTATGACAGATACCATCACAAATGGTTCTGACTTGTGGAAGTGTGTTTTGCCAGGAACCTCTGCCTAATAGTGTTCAGATTCTTTAAAATATTTGGATGCTAATCAAGAGCGCATTGCCAAAATAAATGGGCATTTTCTTGCTTTATCATTCTGATTCTACAGAAAATATGAAATAATTTCCTGTATTATTTCCTTGACATTGATTTGCTAAGAGTTGAATAAGAGTACACTAGGCCTGTAAGAAAAGTAATTTTGTTGAAAGAACATGAAGAGAAGAAAAATTCCTTCAATAACTGCTGGGAGCTTAGGAGAAAACAGAGGCCTGTACATTTTAGCACTGAAAGTCCTTCTGCTATGACTGTGCAGTTGAACTGGCAGTCACAGATTGGGATGTCCTATCCCATTCTACAGCGAATGGTCTGTGAGTGCTCTACCAGCACTCACATGGATCATATGCATTGTGAAAACTGGTTTTTCCCTAACTACGCCACTCATCCAAAGTAGCATCCTTCCTGCAGCCAAGCTTAAACAAATCAAGCCCCACATTCTTCTCACTCATCTACAGTGAAGTCATCTGTGTCATGATCTGTGCTTTCCTAAAATCAAAGGAAGTTTTGCTTCAAAGATGGATGCACCACACTAAGGAAATCCTCTTGAAGTGGAGGGCAATACTGCAATTTTGTGCAAGGACAATGAGTCTTTGTTTTGCTCAAAGAAAAGTTATCCCTTAATAAGATCAATGACAAGCAAGATTAATCATGTATATACATGCACACTGCTTGGAATCCAGGGAGCCAGGTTGAAACGCTTTTCTGTAGACATTATGTGAATGCTGGAACATATGCCTGATCTCTGGCAGAGTGTTAGGATGGAGGGCTATCACAGGTTACTGCGTCTTCACCACTGCGTGAAAATAAAGATTTTATAGGATATTATTTACACAAAATGTCTCAGCTGTCAGCCCTGCAGACCAAAGCCTGCTCCACAACGGAGGGCATGCTTTACATAGTCTGTGTTGATGAAATACTTCCTCTTCTGCTGTGTCAGCCATGTTAGGCATAGAAGGACTTTACCTATCGGCATGATCCTCAGCCTGGTCCCAGCATCAACCTCTGCACAGAGACAAGGGCTTAGTGCATGAGCTGTGCTGGGGCTTTGCTCTGAGATCAGAGTCAAAAGTCTCTGCTTAGTATTGCTACATGCAGATTTGAGGAATGCACAATGAGAGAAAGATTGTAGAAAAATCTAAATGAAGTATCTTAGTTAACACCACAGATTGAAAAAGGCTAGCCACGAAAATTAATTTCCTTCTTTTTCTGCATGTATAAAGATAGTACCTCTGAAATACCATATGTAGGAATGCCACAGAAATAACTGAGTGCCTTTGGTTGTTTATATATAAGCAAGAATTTCAGATTTTATTTTATGTTATTTACTATTTGGTTGTCTTGCTTTAACTTTTTTAGCATTCATTTTCATGCCAAAATAAAAAGATGAACTGAAGAAGATAACACACAGTAGTAATAAGAATTATATTTTCTTTACTTTGTAATACAGATTTTAGTTCTGTCTGTAGCACTTTAGATCCCACGTGAGTGGATATTGCTAATCGTCTCTGCAATCTGATTTGTGGTCTGGGAGTCAAACAAGCCAGGACAAATAATAAGAAACCCACAATCCAGCACCAAACAAGGACTACAGATGTAATTCTCTTACCAATCAGAAGTGCAACCATAGAAGCCCATATACAGAGAAGCACTGCCACTCTCTCTGCTATAAATCCAGGGATTCTGTGATACAATCCTTATTGGTAATGATAGCCATTTCCCTTTCCTATGTACGCTGGCAATTGCAGAATTCCTGCCCTGGGTTGCTGATAGCAGTGGATAGACTCGTTCAGATGCAATTAGAACTGACCTAAATTTTCACCCCAGACCTGAAATGCATTGTTATCCATAGCTGGAAGGCTTATGATATTTTCTTTATTTTTCTTTTTTCCAAGTGTTTCCAAGTGGTTCAGAAAAAAAAAAAAACCCAAACCAAAACCAGCAAACACTGAAAACCTCAGAAGGGAATAAGCGAGCAAAAAATGCCAGATTTCCAAGATTTCACATGTTTAATCTGAAGACATTTTTACAAGAAAATTCAGAATAAAATTCACCTATCTCTATTTGGAGAGCTACAGTTATTTTTAAATGAATGAATTTATAAATATTTCTTTTAAACAATAAAATCTGTAACAGTCAGTTTTGTAGTAGCTGATAAGTTTTGTGTTAGGTGTTTCTGGAAATCCAAAGACTGTCTCTAGGAACAAAATGATTGAGAATCCAGCTGTTCCAATATAGGATCTGAAAGCAATACTTTGCAAAAATGCTTATTGTCAGCTGTTAGGCACCTATTTTTAGAAGCGAACATTGCTACCAAAGGTTGTTCTCATTCCCAACATTCCCCTGCCTAAGGGTATGCTCATTCCACATTCCCAAGGTATGTTTGCAGCTCAGGTAGTTATATTTTCTTTAGATCTAATTTAGCAAGTGCAGGTAGGAAAAAAATGAAAAAAGTGCACAGAGTCTGAAAGTCAGCACGGGGATTCTGGGTACTTGCTTGGCTTGGCCCCACACCCCACTGCTGCACTGCCACGGCTACTGCTGCAAACTAAATGGTGAAACCTTAAGTGTCCTGTAATTGTAATGCTGAACTGCAGAGTAGGTAGGCACCTACATCTCTCTCTCTCTCCCTGGCAGAACCTATGAGTGATAGTGTTCCTCTGCTTCAATCAGAACCAGAGATTTGCGGTTGTGGGTGGACTGAATAGCCAAGAAAACCACTCAAAGTGTATTATTTCATAATATTTTGGCTCACCAACTTGAGCCATAGGGCATCAAAGTATCCAAACAGCAGCTGAAATGTGAAATGCTGCAGTTTCTTCCTAAATGAGTTGTACTGATGGACAGATCACATAATGACTTTTTGCTTTAGCTGTGATTTTAAAGAATGGTTTCTCAAAGTCGAGCAAGGAGCAGTGATCTTGCCTAAGATGGATGTGAAAACAAGATTGGATTCAAGATCCTGTCCCTACAAATAGCTGCAGAGAACACCAGCAAGAGAAGAGCTTGAGAGGGAAGGGGAATTTCACATTTGTTCTGCATCCTCCCATTTCCTCTCCTCTTCTGTTAAGTGGATATCCTTCCCTGAACTTGGTGCCTTGAAGCTTTTTTTGGACACTGCTCTGATTTTGATAGGGAGAGCCAAGAGCCCAGTACTGTCAGGAAGGTTTCCTCCCACACACTACTAACAGATGTTGCTTCCTGTCTTTCCACTGAAAGGTGCACACTATGACTGTGGAGCTCATGTTCTGGCTCAGCACTTTTTTTATAACATGGTGCTGCTAAAAGCTCTGTGAGGCACCACTGGAAATAGGGAGATCTCACTGTTCCATTTCTCCCTTCATGTTCCCAGGCCAACTTATCAAGCAGGTCAGGATTTTCCTGAAAGCCAGGAAACTTTTCCTCTGAAAGCCACTAGATGACCCAGAGCTAATTCCTGACTTCTCCTTCTCATGCTTCATGGCTCACTATTGTTAATTTAGACTGTTACATTTCAAAAGCATTAGTTAGCTCTTGATTATATTTCATTCCTGGGGCAGAGCCACAACTCGTGGTTAGTTAGGACCTGAAAGCATTGCTCTAATTAACGCTCCAGCTGTGCAGAAGGGTGCTTTCCTAGGGATGGAGGGAGGCCGATGGCTTTTGTGGAAAGAGATCTGATGTGTTCTTCCAGAGGCAAAAGCTTGTATTAAGTACCTTTTGAAATGAAGTGTCTCCTTCTCTCCAGGTTCCCCCCTCTTTTCATGCACTGCCAGGTGCTCTTCTGTGCTTCGGTGCTGAGTCACGCAGCCTCTGCCTACTCCAGAGTGCCAAGTGCCACCATCTGAAAAAATGACATGTCACAGTTGGACTGAAGATGTATCCAGGTTTTTTGAGAAACGTAGGAGACGGGAATTTTATAGCCCAGCCTGGTATTTATAATTCTAACTTGATTCCTAAGAAAAGGAAATGCCTGCCTCGAAAACTCTGGCTTTCCTGAGCGGTTACTGGAAATGCGAGCGTAGCTGCAGTGGAAAGGAAGGATATTTCCTGTGTTAGTAATTGACTTGGGAAATCTGCACTGTATTCCTGTCTGGAATCAAGCCCCTAGTGTTACCCTAGACAAGTCATTCAGCCTCTCAGTGGGTCTGCTCCATATCTGTGAAATGGTTTCCCAAATATATCCTGTCTTTTTAGTCTGTTTTGGCCATTTACACTGGCAGCCCCTCAGTAGGAAGCCAGGCTATGGCTTATTATTAGCTCAGCACCTAGCCCAGCTGACCATTATTTCTTGCTTCTATCTGGTACTGCAGCATAAAGCAATAATTATGTGCCTATTCCAAAGCTGTATTAAAATGGTGTCTTAAAAAATGAGTACTGTAAGGGCTCCTTGAGGATTTAAAGCGTGCCCCTTTGTGGAAATGCATCAAGATGCTGCCTTAAGAGTATCTTTTATTCCTAGAAGACTGCTGTTTTCTTTCACACAGAGAATGAAATGAGCTTTGAGAATGACCCAACTGATCAATATTTTTTCCAGCCATTGAATCAGTGGATGTTGATTTTGTCTTTTATTTTCTTCTCTCCTTATCCCCCCTCCCCAAAGTCTAACCTGAGCTTGCAAAGAATGAGTGATTGATCTCTCCGTACAATTACAGTGTTCTAGGGAACTCTTCAGCAAAACATTAAATTCCTCCAAAAAACATGAATTAAATAATTTAAGCATTATACTCCTTAGCATCAGTGGAGGCAAAACTAATTTCCATATAAGAGAGAGAGTTTATGGCATAATGAGAGCTACAGAGCAAGTCCTTCTGCAGTGGGGCAGTAAGGTGGGAATAGGTGCTCCTTTATGTGATACAGAAGCTGGCTGCACAGCACTTTATGGAAATTAAACATCCTGCTTAGAATGAAACCTAAGTCACTTTTGCTTTAGCTGTGGTGTGGTTTCTTATGAGAATTTACATCTTTCTTTACAGGTCACTTGTACTCTGAGCATACCACACTCTACTTCCTAGTCTCTATTTTGAGAAACACAGGAAGACATTATTTTATATTATATGCTTCAATCTCTCCTGTCATCCCTGCTTTGCTGAAGGAAGGATTAGTAGATAATATCACTGATTTCTGGAACTCTCCATTTAACTGAATAGGAAGTTTTTTTCTTCAAGGCACTCTATCAGTCTCTGCAAACTAACATAGATTGTGATTACTCTTACTTGATGCTTTGGAGATTTTTGACCTCATAACAACTTTGACTTTTTTTGTTTATTTAATTTAATTTATTTATTTTATCTTTTTCATCTAATGACGATTGAAGAGAACTATCAATGTGAAAATTGGCATTTTTCCCTTCCCCCTCATTCATCCAGGCAGTTGTTTCATCTTCTAATAATCTTAGTAAGTAAAAGTCCCAAACATTTATAATCATCATCTCCTTTCTCTAGATCTGTTATTTTACCCCTTGCATGTGCCTTTTCTTTCCATTTGATTACTCTTTTCACTACATAGGTCATCCATTTGCTTCTTCCCCCCCCTCCCCCCCAACATATTTATTGCTGGGTAGCTCACAGCCCTTTGGGTATACATTAATTTACCAAGGAACACTCTCCATTTCTCCTCTGTGTCCTTTACCTCTGTTGCCTCATTCCATTGATTTCAGTGAACACTTCTTGCATGTCTACACAAATTGTCTCTGCTGAAATTCAGTGTCTTTATTTATTGGGGTTTTTTTGTTCTTTTTATGGCCCCTATTACCTATACCATACATTCTCCTCCTTTCATCTACCATCAATTTGTGTTACAGTCAGCTAATCTTGAATTGCCTCCCTCCCGCAATTCTTTTTGATCATTTACACACTGCATTTTATATAGGAAAAAAAACCTCCAAGAAGCTACCTACCAACTACTGGCTCTCTTTCCGTAGTAGCAGGATTGGTTTGAAAATGTCATACCAATTTTTTAATTAAAAAAAAATGTTATGTGTTTTCAGAATGCATAAATTTCATTTAGGAAGTTTTGGTTTTCTCTTAGAAAAATAAAATTCTTTTGAGACAGTTTACAAACACACAAAAAATCAGTCTACAATGGGAAATATAAACAAAATAATCTCAACATTGTGGGAAAAATAAATCAATTTCCTGACCAATTCACTCTCCTTAAACATAAGCTACATTTTCCTGAAGAATTCAATACATCCTTTTTGAGAATATTTTTAGTTATTTTTGCAGATTTTCAGGTAACATAAAAGTAATTTCCAGGGAAGATCCTGGACTGGTGAGAATCTGTTCTGTTAAATATATTGAGGTTTTTGCTTGGGGAGGTCTGGCCTGTGATAATCCTAGCTGTGAATCTTATAATTTTAGGTTAGACTGATTTTGATATTCTGTCTCATCTGATATAAATGCAACCTTTGGCTGTAAGGTAGAAAATAAAAGAAATAGCCATGATGTCTAGAGATGAAACTCCTAACTGAAGCTTTCTACATGTTTGTGAAGTTCCACTATTACTGGAGTTCTTTCTTCAGATCTGGATGAACTGTCAGATGATAAAACAAATTACTCTGTCATGGATTCTGTTGCCCATCTTGGTGTCTGGCTATTGACAGACAGGACATAATTTATCATCAGCAAGGATTGGTGAGATGAGATGTTTCTAAGGAACTCAATTGATTTCATGCTCATGGAGTTTTACATTATGTGGTGGTTCAGCTTCCTAGCTGTTCTTCCTTCCACTAAAATGGTGTTACTTTGTGCTATCACTTTGGATCGTAACTCTGGACTTGTGTTCCAGAATTGTATTTGGTTTACCCAGAGTTATCATGACTTTGCACACCTGGAAGAAATCAAAGCTCTGCTCCTGGGCCTGTGGTGAGGGAGGTAGTTCTTAATTCAGAGGGTAGGGAGAAGCACTCAGATCCAAAGAGATGGGCCTCCAGCAAATCCACACAGGTAGAAATGGGCAACCCTCTCTCTTGCCTTCTTGAATAAATTAGTCACCTTGTTCAGCCTCTCTGATGCCCCTTTCCAGTTGATTGTTGTTTCTTCCACTGCTTATCCATGAACTCTGCTTGGTTGAATTTTCTCTGCGTCCTAGCTACAGAGAGTTGATCACTTTAGTTGTATTTTCTGTTTGCCAGCTTTTGAGTAGATTCTCACTGCAGCTGTATATATCTTCTCTCTTGCTCTTTGCTTGTGTATGGGCTCTCCTAAGGACACTCTGTATTCATTATGAGCTAGAGCTACCCGCACTGTAACTCTCAATTCTCCAAAGCCCAGATGTATGACTCAGGCTTCTGAAATAAGTGAGACAGACCTAGGGCAAGGTACATAGTAAAAATAGCAGTGGGAATGATGTGAGATTATTAGATACATATATTTTTTTTAATTAGAGATGGTCCCAAACCAAATCAGTCATTCCCAATGCACTGAGGTGTTGGGCTAGTTTGATATGAGATCTGGGTATGAACTTTGCAGTTCAGCCTCACCTCTAATTTTAATATTTATACAGTTTTCTATAAACTCACCTCTGAAGGTCAAAACTGAGAGCCAGTTATCTAAGCAGTGTAGGATTTTACAGCCATCTTTTGTGGAGCACCAAACAGCTCTATGGTAAAAATGATCACTGTGTTTCATCTAGCTCATTAAACCAATGAGAGTTTTTAATATGAGCCTCCTATTGTGCTACAGTAACACTGTGAGATACTCAGATGAAGAGGCAGCACCAACTGCCCACTGAGTCCCACAAATCCGTACATCCAGTTGTGACTTAGAGTCGTAATGAAACTTTAATTTTCTTGTTTGTCCTGCCTGTGTTAGCAAAAAAAATTGGAGTGGAACAGGGGTGAAAATAGGAAAGAAAAAGAGCGTGCTCGGTGTGAAATGTGAATAAAAAGCAGAGGAAGGTGACCCGGATTTAGACTATTCATGCTAAAATAGATATTCGGGTGGAATATTGTGTCCTTTCACTTTCCTGCGTTACAAAGGTGGTATCCAGCATCTGGAATAGCTAGGAGTGGTGCACTGCTTGCAGCTGACTGGGCTGCAATAAAAAATTAATCAAGTAGCAGTCTCTTTTCTGCTATACTTCCCAGTCCCTGCCGAGGCCGCTTGTCTTCACTTACTTATTCCTTGAACACATTAGGATGTGTCCAGGCTCTGCCGCAACATGTAGAATAAAAAGTCTTTCTAGGAACTTATTTGCAGATGTATTTGTTGTCCTTCTGGGGCTGTCTGTGGTTAGAGACAACTAGAGGAGCAGGCCTATGCTCTGGATGTCAGAAAGGTGTTACAGGATTTTTCACCCAAAATTGCTGCAGGCAGAATTCCTTTGCTTGAATGATTGAGCACGACTTTAAGTTTGAAAAAGGAAAGAATGTGGTGGGAAAGCAAACTTCAAAGCCAGAAGCTCAGCTGAATCGGTTTGATTAGGAAATACTGCTTTCAGGCTTTGGTGCCTTGTAGATGACCTGAAACTTGACTCAAGTAATCAATTTAGACCTCACTGTGGCTTCTGCTGTTTCTTTTATTTGTATGTGGTGAACCTACACCCGTTTTTGTCAGAAGCTATTCAAAAGATGAACATGCTGAAGATTTTGAGTCATTATGTTTTCCTATCCATAAATGTAAGAGAAGTGCTTTCAAAAGACTCTGTAACCTTCTCTATGCCCTTCTATCAAGATTTTCAAATTATTTTGCAAGTATCACTATGAGGCAGTGGCGTGAAACCATGATATTCTTATTTAGTTAAAACACCTTTTGCAGAGTGAAGGCTTCAGCACATGGACCATTAATTTTATGTAATGTCTCTGACATTTTATGACTTAGTGATGAGGTTTCAGTTTGCTTTCACTTTCTGTGTGCAGGCGTATTTAAATTTGTGAACTATTTGTATGTACCGCTATTTGTATGTGTGTATTTGTGCATACACCTGAAATGTGTATGTGAGCATCCATGAGCACACATTTTCACAACTCCACTAGAATGTTCAGTAGATTTCAAAAAATATGGTACTTCAAGCAACATTTCTACACTTCATTTAATATCAATATTTTTCAAATCCCATTTTTAAAACACCCTCTCTTCTTTGCTTTTACTTTTCAATTCCCCTGTCCACCTAATACTGTCTTTATAAATTGTGCACATGTTTTAATATGCCCACCTTGTGGTGTATTCCCAGGACTCCTGTCTGTGCTTTACAGCAGAGACTGCTATTTGCTCTGTGTTATTTAAGGACTCTGAGGTCTGTGCAGCAGGAGAGATTGCAGTTCTCTTAAGAAGTGCATGCTTTTGTCAGCTGAGATCACCATTGTCTTAGAGAATGAAGAGAAGAAAAATATGGTAGAAATAATTAGTATAACCAAAAAGTAATTTTTTCCATAGCCTGTTTACTGTGTAAGGAGGTTCTTGTTAGGGGAAGTGCCTCCAGATGAGAATTTTATTCTGAAGCCTTTTCAGCTGAGCACTGTAATGGTTCTGTTAATTGAAATCCAGTGGGACAAGGACTGTATAATATTTCACTTGAAATTTAGAAATAAAATAAGTTTCGAAAGTTTGGATGCACTGTTAAACAAGTTTGTTTGGCTTGCTGCAAACAGAGATTTCCATTTTCCTCTGACTGTATATAACACATGCATACTGCTTGTTGGTGTTTTGCCTTTTGCATAGGTCAACCAAACTTCTGCATGCCAGGTCATACGTATATAAAGTCTGGCTATATGGCTAGGAACCCAGCCCTTTGGTTTATACAGTAATCCAGCATTGAAAGTAAATAAAATAACTGCAGTGCCTTACATCTGTAACTTACAGGACTTCAGAGGCTTTTTCAGCCAAAAGTGTGTAAGTTCACTGTACACAATTGCACCAGCTACATCCACAAAAGAATGGAAGGCATGTTTGTGATGATTTGTTGTAAATAAACAAGGTTTTATTGCTATGTTGCATTTTTGTGGGCAACACAGCAAAATGCATTTGTTGTTATTAAAGGGTCAAACCAAGCCATTATTCTTCTGGTGTATTCCACTTTTTTTTTTCTTCTTTTTTGTAGGAAATAGTTGTAAAAACTTGAAAATTCTTGAGCAAGCTCTGAGGTGAAGTGGGGTCTTACTTATGATGACACAGCAGAAATCATTCCCTTACAATATTTTCATTTGCACCACTGTCACACCAGCATGAGAAATGTATGATTCCTATTGTTGTAAAAAAGACAATTAATTCAGCCAAACCTGCAACAAATAATTACCTTTTTAACAGTTTCAGTGAGGCGAGAACATCTTAGCATCCCTAGACTCAAACCTTGATATTATCATCCGTGGCTTGCTCAATAATTTTCACAAATTAAAATAGATTGGAGGATTAAACATTCGAGTCACAACAATTCAATCAGAATAATTTATTTATGAATCATTCAAAACACTCAGTGTATATTTTCCCATCTCTTTCCTTGCATGCACTTTGAGCCTTCTGGTATAGTAAACACTGCATGTATTATCACTTAGTGCAGAGGAATTTGCAGTGACTTAGTAAGGAAAGTGAGGGTATCTTTCACTTTACCTCTCAAAAAAAGTTGCGCACTATTTAAAGTGCATGTTAATTGTATGTGAAGTGAAGCAAAAGTTGACGTGCGTACAGCGAAAATGCGTGGCCATTCCAGGATGTTTGAATTCATGTCAACTATTCTTTTCTTGTGGTTTATTTTAAGTTTATTGCAATGAATATCCATATATATGGCCTCTCAAACCATCATCTATCTTTTTGCCTATCAAAAACCTCTCCTGATTATCTACCAATCCTTTTCTTGATGTCCTTGGGTGACAAGAACAAATCATGGTATTAAAAAAACCCCTTTGATGCCTGAGCTAGTTCTACCCTCTTCAGGCCAAAGTCTAGCAGTCACTGTAAATCCTTCAGACTGAGATTCCTGCTCTGCCTGCTCTGTGGATCACCTGCCTCCCGTGGATGATGAGTGGGTTCTCTCCATTACACTGTCAATTGATTTATTTCTGTTGCAACCACATTCCCATCCTCAATTCCTGATATGTTATAAACTTTACAAGTTTATCCCTAATCATTCAGTTCTGGATCAAACCAATCTTCAGAAACAGGGAAAGGAAGGGGCTGTCTCCCAGGCATGGGTTTATGGATATGTTGCTGGAAAGTAGCACTGATGGCAGTGATTTCTGACCTCAGCTATTCTGTGTTCCTGTTCCTACATATCCTCATTTGTTGTGCCACAGCAGCTTTGTATGGGACTGGGCGGAGAAGTAAATCCTGGAATTGACCCAACATAAAACTAAAACTTAAAAAAAAAAAAAAGATGAGTATTTTTAAGGTGGATAAGCATTTGAGACTTGTTTCTTGCCAGCATCCAAAAACATCTATTTAATATATACAATAGTATAAAGAATGGGTGGTGCAGGGGTGAGCATAGATGTGTATGAAGTTGGAGAGGAGGCAGCACAGGATGAGTGTCAAATGCTCTTATGAAAAATGTCCTTGGAATCATGACTTTACATAAAAAGAAGCAAAAGTATAGCCCTCTGCAAAAGCCTTTAAAAAGGGGTCACTAAACACGCAATGGAAGGAGGAAACTAGATGAGGAGAAGAAACTTGAGCAAGATGAGGAACTATGGATCAGAAAAGATATTACGGTACAAAAGAAACTTTTCAATTGAGATCTTGCTTTGCTTTCTCCATTTCTAGTCTTCTAAGCTTATGAACTGATTTCTGTATTCATCCCATTTTAAAAAAATAATCAGCATGTCCTCCAAGCTATATATTTAATTAAAATTGTGAAAACATCAAGAAAGAGGTGTTGGGATATTGCAACAGGTCAGTTTCCATCTACTTCTTGCCCATGAATGGAAGCAGTGTCCCATTACTGCTGTGCTGTTATGGGGCTCTTCCTCCAGAGCCTTTCCAGAGACCTGTTATGCATTTTATTCCTCAGTCTCAGTGCTGCGTTCTCAAGATTCGGGTCAGACCTGTCCTTTAAATGCAGTACATTTTATTTGTATTACATGCATACAAATATACATATATGAAATAGTGTATTTAGAGAGAGAGAGATCAAAGATTTGCTGAACACATTACTCAGGACGTTATGAAACTGGCCCTGCTTTAAGCAGGGTGGAGTGTGTTGAGATGACCTCCAGTGCTAGATATAAAATGAAATTAATTTACTTAGAGAATGATTTTGTTTGAAATATACATATGTGTATGATACACATTATAAATATAAACACACACATCTCTCTATCTGCATTAGAGTTTTAGCTGTTTGAAAATACCCAGTGCCCAAACTGAACTAGAAACTTGCACTTCAAAGCTGTACAAGGGGATGATACATAACTGTCTGTTCACCTCACAGCTGAGGTCTTCATTAAACACACACAGGTCTTAACACATAGTTACATTAGTCTGAAGAGACAGGTTGTAGTCTAGTACTTCCTGATTTAAAAGGTTTACAGTGACTTTTCTGTTCGATTTCTTTGAATGCTTGCTACCTGCCCTCACCCAGCTCTTTTAGATCTTCAGCTGATAGATACGTTTCAAGGAGGAATGAATTTTACATTGAGAGCAAGAACTGCTTAAGTTGATAATGACTGCATTGATCACAGCAGCTGAATAACATATTTACAGCTGTTCAGGCATTGATAGTTCCTTGCCTTTGTATGAAACCATAGTGTTTATGGACAAGCAAGTTTTGAGCTATTGGTCCTTGATTCAGATTTCATTTCCCACGAGCACCAAACTGGCGTATCCCTGTTGGTTGTAACAGATTTTTTCCGTGTTTACCTCTGTGTGTAAGGGGCCAATCTATCCTTTGTGATTTTTATGGCTGCCATATATTAATGTGTGCTGTATCTAGCTTGTCATTTTCTTTATCCTTTGCTCTCTGGGTTTGTGAGTTACATCTCTGCATAAAATGTCATCATATAACATTGTGCTTTAAAAAGCCTGTTACTTATTAAGAATGTGAGTTTACGCTGCTGGAGACATTTTATTTTCCCACCAGGAAAATGAAAATGTCATTGAGGTCTAACCAGACCCCTGAGCTTTTCAGGTAGAAGAAAATTGTTTTTAGGATTCCCTGCAGGACCCGGTAGCCTTTGTGCACATACTGTATGTCTGAAATACAATTTTCCTCTCATTTATCTCCCTCCTCTCTTCCTAAAGAAGCAATGACACGATATTGCACCTTAAGGTTCCCAGTTCCTCTGTATTACTTTACTTGTTGAAAGATGTGACACTGGAGCTATGTAATTATCCTGGCAGGAGTCATCTCTACACTTTTAGCTGCTGCTCTAAGAGCAGGATTGCAACCTGAGGCACAGCCCTGAGCAAGGGATCATGCATAAAATGTTCCAATTTCCCGTCCTTCTCTTAGAGTAACTCAGAGGCAGTTTAGAAACATGCCAACATTTTCCCTCTCTGCCCCACTTAGATCATATCTGGTTCTCTACAACCAGCTGTGTTGGGGTGCAGATCCCTTCCAGGACTCTACCACTGACTCTTTTCCTTCTTCATGCTGTGTAAGCCTGGAAACGGAATTACTTTCGAGACTCGCTTCACCCATCATCCACAAGGTTATTCTTCAAGTCTCTGCTCTTAGGCCACCGTGCTTCAAGTTCTGCACTCCTCTGGCAGGAAGGCAGCGTTTGACAATTCACTACTGAGCTTTGGTATATTCTTATGCTCAGGAGGCCGAAAATGGCCAGAGAGGAAGCTGTTGCATCCACTAGATAATATTCTGAACTTGAATACTACCCTTGCTCCAGCTAAAATAAAAAATACACATGAGGCTTTCAAAAGTCACTGTGAAAGCTGTGGAGCTTTCAAATGCACAGTTCTTTGGAACCTTCTCTGTCTTGGGTCAGAAGACCTGACTTGGAGAGGAAAGCCCATGACTTATTTTTCTTTGCCTATTGCTGTCCGTGAGATAAGATACTCGCTGCAGTGATAGATCTCTTGGCAACACAAGGATGCTTGGATTTGTCAGCCAAAGAGGAAGAAGTGCTGCTGTGGTCCTGCCCAATCACTTAGCAGCATTTAAAGCTTTTTCGAAAATGCTATTGAAGGGATGAGCCAGAATTGCTGTATCTGCACTGGGGCTTCCTGTTCTTCAAGGATGGAAATGAAGTGGAGCCAGTGGACACTGTAAGTCAGATGGTCCCTTCTACAACTGAGTGGTTCTTCTGAGAATGTCTTCCACAAAAGCTGGCAACATTTCACTTTATAAAGACTATATCATGGGAATGGAGAAATGACTCACAGGCATCTTTCTTCAACACTGCTGAGAACCTATCTCATAGTGGGTAATAATTTCAAAAGTAAAAGATGATGAAGATCACCAGAGTTAGAGCTGGTAGAAGTTCTGGAGTGAACTTTTCTTTTTAATTTAAAAATGCATATTTATAGAGTCAATTCTCCATAGAAAAGTTTGGTTCTGCTTTGTATTTCCTGATTTAATTCAATGAATTATCTCTACATGTATTATATTTTCTGGTTGATTTTTTGTGTGGGTGTGCAGAAAGATTAAAAATGGCTTAAGAAATTGTTCCTGCTGACATTTCCCACAGATTTTCATGCTATTTTTGGGTAATTCTCATCTGCGCATTTTGTACATTGCATATATATTTATCAGCAATCGTATTTTAAAACCAAATATTTTTTCCTTAAGACTGAAGTGAACTTAAATTGAAGATTAAATGCAAGTTATTAATCTCATTCACCAGAGCAGTTAATGAGATGTTTTCTAGCAAAAGTAAAAATGCAAGAATTTGTTGAGTCATCCTTGCCTTCCAGGTGTCTTGCCAATCCTGAGGCAAGTTTCCTGAGCATCTCCTGGAAATCTGAGAATGTAGAGCTTGCTCCACGAGTCCATCTTGGAGCAAGCAGACAGGCATCGGTTTCTGGGTTCTTGCGTAGGAATTCAGGGTTTAGGAAGCCCTGGAAACATGGGTCAAACCAAAACTGCAAACCAATTTCTGATCCTCAGAAAAGCATTAATTCCATTAATTAATTAAGAGCATCTGCAACTCTTGCAGTATATGCCTGTTTCCTGAATATGCATTTTCAAATTTGTTTATATTTATTCAAAATTAAGTTGAATAATAATTTTTATAAGAATAACAGTACCCTCAGAAGCTGAGTGTTTTCCTTTTTGACTTGCTCTATCAGGATTAATTCAGTGTTACACTATTGCATACATCATTCAACTGCATCACAAAGTTGGAGAAACAAAATTAAGATTCAAGACTATTCTTTCTTTCTAATCCATTAGCAGGCACAATGAACATTAATATTATCAAATAATTCTGTATTTTCAACTTCTTCTGGATTAAAACAAAGTCCAACTGTAGTGGACAGAGCCAATTGACTTTGAAATGGAAAATACAGGTCAGGTCATTTGCAAGAACAACGAACAGTTCAGTAGTTTAGATTTTCCAAAGATGAAATTTATTTAGGAACATCTAATGTCTCTACTACTTTTCTTTTCCTTTCAAGTTTGCTGCCTGAAGACACAGAGTTATCTAAGCTCACAAATACTTTATTTCATTTGTATTTGACATAAAATTTATAAAGAAGTAGGTTTGGTTTGTATTTCTCTTTTGAGGTTATCTGTGTATTGTAACTTAAGTGTGATTTTCCAGAAGATGTGGCCTCACAATATACTGTTGCTCTGTGGGTTGTTTCCCTTTTTTTCTTCATATGGATTCAGACAAATCTGAATCATCAGGAGCATTTTACAGATGTCCACATGATATAAATGGTAGTTCCAACCTGCAGTGAGAGGCTTTCTTATGGATTTAGATAAACAGATCAGGCTTCCAACATCAGGGAGCAGATAGATCAGAGTACATTAGCCTAATGCAATGAAAACAGCATTGCTTCATGAGCTATGTGAAAAGCAAAGCCTTCATATCTACTACAGCTGAAGAAAATATTCTCAGAGACAAAGAGATGGATAATATAGCTCGAGTAACTGACAGAAAGTAGAATTGGTAAATGCTAATCAAGAGTTTTCTGGAAGCTTTCTTTAAGCAGGGATCTCAGCTTTCAACAATGCTGAACAAATAACGCAGAGAGATGGTGTTGGATTTTGCCCTTGCTGTTGGCTTCAGTTGTAGTTCTCCGGCAATTTGTCATCTAAGAACAACAGGTTGAAGACCAATACAAAAAGGAATTAAAAGATTATATGAAAGCTTTATTTTGATGCATCTCAAAAGAAATGCAAAGAGTATGTGTAGACAATAACAAGAGATTAAAGCAATGTTTGGAATGTGGAAGATGAACTACGAGCAGCTGAAGGAGCATCTTGAAACAGAAATCCATTCCAGGCAGAGAGAAATAAACTCATTAAAATTACACAGAAATTTACAGATTATACACAGAAACTGTTCGAAACTATCTGGCAAAACAACTAAAGCAACAAATAGTTTGGCTTCTGCAGGCAACTGAAGGTTTCTTGGAATTATAAGGTACATGTCTTGCCCAATGTGATACATGAGGAGAAGACAACAAGATTAAAAAAAAAAAAGCATTGAGCAAGAAACTCATGAAAATGTAGAGATCAACTGCGAGCGGTACAGATTGGAAATATAACAGCAAGTTTTCGGGAATATGACATGAAAATTTGTCATATGTCATATTCAGGAAGAAAATCTGATACTAATTAAAAATTATCCTCTTAATTTAGTTACTGTGTTCAGTTTTTCATCCTGTCTTGAATCAGGCATACTTTTTTAGTAAGGAGCTGGCAGTGCTAAGGGAGTTTTACCCATTTTCCAGCCTTTTGAGTTCCTACTGGTGTCCAGTGTCCTTCATACTGAGGCCAAGAGCAGCATCCACAGAGTTCTAATGTCCTCTTCAATGCCTGTTAGAACTACGGCTGATTTTATTCCTGTAATTACTGTAAAAGTGTGATCATTTTAAATGGAAACATTATCTTTTAATTTCTTATTAATTTTGTATCCCAAATCAAATATTAGGAAGATGAAAAATGAGGGGTGTTTCAGTGACCCATAACCTCAGAAAGGAGTCTCAGCTAATGATGTGAAAGAACCCTTTAATGTGGTTCAGAAAGGGTAAAGAAGAGGAAATTATCTACTTGAACTGGCAGAGCAATTAAAGGCTTTAATAAGGGAAGATAGAGGTACCAGGTAAATAGTTCTGAGGTGGGTCAAGTAGACGCACAGAAAGGGGATTTTTTTGAGCATATTGGGGGAAAAATATTAAACCTTGAGAAAGACATTTACACCGGTAGCTAATGAAGTATTTATTATTAATACATTAAAGAAAAAGTGTTCAATAAACATTTGTTATTAGTGTCTGGGAAGAAGGACAAGGTACTTCTAGCAAGTGAAAATAATAAAACATCTCCCAGTCACTAGCAATTAAGAACTTTAATATAAAGCAAATTTTCTCTACAAGGAAAATATATTTTCAAAGATAAAGCTCAGATGAATTCCCTTGGGAATTCCAGAGGGTTTTGTTGAAAATATCCTTATCTAGCCATTAAGTTTGGTCCCTGAAGAAAAGCCAAAAGCCTGGAAGGGAATGTAACTGATGTAACTGAGGACTGCTAATCTATCAGCACTCCTAAGTAAAGTAAAATAATGGAAAACTGATGCAGTATTCAATTAGAAAATAATTAGGCCAAGAAATGTAATCAATAGCAATGTTATTTTATGGAAAATAAATATCAAACAATTTATTTCCTCTGATGACTCTAGAAGTTTGAGGAGTAATCAAAAAGATTAACTACTCTTTAACTTTTCTGAAGCATTTGATTAAGTACTGAAAAATATCCTGGAAAAAAAAAGTAGAACTATATAATGTTAAAAGGTCATATATTGAATTAATTAAGAATTGGCTGATTGGATTATCTCACTGCTGGAAGTAGCAGCTCACCTGATGTTATTCAGTAATTTTATCAGTAAGTTGCATGTAATATTATTGCTGCTAAAACTGGGAGCTGAGGTGAAGGGTGGTAGATGTGATGGAAAAGATGGACTAGATTTAAATACATTTAAAAAATCAGAATTTCACGCCTTTTTTCCATAGCCAGAAGCCATTCTATAGAGAGTGTGGAAAGGTAAACATTTCTGACACAGTGCTGAGACAATATATGCTTTCCACTTATAAGCTAGGAAGTGGTAGATATAAGGAGGTTGTTTTAAAGATCATACCAAAAAGACTGATAAAATAACTGTCTACTTCTGACTGTATTTTCAGTAGATTGTTTCAAAACTGAAGCAGATGTAGGAAATGATAAAATTTTGTAGAGATAAGGGAAAATGTCAAACAACTTCGTGGACCTCGAGTTAGCATCTGGTTCAGAGTACAGCCTTTCTACAAAGGATGGCCAGCATCAATGGGAATGAGTGGATACAGAGACAGGATGGTAATTGGCAGGTGTAAAGCAAAATGTACCTTGGGTATTGTGATTGGATATAGAAACTTCCTTTTCTTCATCCTGTACAAATCTGAAGCCCAGACTTCTGCTATTTCTTTAGGTTCTTCCCCCTAGACAATGGGAAGATATTGCCACCTTTTGAAGATGATTCATGCGTCTGTTTGATATTTTAAGTTAGGCTTGCATTATGTTCTTTGTATACTCCATGCTCCATGGATCACAGAGAGCCTGGGTGACCAGATGCTTACATTTTAGAAGTTAAAATTAAATGGAAAGAATTTCACCTTAGTTCTTCTCTTGAGTATGAGAAAGCAGAAGCCTAAAGCCTATCATATGTGCTGGATTTATGCCAAAACTGGTTCAGGAATTATGTATCTGTATTAGTTCTGCATGCAGTTGTAGCCGTGTCTAAGAGCCTAAAGAAAAAGTTCCCTTTCCAATGGATGCACATCTCTTGGATAGGTTAATGTCCAGATGATTCTGTGCTTGAGGGGAGGGAAAGGGAACTTGCTGTGAGCATCCATGCAGCCAAATACTAAAAAATGCACCTTCCTCATTCATACTCTTCAAACCCTACATATCCAGGCAAATTTTTGCAAAATTCTCCACTATGCCAGAAATTAAACTATGATGCCATAAAATGCCTTTGCCATCTGTGAGTGAATAAGTCATGCTGAAGTTTACTTCCCCAATATGTGCCTGTTGGTTACTTTTGTACAGTAGCAATACACTCTGAAATTATGCCAGTTTATTTTAATTACTCCAGCTTATTATTCAGACCACTCTCTGAAGGAAGGCAATTATCTGCAGATACAAATGCAATATTGTAGTAGATGAACCGTCTGTGATTAAAACAGTAAGAACAAGATTAATCATATTATGAGATATGACAATTTCTACATTCTTGGATCAAGAGGAGAGACAAAATTAAATTTATTTCTGTATAAATATGTCATCTTTATTCAGTAAGCAGATAGGAAATCTCTTATTTTAAAAATCATCATGGATTTAAATGCTTTTTTTTTCATAAAATGATATTTTTTGTCTTGACACTGATCAGAAATTGTTTGGAGACACCTTTTCTGGCAAGTATCAGAGCAACTTCATTGGAGATACCTCAAAATCTGTTCCACTGTTGTATGTATCTTTTCTTCCAAGAAAAGGAATATATGTGCATGGTTCTGAGGGATTTTTCTACACCTGTTTAATAAAACAATGTGATCCACTGTTATTTATGAATTTATTCTGTTGAGACTGGAACAAATCCTGCCTTTTCAGAGAGAGAAGTAGTAGAGATGAAAAGAAAGCCAAACCAAGCTTTTGAGTGTTCCCTGAATGCTTCAGATCTCTGTACTCCAAGAATATTTATTGATGACTTAGTGGACTGGAGACAATTCCTGGAAAAGAGGGAGTCAAAATTAAAATTTGAGATCTCAGCATTTCATATGTCCAAATATGCCAATTATGCATTAAAAATTTATAGCACAAATTATTACTTCTTATGAATCAAATTAATACTTGCCCCCTCAGGCAATAAAACACATCAGATGTTATCCTTTCTTTCTTCAGACTGATAGGAAATCATGTCTAGATATCAAGGGGTCTTATTTTACTTTCTGATAAGTGCATCTTTATATATAATGTGGTACAGAAACAAACATAAAATTAGATTAAAAAGTCTAAAAGCAAAAAGAAAAATAATTTCTTTATGTTATTACACTTAAGCACTTCATCCATCTTAGGTCATGTTATTGACATGGCTAAGCTTAGAAGACTGTTTCAGCAGGCCTTTTAGAAAATATACTGATTTGTGTCTAATTATTAAAAAAAAAATAAAAATTTTAGCCTGGTACAATTTGGGAATCTTGTTTTCAAGTGTATCTTGTATAATACTTTGCTCTGAATCTTGGGAATCTGATGCAGCATGGTAAATTTGGGTTGTGCATATATTTGTGTTAGTAAAATGTAGAATAAAAAGCATATGCTCCCATCAATAGGGTTCTTTTTGTCAGGTATTTGCCAAAGTTAATCAGACTGGAGGAACAATTTGAGACTAAAAACCTATATGTCAGAGTGTTTGAAGGGATGAATAAACCATCCAAACTAATTTAATATCTTAATCCCTAGACTGCTGTGAAGATCTCAGAGGCCTTTTTTCCAAAGCCTTTACAGAATGAGGGAATGGATGATAGGAGACTGCTGGTGGCAGGAGCAGCGATGGGAATGCTTTTACTGCTGCCTTCTGTTGGTGTAAGATTATTGGTGCCTTATTGTGCATTGTACTAGCACATGTGAGATCAGTGTTGTAGAACCAAGGAGAGGATTAAAAGAACTGTCAAACAGGATGTCCAGCCTGGAGAGAATAATTATGATATCTGGTATTTGAGACCATTATTGATGGGGTTTTTTTATTACCATGGGTAGATGGCCCTGACATCACAGGTAATGTCTATTTATCTTTGCTTTCTCTCTATCTTTATTTTTTTGGTGGGAATTTTTTTTTTGTTACTTTAGTGATGTTGAATGTAAAGTAACATTTTATTCCTTTTGTTAATGTGCTCAGGTAATTAGGGGGTTACATTAGACTACTGTGAGTTCCTGTAGTTTTATGTGGTTATGATTAACCTTAGCAAAATGAAAATTGTGCTTGCAGGTGAAACAACATCTAAAAGAAGCCACTGAAAAGGAGAGAGAAAGTAATTTAACTGACTAATTAAGAGCCCAATCTGTGTCTGATGGGACAATACTTACCTCAGAAGCACTTAGCCTTTCTGGGTTTGTCCACTAAAGAGTACATTATAACATATTCAGCATAGAATTATATACTCCAGGGGATTTATTCAGCTGAAGTACCCACATTTCTTATATCTTCAAGGAACATGGCCCTCATTATACCCCTTGAGTATATAATTATCTTGGAACAGCTACACACCCTGGTGCATTTTATGATCTCCTTAAAATGTGATATTTACTCTTTTCTTCTAAAGCCGCAGGAAGACAAGAAGTTAGAAACAGAATGGACAAGGTATCTTGTTACAAACCTAGGGATTTGAGTTTCAGCCCACTAGAACTTATGTGAAGAGCTTCCTCCAGCTGGAAATGTTTTAAATGAGAATTTGATCTCCTTTCTCAGGGAAATGGTTAACATTGGGTCTAATGGGGTGATCTGACCTCCTGCACAGGATCAGCCCACAAAAGAAATTGTCTTGCTTCTACCATAATAACCCAGAAAACTACTTGAGCTCCCAGGAGACTTTTAACGTGGTATTATTCAGAGCAAAAGTCATCAACAAATGTATTATCCAAATCTATCTGGTCCCATCCACAGCTGCTAGAAGAAAATGAAGGTGCTTTCTAGTATATTAAGGGGAGGGGGGTTTGTCAAGCACTTGCAGGTTTTATTTGCCTTCACATATGAAAAAGAACTTCTGCTGTCCTCTATTTCCTTTTTTTCCTGAGAGAGCTGTACTTGAATTCCCCTATAAAAAGATGTTCTTCAGACATTCTTATCCAAAATTTTAATCTATATGTAGTATCCTTCACAGGCATATTTTTCTGCCTAACAACTCAGAAGATTCTATTTCTATGGCTTAAATTAGTGTGTGCTTCAATGTTTTGCTGGGCAATGTTATGGAGTGCTCTGTCAGACATTAAACAAATAAAATTATCCCACGCCGCAACACCAGAAAAAAAATCTGGTAATTTCTATCATTCAGCTTTTCTCTATGGGTAAAACCATATGACCTTAAAACATAAGAACAGAAGAATTTGCTCAGACAAAAGATCCATCTACGACTGGTACAAGTGAAACGAATAAAGAAATACAGTACTAGAGAAAACATTTCTCAGAATATTCTTCTGCTCCCCAAGAACGTTCAGCTTAGCTGTGTTTGAGATTCCTCAATAGATTTCAGATCCACGAAGGTGGATGTATTTGACAAAACAGGCTTCTGCACAATGCTACCAGTGGGACTTCTCCTTTGCACCCAGTGCTAGTGGTATTGTCTTTTTCTTTTCTCTTCTCAGTGCAGAAGCATCAAACTAGAACAAGAACACTATCACAAGATCTCAGGCAAATCGTTATTTCCCAGCAAGGAGGGTAAAACTACTCTTGTTTTTGCTCTACATTTGGATATTTTTTTCTGTTTTGTGTTATTTTCAAAGGCAATTTTTATTTCCTCCAGCTGTAAATCTATCATGACTTGCATTTAAATGAATACGGTTTTTTTTCTGTGCTCATTTGAGAAACTGGAAAACTTCAGCTGTTCACAGCAGGACTGTACCACACTTGTACCGCACTAACTACAGAGGTTTCATGGAGTTATTCCAGATTTACAACAGATGGCCAAAGAAAGAATGTGATTCAATCTCACACAATTATTTTCATGCCACTTGGAGTTATTAGCTGCTAAACAGAGGTATCTAATACACATTTACTTTCTACTATTCATGTGCTGCTCTTACCAGCACACTTATGGTCAGTCACAATAGGATTTTTGTTATTAAACCTGTTGCCAATTGTGATTTATGAAAGTGAAGTCATTCACATGCAATGGTAGAACATTAAATCGCTCAGGTTTTGTTCAGTGCTTTTAATCTTTTTAAGCAACTCTCATTTTTGGTGTTTTCTTGCCTTCTGTAAATATTGGGTTTGTGTTGTGTGCTGATTGACAATGAGTGAGTGCGTGGCTGCGTGGGGCTGGGCTACTGGCTGGGATTAAACCATGACATGTCTTTTGCACTTTGCAATTAACTCCTTTTAATTGTTGCAAGATCTTGTATGCTTTTTTTCTATTTCTAAATCTTTCCATGTTTTGTAGCTATCTTGTCTTTGCAGTAAGAGGGATGAATTAGTGGAGTTTCTGTGTGGTTGACACAGAGGCTATATGTCTATCAGATACTAGGAACTATTAATTGTCGTGATAACACAATCAAGGTGATCAACTAAAGAGATGTGCCGTACCTGTTGTGCTCTGATGTGAGATTAAAAGTAAGTACTGACAGCTCTATGATTTAACTTATTAAAAATGACATCGAGGGACTCATTTTGTATTTTCTTACAAATAATATTCTGGTTGTTTACTCAATATATCTCTAGCATCTGAAAGTAGTATTATCCTAGGGTCAGTCTCAGGTGTATTACTTTGGTCTGTCATGTTCATACCAAACTGTAGATCCAAGCCAGAATTTTTACTTCTCCTGATAGCTGTGGCTAAGGCTGGATGTTTTCCTGAGTCAGGGCCTCAGTGCCACATCCTTTTTCAGAATGTCCTGTTGATTTGCTTCTTATTGTCTTGTCACAATATATTTTTATTTCTATTTCCCTTTACCCCTATATTGAGATTTTCTTTTTGGGAATTTCCATCCACTGAATATGTATGTGTGAATGTGCTTTTTGTCATCTTATTACCTGCATTTGGTCAAGGTGAAGCCTGTGTTGATCCCTGCTCATTTTTCTAACCTGTCTCTTTCCCACTGTATAATTTTCACTTTCTCAATGGTGTTTGCAAAACATCTCAATTCAGTTGGATCCACAGACTTTAATTAATGTCCTGTTTGTGTCTTTTTCAAGACCATTAATAATGCTGTTAAGTAAAAGCAGGCCTAACACCAGTCTCTCTCTTCCTGCTGAATAGAGTGTCTCATCTTAATGCATGATTATTTATTCTTACATCCTGTTTATGATCCTTTAGCCAGTTCTCAGTCAACAATATATCGTTCCTTTCTGAGCCATGGTATGAATGGTTGTGATTCAAATTTTAAACAATTCCTGCGAGAAAATAAAACAAAAGCTAATAAAAATATACATAAACATTGTTACTGCTAGTTTTATTGGAGGCTTGTGTAGGTCTTATGAAAGAAGTTTATTATCAGTTTTTCTAAGTAGCCTTCTGTATTGAGGTCCTGTCTCTAGAGTTGTTGCACTGGATTCATGCCCTTGTAATGAAAGCAGTGGTGAAGTTGGTACAAATAAACAGAACTGCTCCTGGCAAATGTAAAGAAAATCTGAGTCAAGAGCCAAAAGCACAGCTGGTATTATTTGTTATAGCTCTACTGAAATTAATAATTTTAAGTCGTTATTTTTACATTGGGAAAATTAAGCACTGGAATGACCCAGTATGGCATTTGGAAGATTTTTATTTGTGTATCTTTTCATCAGGATGAGGTATGTTATTTGCATATATTTTCTTAATGTGTAGCCTAGCTAAAAGCTGTGGGTCTAGTTGCAAATCATAGAATACCATGTTGAAAGGGGACCTTAAGAATCATTTGGTCCAAATTTCTTGGCAAAAGCATGGTCTAGACAAAATGGCTCAGCACCCTGTGCAGGTGAATCTTGAAAGTGTCCAATGATGGGGAATCTTCCAGTTCCCTGGGGAGATTATTCCAAAGCTGATCTGTTCTCATAGTGAAAACTTCTCCTCGTGTCTGATCAGAATCCTCTAAGGAATAACTTGTACCCTTTGCTCTTCACCTTTACTATGGGACTCCTTGTAAAATATTAGTCTACATCTTGTTTGTAGCCACCCTTTTAGCAGTGGAATATGATGATATTGTGTTTCTTAAGCTTTTTTTCTCAAGGCTGAATAAACCCAGTTCTCTCATCCTTTTCTCACATGGCAGCTTCCCAGTCCCTTGGTCATCTTTGTGGCCCTTCCCTGGACCTTCTCCAGCCTGTCCAGCCTTACAATAGGGCCTTCAGCTCATACTCTGCAGGTGGTCAGCCAAGATTAACATTTATGATTTTTGTTTTCACCTTGTAAACTGATGAGTTTATGTTTGACACAAACTAATGTTCATATGTAAAATCTTCCTTGTGAAGAATACATGCACATTATTAAACCACATTTTTCTTGTATTCTTGTATTTCTTTTCCAAGATTATTTAGATTGCTAAGCAATACAAGCAGTATAATAAGTAAGCCCACATGGGGAATAATATGAAAGAGCCTTTTCCTCGCTAGCTTCACTCAGTTTTGAGGAATCACATTTCAGAACATTGCTTCAGCCATTGCATGTTTATTGAAGCAGAACAAAATTTGGGTACCATTTCAGATTTGTTTACAACTGCAAGCACAACAGAGTCGTTCTCTGTCCCTGGGGTACAGCAATGGAGAAGATTAATAGGATGGTTCTCCCCAAGAAAACCTGACATCAAAAGGCTAAAAACTGGCTTTCCTGACTAAGGTCAAAGTGGAGGACAATTTAGAGGCTTAGCAGAGCAGAGCACCTAGGTCAGTTCATATGAAATTACCTGTTTGACTCTAAACCCAGCTTATTAGTGCAGTGCTGCACTTGGCCTGGTAAGCCCTGAGGGGTACAGTTGTCCTGCACATGGATTTGAATGGACTCTTCTAACACTCTTAGTCCCAGGATTAAAAAAGTAAAGCTTTCTTTTTATTTATACCACTTAGCAGCACAGCTCTACCAATAGTGCCCTCACAGCTGAGTAGGGTAAAGTAGCCTTTGCCCTGGGATGGAGGAGACCCTGCCTAGGGAGAAGGTGTGCTTTGCTGTGTCTGTCACAGCTGTGGGAATACCTCACTCCTTGGACAGAGTAAACTGCAGGTCACT
This sequence comes from Falcunculus frontatus, assembly GCA_013398115.1. Lineage (NCBI taxonomy): Eukaryota > Metazoa > Chordata > Aves > Passeriformes > Falcunculus > Falcunculus frontatus. Next base: position 3,519,842 of record VZRV01005418.1, read on the forward strand.
GTGAGGGCCAAGAGGAGTCCCTGCTCAATTTTCCAAAATCACAGTCAGATACAGAAAGAGCATGGTTGTGACTGTCACCATTAATGCCTGCAGACATTTGTTTGTCCTGAATTTTTAATATGTGGCGGTTATTTATACATTAATGAGAAGTGCAGGTCTGTGCTCAGAGCATAGCAAGGGTTGCTTTGAACCCATCAAGTTTTCCTTCACAGCTTTGCAGCATCCCAGTAATACTGGGGGTGGGTTTCTTTTTCTCTTTTTTTCTCGTAATGTAGGATGAAAAACGATGAGGTAATTTGCCAGCCTTTATGCAACTGGCAGATGGGTTATATTAATATCATAAGAACATATTGTTCCCAATGCCTGCTTAAAAGGAGAAATGCTATATCAGGCCTAGATTCAGCAAAGTTCCAAGGAACGTGCCTGTATTTATTCCTCCTAAGCAAAGTAATAATATGTTACGTACATATCTGATTTAATTGAAATTGACATTTTAACTGGTTTACCTCTGGGCTGAAGCATTAGCAACACATGGGAAAGTCAATATTCTTATGCCAGTATTTTGGTTCTGATTGTTTAATAACATTCTCTGACCCAGCATGACCAAGTGTTAGACACAGCTTTCCTAGAGTAACTACAACAACACTGTGTTGATATTTGAGTACATGAAAGATTGTAAATAAGAGCCAGGACTTGTCAGGATGTGGAAGACAATTTCAGTTGCTGAACTGCGATCTAAAGTATGTCTGTGAGAAATCCAATAAGGCTGAATATTTCATACATTGAGATCCCAACGCACTGTGAACATCATCTGGATTCTGTTGATTATACATAGTCACTGTATAGATGCCTTTTATGCATACTGTCCCTCCACACTTCACATTAAGGAGAGGGTTGTAAGTAGCGAAATCCTAAATTCAAAATAGACATTTTAGTTAATGAACAGTCTGACACATCTGTAGCTTTTCCATAACTACTGTACTATATAGGCACCTCTGGTATTTTCTACAGGTATAGTTACATTCAGATATATGTACTAATAATTCTAAGATACCTGTAACATGCCTTGATAGTATATTGTTACTGCAGACCTTCACTTTTACTGTTCAGAGGGACTCAGAATTCTGCAGAGGATGAAACTGTTTCTTATTCTCTTGACAGGGATCTGAAGAATATTTCTCCTTCTCTTCAAGAGCCTTGCTCCAAACAGAGCAAGGAAGATTTCTTCTTTCATCTAAAAACCACACTGCCAACAGGGAAAGTACAAAAGGGAATATTCCTGATTAGATCGTATCTTCCTTAGCTCTCCTTCCACTTGTGCAGCAGCAACACTTCTAAGCTTTGAACAAACTGCATTAAAATTAAAGGCATTTCATTCAAAAACCTGTTCCATGTCAGCAGCTCTGGTCAGGACACAGATAATAAGGGACCAGGGGAAGGGAAGAGCCTTTTTTATTTCCTGAGAATGTCTTGGGTAGAAAACATTACTTGTATTGCAAGATGACAATTAGACAACAAAAAAATTAACACAAACATAAGAACAGGAGTTGTTCTCTCATTTTCTGGTTTTTTTTATCCTGAAGAGAGGGATTTAACTGCAATAACAGGCCATTTCCGGGGGACTAACAACCTGTACTTTTAGCCAATCTGTCTGTTCACACAATCTCTCTGCATTCTGTCCAGCTCTGAAATTCTGGCTTTCAAAATGGATTGAAGCAAGTTAAAAAGAAAATAGCTATTGGTCTGATTCTTCAAACTGATCTGCATGGGACACGTTATTAATATTTTTTATTATTATTTATGCATGGAGAGGCTTTGGCTTGATTATCTCATGCACATGTATTGACATATAACCAAAAGACAGTGCTTGAAAACTTTAGGGTCGAATCAATGACCCGTTGTGGTTATCTCTTAACCCCAGGCCTCAAATACACAATGAAGTGCTGATTTTAGAAAATTTAGGATTCTTTTCCTCCAAATAAAACCGTTTTAGGTGAAACAGAGAGGTAGGAATCTGCATTTGTGATTTCATTGCTTCTGCCTTTAGGAGACAGCTTACCTTTCAGAGGCTGGGACTGTGGAGAATATATTCATCAGGGAGGGGAAGAACGCTGACGGATTTACTAGTATCTCCTTTCTATTTTATTACCAAAACAAACAGCTGTCTTTTTGATATACAATTCCATAGGTTGGCTCATAGAACATGTAAGGTGAAACACTGTCAGGACTGAAATATAATCACTTTTGACTTTAGCAAGGCCAAGATTTTGATCCAGCATGGGTTTCAGTGTTTTAGCTTTTTTATTCAAAGGCTGTGTTCTCTCTTCAGATTATTTTGTTGTTTGGGTTTTTTTGTAATAAATCATGACCGCCAGTACCTTTTGAACTTATGATGAATTTCAACCAAATAGATCAGGCAGACAGGTCTTCTAAAACTTCCCAGAAGCTGTCACCTGACTACAGCACAAATCTTTAAATACTGCTCCTAATTGCAGAAAGCCAGTTCTGTCCTTAATCTGTTTCAAAAGAAGCCAGTAACCAAGTACATAGTGGACACTATGTACCCCTGTATACAGACTTGCTTGTGTCCTTCTCTTGACACATGTAACACTTCCATAGTTTATAATGGATTTTTCAGACCAGGCAAAGTCTATGGTGAAGAGAACAACTCACAGCTAACAGTGAAAAAAAATAAATACAGGTAGATCCACAGTTCCTGATGGACCTCACTTTTAGAGCTTGGTTGCTTAGTAGAATACAGAGCCCTAATCAATGACATCTATAAATCCGTGGGAGCAGCCTCTGCTGAGGGACATTTCTGTCAGTGCCAGCACAGGGGGTGGGAAGGCACCAAAAGTAGATAAGAGTAGATGCTGAGGAGGGAATGTTCTGAGACATGACCCTCATATGCCTTATACCTGTGGGGAGATAGGAACATTCACATAGGAACCGGGTCTATGGTCCAATTCTTGTACTGACACACTTGTATCCACTCTGGCCCATGAAATATGGGTAGAGAGAGCTGCACTGGTTGCACTGGAGGGCTGGGTAGTGCAGCTGCCAGGAGTGTATTAGGTTCTAGCTGAAATTCTTCTTCTGCAGGAGAAAGTGTTAGTACATACGTATTCATATTTTCACTTTCCCAGATTAACTCTTAGAACAGCTTATGAGGTACAGGTTGTTGCAGGTGCTTTGGCAGTAGCTGATGGTGCAGTTTGTGTCTTTTTAGAGAGGGAATCAAGGATCTTTGTCACCTCTGGTTGACCCTTTAACTACATAACTGCATGACAGAAGGGAACATGGACATGTCCCTCTTAAATACTTTTAATACTGGTGTCCAAACTTCTAAATAGTTGTGGAAAATGTGTGCTAGCCTGACTAGCTGCTGAAAGGAGTGCGTTGCACTGAAAAACACATAGGGCTCCAATACCACCAAGTTTTACACCTTTGGCCTTAGCACCTTTACTAATACTTATTACTCTAAAATTTCAAGATCTGTGAATTCTCTGTATGTTACAGGGCTTGAGGGCTATGACAGTGAGATTTAGGCACACACTTCCTCTGATAAATCTAATCTATGGCCTTCCTTCCAGATTGTTGATTGCTGGAGTGGAGCAAATCCTTGTACAGCTTAAATCACAATTCACTTTCTTGGCTGTGGTAGAATGTTAAATACTCACACATACTATGGAAAGATTAACATGTGTTCAGATGTAAGGTGGCAAAAGAGTTGCTGGTTCTTAAAGATTCTGTAGCAGCTGCCACGAATCTGGAAAAGTTGCTCCAGGTGAAAGCACAACCCAATCCACTGTCTTATTTCTGGGCTTCCTCAGTCATCTGGGACTAATTAAGATAACTGGGCTATAAAATGGCGGTGAAAAGCATTTCCTGGCTCTTCTGGGTAGCTGATTTGCTGGGGTGGATTTTGATGCATTATGAGCGGTGAGAGAAATGGAGCATGTTAATGCTACTGGCCGGGGAGAAGAGGAAGTTGTGGAATTCAGTGCTCTGCTAGAAACTTGCCCTCTTAATGAGGTGATCATAAAATGCCAATTCCCCAAAGCTAACACATATTTTTGTATAGTATCTTTATTTTTATAGGGCATAGGGATAGCTATTTTTCCCCTTTCTCTGACAGCAGGCTGACCAAATACTACTCAAAGGAGTACTGTGGCTACGTTAGTCTTTCCTCTTTCCTTTGGCTGTACAGTTCTCAATTAGCTTTTAAGTTGCATTATAGATCTGCTAACAGTTGTGCAGTTAAATCATTAATTACCTTCTCAGTCAGTTGGGAACTCAATTTCACTTTGGTTTGCAGTTTGTGCTCCACAGTAGATTACTTAGCAAATCCATAAACATCTTCAGACAGTATAATTTAAAGAAGTTAATGATGAGGAAGTTTAGACAATTTTATCACAAAATAATTCTTAGTTAGGCGTGTGAAATAGTGTTTATGAGGAAGAGGGTTTTAGCTATGCAAATATCAGCCATGTGAGCAAATGGAATGAAAAATTATGTGAGATTGTGGGGGGTTTTTTTCCCCCAATGAGTAAGAAAATTATTATTGTTGTTGCTACTATTGTTATTTCTGTCTAAAAGATTAAGGGAGAAATAAGGATTCAGAGAATAACTAGATTGGGGGTCAAAACATCTGAGATTGCTTCTAGCTCTCTGTTTCTGACCTGTCTTCTAAGCAAGTCTCTGGGCTTCTGAGTTGTGGTTTATTTTTCACCCTTTATCTATTTAAATTAGAAAATCTTCAGCACAATCTGTTGTCAATATATTTACACCTGCTCCGGTACAGTCCGAATTTCAATTTGCATGCTAAAGAAATACTCTATTGCTACTGATAGATTCACATTCAAATGCAGCAAAGCTTCTAGGTGTCTTGTGGGTTTTGTCTTGGGATGGAGACAAAGGTTTCTACTGTTTTCAACGTCTGTTGATTTTCTAATTAATCTAATTACTCTAGTGTGTTTCAAGGCTGCCTTAGTCCAAACATTATTTGCTTTGGAGTATGGAGGTCTGGACTTGTTTTTCCAGACTGAAGAGACTGTTATCACCCTGTCTAAATTGTAAGAATAACATCAGAGAGAAGCAGAGATATTTTTACATTGCCTGATGGTCATTTATCAGGCAGCAGGAGTTCCAAGAGGGAAATCTGGGGTCTGGTATTAAAAAATGTGTTCTAGTGTAAGAAGAAACACCCATCAGATAACTTTTGTCTGAGAACTGATAAGGCACTGCTACTAGAGGTATAAAGTGTTTAAAATTAAAGTTGTCACTTTGCCATGTCTTCTCAGATTGGGGCAGTCTTACCTTTCCTTCCCAAACAGACTGAAAAGCAAATTGAACAAGCCTCCAACCTATTTTGCTGTGCTAGTGACAGAAATGTAGTTATGGAACAATTGTTTTTCTCATAAATTATGAAACTGGAGAGGAGATCAGAGTTGAGAAACTGGTGTAAAAATGGGAGTTGAATTCCAGTAAATGGAAATACCCTCCCTCATCCAGGAGAAGATAAGTGAGACTGCTGCAGACTTTGCCCCCTTTTTCAAGAGGAAAATAAAAAGACCTGGGTTGAAAACGATAGGAAGAGAAAGAGAAGGACAGGCTGAGCTATACTGAAGGGCTCTAGACAAGCTGACAGCATTTCTGGCCATCTCCTTTTATGGATCCAAGATTTATTCAGTTGAAGGCTGAACAGTTAACAACATAGAGCTTCAAATAAAATGGTCTGGTGTATAAAATTGAATGAAAACACAGAAGCTTAACAGAGGACTTTGCTTCCTCTAATGCGATGCTATTTTGCATTTGACTCCCCACTGTTCCCTGGGAAAGGCCAGCATGCAAAATGTTCTTTATATTCCTTCATTAATAATTTGCCTCCATTATGTCAAGCTGTCTTGTTCCTCTTGTGCAGTAAGAGGGTAAAAGAGCTCAATTTTGTAATTATAATCATTTAACTAACATGATAAGAAGGAAATGTTTTGTTAGCAGCACAGAATTTTCTCAGTCTTCTACAGTACATTTTTAGCCATGACCAGACAGTCGACTGATCTATTAAGAATTGCGGTGGGTTGACTGTGGCTGGACACCAGGTGCCACCAAAGCTGCTTTATCCCTGCTCTCCTCAGCTGGACAGGGGAGAGGAGATGTAACAAAAGATTTGTGAGTGGAGATAAAGGTAGGGAGAGATTTACCAGTTACCACAAAACAGAGCTGACTTGGGGAAAATTAATTGAATTTATTGTTAATCAAATCAGAGTAGGATAATGAGAAAAAAAGCAAATCTTGAAATACCTTTTCCCCACTCCTGCCTTCTTCCTGGGCACAGCGTCACTCACAATTTTCTCTCCCTCTCCCCCAGCAGGACAGGGGAGAGAGGCTGCAGCCAGTTTATCACACACTGCCTCTGCTGCTCATTCCTTCTCAGGGGCAGAGCTCTCACACTTCCCCTCCTCCAGCGTGGGTCACCCCTCCTGCTACCAGAACTTTGCCATGCAAGCACAGTACAATGAGCTATTAGGCATGATTGGGGAGAGCAGCAATACATTTTACAGAAACACCAAGAAAATGCACATAATTGCACACAATTTTTTCAATTCTTTGTTAAATTTAAAAAGCTGACATATCAGTACAGAATAGTAGTGAAAAAAAGGTGAAAAGCTGAAATGCTTTATTAATATTTTGAGGTTTAATCTTTTATTCTCTGTAAATGTTACTTGACAAAAATCGTGTCAGTATCAGTGTTTTGATGACATCAGCAATCTGTGGGATGTTATCTGATTTGTTTTCCTCCTATTTGCAGCTACTTTTTTCCTTTGTCCTATTTTTAGGAAAGTTGGTGTGAATTTTAAATATTTGCAAAAATGTTTCTATTCTAACAACTCCAGGATCATCATCACCTCTTTTCCTAGAGGCTAGGGGGTAGATGGATGCCAAATTGCAGCCAAAATGCAGATGTGGTAGGCAGCCCTCTGACTACATTAATGGCTGCACTTCTTGCACACTCCTGAGGATCTGCCGTGAATCCTGTCACCGGCCAAAAAGTCATGTTCAATCTGTATGATCTGTCATATTTTTTACCACAGCTTTTGTCATTTCAATGTCTCGTGCTCAGCCTTGTGATGTACCATGTGGTGCCACGCAGGCAGGATGGGCCTGCATCGTGCTTGTGAGCTGTATGGATTTGTGACCTGTATGGACTCTTGATGTGTGAGGATGGGCTTACCATGGGTGTGTTTCAGCTTGCTCAGAAAAGAGAGGGAAGCACACATTTTGCACTTAAAAAAATGTCAAGGGCAGGGAATTGTACACAGGTTCCTGAAATCTTTATAAAAGGCTCGTCTTAGCACAATAGACCAAGTACAAAGGCAGCTTTATGTTCCATGTGGCAAATATATTCAAGATACTTTAAAGACACTGGCTTTACCTGACTTTTTTTTTTTTTCCTGGAGATGGGTTAGAGAAATTTAGTGTTAAAAGAAAAGGCTGAGAAGGTAAATTCACTCTGTACTGGATCTCTTAAACAAACAAGTCATTCTTTCCCAAGGAGGATTTTCTATCTGAATTGTTCCCTCTTGTTGATGAAGACTATCTGTAGAATTTGGCTCCCCTACAAGTACAGTCATGAATAATGCATGGTGACTAGGAAAGAATGGACAGCAAATAACAACAGGAAACAAATACCACACTTTGCAGAACAAATTTCCAGGTGCACAATAATTCCTTCTAAAATCTGTGAACCTCATGGGATTCTCATATATTTTCATGAACACCTGCAAGCAATAAATATCCTGATGCCGCATATTGCAGCTGAATTTGCTGCCTTCATTTGTGTGTGGGAGAAATCATATTCGTATATCTCATCTATCTCCTGTGTCAAGCTCCTCTGCTCTGCTTCACTGTGCTGCAGTTCAGTGTAAATAGTGGGAGAGTTTGCAGCTACCTCACACACTGAATAGCTTCTTGTGGGGATCCTGTTTGCAGGCAGGTAAAGAATTGCCACAGGACCTGATTAAGCTTGCAGGGTGTACCTGACATATTGTTGATAAGGGCCTGCTGAGGGACTGGTCCTTTCTTCTGCCTCCCTTGCAGGCATGCCACATCCAACTGGTGGAAGAAAGGGTGATGCTGCTGGGGCTTTTCTTGTGTTTACCCTGCAGTGAGGATTTATTCCACTAGCTACTGTAATTTCTTACTCTCTGACAATTCTACAAAGTCTTATATTGAGGTAACATTGATAAGGCCTTGACAGCAGTGGCTCTAGGAGATAAGACTCACCAGCAGATAAAAGAGGATATTGGTGCATCTGTAGACAGAACCCCAGCGTTGACAAAATGTGTGGGACACCCCACAGGCCTTCACTATGAAAAACTGAAGTAATTTGTGATCTATGGTTTTAGTTAATGCATTTGCAATAAGTGTTGTGATTTTCTTTTCTCAGTTGAAAACATCCTTGAATTAAAAAATTATTTTAAAAAAATTAGCAATTATAAAAATGGAATGACTCAAAACTTGGGCTTTGGAAAGTCAGAGAAACACCTTCCTGGATGGCTGATGTTGGCAACTGAGGGAAAAGCGGATCATCACATCAGCACATAATTCACCTCAGACAATGGCATTTGACTGATAGGAAATCACTTGTTAGTGTTTCCTTATTTTGAACTTCTTTAATTGTGTATTTAATTGAATAACCCTTTACCTGACTCAGGTGCAGAAATACAAGTAATATTGGTGCAGCAATACAAGTAATACCCATTGGTTTTTATTTAAAGAGCAATGAAATAAAGTCAAGAGAACCCCAAAGGCACTAGTAATGTGTACATGCGAGCAATGGATCCATTCCCCATGGACAGAAAAAACATGTGAATCCCAGGAGATTTCCACCTCTCTGTGGACTAGTCTAAGAACTAGAAACATTTTTAAAAAGATCTTTCTGATTTGTACCTTTCAGTGTCCATGTTTGGCAGAATTTGGGCACAGCAGCGCTATTTCACAGTCTTGAGGAACAGGACATTATATGTTTATAATTTTTTATCTATTCATCCTATCCTGCCTGTTCCTTCCGGGAAAAAAAAAGAGAGTTGTTTCACTCAGTCCTGCTGGAATTGTCATTCCTCTCACCCCAAGATAGATCAATGCTTCAACTGTCAGTGTAAGAAACATTTCCCAAAAGAATTTCTGGGCTTGATAATTTACCTTTGTGCCAATAGGTATTTTTATGGGAAAGTGAGTGGGTCAAAGTGGCCCTTGCGACAGATCTGAATAGAACATGTTCTTTGGGTTTTTTGGCAATATACACTTCAGTAAAAAATGCGTGCACTTTGACAGTGCAGAGACTCTGTAAATGGAAAACCTGGTGTTCATTAATTAGGCTTCAAACAACTAGAAGGTGAGACAGCCTGTGGCTGTACGTTTTAGAACTAAAGCTTGTTGCTAAAATAAGTTGTATATTCTGCATATATTACAGCTAAGAAAGCACTATGCAAATGATATAAGACTAAGGAAGAGAAAACAACTTTATCTTGCTTTGCAATACTATTCCTTAGCCTGATTTCCCAGACTGAGGTAGAAGTTACATATTATTGCAAGAAAAGAAAACACACCCAGATGTGAGATAAGAAAAGTCTTCAAGAATTCGAGCTGTTATTCTGTGATCATGCCTAGCTTTCCACCTATCCAGCTTTTTGAAGCCTACTTTTGTTGTTTCGTGTAAAAAGGCTTACCTGTACAGACTGATCTCAAATCTGAGCCGTGGGGGTGGAGAGGAGAGGGTTTTGTCTGTTGTCTATTCTCTGTGGCCATCAGTCACAGAAAAAACTGGCCATGAGGACCTACTCCTTGGAGATCTTACTACAGCCTTTCGATATATAAAGGAGGCTTATAAGAAAGAGGGAGAAAGACTTTTTACCAGGGTCTGCAGTGAGAGGACAAGCAGAAAAGGTTTCAAAATGAAAGTGGGTAGACTTAGATTGGATACAAGGAAGAAATTCTTCTCTATGTGGGTAGTAAGATACTGTAACAGGTTACCCAGACCCCATCACTGGAATTGATCTAGGCCAGTTTGGATTAGGCTTTGAACAACCTGTCCTTGTGAAGGATGTCCCTGCTCATTGCAGAGGAGTTGAACTAGATGACCTTTAAACATCTTTTCCAACCCAAATCATTCTGTGATTCCATGATTCACCTGCTGTGTGGGGCACCTGGGTGCTGTATTGAGGGAAAAAAGCCTCATGCACAAAGGAGCAACAACCCCCTGAGGCAGAGGTAAGAGGGGAAGGTGGAAACTTTTTCTTAGGACTTTGAAGTTATTCAGTGACACACTGTCCCTTAGTCCTATCGATTCTGCAGTTGGTATCTGCTCCGGTCTTAGGAGGCTTGTAGTTAAGAGACCAGGAATAGTATCTAGAACAAAAAAAGTTGAGGTGGAGGAGGGAATATGCCTGGAAATGCACACAGACTAATACTGTCTAAGTCAGCAAGCAGAGCAGCGGTGCCAAAGATTTTGAAACATCATTTTCTGTTCTGATTTGGGCAGATAAGACAGCAGTTGTGTGGGTTAGATGGATTTCCCACAAATGGGAAAAAAGTGTCGTGACTAACAAAGTGGGCAGCAGGGCAAAAGTGCATGAGGATAAAAAATTACCTTCACAGAAAAGATAACCAGAGTTCAGGACCACCATTCTGGCACTAGACATCTGATTAAATAAGTTGCAGTAGATCTAGCCTTAGCTTCAATGCATGAAACCCATTCAGAATGGTTCCTGGGCAGGATGGGGTGCCCTGTCTACCTTCTAGATGAGCGCCTGCTTCACCTCCACAACACTGAAGTGCAACAAAAACTGGAAGGAGGGCAGGTGCCTAGGTGCCTGAGCAAGGCTAGGAAAGATTGGATTTTCCCTTATGAGTGAAACAGGATGAGAAAACCCTAATGATCTACAGGTGCAGCCCTGGGACCTAAGGTAAGCTGGTGGATGCCCAGGGCAAGGAGCTTCGGGTTCATTCAGAATCATGTCAAGCTTGTAAGGAAGGTGGTGCTGCACGAGTGAGACCCAAGAGAAGGCTAAAGCAGACAAGAATGCCGTGGCATGGTGAGGGAAGGAAGCTGAGGGACAGCTGACACAGAAAAGGAACAAACCTGCTTTTTTTTTTTCTTTTTACAGAAAAGATGAATATCTTTGAAAGAGGAAAAGGCTTCAAAAATAATACATTTAATTTGTCCACACTGGCTTTATTTCGGTCAGCAGCAAGGCTCATGACAGAGCATTAACATAACCCTGTGTATCCATGCTTGCTGACTGCTGCTCTGGAAATGCACTGAGCTACTTGCAGGCTGGTGAAACAAATTCAAAAACAAAAAAAAAAATAGACTAAGGGTCATGACTGGTCCATAATTCATGAATACTTTCCCTCAAAGTATATGTTCTTCTAGTGAGCCTCCTTTAAATGCAGTGGTTGTAATTTTTGGTATTTTCCTTTTGAGAAAGCAATAAAATATAAGTGATGACATAAAAAAATTCCTTATTTCAGTTGCAGTTGCAGTGCACAGTGTTTCTGACTATAAGTTAATGGTTTACATATTAATTCTCTCATCTCTCTGATGGGCAGAAAATTGCTTTAATATAAATGCAGTTAAATTTGTCATTTCGTATCTACATAACTTAGGTTTAAAAATTTATTACAAGCAGTATCAAATTGTTTCATAGCAATTTAGCAGATTTTGTGGAAGAAAAATGTGTCAGGTTGGAGGCTGAGGTAGAATTTTTCTCACATTATAATTAATGTACATTTTATGTTTATTGTCTAATCAATTATTTTAAAGGAGACTGAAGGAATGTAATAAAAGTGATTCTTGGAAAAGTTAAGCTGGGCTTCTGCAAGTGCAGACAGATTTTATTCTTACCACTGAAATAAAAAGATTTAAAATTCACTTTTCTCAGGTAAAAGTAAAAATGACAACAATTTTGGATCAAAAATTCTGCTGTTCCAGCATGTGAGAGATTAAGGGAAATAATTTATCTGTTTTATCAACTCAGATTTCCATTTGACAACCATACTTCTGTTCCACAAATTCTGCCAGCAACTTACTCAGCAAAAAAAATAAAGCATGGTCTTGAGCTGGGGAATTATATTAGCAACTTGACTGAGGTTGCTGAGAGCAATTCTAGTGAAGGGGCAAAGTCTGATCCTAATGTTAAGCAGTTCTTTGAGCTCATGTTTCTCCAGCAGTAACTGATGCTGAAAGGCTTTTGTAACTTAAATCATCTGTGTAGCATCACCAATGTTGTCCAAAGGGACTGTAGGTGTACTTGGTCTTGAGCAGGGCTTCAATGACATTTTTGATTTGGGACTTGAATTCTCTTGTGTCATCTGGAATTAATCCCATCCAATAATTAATTAAGTGTTGTTGTTGTTGTTATTACTATTATTATCTGTTTTGCATCAAAGCCATCCCTAGGCAATGCACTGTAAAGGATGATAGTTTAATCCCAAGTCTGAGAAAAGGTTATTGCAGCAATTTCCCATACTGGGAAAATGTTCTGTAGCAGGAAAATGTGACTGTCTCTTTTTGTTCTCCCCACCCCCTTTTTAGAAATTGTTCATGGATTTTTCTCCAGCTCTGTTCTCTGTAACATCCACTATAACTAAGTGTACCAGTTACATTGATTTGTGTTCTGCCTGTGTGATTCATGGCACGACAATGAGGTCATTATAATTGAGTTCCAGAATGAAGATAAGCAAGAAAAAGATAAAGCGATAACCTCCAAAAAGCAAGAGATTAATGAGGGGCTTTGGTCCTGGAGAAGGCAGTGAGTGCATGTGCTTGGGAAAGTTAGGTCTTGCCAGAGGGGGAAGAAGGTAAATATCTTTAACTATTACATGTCAAAAATCCCAAAAAGCGTACAACTGTACACTTTAGGTAAGATCTGGGAAAAAAAAGTTAAATTTCTTCCCTTTCTATTCCCTTCCGGCCCACTTTCCATTTTAAATCCTCACCTCCATTATTTTTCTTTTTGACTCCATTCCTTTCTGCTTCAGGGTATCAGCTCATCATCAGAACACAGTGAAGAGATATAACAGAATTTTAAAAAGTGAAGACTTGATTTCTAAATGCCTATATCTGTTTCATAAAATATACTCATCGACATACTAAGTTTATCTTCCTTTAACATTGATGAGGCACCCAGATTTAACTCATATCTATAGGAGAACATAACTTTCAGGGAGAAAATCCAATCTGATCTTAAATATACTACTGATTTCTTTGCATTTTTCTCTATAAGGTTCATTTTCCAGTGAACTCATTCTTCAATTTTTCAATATCCTTCTTGAATTCCGACTTCAAGATTTTCATAGGCAGTTGCAGCACAGCATGGATACCCTGTCCTTTAACAGCTCCTTTCGCTTCAGGCCTTGCCTTACCTTTTGGCCATGGCACTTTATTGACCTCATGTTCATTTCAGTGCCCAAAAAAATCTCAAAGAAAAACTGTTCATTGCCATTAATTATTTCAACTTTTGTTAATTCTTTATTGAGTCTTGTACCCGTGTTCTAGTAATTTTCTCAGGATCAATGTGAACCTGACAGACCTGTAATTATGCAAATTATTCAGTTTACATTTGTTAAATAGTGGCATCCTGCCAGTTTTTTCTAAGATACAGGAGCTTTCTGAGAAAGAAGCAAAAAAAACCAAGAAACAAAACAAACAAAAAGAAAATAACAACCAAAAAAAAAGGCTACAAATTATGGATGTTTCACATGTTCTCATGATTTTTTCTCTAACTTTTGAAAGAGAAATGTTAGTATTTTTTATGTCACATGCAGAGTATATGTCCAGTATTCCTTATATTCCAGTATATCTTTCTCTTTTTTGGCTTCTGGTTCTTCTTGTCCATTTCCTGCTTCTTTTCCTTCCTCTTTTAATGAAATGTTTCCCAATTTACTGTAGAGAATGGGCTGTAAAGAAAATAAGCAAGAAATAGCAAAGCGCCTAAAATGTATATTAAAAAATATCTGATATGTATTTATTTTTAATTATAAAGATCTTGAAAGTTCTGCTTTCAACTTCCATTAATTAAAATCTGGAAAGTTGTTGACATTCACAATGTGAATATAAACTATTTAATTTAAAAATCGACATTAAAATGTCAAGATTTTTCCTTTTTTTTTAATACAGACGTAGAGAGCTAAACCTTTCTCCAAAAACCATTTTTGTCTGCCTTGGATGAAGAAAAGCATAGCTAGTCTAGCTGGTGAACAGGAGAATTTAGCTCAGCAGTTCTGGAAAGCCTGCAAGGACTGCTCTTTCCCTCATCTAATGCCAAATGCACTCTGGATAACGATATTTGCCTGGCAGAAGAGACTGAGAACATCTGCTACCTCAGCACCCCTAGTCCCCATATTCCTGGGACTACCAAGTGTGGATAGTGGTTGGATGCATGCATCAGAAAGGGGAAGCATCCAGCAGAATATTTTGAAAGCAGGAAACCTCTTGCCCACAAAATAAAATGTAAATATTTCAGGGAAAAAAACCCAAAAAACCACTCAGATATCATCAAAGAGTCACAGAGACCTATTTGTAATACTTATTCACTAATAAAGTGAGACAATTTATAAGGTTGAGTGAGTTTTTAACTGTTGTGGAAATATATTAGCTGGCAACAAGCTGTAATGCAAAGTGTATATGGGTACAGCCTGTCTCAGAGCTTGCTAAATGCTTTGTTTTTTATGCCATCTGTGTGCTGCTATCTTTATCTAGCTGAGGATTTTGTTTATACATCTATATTTAGTACTCTGAAAAGAAGGGGGAAAGAAAAGATAATGATTTTATTTTCTTTTTCAAATGAACCTAGGACCAGATCCAAAGCCTACCAGAGTAGAAAACTTGGGCTGGCACCAACCTTAGGGTGAGGTATTTGTGTAATCACCTGATATTCCTCAAATGGTAATATTGATAAAACAATCCCAAGATCCTCCCAAGAATTTTTTTTTCAAAGGATGAATCCAGGTTCTAGGTGCCCTCAGCATCTGCTGAAGGCTGGCAGATACAACAAGAGGCCTGTGAGAACCATGCCCAGGAGTAGTGAGGGCTGCAGTCAAAGAGTAGCTATTTTAGGTTGATTGATTCAGATAACTGTGCAAGTAAGGTGTGATAAATGGATGGACATGAGGAGACTACAGGGTCGAAAGATCCTCAGGCAGAGGTGGAGATGGGGCTTGAAGCTGGAAAGACTTGGGTACAGAGGGTTGGAAGGGTGAGGAAGCATGCACCCTGGCTACCAAAATCTCTCTTCATAGCTTAGTTATGAGTATATCTTGACTAAAACTAAGGAAGCTCTAATCTCACAATGTAAATGAGAAAGCAATGACACATGTCATCTCCTTTCCATGGGAAAGGAGATAGCACTCGTTTTCAATTAATCATTTTGTAGCAAGGGAAAACCAAAATATTCATGTGCTTTTCTGATCCAGACATAATACTGTGAGCTATTTTCTGGATAGGCAAAGCTTTGTGATGTAGCTTGGTGATGGACTGTGGGCGAGGGAAGACCTGTGCTCCAAGTTCCTCTGCAAACCCTCTGCTGACATGGGATAAATAGTTTCACTTCTCTGTGCCTAATTTGTTAGATAGCATTTGGTAGAGGGAAGAGAAAGGCACAGTAAGACTTTGAAAGATGCATGGGTTGAACCAACATGGTTCTTGAAAGACATCCTCCAATCCTAGAAAAGTTAATGTACTAATTTATATTTACCAAGTGAATTCTTGTCCCCTTGGAGTTTAAGATTTTCTTTATGTCTTTTAAATCTGTGTTTTGGTCGGGGTGTTTAACAGGATGGACGTGAATTTCTTCTGCTAATTAATTACAACACAGACAATTTTGGCTTGAACCAGACAGGAATAACATTCAAGTGTAAATAAGAAAAAGAGTTGATGAGACAAGGTTTGTACTGTAAGCCACAGTCACTTGATCAGTGGTAAGCATTTGTTTCCATTGTGCGGGTAACTTGAATGCTTGACAGCACATCTGAGCAGTTAAGTTAGTTTAGCCTTGAGTTAAGCGAAATCTGGTCTGTGCTGGGATTTTCTGAGGATTTCATCAGCAATTCTTTCTTGCAGTCTGTGGTTTTCACCAGTTTTTCACTCTTACATTTATACCTGGGGGAATATCTCCCAGAAGACCTGATTTCTTTTTCTCAGAGTATTCTGTGACTTTTTCTAGCAGCACTATAAACTACAGGAGAATTTGTCTGTCCTCAATAGAAAGATAACACAGAATGTTAAACAAATGGATTTTTAAAGAGTTTATGCTCCTGATTTCCTAGAAGTTTCTCTATGAGCGTGCTGGTACTAATAATGATGTATCATTATGGTGAGAGCCTGGTCTACCTGTGCTGCCAGAACATATCCCTTTAGAGATATTAGATTGCTCAGTTTTAACTCTGCTGAACTTACTGCCTGATACTGGATCATAAAAGACCCTGGAGTCATGGTGACAGTTGGAATAAGAATAAATAATGTGACCATATGGTGCTTTTCTATGTTATAGGATGCAGTTGTGTAACTTGGCATGGCTCACTTTGTGAACCAAGAATGCTGGAGACAGATACATTGCTGGGAGATAACAAATTTTCCATATCTGACACAAAACTGAAGCTCACGTCTCTGCTAGAACTGTTTTGATCTTATCTACAAACTTATCCCCATGCCATGCCACAGAGCTGTCAGTTATCAGTGCCGGATCTGCAGAACAGCTGGAAATTTGGATTTTAGGCCATCACAAAGTAGAATTTTGCCCCTGCTGAGCAGATTGACAGGTAACTTATTTGGTTCTTTATGCACAGATTGTGCCTGTGACCTCCAGCAGCATGGACAGCTGCCTATCTTTTAAAATTACCAGCCTCTCCAGTCTATTTTGTGTGCCTCTGTGTAAAATAGGATTAGATGAGTAGGAAATGCAATGTATTATTTTGAAGAGATCATTTGCAGCATTTAGCTGGTAAGCAGAGCCAGTCATATTTCTTGCTTAACAAATCATTCAGACTGATAGAGGTGAACCAACCTCTATAGACTAAAAAAGAGAGAAAGTGCTTGAAAGTCAGGATTTTCAAACAGCCCCTTCATAATGACAGATGAACCAGGATCCTGAACTTGAATCAATGAACTGACTTGTTCACCGTATTAGTCACGTGCAACAGAAAGGCATCAAAATCACTTCCTGATAAATCATTCATTCCTTATAAATGCATTCGCATCGCTTTATACTGATACATAAATGCATGAGCCCTTAATTTAGTCTGATGTCACTCTCCAGCCTCAGTTCGGGTCTCCCATGGTCCTCATAGCTAATGTGAGACAGGGCAAATGCCATCGACCAGGGAAGAATGAGTGGCACAGCACATTTCCAGAGCAGGTATAATTACCATTTTGTGTGCCAATTAATATTAGATTAAAAAAAAAGACATCCTCCAAAGAAACCTATTTATTATTTAAAAGCCCCCCAGGGTATCTTCTGACATGGATTGGTGCTATAGCAAAGCAGAGGCATGAAAGCAGCTGAAAGCAGACAAACTGTTAAGCAGCATTTAATCCTTTATGCATGTTTTATACATAAACAAATTGGAATGTGTAGATCAATGTCCTCCAGCTGTTTTTCAAACCCCATTCTGCCTTCATTAAAGATTTAGGGAGGAAGTTTCCAAACATAGATATGATGTCGGGAAAAACAGGATAGGATCTTTTTTTTCTTTTTTTCCCCTGAGCGGTTTTCTTAAAACCACCACTGCCTCTTGCTCAAGTAGCAGTACTCTGTAAAGTGTTCCTTTGCCACTGCAGCCTGCACATTAAATCCTCTATACAGTCATGTCTTTTAGTGCTGAGTCACGTTAATTAGACAACAGATATAACTGCCTGATAAAGTGTCCTCAGAGAGAGCCAATTTGGCCACATCAAGTTCACACGGGAGTCATAAAATACCAGGCTCAAATCAATCCCATGTAAACTCAGCCTATTTTCAATGACGTAGTGCTCTATGGCTCCTTGAACGTTTATTTTAACAGCCACAGTGAGAATTCATTGATTTAATCAGAAAGAAAGTTTTTCAATTTACCCCTCCTTGTCATTAAATATATTGACTAAAAGGGAAAAAAAATTGTTCTCAAGACTGAGATGGAGCAGAGCTGGATGAAATGAGGATGTTGGTGGCCTGCTCAGCATTTCAGAGATCAGTGTTGCAGGGATACTGCCTTTGCAGTTCCTTCTCTGTTCCTTCCCACAGGTCTTCCCTGTGCTGAGGGCTGCACTCCTCTCCCAGCCTGGTGATACGTTTGTGTTTCATAGCAGGAGATGTCATGGCCAGGTCTCTATTTCAGCTAAAAGAAGGGGATTAGCAATAAATAGCTCTTCTGTATCTTTGACTATACTGCTGTTGGTTTTACTAGCCACACACTGATTACAAACCCCCTAAGCTGAACCCTCTCCCATCTAATTGCACAAACATAAAAGGACAAATGTGGCGACTTGTGGAGACCTGCTGCAGAGCATATAACCTTGTTTCCTGGATCCTTTGTCCATCAGCACATAGCTCTGCCTTCACTACATCCCATTAACAGCAGCTTGAGTTTTCTGGTTTTACCCCCTAGTTCTGTGCATGCTGGAGACACTGAGCACTACCCTGAAACCACTGTTAGGAAATACAGAGACTTCAGCTCTGTGCAATGTTGTCCCTTCCTTCTGTGACAGAGAGCAGTATCTCTGCCTTACTTCAAACCTGGCATGAATTCCAGAGTCAGATTCTTTACCTGACTCCTGCCTGCACTTAGTTAAATGGGCTGCCACAATGCAAGATGGTTTTTTTCTTGCTTTGATATTACTTGGCTCCTTCAAACGTGCACAAAAGAAAAATACATCTTCCACGGCAAAAGATAAGTTGGATTTCCACTCCATGTGCCTTGAATTTAGAATCCTGGGACCTGATTATTTAAAGGTGTTTGCAACAGCACTATAAAGCTGGTGAGTCTTACAGATGTTCAAAAGCTGTAAAATTCACACACACACACAAGCACCTAGAGACCTGCCAACTTTAAGCCTTCTCAGCAGCTGCTGTTAGATGCAGCTCTCATTTACCCTTTACTCCTACACTAGGGTTATTACTATTAAGAATTAATATCCAGCTGCTGTATCACAGACCTGTGGGGGTCTTGGTTTTGTAGTGGGTGGATTCTCTGCAAAGAAGGTTGCAGAGAGCACTGTGAGGTGAACGGCGCCATATAAAAGTAATAGATTATTAGACCATGCAGCCTGTATTATGAGTTTCCAGTGCATAAACACTCCAGCCTTCCTAGCTGGAGAAATTAAAATGTAAACACAAGATGCTGCTTTACTACTTTCACATCTGGTGTTGTAACTGGCTTTACTGTGAATATTTTCAAAACAGCCAGATTGTTCGGAACAAAACAGCAAATACCACATCTGCTCCCTGAGGTCTCCGGGAGTCTTGCACCCGGATGAAGGCAAAAAAAATGAAATTTGGCAGCACTTGATAAATATCAGGAAATACAGGGAAATATAGTCAGAAGCACTTGGCTGATTTACATTAGGAAGAGAGTTGCTTTCTGACAACATAGGTTGCATACCTGAAATCTCCAAAGTATGAGATTTCATGACCTTTATTTTATTCCATCTCTGTTTGAATAGTATCTGTTGCATCTCAATTCTTTAACTCCATCTGAGGTGTAGAAGTAAGGATAAATACTAGGTGGAAATTCTGGGCGTGTTTTCTTTTGATACAAGTTGCTTCAGAACATCTTTATGGAGGAGAGGAAAGATACATTTTTGTATATGTATATAGATAGATACAAGTAATCATCACTGAAGGGCTTTCCCCAGTCAGAGGTTCCCACTGGCTAAGACAATGTTAGTAAATGAGGAAGTTACCAGAAAAGAACAGATTTGTTGTTTGTCTTGCATCATTTTCTGCTGACGTGAAGCCAACAAGTCGATCTGTCTTCTAAATCATGTGCCAGGTTGGAATTCCTTCTTCCCTTATCTTCATCTTGCTTCCAGGCTGCAAGGACACGACCCTAAAACCAGGTAATTTATAGATACCTTTTTCCACTCTTTTCTCGGGCCTCTTTGCAATAACCTAAAGATCCAAGACTAAAAATGTAATTTTTCTCAGATCTCCTAGCAGAATTTTAAAAACCCCAAAACCAAACAAACAGATGTCTGTAATTTATTTCCCTATTGTGCGAAATCTTCACCCATATCTACAAGTGATAGATCTAGACAGTGCTGCTTGTTGGCAGCGCTATTAACCTCTGCCTTGGAGAATCTTCTCTTCTCCAGACTAAACAACCCGAATGCTCTCAGCCTTTTTTCAAAGGAGAGGTGCTCCAGACCTCTGATCATCTCCATAGCCTTCCTCCAGACTTGCTCCAACAAGTCAACATCCGTCTTATCTTGAGGGTCATGGTTTAGTTCAACCTTAGTGAGAAAACTGACAATAGAAAAGCTTGGTGTCTACACAGCACAGTTTGTGATTGCAAAGATATTTTATAAATTCTCATGTGTGGGCTTGAATTCTCAGCATCTCTCAGTTCTGGCTGGTGTTAAAATGGTCAGCATCCCACCAGCTGCAACTGAGCCCAGTGAACCAGCACAGAAATCAGAACAACCACGTTAACAAGGAGTCCTAAATACAAGCTGTGCAACGCAGCCAGCCCTGTGCCTTGTGTTGATGTGGTGTCACTAGAGGACCCCCATTCACCAAAGTGACCCTCAGGCATGATGAATTTAGGCTTTGCTCACGGCTATGAGCGTTTCTGAATTTGGGCCTGAATGTCAACTCAAGACCACTTGGGATAGAGCAAAATTGTAATATTAATTTTAGTACAAAGACTCAGGATTTCATTTCATTTTCACAGCCAAGAGATAAATAGGGCCTTTCTCCAACTGGACTGGCTGCAAACCTGCCCCTTGTAGTGTCTTCTTTACTTGGTTTTTAGTAAAACCCACATTTTGGAATCCAAATACATTTGAACTAAAATATAAAGCAAGAGAGGCCAGGACTGAGAAGCTCTATTCTTAGTAACCAGCAAATTTCCTTCTCTTAAACCAAACTCTGACTCCAGCTGTGGGTTTGCAGCTTTGTGTGACTGATAACTTTAGTTATTACATTAATTCCCAGTGTCATGATAAATGTTTTGACAAAAACATCTCTGATGCTTTGTGTGACTGGATGCCTTTTGTTGCATGCCAGAGGTAGTATATAGAAATTGCAGTTCCCTTTTTGATAGACACTGGTTTGATTGCACAGGCTGTAAGCTGTCAGTTTGGCATTCCAAAGAAACAGAAAATGCAGACAACGAGCACAAGATACATTCTCCTGTGTTTGTTACCTGAGGTAAATAAATGCAAAATGGCCACTAAATAGATATATATAAATTCACCTGACTTTAAAGCCTAAAAATAATCAATTCCTCAAAATGCTTCCCCATCTTTATCCAAAATTGAATTAGCAAGCAAAGAAAAACTATTTCTATACAACTGCTGCAGTACTTTATGTTTCTCTTGCTTGGTAAGATGATGATTTTTCTAGTGGTATTAGAGTGTCTCTTGTGGCAATTTCAGGTAATTATGATTTAGTATGAACAAACCTGGAAAATGCATGGAGAAGAGACTGGAAAGATTATAAAGTCATCATTGAAGGCAAATGCCATAGGGAGGTGGACTGGCAGATTTTCTCTATTATTTTTCTTGTTTTCTATCTTATTCAGAGAAATAGAATATAACTGTGAGAGCCTGCTGCAGATAATTTACAGACCTTTTCTTTGGGCATCATCTGAGGGGACAGTCTTCATTAACCTAGGAGTGGATGGATAGCTGCATTTCAGCCACCATATCCCTACAGGGGCTCTTTGGAAGGGAACAGGAAGCTGGTGGTGACGTGCAATATCCACGTGAACATGCAGAAAGAGCCATCCACAAAATAAACCTTTCCTGATGAATGATGGCTCTGCTGGATTAGGAATTTTCCAAGAAAGTGATCTACTGAAGTAACAGTGACACAAAACCGAAGGAGAAAAAGAAAAAGCCAGAAGACAATTCTGGCAGACTTATGCAAGAGGTGAGTCTACCTCTCTCTCAGTGTCCCTGTTTAGCCCAGCCATTTAATTATTCCTTCTGTAAAGAGCATCTGCTGAAATTTCACGGAGTAACCTTCAAGCCTAGTAACTTCAGTTATTAAACCAAATTTGCTCCTTACCTATAGACATGAAAAAGTCTCTTTGCAGGTCTGGGGACTGAAAGGAATATGAGCCATTACCTGAACTTCCTTCGTACTGCAATTGGTCACAGACATCTGACCTCCTTCGGCCACAAGAAGCCTATTGTTATCTCTGATGTATGTTCTGATTCTACAGTTTCTTTCTCTTTTTTTAGTCTTTAGTACCAAGATCATTGTTGCTGAATTCTTCTAAGTGACAGCCAGGCATGACATGAAAATAAAAGTAGTATAAACTGTATAAAAGTGAGAAAACACCCGGTATTATCACATCCTGCTTGAGCTCTACATTCTTTATCAACAATCCATTAAGCTGTTCATAGTCTGAAGAGCAGATTTAAGAATAAGCCCCTTTTAAAGTACATCGTCTGGCAAAACATGCCCAAAAATCTGTATTTTGATGGATTGTTTTGAGGACTAAAGTTTTGCATAAGATAAAAAACTTAAACCCCAGAATTTAAAAGTCAAGTCTTGCCAGTAGTATATTAAGCATATTTATTCAGTAAACTCGAAGATAACCTACCTTTCGAATAACTGCTTTCAGAAACAGAAGTGAACTAATTGAAATTTAACTGAATGAACCCAGGGCGTTACAAGAGAATGCACAAAAGCAAAATGCAGAGAGATAAGGTCAGCTAATAAAACTGACTTTTGTAACAGCTGTAAAGTAACCATTTCAGCAAATCATTACTAAGACCTACTATTTGAGACAGGATAAAAGTTAATGTTTTAAGTTCAATGTGCTGTGAAGTTAGTAACAGATGTTTGAAACAAGAAAAGCAGGAAAACTTTTTTTTGTGTTTTGTGAGTTTTAGAGTTTATAATTAGGGACAGGAAGAGATGCAATAATAGCGATTTGCCCAAAACCAAAGGAAAAAAAAGTCAGTGGAAGAATGAGGTCTAAACTCCAGGAATGTATGATTTCCACCTTTGTATTCTTTCTCACAAACCTCTCTGCTTATCTTTTAATAGAAAAGCTATTATAAAATATTGAAGCAGATATTCACTCTACCTATCCTTTCAAATCATTCAGCTCTACATACTCTGTGAAGTGTAAACAGTTTAATTTGGAATCCTGGCCTCAGGGAATACCTATAAAAGATCAGAAATAATCTGTCCCCATAGTATTGGTGCTTTATAGCTAAGGATTGGTCTCACAACATTTCTAAGCTGCAGCTCTTCTTAGTCAGGATTCTAAGTGGCATCTCTTGAGTGCTTCTATTGATAATCAGTATGTTATTTTGTTTACCTCCAGTACCAGCTTATTTTACCCAGATGTCACCTACTGCTAGACAAAGTCTAGACAAATTTTGTGAATGTATCTAACCTTACAGCTGTGGTCCTGGGGCTTCCCTGGGACTGTAGCCACAGCAATCTCTCTTCTGCATCAGCCCTTGGGGCTATCAATCAGCTCCAACAGGGTATGAATTTCCATTCTGAAAATCATTTTGAAGCCCCTGAACACAAGGAGGGATGAAAGTATCAGAGAAAAGCTTTCACTTACACAGCCAGTGAGTGAACACCAAACCACTGAATTGTGATGAAACCTGGACTCACTCTTCTCTCAGCTCTCTTCATCTGGGCTTCATCTTCTCCCAGGAAGCTTTCTCTAGCACGTGCAAGTCTTAGCAGGCATGAGTAAAGGGGAAGCAAAGTGAGGTCTGGCTACTGCTGGACATAATGAATCACATCCAGCCCGAGCCAAAGGGTAGGGGGATTGACATTGTCTATCTCAAAGATGCTCAGTCCGAGGGTGCCAAACAGGCTCCTGTCAGTGGGAGGAGAAAGGCATTACAGAAAATGAACTGTCACATCTTAAACTAGGTGTCTGCCATCATGAAAAGACTCTCCCACCATGTCTCAGCTCACTCTCTAATCAATCAATCAATCAGCAGAAAGTGGCTGCCTATTAACAATTGCCTTTGGATGGGGTGAATTCCTACTGAAACTTTTTCCACACCACAACAGACTTCAGAATTTGCAAAAGGAAAGTAACCAACCAAGACTGCTCAAACTGAACCTCTCTACCCTTGGGAGATGCCTATATCATAAAGCAGGTCCACCCCACTTGGCAGCCGACAGAAATCTTTGTCTTTCAGCTTTCTCTGTAGCCTTTAAGAAGTACAGATTAGATCTAACTTTGCTATTTAAGTGCATACATGAAATATATACTCCATACTCCCTCCTGCCTTATATCTCATGCAACTGCCAAGGTCCTCTCACAGCCCACATGTGGAAAGCATTCTGTAACCTGGTTCATGGCTTCCTCTTGAAAACACCTTGAAAAATTTTTCCTTCAAACTTCTATAAAAATGGAGCACACACATTATGGAATATAATTTAAGTGTCAGAATATTTCTTAGGCTAAAGCTCTACACTGTCCAGCTTCACTCAATACAGATAGTTTCTGGAGGAAGTCTGGCACCAGCAAAAAAAAAAAATTAAAAAATATAAATAAATAAGCCATGACTTGAATGATGGATGATTGCTCTTGTTTTTTATTCTACATATTTAGTGTCATTACCAAACTGGTACAAATTGTATTATGAAATCATCTTGTTCACTCAATAGTCTCATCAGCTTAAGCTTTTTCCATAAGCCATTTCTTAAAGCTAGAGATTAAACCTTTTTTTTCTTCTTCTCTCCCATTTCTTTAGCTATTCTGAAGGATAAACAGGTTTTGAAATTGAATATGTTTTAAAGGCAGAGGTAGGAATTTGCATGTTTATTGGTTTTGTTGGCGTTTGTTCCTATGTTTTTTTCCTCTTCTTCATTGTAAATAAATAAGTTGCTTTTATGTAACAAACATGATTTTCTTGCCTGGATAGCTTGGCTTTTGCCATGACAGGAGAAGAATTTGCAATCTCAGGATTCCTTTCTCCTTGCTTTGGTGTTTCTTCAGTTTTGTAACCTGTTGTATATGGAGGTTTTAGAGCTGCTCAATGGGGGTAAGAGACTGTTCTTTCACTAAACTACTGAGATGGAGTTAATATACTTTCCTCTTTTTAACTGGTATTCATTTGTGTTTGATGGGAAAAGGTGGGAGGGAAAGTATTTCACGTTCACTTAGAATTGCAATAAATTAAAAAAAAAACCCAACCAAACACAACACAACACAACACAACAGGAAGAACAAAAGAACAAGGGAAAAGAACATCATGTAGTTCTGTTTCTACTTATTTCCAAATTTACATATTTCTTATTAAAAGGAGAAGAGAAAGTGTCCATGGTAACAGTGCTGACTCGATTTATGAGAGGTTATAGAGAGCACTTGGCCCTGAAGGATATGAATACCTTGGGAATGAGATTTTCTTTCTGTTATAGATTCATAATATTTTCAGTGCCTCATGACTCTGATCATCTGTTCTCGCCCAGCAGCTGAGACACCATCAGCATGGCTAGTTTAGGAATAGTTCCTTAAAACACCACTGTGAGGAAATACAGAACCTCAAAATCTTTACCTTCTGACCAATGCAAATTTGGCAAGTGGAATAAATACCTGGTCTCAGCCTCATTATTTCTGGTCAGTTGCCTCAGAACTGTCATCACCTGAGTCCAGTGCTCAGCTAATTTGGGATCAAGGGTCTTTGCTCATCACTGTAAGGAGCACAAGGGCTGCAAGTTATTTCCACAAGCTGTTGGCTTTTTTCTTAATGTGCAGCCGGTGTCCTCTGCAGAGGCTATCTCAAATGGCACACAGATGGCCACGTCAGGCAATAGAAGAAGAAAGGCTGAAATTAAAAAAATACTGAATTCTTTTGCATAGCTAGACAATTGAGTGTCACCATTTCCTCTCTTGCACCGCTGTCACATGGGAAGATGCCCCATCCGACGGTTATCAACGCAAACTGGTTTGGACCTAAATGGACTTTTGTCTGCAGCTTTCTCTCTGATTTTCTATGTAAACTGAGGCAAGTGACTCAGCTCCTTCTGTCATTATCCTATTTGGACTGTAGGTTAATCAGATCCAGGAATGTCTCCCCTGATTGCATTCTCAGCTGAGATTTCAACTGAAATGTCTGATTCCACCACGACGGGAAAAGTGGGGAGGGGAAAGACACAAGAGTGTTCGAGCACTGAATTATCTTAAGACTGTTCTTGTAACTTTGTTCACAAAATTGTTGCCATGAACCTCAAATGTCAGGACCAACAACTGAGTACCCTGGAAAGTTCTTGGGTCATCTTTCTCAGTACACACTGCATTGTGGGGTTTTTGAATAGTGACATTAGCATTTTCTCCATTTGCAGACTCTCTTTTCAATGGTCAAACAAGGCTTTTACCTTAAAACTTCTGCTCCTTCACTGAGCTAGAAGGAAATCTTTTTCCTACAAAATACAAAATTGTTTGAAGACCTCAGAGTGCTGATCTCATGAGTAGTGGTGGAAAGGAAATAAAGGTTTTACTGCTTAATTATCTACACAAAAGGTTTTTTCTTGAAAATAAAATCCATGACCTTTTAGCTTCAATTGAAATACCACCCATTTAAAGAATATATCCACATTACATGACTGTGTATGGACAGTGAGTGGAGAATAGCATTCAAAATTCAAAATGCAGGGGGAATCAGGTAGGCAGAACATTACACACACACACACACACACTCATGCTTATATTGAAATATATGCACTGCATTAGGAGTTGTTTCCTTTATTTTTCAGTAACAAAATAATGCATTTTTTCCAAATTATGACCATGGAAACAGCCACAAGCGTCTGTTAATTCTCCCATTCCTTCCCAGAAAGTTTGACTAATTCTACAAGTAAACTACATGTTGTGAAAGTAGTGAAAGTTTGCTCATAGCTCCTGAGAAATTAATAGAGGGGAAAGTGGGGAGTAGAGACTGAACAAAGAGAGTAAACGCAGTTGTTGTATTTTCAGGACATCTTAAAATGCAACAAATTCAGCCATAACAACTGTGCAAAAACCTGAAAAAATTGTTAAAAAAGACATTAGGGTAAAATATTTAAGAGATCATATCAATCTCACGGTAGGAAATCTGTATATGCACCCCTTGTCTCATATTGCAAGTAATATAGCGGCTTTGTTTGTGTGTTATATATATTTTTAAGCTTTGGGGGTAATTTTTTTATTCCTATTTGGGGATTTACGATATATGGGTTAGAGTAGCATCATTCTGAGTCCTCTCACTCATTATTGTATAAAAGAGACCTGGAAGAGCAGTATATCTCTTGCTTAGTGTTTGTTATGCCAAAAAAAAAAATTATGACATTTATTGAATTATTAAAATCATGACATTTTAAGAAACTGAATCTGATTTTCTCCAACATTAGGAAACTTTGCCCAGGACCCTCAAAGGAATTTGGGCTTCTAACTTCCAATTTCACTGGCAGAGCTGTCAGAGGGGTTTATCCAGCTCAATTCAAATGAGTACCAGTTCACAGCCTCTTCAGGATACCTAAGATATTAATCAGAATTATTTAATGGATGTAGTTTTAGTGTTTGAAATTTCTCTTAATAGAAGCAGTTTCAGCTACAGTTCTTTGTCATTATGGATTATATGCATGAATTTCTGAATTTAATTGTTGCTGACCTTGAGGCATTGGGGCTAGTTTACTGGTCCTGTGGGAAAAAAAAATTAAAAAGGAAAAATGAAGTTGGAAAAGGATAACATTTTCTTTTTATCACTGTTAAAATTTCACCTTCTTTTTCAAATTTATGTAATGTTTTCTAAGTCAGATCTTTTTGTTTCTATGAAATAACATCATATTTATAATTTCCTGCAAGTGCACTTTTTAAATGAGTGGATGTTCAGAATAGGAAAGTCTTCCTTCAGATCAAGCACTTCGCTGTATCCAAAATACATATGTGGGAGGGAAAGCTGGTTGGCTGGCTGAGTGTATTAATCAGATCTCAGAAGTATTTCTGAAAACTGTCATAAATCCCTGTTCAGTGATGCTGCTTCTGCTTGTTAGGTAGAATTGGAGATAGTTTTCCACATGTTAGCACAATAGTAATAACAGTGTAGCTGAAATGGTGTTGTTTTCAGCCTGGGCTGCACAAGGTACCCAAGATCTTGGGTAAGTATTTAGACTTCTAGACAATGCTGATTTCTGTGAGCTGCACTTTATTGCTTCTATTTTGAAGTTCAGTTTGTCCAAGATTGATAGTCAAGCTTCTTTCTGTTCTTTACATTATAAGCTTGATTTACATGGGTAGAAAACATGTACTTGCAGACATGATGTTTATATCTCATTAAAATAATCTTTAATGTCTCATTCCAGCTCTTGTTTTGAAGAAATTTAGTGGTTTAAAATAATAAATTGGTTCTAGAAACCATTGAAAAATTTGATATGTTTGCATTAGGGTCAAGCAGCGCAACCCTGTAGCTGAAAAAATCAGTGTAGATCAGTTGTCTTCAACACTGCTGTTCAGGTGATGTCTGCCTCATCAAATATACCTCTCATACTTGCTTATTTTTAGCTCTTTCTATCCTAACTTTCTCTTCTCCTGTCTTTCATTGATGATTACCCAGATGGCTTCACAAGCCTGGTAAATGTTGGTCAAAACAGGAAAAACAGAGCAGCAATATGACCTGTCTGGACCAACCTAAGAAAAAGAAACATTTCAAAATAACTTTCACAGAGTTAAAATACAAGTAGAACCGACACCATCTCCTGCTTTATCCTGTGCAGTTAGAAAACAGGAAGGGCACTGCAGGAGTGATTCTATAAAATAGAGGCTCTTTGAATGTTGTAAGCAAATACCATGATTCCTGACTTTTCCTTGCTTCTACACTTAAAATAAGTTAACTCATTTACTGGTTTTTCTACTCCTTTCATGGTCAGAAAAAGCTAAAACTCTGATTATTCCAATAAAAGCAAAATCATATTCATATTTGCAAACTAAAGGATTCATGTCCCTCACATAGACCTTGCACCTCACCTTCACCTGCAAACTTTTAGAGGCAAAAATATAACTCACTCTCCACAGGCACTCAGCAGCTTTAAGTCTTAGATTGTGTCTTGAAACATGACTTCCAAAAGGGTAACCCTCCTAACCCGCTCTTAATGATGATAGGACACATACAAACTAGTGAGCAAAGGAAATAAAATCCTTTTCATTTCTTATAAGAGGCCAGAAAGAATTACCAGAAAAGGAAAAGAGACCATTACACTGTACGGATGTGGTTGGGTAAGTGCAAAGCGAACAGGTTGGGAAAATGGAGCTGTTTGTTTATCCTGACAACAATGTGTATTTCTGCACTTTACATCATGCCAATACTGCTTAACTTCACTCCGGATTTTCATGGTGAATCCTGATTTTAAGCGTTTGTGAATGTTTATCATTTCAATAATTTAGAATTTGCAGCAAAGGCAAGGATCACCTAGAAGGGAAGGAATGCCACAGATGTGTTCCCTGTTACAGCTTAATAGTTTCACAGGTAGATCCTGTATTTGCTAAGAGGAACTGTGAATTTTTTTATGGTGCTTCAAAAAAGTCACTTGCTAGAAGCACTGCCCTTGGAAGCTCCCTTTATTTATCTGCCATGCTATTACACTACTTGCTCTCCACCTTTGGCTTTCACGGGATAACCTGAAACAAGGCAGCACTGAAGAACTCTGAAGGTTTGAGTGTGATCTGGTGATCTGGTGAAACTGAAAGCAGAGGGAGGGTGAGAAGGGTGGAGAAGCAGTACTTGTCATTCATATTCCAGAGCACAAAATGTTCTACTCTCAGAAGATGAAAGCCAGTGAACAATGGTTATAAATTAATTAATGCTTCATGGACTCCTAATTTTATATCTATTGCATTAAATAGTCATGGAATGAAATGCATAAACAGTACTATTAGAGTAGATAGAGAGCCATATTTCTCTGTTTCCAGGTGAGTGCCTATCATGGGAACACGGAGTCAGGCTCTGCTGCTCTCTCTCCCCATTCCCACCAGTCTTTTGTGCAATGCGGAACAGGTTTTTACAGGAGAAATTGAAAATGCCAACTCACATTAGCCAGTTGATTAGTAGTTATTGCACTCTCCAGAATAGTGGATTTGCATCTCAAAAAGAAGAGTTGAATCCAGGTCCCCTCCTTTTCAGCTGCTTAGTGTAGCTGGAGAGTGCTTTAGATAGGTGCATATTGCATATTGTGTATTCTGCTGTGTGGTAGGTGTGTCCCAAAAGTATTTGCTGAATTGGGAGTGGTATTTGGAGAAGTGTCCAAGGCGTGGACTTCAAAGGGCCAAGGAATTAGATACCCCTTGTGTGAGTCTGATCAGAAACATTTTTTAGCTTAGCCTATGGAGAAACAGAACTTAAGACAACCAAAGCACTTCACGCCCAAATTTCTATGCCAGCTGAGTGGAAATTTTAAGATTGTTCACCCACGTACTTTAAATACCACAAAGGTGTCAGTTCAATTTCTAAAATTCCATTGTGTTCAGAACAATCCGTGGTGGCATCATAGATATGGTCTAGGAGAATGACAAGCTGGCTGTAGGAAGGGCTTATGTGGACTGTCAGGGATGGACTATTTTCCATAGTGTCATAAACTGCCTGCAGTATACATTAATAACATGCAGTAAACAAAACAGCAACAAGGAAAACAGGCAAAAAATAAAAACTGTAATGCCCAGCAGCCCAAATATTGTTAACAGCAACTTTTCTCATAACTGTGTAATGGTCCTGATAATTGGTCCCATCATGTCAGCCAGTATACAGAGGGGAGAGTAAAGGTAGTTCCTGTGTACTAAAGCAGTAATAAATTTGATAGACCTAGAGGAAAGTACAGCAGCTATGGGAGAGTAAAAAGCAATGAACTGAGGTGTCCTGAATCCCACGGTAGGGCACTGTACATCATTCATGTGTGGAAATACCTGTTGCAGATGGTGACATCAAGATATCAAATCACTATTAGCTTTTCAGAAACAACTATCAGGAAGGCAGCTTCGATAATATTGACCCTCCACAGCCTCCACAGTTGCCAGCTATAGCCCTTGACACTAGGTTTATCATTGCTTTGAGAGAGGTAAACTGATCTCTCTCAGGCATCTGTTGGTTTCTTCCCAAAGAAAGGGCCATTTTTGTGGAGTAACACATAATTTGTTTAGCATTACCCATAACATTTTATGATTGCTTTCATAAAACTCCCACCTTCTGGCAGCTTTTCTTACCCCAAAAAATGTGTGAAGGAAGGAAATAGAGCCAAGAGTAGTTGTCCTAGCCGTCACCAGAGCACTTGGGATGGAAGAAAGTCTTTAAATATGGGGACCAACTCAGAAGTGGGTGGAAGATAATTTGTGTAAATTTGCCTTTAACAATTTTATTTACCCTGGCTTATTTAAATCTATTTCTATTTCTCTATTACTGGAGATGTGTGTCTCACCTATTTTTTTCCTCACTCTTCTTTTTGTAGTTTTAAGCTATTGTGGGTGTCAGAAGTGGAAAAAAAACCCACAAAAACTGTCAAAGCTCTGACAGGTGTCCTCTGACAAGTCTTTCCAGGGAGTTTTAAAATGTTACTTCTCCTAAGCTTGCCCCTGTCTCTCCTCCCCCACACTATGTAGGTCACAATCCGGAAGGAGCCGACACGTCACATTCACTGACTGACAGCCTGAACCATGAGCTTAACACTGTTTTTATCAGCTGTTCAACCCAGAAAGTACAGCCGGGTTCTGAAGTTGATAAACCTCGCATTTCCCTTCTGATTCTGCTCTGGAGGTGATCCTATCTGGCAGGAGGAGACTGGGCACAGCAGCGTGTTCCATCCCTCCAGGAGTCAGACAGAGGGTGCCTGTCGGAGATCTCAGATCCCTGTAGCTCTTTGCCTCACAGCAACTTTCTGGTATTTTAGAATTTCCTTGCTTCTTCCATGTCCCCCAGGGAGACTAATTTCATGGCTCAGCACATCTCAACTGTCCAGATTATTGTTTTTCCCTTCTGGATACTCAGCCTGAATTTTCCTCTTACGCTAACCCCATTAGTTACTTGCATGATTAAATTAAGTGGGTGAGCCTGACAGAATGTGAGGTCCTTCAAAACCCTCCAGTTCTGGAGAGTGTAGGTTTGCAATCTGCGTTTGACCTGGAGAATATTTTTTCTGAATAAACACACACACATTATGGTAATGAATCATTAAAGTGGAAAATGTGTTAAAAAAATATATATATATCTATGTATAAAACCAACTATCAAGGCAAAAAATATCATTGTGGAAGTGATCTGGCAGTGAATTGGGGATTGCTTGAATAAATATCTTCACATTTGTAGGATAGGCCATCTTCTGGCATTTCAGTGACGGTTCGAAGGATTTGAAACCCTTTTAGTTTATTTTCTCGAACAGAAATTGTAGTCCCTACTAAAACTGCCATGGCAAGAAAAATATAAGGACAGAAAAAAATGTTATTTTCTGTACTTCACTGTTGGAAGTCCCCAACATTTTTTCTTGATAATGTTTCTCTCTTCCTCAATTATTCAGTGTCTTATCCCCTACCTTTTAATTGGATACAGGGAAAACCATAGAAACCTAAAACCTTCCACTAAACCCTGGAAAATAAGGTTGAGTTCTTCTATATCTGTTATTAGGTGCTTCATGAGAATAAAAATAAATATTTATGCAGTCACATCTATGTTTCTAAAATTAAAAATTATTAGCCCTGGAATAAGGGGCTGATAAGTGAACAATCCTACTGAGATCTGTCATGAGGATGATCCCCTGCAAGTGGCCATTCCTTGGGGTTCAGTGTGGTTTAGTGGCACAGCTCTCCCCTACATGCTCACTCTTTGCCACAAACCTCATAAAAACTTGGTATGAGACAATGGACCGTGTGAGCAATGGAGCTAATCAAGGTTAATAAGCTCAGTTTTATAAATGAGCAAATTTTTCAGGGCATCTATAATTTTTTCTTCATTTAGTCATGTCATTTTAAAAAAATATCAGCACAATGGCTTTAAATATTACAAATTAAATTTACTACCTAAATGAGGATCATTGATATCACAGACAAGCAGGAATAATTTAGACCTTAATTGGACCTCTAAAGGTAATTAATTTTACAGTGATGTTTGGTATAAATATTCTCTTCTTAATTTACTGAAGTAGAAATCTGAAATGTTCATGCATCCAAGTATGCTCCAGTTATAAATAGAAAAATTAGGAATGCCCAATACCATTTTTGTTCTTTTTTTCTGTAGAGTCAGCAGACTCTGCCATGAAAGTGGTACAAATACAGCAGTTTTGCCTTAAAGGTTTTAACAGCTGCTACCCTAATCCATAACCATCTATCAGTACATGCTGGCATTTGACATAAGGAGTTATATTTGAAACCAAAATCATTGACTGTGTTTATTTAATGGGACAGTGGTTATTTATCCAATGGGACCTAAGCCACTTACTGAGCTAAAGCCTAAATGATTTGGAATCAAGGACATGATGGAAGTGGGTCGGGTTTTTTTCATGTAGTATTTCCTAAAGGTCTGTAGGTAGGAAAGGCCAAACTGTGTCCAGTAGGCTTGTATTTGTTGTACAGGAGCCTGCAATTCCACTGGAAAATACTTAGAAATTTGCAAATGAAAAAGGTTTAACACTGTGAGCTGTTAATTATGAAGTTTCCATAGAAACATCATTATTCTGTCTCCTTGAGAAATGAGCTAACCTGCATTGTGAACAGGAGAACACAGTTATTGACAACTATCTGTAACTTTCTAGAATATCCTCATATAAAATGAAATCATGAAAGAAATTCAGTGTGGTGGTGCACATATCCTTCCCTTTTACAGCTGTTGCATGGGATTCTTTTCTGTTCTTGTTCTGTTAAAGTGGGAGCCCACTGACCTCTTTAAAGAGGTGTGACTTTTGGAAGACTTAAAAAATAGCAAGGTAGGAACCAACCAGCTCATGAGTAGGAT
Organism: Falcunculus frontatus; assembly: GCA_013398115.1. Classification (NCBI taxonomy): domain Eukaryota; kingdom Metazoa; phylum Chordata; class Aves; order Passeriformes; genus Falcunculus; species Falcunculus frontatus. Next base: position 3,553,992 of record VZRV01005418.1, read on the forward strand.
TTAAAGAAAATAAAGGCTAAAATATTATTTGGAACAAAGAAATTTATATGCTCTGGTGGAATCTAAGGCTCCCTGATGGAGCAATAAGGGCATACATCTACCAGCTGTGGTCACTGTTTAGGTGGGGCTTCAATTTCGGCATTTTGTCATCCTTTGATAGTTAAACTCTCTTCTCCAAAATGGAAACAACATCTAATACAGTCTGTAAATTGATATAATTTTCAATTTTTGGCTCTTCTATTACACTACGATGATCTGGTTATCTTCCCTGTCTTTACACTAACAGTGGGTAGACTTCCCTGCCTCCAGGGGCTGCCCAGCTCCTCTAGGGCTCACCAGGCTTGTGACCTGCTCGTCAGACCTCACTGCTTTGCTCTGGGGAGGGAGCCAACAGCCAATTTAAATCTGAGCTGCTGCTTTCTGCCTTTCCTATCTGCTTTAGCACTGGAGAATTTTTGAGAAGCTGATCAGGTCAAAGATTAAAATGGTCCAAAAAAGTGATTAATTGCTTCAGTAAGCAATGACATGCAGAGCAGTAGTGTGGACTCATCTGGGGAGGGGGTGGGTGGTTACCCAGAGGTACTTCTGAATGTGGGTGCGTTGAATTTTGTGAATAGTTGTAAAAATCAAAGTGGTTTTGATAATTAGTAAAAACAGATCATATTTTTTCCCCCAAATCGACATGCTCATAAATTCTGTATGAAAATATGCTAGTTTTAATTTGATTTAAATTTCCTCTGAGAAGAGGATGAGAGCAGCATTTCCCAAAAGCTCTATTCTAGCTCTTTTTTTTTTCCTTTCAATTTTCCTTCAGGTTTCCACTAAGTGAATAATAAATGTGTTCTCTTCAGAAATTACATGCCTACAAGTGAACTTCTTTGCTTATAAGCTAGGTAGGAAACCATTTTTCGTATTGTACCTGCATGAATAATATCTAACATTACACAAAAGCTCATTAAATGCTTTTTTTCCAAGACAAAACCTAAGCTGTAGAATATAATATAAGGATTCGACTTAATAGGACAATATGAACTTTCTTAAGGCCTCATTTTTTACATGCTTAAAAAAAATAAATTATAGGTAAAAAGTAAAAATGCCTAAGAATGATAAAAGGATACTGGGATGACAAGGCCTGATTCTTTGAAGGCAGGAAACAGTAATGTTTTTCTTCTGGTATTAGTATTTCATATTGGCACTATTTTAAAATCCTTATTTTTTCAGTGATACATAGGAATTTGGAGTTATCTGTCAAGCTTTAGATTATCAGTCACATTTCTATTAGATATTAAATTAAATCATACTATCAAATGGACTAAATGTCAGTCAAAAGTAAAAGAAACAAATTAACAACAACAACAACAACAAAACCAATTTTAAAAAAATCACAAAAAGGAAGTCTAGGTTAAGAATGCATGGGTCTAGAGATAAAAATACCATGTCATTTACATTTAAATAAGCCAATGAACGTGATGTTCTGATCATGTAGAAGCTGCAAAAGGATGAATTTTGGCTATTTCAGGAAAAAGAACATAAACACCCAGATACCAGTGACTTTCTGAATTGTGTGAGATGTGTCATTCTACATCACTGAGTCCCTGACAGCAAACCAATCAACCACACTGGCCATCAGGGGTACTCAAACCATTTGCTGTCTCTGGGTAGAGCTGCACAGCCTCCACAGAGGTGCAGAGAAGGTGGAGGGGGGAAGGGAAGGCTCAATGGCAGCCTGGGCTCGCTGGGTGGGAGAGCCCTCCTGCAGAGCTCAGACAGCCTTGAGGGTCGGTGTAAGTCCCATTGTCCTGTCCCCAGACAGGGGAGGGATTGGGTTGGTGCCTGAGAGGCCCCTGCCTCAAACTGTCCTCACTTACTGCCATGGCCTCCTGTGGGCTCAGCCTCTGAGTGCTCACAGCCTGCACTTCAGAAAGCACTTCTTGGCCAGGACTGCCAAGTTTTCTCCTGTGTGGGTGTATGAGCATCTCTGAAGCCACTTCACACCACGCGGGGCCGTATCGGGGTTACAGCGTGAGACAGGATCACATTCTCTCTGCCTTTTTTCACTGAGAGCCCGAGCAGTACCTCCCTTCCTCACCAACTGACAACTTAATTTAAAATCTTGGCTTGATTGCAAGTCCATGGCAAGATTCCCACTAGATACTAAGTGAATATGTTGTCACTACTGACTGCAAAATAATTAGATGATGGAGAGAGTTGATCTCAGCCTAACGATGCAGCAATGCAGGTGATGCTCACAGAGATTGTGAACATGCTGGGGACTTTTTTCTCTTTCTGGAAATCCTTGGCACATGTGAACCTTTGCAACAGAGCCTGTCACATGCCAGGGAAGGCTCCAGTCCTTTAAATCTCTTGTGAAAAACGAGGGATCTAAGACTCTTGACTGAGGTGGAGAAGCACTAGGTAACCCCAGCATTAAACAGCTCAGCAAGTTTGCTGGCTTCAGGCACAACATACATGAGGTGTTTTGCTCATGATTTGCAAAAGAGAAAATTTTCTAATCCACTAAGGCCTGAGGAATAGAATAGAGAATTCAAATGTCTTTAAATGTGGATGCCAATTATCAGTAGCACAGCACTTTGATGAGGGGACAGGCTGTATAATCTGCTCAACCTGTTCATGTGGCTGGAAAGTTTGTCTCACTGATGATGACAGAATTGACACTGCTGCTCATTTTTTGCCTATACTAAAAAAAATTTCTACAGTAAACAGTCAAAATAAAGTACAAGCTTTTCTCAGTGCTTATCCCACTGAAATGCAAGATTTATTCAGTGACAAGGTAGTCCTCACAGGATTGGCATATGAGTTTTGTTTTCTTTCTCTCATAAACTTGTAGCTATTCTTACTTGTCAGCATAGCTGAACAGTTCCTTTGTTAATCTGATCTAATGATCACAAGGCTCAGGGAAGAAAGGATATCAAGGCAACTCCAACCCTGGCACAAGCACAGCCAAGTGCATTTGATTTCAAGTATCATCACAAATACACTCTCAGACTGGAAACCTCATTTAAATTTTGCTGTTTTCTTAGGGAAAGGTCAGAATCTTTATTCAGCAGTGCTTTCTGTAAATTGGAAAACTCTTTTCAAATTACTTTGGTAGGTAGCAAGGACTATCATTACTTCTATCCAGCCCATGCTGCAGAACTAGTCTTTAGAATGACCCTTAACTGAAGCAGAAAATGGAACTACAGTCTACCAACTAACCTCTCTGGTGCAATCTAGTTGTCCTTGAGACTTTCTAATTTCCTTCAACAAATCCAGACACAATGATATCAATGGGAATGAGAACTGCAGCTTGGTAAATCGATATAAATTACTGCAGCAACCAAAGCTGTTGTAGTTGTGACTTTTAGGGTGCCAGAAAACCAAAGAGTTGTAACAAAAGTACAATGGATGATAGATGCTATTTTATTTTACAGAATGCATCCTTGCTATAAAGGAATTCTCTTTCCTTCCTGTCTTCTTCCACAGAGGACTTTGATTTACAAAAAAATCAGTACAAAATAAGATATCGAGTTTAAATTATGTGTGTTTGTATTAACAGCCTTTTCCAGTCTTTCTGCAGCAGACCACACCTAACATCTGGGCTGATGCTTTCAGAATCATACAATATCCGATTGTATGTTCATGGCATTTGGCTTGGTGTGTTTGATTTAAAGATTAATATGCATCACTAAATACAGGACATGAAGCACAATGAGTGCACCATATCCACATAAAATATAGTAGCATTCTGAGAAGAGAAAGTTGTGGTTTTCTCTATTAAATTACTAAGTGTAAGGACTAAAATGGATTATAGTGATTGATTTACAGGTTGGAAATGTTGCAAGAGTTGTATTTAATAAGTACAAAGAGAAAGAAAATGCAGTTAATTGAATTATTGAAAATAATATATATTACCTGACTTTTAAATAAATTTTCATATATTAAGTGTTAAAAATGCAGAGCAGTGGCATTTACAACTCTCTGTGGAGGCTGATGGTTTGCTGATAATATTACTTTTTCTGTATTATCAAAATGAGTTAATTAAGAATTTCAAGTCTAGTGCTTAACATGACCTATGGATCAACTATATATTTAGCTTTAGGGCTCAGCCATTTGGGTCTAGAAGTGCTCACAAAGTGAAACTTACTGAGCTCAAGACAGTTTTAACTGGGAATACTAATAACATGAACATAATTCAGATATTCAACTGCTCTTCTACCTGGGAAACCACTTGTTCTTCTTGTTTCAAACTTGACAGAGACTTCTATTTGATTTTCTCCTGGCATTTACCAGGCTTTGGAATTAGTAAGTTAATATGCCTTCAGTTGTGGATTCTGTTAATCACTGCATAAACTGCAACATTAAAAAATTTCCTGCAGAGTTGGTGTGGATGAAGTTTGGTTTGACTTCGGAAGAAATTCTGCTCAATTCCCTTTGACTGAGGGAATTTCTGCCCTTACTCAGGTTGTATAAAAATGAAGTGACAAATCCACGGGGCAGAATCTCAGCTGACACAGCCTGACTCCAGTCCTCAGATTTTCTGCAGCTAGAGACAGAACTCTCCTTTTCTCATGGAATTACTGGGACCTGGGTTATCCATCTACAAAAGAGACAGAGATTTCCTGCTCAACTAAGTCATGTGGAGGATTGTGTCTGATTCCTGCTGGTCTCCAGCCAAATGTCAATGTCACCCCCATAACACCAGAGGAGAGAAATTATTGGTTGCTTCACTTGGGACTCTGATCTATGGAAAATCCCAAGATATTCAAAAGTCCTGAGCATTGATCCCATCCCTTTGTTTCTGTATGATTTGTTTGTTGCCAGTCCACTTGAAAAGTAGGCCCTAACTCAGGACGCTCAATTGCGAAAATAATGATCTTTGAAATTAAACCTTTGATGCCTCATTTTATTTCTGCAACTGATTTTAACATCTTTGATCCTTGAGATTACATTAAATGTCTGCCTTTCAATTTCGTATAGAGTAGCTTAAAAATTATGGTGATAGAGGAAGTCTTATATTACATTGGACCAGTTCCAATATTAGTTATTTAACTTCGAGTATGCAGAGAGTGTAAATGGATGCATTTCATTATAGTGGTTTGATTTTCGTGTGAATCAAGAAAACATTGTTTAAATTGGGGAAACAGCTTAGAATTTAAATTGCCAACATTCAGATAGATGTGGATTTAAATAGAGAATAGGTCTTAGTGGACAGCTTCTCTTCTAAAAAAAGATTGCATAGCAGGGTATGAATGCTACCAGTTTTGAGAATTCTGAGGCCCAGATGCCATACCAGAATTCAACTGAATACAATTTTGACATCCTCCAGTGTTAGGCATCTAAATTAAGGTGTTTGATTAGGATTGAGCTAATTTATAAAAGAAATAGAGAAAAAGCACTAGTTTTAGTAAACTGAAAGCTCTGTTGTTGAATTAGGAAGCATAAGCATATCATTCAGATGTCAAAACCCCATGTAAGTTTATAGATGTATGTGTATAAAAACATTCTGCTCCACCAGAAGCAGGCATAGGTTTCAGTTTGAGCAGTTTTGATACAAGTTTCTTTTTTTTACTCGTGAGCTAGAAATTGCCCATAACCTTTCAAAGAGCTTTACATTTCCATTTGTTTACTGAAGAAATGATCTAGGATCTTTGAGGAGCACCTTTGAATATTTCTTTATACAAAAGCTGCTCTAAAATGCTAGTTATTAAATGCTTGCTGGGCTTGGTAACATACAAGTCTTTCAGAATTAAGTAGATATGCCACTAGCAAGAAGACATATTGAATAATAAAATGCTCAGTGTACCTAGCATCATTTTGTGTAACTCGAAATTTATTTATAGATTTTTGACTTTCTAATAGGCTTCAATGTATCTCTGCTTTACAGTTTGCCGATCCACCCAGAGGGAAGGTTCATTCTAATCAAATTGGGTATCACAAAAATAAGAACGGGAACAAATCAACAAACCCCTGGCATTGTAAACATGGTAAAAAGAAAGATTATTGTGTTGCTAAGTTTCTTCTACCTTGAAACCAAGTTTCCACGGTTCGGCTGTTGGTTCCCAAAGCAGGTCGTGCTTCTGGTGTTTGCTGCAGTGCTGTCCTTCAAGGCAGACAGGTTCTGAATGTGGGTAGGAAACTCGGCCAGCTGAGTCAGCCCTGTTGAGGGGAATGCTTTTATAGACAGGGACGGGATGGCATTTGTGACTGCCTTTATGGGTATCTTTGAACTGACTGTCTCTCTTTCCTGTGGGAAAGACCATTTAATCCTCTTCAGGCTTTCCTAAGCTATAATAGCATTATGAATTATTTTCAGGAGTTTCTGTTTTCTCATATTTAGCAATATTGCTAAGTGAATGGGATCTGGGCACAGGTGGCTGCCCTTGCCTTTGCCATATGTCCTTGCCATGGGAAGCTGTGCTGCTGACACAGTGCCCCAAAAAAGGGACAGTTACCATGCCACTGAGTTAAACATGCTCTTATGTTGATTGAGGACTTTTCTATTTCCAGAAGGTGACTGTATTTGGGACATCTAAGCAATAGGAATTTGTGTGGAAAAAAGAATTGTAACTAGGTCTAGGTTAATCACTAATTATAGAGTTATTTGGAAAGTATTTTCCATTTTATATTTGTATTATAGATAAATATTTATAATATATGAATAAATACTTATCTATGTATTTTATAACACTTTAATTGTATATTTCTTTCAGAAACATAATTCCTCAGATTAAAAAGAAAGCCCTTTCGAGTGGTTGGCTCTCTTAAAAAAGCAAAGAAATGCAGAAAATCAATGTTACGTGCAAAAATATCAGTTTTAATCAGAACCCATTATCTATCAAATATTTTCAACAAAAAACATTTACAAGGAATCATAATTAGTTTTCAGTGTTTTCTTTGCACCCTTCCCTGTTTGTTCTATGCTTTTGTACCATATTCTCTCATTTGACTGACAGGCTTTATTAAATACTGTGGGAGAGTGACTATTCCCTGAGTAACCAGCCAAGACAGTCAGGCCTGAGGGTCTCAAGAGGTCCTTTCCAATCTATCTATTCTGTGATTTGGGTACCTTTTCTGAGGGGGAAGCCTCAGTCTGTTTTGACAATTTCCCCAACTATTCCATGTAAATGGTTTTGCACAAGCAGGATGACAAAGGAGCAGTGCTTGACAGGTGAGCAGTGCTTGATTTAGGCAAATTCGCAAGTTCTTTTTCTTTTATTCCCTGCTCTTGTGCCTCATTTTTCTGAGTTTCCAGCTGATCTTACATAACTGTAGCTCAAGAGCTGCCAGGTAACTACATTCATTTAAAACAGCTTCACACAGGATTTATACCAGAGAATTTTGCTCTACCTGATCTATCTTTGGCTTCATGCATGACTATGTAATTATGATCTCTTATGCGTCATTAATTAATATTCATTAAAGCAGCACAGGCAACATAAGCACACAAACAGGTTTTAGTTATCTACAATCCAAGATAGTCCTAGAGGAATAAAGTTATTCTTCACTGTTCATTTGTTTGTTTTTAAAAGTTGACAACTTAATCTCCAGATCAGGAAACACATGCACAGTTACTGACATGAGACCAGATTGCTTTCCTTGTAACATTTCAACATCTTGTTTGTTTGCAGCTGCAAATTTCTCAGCTGAGAATCTGGACAGAAATACTACAAAATTTTGTATACAAAAAAAAAAAAGGAATTAATCTGCTAAAGAGAAAAATGAAAATGAAAATGAATGTGTTGTTGGAAAGGCTCAATATTTTTTCCTTCACAAAACAGAAAAATGACACATCTAATTTCATTATTTTTTAAGTCTTTTGAGGCCACTTGATGTTTATTCAATAGGAGTACTTGCATCATCTCTCCTTAGATACATTAAGTGAATTTAGTATTTCACTTTTGTGGCCAAAAATATGTCACTGGTGTGAGGAATAGCACAAAACCCATAAACTAAGGCAAGTTGAATTGTACTCTGTCATCTTCATGACCACAATCTCTATCCCTTAAAAAGTTGTAGCTGGCTCTATTTCACCCTGTGCTCTGTATTGATGAAGCAATAAAAGGTGGGCATTAACATCAAAGAACCAATAGTCAAATAATTGTTTAGCTGTGTGGGAGACATCGGGGCTGCAGTCAAAAGTACATAAATTTGAAAACAGCATCCAAGTCCATGGCTGGAATCTGTGGAGAGTTGTCAGAAAGGGCAGGTTAGAACACAGTATCATATAGCATAAACAATCAGAAACCATTATTCTTTCCCATGATTTATCTACTGTTAAAATTTTGTTCAGTACTTTACAGACAGGTCTGAAGACACAATAAGAAATCAAAGAGTGAAGAGACTTTTGCAGTACTTAATGATGCAGACATCACCATCTAAGCAAGCTCAGTGGGAATATATTTTGCTTTTTAGTTTAGGTCATGGCACTCACAAGCCACTGAAGGTGCACCTACCTTTGCCAGGCAGGCAATGAGCAATGGTGTGGTAACTGATCCATGTTAAAGCTAACAGCTTCTGTCTGCTGGGCTGAGCAAGGAAGGTGCCTTTGTGCTCATATGTGTCTGTGAACTAGAGCACATGAAATATAGGCACATATTCTTCCTATCTGCTGCCTTTGCAGTGAACCAGGGAGCTGAATCTGAATCTTCCACGTCCCAAGTCATCACCCTGCCTCCAGGGAATACTTCACTGAATGCCATTCCATAACGGATAGAAAAGCAAGTGTTTCCTCACCCCCGCCTTGCAGGTTTGTCCAAAGCAAGCAAGGGCTGTGACTTATGGTAATAGTACAAAAATGTCACTTCACTGCATATCTGTTTCTGTGCCAGAATTACAGGCATTGACTCCAACAGGCTTAGCCTGGGATTATTAAAAAGAGCTTCCTGGAGGCAGCTGATTTCCCAGCAACTCAAATTTCCTAGAGAAAATCTGGGAACAGCGATTATTCCATCATTAGAAGTCAAAGCAAAGCAGATGAAGATACATCTCAGAAAATACACTGCCATGAAAGGGTGATAGGCTGAATGTGGCAGCGGGGGCTTCCTCTCTGATTCCCTAAGATGAAAGAAAGCATAGATTTAGAGTCCTGGCATTTCAAAATTACTTCCTTGGGACTGCAGTTTGTCTGGGACACTTCAGACAGATTTAACACTCTGGACTAATATGTGGCAAGGTCCACATCACAGCACATCATTTCTCTAGCTACTATGAAACATCACAGGCTGTAGAAAGATGTTAACTTGTCGGGGTGTCCCATAATTCACAGAACGATTCAGCTGTTCTGTCTAAGAGGGTCAATTCCTCTATCTACAGCCTCATTTACAGTAGCAATTCCAGCTTAGATATGGACACTTAATCTTTTTTCATTATTATTATTCTTTCTGAACAATAGTAATTTCCAGGTTGAGGACACACCACTCTAATCCCTTCTTTTCTCAAAGGCTGTATAAATTATAATGTATCTCGTTTTGTAGCAGCCGCTACAGCTGACACTTGACTGTTTAAAAACAAAACAAAAAACAAGCATACAAACTCCTAAACCAATCGCCCATTTTTTAAGATCAGATTTAGCTCTCTATAAAATGGTATCAGGAGACAAAAAGGGATATATAAATAATTTCCCATTACACAGTCAACTGTCCATTGGAGAATGACTAAAGGAAAAAAAGTGCCTGCTGGGACAAAATCTGATAACAGATATGTACATTCATATCTTATTTTGTTCTTTGGTAAAATGTGATTTATTTTCTTGATTTCTAAGGCCATGGGCAGCTGAATAGACCAGCCTTAGAAAGTCAAGCTATTCCAGTTTGAAAGACCTGCAGACATGTCTTGAAATTCCTGAATAATGAGGTAATCTTACCACAGGAGTGGAAAATTTACATTAAGATTATTTGAGATTGACTTTGACTCTCTTTGGATTCAAAATCTTCCAAGCACTCAGTCCTCTGATCAGTAGAAGTGAATTTAACTACTTCAAAGGAGGAGGTGGGGAAACCTTCCTGCCATGGGAGGGGGGAGGAAGAGGGAGAAGAATCTCATAAGGCTGAGCCTGCTGTTGAGATTGTCTCTATTTCTCCTCTTCCATCTCATTTTCTATGTGTGTCTCATCCTCATCCCTGATTCAATGACTGCAATATTGTAGAAATATTATCCCACTAAGTGCAACGTGACACAGCCTCCCCCATACCTGGCCTGATGGACCTACACTGAACGCTGCAGATGGGAAGTGGGTACAATAAATATGCTGAAAATCTTCTCTTTTTTGCCATCTCTTTGATGAAACTTTCTGAAGGCTATGGCTACTTACCTAGAGTTAGACTAAGTCTGATCCTTGTGTGTACATCAAGCTGACGGCAGCTCGGTGTTCCTGCTGTGAATTTTTCTGGGGCAAAGTTATGTACAAACGAATGCATTAAAGATGCATTTGAAATGCAACAGCCTCTGCAGATTGTGTAGAAGCAATAAGGCTTTAAAGAAGAGAAATGGATCTGAAAATGCCAAGATTCAACGTTTGCAACAGTCCCAGCGTGAGCACAAGAGGGTTTCTTAATTAAAGGGGGGTGAGGGGGGCAGGCAGCCTGCAATCACAGTGTGGGGTCTGCAAGTACTCTGAAGATGGCACTTTACGATTGTGAAATGTGCTCGTCTCACAATGATGCCTGCCTGCCTGGTTTAAGAGGTGATTATCTGGCTGGCAAAGGATCACATCAGCAAAACTCCTGAGTGGCACTCTCAGGTGAGGCCCGCCCTGGTCTCAGGGGGAGCACAGAAGGGTAGCATGTATTAAAATGTGGCAGATCTTCCAGTTTGGGTGAAACAGCTCCCTGACATTGCATTTTGTATCACAGCTTACCCAATGCCGTTAACTTCTGCTAAAACTACTGATATGAGAAAGGAACTTAAAGAGAGTAAAACTTAGGGTATAAATAAGATCCATTGTGCCATGAGCAAGCAGCAGCAGCATAGAGGCCAGGCTGCCTTTTGAGCATGGCGTGGCTGCTTTGTATATGTGTCGCAGTGTGGGACCTGGCACATGGTTTAGACATCTGTGATGGTTTTCAGCTGTTGAGAGAGAAAGACATTTAAACAGAGGCACTGCAAAGGTAACAACTTAATGAAAAAAGAGCCCTGTGTGGGCCAGACGTTGTCCCAGCCCCTCGGAAGTTGTGATGATAAAGAGGCTTTGAAAAGTCAGGTCGCGGACAACTTGTTGCTGCTAAAGCACATCTTTACAGAGCAAATCAAACCACCTCTCTCCCAAGGACTGCTGTTATGCCCACTCCCTTCTCAGCACGTAGACTTCCCATCACTGTAATTTGCCTTTGCACATCTGGGAAAATTGTCCTTAGTGATCAGTTCAGTAGAAATACCAGGAGACAGACAGTCAGGCAGATGTGTTGCTGGATCCGCTTTCAAGAGTGAGGCTGAAAGACAAATTCCAAGGTTTTTGTGTTGCAATCAGAACAGAAGTCTCAATGAGACTGGTCATTACACAAACCTTTTGCAAAACAACTGTCTGCACCTTTGTAGGACTCACTGCAGAAGTGAGAGGTGCAGGTGTGTGGAGGGGAGTGTGCTTGTATGAGTATCTGGTTGTTTATACAGGATATTAGCTGAAACTGAAAGCATTGGAGTAGCAGGAGGGTGGTCTTTTTTTTCTAGTTCATAATTTTTTGTGTTATTTAGGGCATTCCAGTATGAAACTATTGTTGTGGCTCAGGTTTGGGCTCCTCCCTGAAACCTGTTCATGAGGCCTGAAACCTCTTTAGCCATGAAAGAAGCTATTATTCCCTTCTCTACTGCCCAGGCGTCTGGCTCAGAGATGCTGTTTGCATTCTTTCTTCTCTGTGACAAAACAGTGATTCTTATTAGAAACACCACTAAATCAGTGCAATGACTCAAACAGTAATTTAAATGGGAAATTGGAAAGTTTGTTCTAAACACTGTAGAGTGAAAAATCTTTCAAAGGAGTGCATAACAATGACAGGTGATGCCCAAATACACAAAGGTGTGGACATAGAGAAAATATTTTGTGCAACTGTTTGGATACATCAAGGTATGAACAGATTGTGTTCAATCTGTCAAAACGTATTTTTCCTTTTTCTGATTATCTTTATTTTTAGAGGAAATTTTGATGAAAAATAGAATTGTTGTGTTAATAAAACACTAAAACAGGTGTTTAAACTCTAAGAAATTAGGATCAGTAGAACAACTCACCTGTTTAATCCTGAGTATTTAAAGGGATTGATGGAGTAGGGTACCTTGTTCTCCAAAGAACAGAACTCCTAATTTCTTTGTTAATTGGCATTATCTCATTCATTACAGTTATAATGAGTGTTCACAAACAGCAAATCCTCTCTTTCTTATCTCTGTCAAAGCATATGGTCCTAGCAAAGGAACCAAGATAACAGTAGCCTAATGCAGATGTCCTCTAAATTCAGGATACTGAGTGATTATGTCCAAAGGAGCTGAAATGAGCCTTAACAAAACTTAACACTTTATGTACCTTGGTAAAGTCACTAGGAACTAATTTTAAAGCACATCTATTCATCCATCCTTAGATATACTGTGGGTAAGCGTATTATAGTTTTAAAGCAAGTTACTCCGTGTCCTGAGTAATGCCTTTATTCCAAAAGTCACAACCTATAACAAGGGGTAGGACTTGTCAGGAATCTTCCAATAAAGTGTTTTTCATTGGAAAATGCCAGTTAGTAGGAAGCAGTATAGTTCATGAGTTTCCGTGGACCTCCTGATGCAATTTATTTTAAAACAAATCTAGATTTTCAAATATGAGCATTTCTTTTTGAAACCATTTCCAGATGAAGCAACTCTTTGTTTTTAAATGTCAGCTAAAATGCATCTCAGAAAGATAAAAATTATAAGAACTGAAAAATCATATAACAGTAGTATTTCATTTTTCTCAGCTATATTTATATCTATATTTATATTTAATTTTTGTGTGTGTGTTGAATTCTGGGCCTAAATATGACATAGAAAAATGTTTCAGATTCTCAAAAATTTTAGATGGCAGGAAAATACTATTTTAGGAGAAAAATTCACACTTTTTGTCAGTGACATCCTGGTGTACAGACAGGTCAAAATCCAGATCCCAAAAGATCAGTTGATATGTTTCTCTTGTTGATTTCATTGACACATTAAATGTTTGTCTTTTGCTTGGTCATAGCATCTTCCTCCATAATAGTTTTATGTGGACCTGAGAGTCTAAATTCCTAATTTAAAGTTCCCTTGATCTTTGCACTTTGAACGTTGTTACTTGTGGTGCTATTTATCAAACATACAATTTTTGAAGCTCCTGCTGAAACTGCTTCCCAAGAGAAGTCTTTTCTTCTTCAGGCCTGACAGTACCATAAATTATTTTAAGATGTTATAACCTTCTGTATTTTCTAGTGAGTTATACTGCTAGTTAAAAAAAGGTTCTATGTTTCTGAGGAGCCTCCAATTTAATTGTTTGCTGGGAGCAACATTGGGAAGAGAAAATGCAGCCGTTGGTCTTGAGCTCTGATAGCATCTCATAACAAATGGTTTCAATCAAAGACAATTCAGGGAAGTCCATGGAAATATAGTCAATTATCAAACTCTGAGAAAGAAATGCTTTGAGAACACAATTTGACTTCGTTTTGCAAGGTGTAAAAAAACCATGCAATACAAATATGGCAGAAAAATAAAGTCACACCAGGCAGAAAACAACAAAAACCAGTTACTAGAAGACATTTTTCCTGCACTTGAAATTTCTTTCCGCACTTCATTAACAATTTGCAAACTCTTTACTTATAGTAAATACTTGAATGAATGTTCATTTAGTTCTATCTAGTCTGTTTGGTTTCTCTAAAATCTATCCTTAATGCCAGCTGAGTAAGAACTTACAGGCAAGGCAAAGAACCTGAAAAGTTAAGCAATTTCACATCACTAAGGGAAACGTCCCTCCTGTCAAAACTCTGCTGTTTTTTGAGGCATGGAAATTTATCATCACTGCAATTATTATCATAGTTTCATTCAGCTCCTCCAGAATCATAAGAAAAGAGAGATGATGACATGATAAGAAGCAGTATTTGCTATAGTTATACTCATCCACAATGTAATAGCAATTGCATAAAAGCTACCTAAAAATCAATGCACGTATTTTGGACAGAAATTAATGTGTTACATCAGAGGCATTCTTCTAAGTTATTATTATTGTAAGCTGGTTCGCTGCTTCCTTCTTATTCACTACATTTCTGCTTTCAGAATTGCAGGTCCAAAGAGATACAAGGGCTGTGAAGTCTAAAAAATGCATTAATGGTTTGGTGAGGTCTTCTGTAAATGTTTTGCAGACCAGTGGTGCAGCTCAGACAGAGGAAGTTTTATATCAGGCATTTCTAACTACTCAGGCTGAGAATAGAAGTAAATAAATGTAAACACAGTATCCAGATCCATCTGCTGGAAATGGTTCTATAGAAAAACAATCTGTGAATCTACATCAAATTTTCCTCCCATTTTCAGTGCTGAGAGGAAAGACCTTTGTTCAGTGAGAGGTGGGGAGGATGCTGCTAGCCACAGGCCGCTGGCATGATCCAGCAAAACTCCTCTCAGTTTCTTCCCTCCTCATCCAATAAGTCCAGCATGTGCTCAACACCCACCCTGTGGCGTTTGGACATACAGTGACAAGGACTTCTATTAATCAAGGCCAAAATAGCTAATGCTGTATTTAATTGCCTCACTTTAAGACAGGCTGGTTTAAAAATGTTTTTCTAGGTGCTCCTCGGGCTGCCTGGCATATTTTTGGCTGCTACAAGCCAATAAATAACTGAAGTAACAATCATAATAAATAGTAAATATTTAATATTGTAGGAACAACATTCCTGAGTACACAGTATTTTGAGTGACAGATGTATATTTATTAGTGATATTAACTAAATAGAAAGTGCCTTGCAGTTTCTTTAATAGTCACAGAATTAATCACACAGATTAATAACGTTGCCATGAACAGCAGGAAAACGATTTCTTCTCAGCACTGACTTTCTTTTTGCTAAGAGTGTTTTCAGCGAAAATACATGGTAACACACAAACAAGCTCCCCAGCTTCTTAAAACTGATTTTCAAAGATTTTACACATTCACTTCAGAGACTCAGTTTTCCCATTCGAGTGAGGATGTGATCCTTCCGCTGGGAAGCCAAGAGCTGTTACTCAGCCCCCTGCCTGGTGCAGTGGGGATTGCTCATCTGATGCTGGAGAATAGGAGTGGGAGTTTCTCCACCCAAACACATCCTGGAGTATGTGTAATACAGCAGTATGTGAGAAAGGATTAAATGTTTTTCTCTTGCTCGAGAGAAACACCTCTTGAATATGAAGGTGGTTGAGACTTAGGAAGCACAGCACAGAAATGCCTTAGCTAATTCTCAGTGTAGCAGACAGAAAGGAAATTAGCACAGCAGTGTGCCAAGGCCAATATAACCCATCCTTGGGAAGGAGCACTGCACACTGTCTTTTTCCCTGGCCAGACTATAAAGGAGACAAACTGGCCTGTACCAAAGTCAAGGGTTGTATTTTGTTGAATAAGCTTTTACTTCTGTGCTATCCCTGCAATTGCAGCTGCTTTCCACATGAAGGTGATGCAGATTGAATGGATGACTTGGTATCCGGTCAGATTCTGAGCAATAATGGATTTGGCATGAAAACAGTAGTTTGAAAAGTCAGGTTGTGTGTTCAAACATCTGTATTTGATGCATCATTTTCTGGGCCATGTAAAGGCCAGTTGAAACTGTATCCAGTGACAACATGTTATCCTACAGGATCAAAGTACCATGGAATGCCAAGTACTAAATAAATTATGGTTGGACTGCTGGGAGAGAAAGCAAGGTCACTGGCTTGCTCTGAGAAAGCTTTACTGTGGAGTTAAGAGTCTGCAGTAGTTTGAAATGAGACAAGCAACCAGCTAAATTGAAGGTGGGCTTTTGTGCATACATTAGGTGCCAGGAGAGTTTTACATACACTCAGAACCTTGCATTGTCTTTTGAAATGAGGGAAACAAAGTGGATT
This sequence comes from Falcunculus frontatus, assembly GCA_013398115.1. Classification (NCBI taxonomy): domain Eukaryota; kingdom Metazoa; phylum Chordata; class Aves; order Passeriformes; genus Falcunculus; species Falcunculus frontatus. The sequence continues at coordinate 3,570,030 of VZRV01005418.1, forward strand.
TCCTTTGTAAATGGAAAATTAAAAAAAAAAAAACCACAAAAAACCTCTTGTGCTGCAGGTATGCTATGAAGCAATTGCTTTGCAGAGAAGCCCTTCCAGCAATCATATTGAATAGAAAGTCACATATCAGGCAGCTTGACGTCAAAGTAAAATTCCAAAATACAGTATAATTCAGCCAGAAGGGAGTGATACATTTAAAGATGGGATTTCATCATTGATGAAAGACTGCACTATTTCTTTCAGGGAGTCCTATAATGAACCTTATTTAAAAAAGAAAATAAAACAAATAAACAAATAAATACAAGTATAAATAGATGAATGAATGGTAGTATTTTGTTTGTATTATTCTAATTTAAAAATAATTTTCACTTAAAGCTAGTTCTTATTGAGTATTTTCAACCATAACAAAATTGGATTTTCACCACATGTAAAAATTCCTTTTTGGTAAATTTCTTTTCCCTCACCAAAACCTGCATTAAAAAAAACCCTTGCCAAAATTTGTATGCTTCCAAATAGAATTTGAAGATCTAAGGAGGGAAAGCAATACAACACTTGTATTGAAATAAAAGGAAAGAATTTCAGTGGATTAGATATCATTCACTTCTCAGACAAAAAAGAAAATAACCAGTGCTTTAGTTTTAAATGGAGATTATTTGTCTGAAAGCTTGACAAAGAGTAAGAAAGAAACTTTATGTTTCTTCCTGAGCTCCAGAGCATCCTTTAAACTGGAGAAAGTCCTAAAATATCCCTTGATTATCATCATCGACCTCTATAAAGAACTTCATCAATGTTTTGTCCATTCTGGTGGCAGTGGGAAAAAAAATCAGTGATTCATTGGTAGTATAGGCCCTAACATCCCTCCAGCCCTCCTCACCATTAATTTTCCATTATCTGTTATTCTCTAAGCTCAATAAAGGGCAGCACTGAGCCCCATTAAGTGCTGATGTTCTGCAGTGAATGGGCAGCAGAAAAGTAGATAAACTAAGAGCCTGACCAAAGTTCATTGCAGTAAATCAGATTTCCTTTATACCAGAGACTGGCTGAAGTGTGCCTGTCCCCTCCTACATTCCCTAATCCCTGGCACACCTGGGCTGCTGCCCCAGGACATCAGTGCTGTCTGTTGAACCTGAATCAGCCTTTGAATCAGAGCACTTCAGAAAGATCTGCAGCATTAAGTTGGTTGATACATTTTAAAAAACATGATAAAAATAGTTGAGAATTTGATTTCTACAGCTCTAGGAAGGTGTTTTGTTCTTTCACATAATTGTGGAAAAGTCTAAGAATAAAGCAAAATATAATATTGTTATTGTGGTGAAGAGAACAGGCGAGTCTGCCTCTATTCACAGGAAGAATGAATTTTAAATTACACAGGTCAGACACTTAGATCGCTCAAATGTGATATCTTAATTTTTTATTATATTTTGGAGGAACGAAACCCTGTTTCATCCCATTCAAAATCTAAAAGTTGCAATAAGTGCTTTGAATGTGGAACCAACTCATTATTTTTTCATACCCCTGAAGAAAAGGGGAAGAGTGAACAAAGTAACAGGACAGTGGAGCTGACTGTGTTCCTGGTCCTCACAGACGTTCAGAGGGATGGATGTGTGCTGAGTTTAGCCCTGTAATGCTTTAGCATCTTGTCTCAGCTTGCCCTGCAGCCAATGAGGAGCACAGATTAATCACTCAGGGAGTGATTGTTCCTATCCAGACACCTGTGCATGTGCTGATTATAAAGTAGGTACAGCAAACCCTTCTGAATTGCTCATTCTTCTCTCCACTGAATATAGAGGAATACTAGAAATCTAGATAGACCTGGACACTGATTTAGATAGCAAAGGTGAAGCTGATGGGATATTAAGTTTTTAATAAAATTATCCCTGTCACAAAAACTGAATGGCTACCCCCAGGTTTTCAGAATCCTGTAGCTGAGGTGACAGACCAGCTGAGAGGCTGCCAGGATCATTACAAAACCGTGGAGGGGGTGTTCTAAGGAGATCTAAATAATGCTGCAAATCAGCAAACTTCATCATATTTTCTGCAAGAGTTTATCTAGACAGGAAAAACCCTAATCACTCACTGCTCTGTTAAGGGAGGATTTCTGTAAGTGATAGCTATTGGGGGCAGAGCAGATATCTGGGACATTACTCATGGAATATGTGGGAACACAGAAAAACTCATCAGAGTCTCATATGCTACTTGGAATGAGAAACTAAAAGTCAAAGAAGAAACAACAGACCTCTTAGGAACTTGCTCAAAGTTGTCTTATGGGATCTGTGGCACCCAGAGGTACCAACAGAACTTTTTTATTTTGTACTGACCAAGCACTGGAAAAGGTTGCCCAGAGAGGTGGGAAGTTTCCCCCACTGGAGATGTTCAAGAGCTGCCTGGATGCAAGTCTGTGCCATGTGCTCTGGGATAATCTTGCTTGAGCAGGGAAGTTGGACCAGATGACCACTGTGGTCCCTTCCAACCTGACCCATTCTGTGATTCTGTGATCTGGGCATTCCCCTCCACCATTAAATGCTCTGTTTGCAAAATATTGATAGAACTGTGGTGCAGTGGGAATCTACTGCCAGGTCTTCTGGCAGTTCATTAGGGTTCTTCCTTGTCTTAGTTGTCTGCCCTTGAGAAAGTTCTTATTATCATCAGTAGAGGTCTGCATGCATTCATGACCTCTCCCACAAGTCCCTAAATAAACAGATTTAGCAGCTGCAAAATTTCCCTAGGTAAGGGAAGAGGAAAATGCCACAGACCTTTCCTGTTTGCTTGAGAACAGACACACAATGTTTGTTTGGCACTTTTCTTTTTGCTTGCTTGCAAAAATAATGCGCCCTTTCCTTGTAAAGTGTTTTCCCAGATTATGCAGAAGTAGTAGATTCCAAGTCCTAGTTCACATTTGTCCACGGAAACTAATGGGTATGTGAAAGTTTATGCAAAGAGAGCTTCTCTGAGTCCATGGAGCTTTTTCCTCCCCACACTGCCTTAGCTCAGTGGAATTAACCATGTCTTCTTTTATACAAATTTCATGCTGAGGCAATTCAATTTCAAACTTAAAATTCAAGGTGACTCAGGGCAATCTACTTCAAAGGAGAGTTTTCTAGCTCATAGAAGTTAAAGAAATAACAGATCCATACATTGTAGAAAGGGTTAAGTAAAGAGATCTTTGTGAAGCAGGATCAATTGCTCTTGGTTTTCAGAGCACAGAAGTGTTTTGATGGGACTGGTGATAGTTTGTGCATTCCCCACATAGTTCCAGATCACGGCACACAGATTGCACAAAGCTCCCTGGCAGAGTGGGTTCAGAATAACTGTATATAATCCTATCATCTGAACTGACCCACTTTTTTGGTTTATTCCTATACCTGAGACATTGCTTTGATTGAGATGGGTATAGAGAATGGAACTCCTGGTATTCACTTCCTTTCCAGCTCTCCAAAATGTTGATAGGCTCCATGGAAACAAACTGGTATCAGTGATGTTATCAAGAGCTTAAACTAAAAGCTCTTTAGAGCCTTCATTTTTTTTCTTTCTTTTTTTTTTTTTTTTAAATTTAATATATTCTCTTACTACTCAACTTACCTGAGTGGGAGACTGGACTGTCCTTCATGGATATGCAAACCTAGAGTATCTGCGACATATTAAGTAAAATTACCCCATGCCTTTATTTAGGGAAATGATCTGGCATGATTTCTAAACAACAACAAAAACACCTGGAACCCCACCCCAGATAAAATTTAAATTTATGGTAACATAGCCATGTTATCCTCTTGTTTTTCCTGGCATTACAGTGAGGAAGGAGGAGGCAGTTGAAATATTTAAGTGTATCTTTTTTTCTAAGGGTCATGAGACAATTACATCACAAAACATCACTGTGCCTTCATGAGCACTGGTGTTAAAAACTATATAGTAGCAACAGTTACTGCAATCAGACTCTGTATGCTCAACACTGTGTGTATAAACCCCTTAAGGAAGAACTTAGCTGCACAGAGAGATGACTGGAGAAGAAAACAGACCAAGCTGCTGAGTCTGTATAGCAGAGGAATGAGAGAACCGGGTAAAGAATACAGAAATTCTGTTCATAGTCTGCTTCAGATGATAATGTAATTTCTCCTAAAATACACGTTTAAACCTAGACAGAAAGATGTGATTTTTGAGAGAACTCTCCTCAGGTTTTTAAGCCGTCCTTCAAATCCATGCAATTGTTTCCAGTTTTACTTCCAGTGTGACTGACACTCCTTTGGTGTATGTTACTTCTAGCTCCATTTCTTATGATGATGTAACAATTGAAAATATACTGCTAAATGTCTGAGTGTTCCCTTGATTTTAATGGGCTCTAGATTAAATGACAGTAATAAGCACCCCTTTGTGCACAATTCTTCCAGAAGAGTTGCAAAAGTGGTACTAAAAAGCCCTCTCTCAAAAACTGTAACTTCAAAGTAAGGTAGGAGACTCATTGTGGTTTCTTTTTCTTCCAAATGCCCTATTAACTCTATTAAGCTTGAAACTTCAAATCACTCACTGCTTCTGTGACCTGAGCAGCCAAAATGCTACTTGTTCTGCTGTCTGGAAGGAGCTGGAAACTGCTTTTTACCTTTTGCTACAGTTTTTAATTCCATTTCACAGACAAAATTCAGCATAAGGGAGCAGAAACTGAGTTTTCATCTGTTTTGTTCATTCTCAGCAAAATTTGTAGCTAGTTCCCAAAGCCTTTTTGTTTAAACTAGTTCATTAAAACAAAAAAAAAAACCTACGTAGGATATTTTCTATGGTCTTGTTTGTTGTGGAGTTGCTTCAGGGGCTCCTATGGGGAAACTGTCGTGACAGTTTTGATGCTGAAATACAATAATATAGAGATTATATAGCTGATATTACAGAATATCATCTTCTTCTCTAGTGATTATAAAATATACAGTTTATCAAAGCACAGAGAATTCCAGAATTCCCCAGTGCTCTTCATGGGAGACTGTAAAAATAAATAATCCAGACTCAAAAAATCAAACCAAACCAAGCCAAGCCAAGCCAAACCAAACCAAACCAAACCAAACCAAACCAAACCAAATCACAAAACCAAAAAAAACACCCAAACAAACCAAAAAACCAAAACTCTTTAGAGATTTAGTAAAGAAGTGATAAGTTATCATAGAAAAACACAGGGTATCTTCATGTTTAGGTTTCTCTTCCATATGCACCTCTTTGTGCCTGTTATTCATGTCTGACTATATGTCTCTAATAATTTAATCGATCATTTCAGCTATTGAAAACACATGGTGTAACTTGTTCAAGAAAGACAACATTCACCAACAATGTCATTAAATATCTCAGCTACTGCTACCACCTGTGGATGATTCAGTTCAGCCCCTTATACCCTTCCTTTACCATTGTCATGCTTTTCTTCACACTAATCACGCCCTACAGTCTTTGTTGTGCTGTTTGATAAGTGATTTCACTTCTTCCTTTCCAATCTCTTCTGCAAACTGGTTTAGCTATGATACCCTCTCACTGTAGATGTCTCCATCAGTACTATCTGTTCCTACGCCTCTGCTAAATCAGTAAATAAGTATACAGCTGAGAGCTGAGTAAAACAAAAGTTATATGATCAGCTTTCTGTAAAAAACCCAATGATCTCTTCTCATATTTATTCTCACCTCTCTTAGCTCTGAAAGTCCATTATGGCTAATGATAGGAAAAGATTGAAATAGCTTAATATTGTTTTAGTTTAGAGAGGAGCAGAGTAGGAAAAATCACAATATAGAGAGATGTGACCTGAGGAAGGTAAATCTGACATTCTTATTTACTCTACCAGAACAAAGAAATTATTCTGTCCAGATGTAAAATGCAGGGGATAAATTACTGCTCCACAGAGCACGCTCTGGGGCTCACTGCCTCGAGATATTGAGGGCAAGACAAAATTGCTGCTTACAGAATTGGCCAGTATAAACATAATGCCATGAAGAAGGAGAAATATGGTGGTGAGCAGAACAGCCAGCAAATGTGGGGAATCTCCCTTTATTTATTACAAGCCACTCCAGCCCTGGCAGTTCCATTTACCCACACCATGCTGGACTCTGTAATTATGACCAGATATATTCCCCTTAGTCAGCTCAAATTGCCTAAACCAAGGTGAAATTAAACTGCAGTTTATTGTCCTTGGGATCATTAATTTTCCAAAGAGGTGCAAACAAATACTTAGGGGACTGGTCCTAACAACCAGACCCCTCTTACCTTTTTATAAGCTTCTGATTACGTTTTAAGAAATAAGGATATAACGGAATGGAAAGGCTGAGATCTCTGGATCCATGTCACTGAAACCACCATCAGCATTAGCACGCACAGGTGCCCCACTGGTCAAGAAACCCAAAAGGACACAGACCAGCTCAAGTATTTGCATCCCAAAGGTGCTTCACCCGTTGAGAGGCAGAAGGCAGTGACAAAGCATAGAAACCTTTCTATGTCTTCCTAACAAATACAGGACACAGCTCAGAAAACTACTAGGGCCCATGTGCCTTATGACCATTACAGAAACCACAGAAGAAAAAGACTTTGAGAAGGAAATCCATAATTCGTGTACCTCCCCTTCAGATCTGAGCTGGAAGAGGAACAGGGAGCAGAATGATGTCCCCAGAATCCAAATGGAATTGTTCAGTGACCTATGACGCCACTGAGACTAGGGGGCCAGATGGGATCCACCCAAGGGTACTGAGTGAGCTGACAGAAGTGCTCACTGAGCCTCTTTCCATCATTTACCAGCAGTCCTGGCTAACTGGGGAAGTTCCAGCTGACTCAAAGCCAGCAAATGTGATGCCTATCTACAAGAAGGGCCAGAAGGAGGACCCAAGGCCTATCTGCCTGACTTTGGGTCTGGGGGAGGTCATGGAGCAGATCATCTTCAGTGCCATCACGTGTCAGGTACAGGACAACCAGGGGATCAGGCCCACAGAATGCAGATTTGTGAAAGGCAGGTCCTGCTTGACTGACCTGATCTCCTGTGACAAAGTGACCCACTGAGTGGGTGAGGGGAATGCTGTGGATGTCTGCCTGGACTTCTGTAAAGCTTTTGATTCTGTTTCCCACAGCATTCTCCTGGAGAAACTGTCTGCTCATGGTTTGGACAGGTGCACTGTTTGCTGGGTAAAAAACTGTCTGGATGTCCAGGCCCAGAGAGTTAAATCTAGTTGGCAGCTGGTCACCAATGGTTTTCTCTAGGGCTCAGTGTTGGTGCCAGTCCTGTTTAATATCTTTATCAATGATCTGAACTACGAGATTGAGTAATCTCAGTAAGTTTGCAGACAACACCAAGTTGCATGGGGGTGTCCATCTATTGGAGGGTGGGAAGGCTCTGCAGAGGGATCTGGACAGGCTGGATCAATGGATCAAGGTCAACAGTGTGAGGTTCAGCAAGGCAAAGTGCCGGGTCCTACCCTTGGGTAAGGACAACTCCATGCAGTGCTATGGGCTGGGGACAGAGTAGCTGGAAAGCTGCCCATGGGAAAAGAACCTGGGGGTCCTGGTTGACAGGTGCTGAACGTGAGCCAGGGTGTGCCCAGGTGGCCAGGAAGGCCAGTGGCATCCTGGCCTGTATCAGCAATAGTGTGGCCAGCAGGACCAGGGCAGTGATTGTCCCCCTGTACTCAGCACTGGGGAGGCTGCACTTCGAATCCTCTATTTAGTTTTGGGCCCCCTCACTGCAACAAGGACACTGAGGCATTGAAGCGTGTCCAGACAAGGGCAGTGGAGCTGGGGAAGGATCTGGAGCACAAGTCTGATGAGGGGTGGCTGAGGAAAGTGGGGTTGTTTAGCCTGGAGGAAAGGAGGCTCATAAGAGACCTTATCAATCTCTACAACTACCTGAGTAAAGTCACAAGCAATAGAACAAGAGGAAATTGCCTCAAGTTGTGCCAGGGGAGGCTTAGATTGCATATTAGGAAAAATTGCTTCCCCAAAAGGGTTCTGAAGCATTGGAACAGGCTGCCCAGGGAAGTGGTTGAGTCGCCATCCCTGGAGCGTAGACGTGGCACTTGGGGACATGGTTTCGTGGTGGGCTTGGTAGTGCTGGGTTAATGGTTGGACTTGATGATCTTAAATGTCTGTTCCCACTTAAATGGTTCTGTGATTCTATGATATTGTTAATGTTGTTAATATTTATCATAAGATTTGAAGATGAGAGAAACACGTCTGACACAGCCTTAAATTCCCTCTCAGTCTGCACTCAACAGAGAGATCTGTGACTTCACTGCAGTAAGGTCAGTTTATAATGGGGTACAAGTAGGTGAAGTATTGAACCTTTAATTTTCTGTTAGTCCATAAAGCACTTATAAAACACCTGTGAAATTTATACCTTTGGTCTGCCTTTTCAGTCCTAGGTTATGGTAGATAAAAATGTCTTTGAGTTTCAGAGAAGAAAAAGAATCATAATCTGTGAAAAAGTGAGAACCCAATTTTAAATAAACTGATTGCAAAGGTAACATCATTTACATTAGAATCTAGTGGTGTTGTTCATTATTAGAAATCTCATAATTTTTAGATATTTCTTTACATTTGAGTTTTTCATTTTTATTCAGAATTAGGAAAGTTAAATGTTTTACAAGTTTTGATAACAAAGAAGTAAGAGCCATCACCATTAATGTGCTGGTGAAGGTTAAGATTCCCATCTAAGAGGAAGGTACTGAAATCTCAGTCAATGATTTTCTTGATTTTCTGACAGGTGTAGATGAGGTATCATATTAGCATTGAAAATTTAAAAGGAACAAAAAATTTATAATCTTTTTCTCAGTCAACCTCATTTTAAAAAATTGTTCTCCAAAAAAAATAGGAGGGCAGCAAGATGTAACTTCATCTTACACTGCTGCAAAGACCACCAGAACAGCTGTCCATGGTGCGTGCCCAGGCTCAGCTCTTCCAGCTTCCCGTAACCACCTGGGTGCCATGAGCAAGATTTAGATCTGCACTGTTTCCTCTTAAAGCCATTGTCAGGCTATTTGATTTCAGAAATGATAAGTCACAGATATTACAGAGTGCTTTTACTGCAAACCTTTGCTTTCCTGCTACATGTATTTGCACCGAGACTCAGACTTACCATTATTTATCTGCTGCTTCCTAACACATCGGATGACTGCTCCAATACCTTAAATACAAATCTCTGCAGAGTTTCAGATTAAATGCAGTGATACTGAAAAAGAACAATAGTGTGGCTCACCTATAGCTATGCAAATGACAAGTTTGGACAATCTGGAGAGTTTGAGCAAAAATTTGCTCATTTGCCTCCTTTCTTCTCTTCCATCTTTTGTCATATTTACATTACCTGTTTTAATTCAGTCAGTATCCATTATCACAGTAATTATCTGGTAGTTTAGAGCTCAGATTAGTAAACAGTGGTTTCTTTTTAATAGCCTTTGTCAGGTACTTAGAAATTACTAACAACATTCAAAAGATTTTCTAAATGCCTGCAGTTTCTCCCAAGGTAGGCACTCCAAGTTTAAGTTTCAAGTCTGACTGCAAAATGCCTGTCATTTACCTCCAGGTCAGAATTCAAAGCAGAACGAACACAGAGCCAGGAAAGCCTTGTACTTCAGTGCTTTTTATTTTTTTATTTCCATACTTTTTTACATAGGCCATATCCCCATATTAGTTACACTTATTAAAGTCTAGAAACCGCTGTTGAGTCAGTGGAATAATCAGAGATCAGTATCACCGTAACCAAAAGCACAATATAATTTGTTATTTTCTATTGACATAGGAAGCACCATGAATATTTACAACACTGAATAAATACGTTGCACTTAGATAGTGCTACCTTGTATTTCTAAAGTGCACTATGCATATATAAGTATGCTCAGAATAATAGTTACAAAGAACCACATTCAGTTCTAATGCAGAACATCTCATTATATCACACTGTTTGGAAAACTGCTTGAGAAAAAAAGAAAGATTGTTGGAGAATTCTGGTTTATTAACTGATTTCCTGGACTTGTGTAAGCAAATGCATGTAGGAAGGAAGTTTCAAAGACAAAACCTCTCATGAACTAGTCCAAATTCTTTAATGAGCCTGACAGTTTTACAGCTGAATTCTCGCTGCTAAGGTTCGCATTCTTTTTTGTTTTTATTCTGAGTACTGGCCTCTTCCATTTTATGCAAATGTAGATGATTATGAATACAGACACATACTCTTGCATAAGGATCCTTAATAAAAGATGGTGAATAAAATCTTTTATGAAGGTCTGTGTGTGCAATTTATAACAATACACCAAATGAGAAACAAAAAAATTGGCAGGAGTTCCTTCCTTCATCTGTTTGACAAGAACAAAGGAGATAGCAGAAGATTACACATAAAGGAGATTTTAAATGCAGAGTGCAATACCTAAACCAAATCTTAGAATAACACCTCACTTGTACAAAGGAGACAATTCAAACCCGACTCGAATAATCAGGTGCTAATTTTAAAGAGAGAGATGGCTATCTAATGATCTTTCTCCCCCTGGTAGATTATCTGACCTCTGTGAAGGATGATCCTTCGATCCTTTTCTACCAAGTTGGACAAGTAATTTACTAATTTTGTTTCTGCATCATGTGCTGTTAAACAGTTTATCACCAATGAGAATATATGCAGAATAATACCAACTGTGTCACAGCTGAAACTGGGTACTTTTCATGCAAAGCTGCTTTTTTACAAATTCTAAAATTTCTTAGATAATATGCAAAATAGTACACTGAATTTTCTTGTGTTCTTTGCAATAGAAACAGAATAAAGCTCATTATCTGGTGGCCCCAAAACTGCCAGGACACATCCAGGTTACCACCTTTATTGACAGGACAGAACCACTATGTGACAACGCCAAAAATTACCTTACGAAAGGCAACCCTTTTTGTGTCCAGACTGGGAGAGCGATGGGAAGAAATAAATACTTCTAAGACAGAGGGGGATGTCTGTAAGTCACAGAGACAGGATCAGCAGGAGGAGCAGCCAGAGGGAACCTCTGCTTTGCCATCCATTCCACAACAGCTCAGCTGTGTTGCAGTCCCACCATTGCAGTTGGGAGGGGTGGGCTCCTTCAATCCACTGAACCCTCCAAGAGATTTGAATCTTGGAATGATGTAAAGACAGACAAAACTTGGCTCTTGACAGACACATAGTATGTGATTTAGATTCTAGAGCTGACAGATAATAGAATTGTTGGGTGTCAAAGGCCATTCTTCATTCCCATCTTTTCCTGCCCAGCTCCAGAGGATGTGTCGTTCTCATGGTCTTTTTCTCTTGAGCTGTAGGGTGGTGCAGAGGTCTCAGTTCCCTCACCTGGGGAATAAAGCTCCACTTTCAACCTTCTAAAACTGGCAAAGAATGAGCCACCAGCTCAAAGATGAACTTTAGTTTGTCCCGGGACACAGGTGAGCATTAGGAGATGCTGTTTACTGACGTGTTGAGACTGGGGAGAGGAAAGTTGCTGCACCTTATTGGCTGCTTTGCTTTACTTTACTTCATGGGAAGAGTGTTGGGAGTGGGACTAGATTACTTTTAAAGGCTCCTTTCAATCCAAACCATTCTATAAAGAGGATTCTTTGTGTGACTGTATTAACACATTTCCCAATGTAACAGTAATGACAGATATTCTTATGGAGGAGCTTGAAAACAAATATGAGTTTAACTGAAGTCTTTGCAGGTGCTTGTGAGAGCCAGAAACAGCAAGTCTCGGGGGGTGAGTTGGAAATTTACAGTCTTACTGTAAATCTGTTCTGGACTAAGGAGATTTCTCAATGCTCAGTGAAATGATGTGAAATTCAGCCTATTGCAGGACTTGCTGCCCACATTGTTCCCAGCACTGGTACAAGAACTTCCAGGGGCTGCAGTCCAAGCAGGCAGGGTTGAGCTTTCTGGCCTCTTGTGTGATATTCTTCTTCCTTATGGAGGAACCATTTGAAATCTTTCTGTGTGGAGCATGTGCCATACAAGCTATGCTGGGTACTCCAGTGCCTTGATACATCCTGTTGTAAGACATGTCACAAACTCCAGGGCTGGGTAAAAGTCTAAATCACTTGTTTGATTACAGGATATGTCCAGCCCGAGCTTTCTTTTTTATTTTAATGTGGTCATAAATAAACACGATCTTCCTGATTTTATAGTGATGTTGGAAATCTTAGTAACCTCTAATCTGTAGGGAATGGATTAGCATTCCCTAATCCGCTTCAGATGAAATGAGTGTGGTAAATTCAATCCACTTTCCTTAATGGTTTAATGAGTCTTTTTGAGGCAGATTAAGGAAAGGTCACACAACCTCAGTGTCCAGCGGAGGGACAGTAAGAAATATTTCATAATGATTTGCAGAATGAGCATCTATTTAACTGCTGTGCTGAGCCGGGACTTGTTTCACTGAAGAGGATTCAGGATTATAGATCGATATTAACAGTTTTAATGCTTTCATTCAAACATTTAAGTGTGAAGAAGTTGTCCCTCTTGTGAAGTCCTCTCCAGTTTTCCCTCCATATCATATTTTTTATGAACCAAGGAGAGGTCAACTCATCATTTTCAATGTGTCCTGATCCCCACTTTACTTGATAAATTTTCAAGCAAGCACTTAAGAGTTTTTCTGTCATTCTGTCCTGCTCTCTGGAAGATGTTTCCCAAGGAACACACAGAGCTACTTCATTGTCCTTTGTCAGTTCATCTGTTGAAATGTTTTTCAGATGTCTGATGCACAAAAAATATCCACAACAGATAAATTGTCAGACCATTACTTACCCTACTGTCAAATATTCTTAGATTCTGTTTTACTGTTCACCTGTTTTCTCTTATTTTATTTTTCTCATGAAATTGGAATGAATATCTTTTCCTGGTTCCATATTCTTAGACTATGTTCACAAAATCCTGCCTCAAGTCTACAATTTATGAAGACTGTGATAATAGCATATAATGATCACAAGTGCATGAAATGCTCCATACCATCCATTCTCTGTGCACCTGGGATCTTGCCATGGGAATATCAAAAGAACAGTGCCAGCATTTCACATGCTGCTTGTATTTGATGTTCCAGTTGTTTTTTTGTGACAGCTGGACTGCTCAGAAAGCATTTCTGGCAGACAATGCTAAAATATTCACTGGTCTCTTGATCTAATTCAAACTTACATTTGCAAATTGCTTTCTTCCCTCTTAATTCCAAATGTCAGAGAGAAAATAATAGGTGTATGCCACCTTAATATTTGCTATGCTACTTCTCTTAAAATATTGGAATTATGATGTATGTGCATTTTTAAATTACACTCCAATTATCTACAGTTAAATTAGGAATCTCTATAGTGCTACAATACAAGCCTGCTGACATACAAAAACTACTTCCTGCAAACATTTGATTTTCAGAGCTGTTTGATACAATTGAAGATTTTCCTAAAATATGAGAAATTGTGATTTCCTAGTCTTGGGCCTATAGATAGTGTAGCTCTGGGAAAAGGATGCCAATTAGACTGCTGGGCAGGTAGTGCTGAAGATTAAGCTTTGTAGCAGCTCAGAAGCATGTTCCTGCTACATGATTTCTTGTTCAATGCTTGCCTAAGATCTCAGTAAGTCTCATATGTATTTTGGTATCACTGTTTTTCAATCAATGAAACCGTTTATATCAAAGAACCTCTCCAAAAGCAGACTTTATGATCTGACTGAGACTGGCATAAGCAATGAAGACAACCTATTTCATTGATGATTTCTCAATTTCTGTCATAATTATAAAAGAATAGTAATGATCTAGGAAGCTGCTTTGCAAGTTAACATTTCAGTTTCAGTTGCTTGGATTCCTGCTTTGTTTTGGGTTTTTTTATCTTTTCAGTATAGTTTAGGAAATAAAAGGAAAAAATGATATCTCAGAGAGTGAATAGAGTTTTAGCAGAATACCTGAGAACATGCATAAATATAAGCTCTTAAAGTAGTCCTATTTTGTGACATTCCTGAAGTTCCCATGTAGTTAAGTACCTACTCTCAAACTGGTGTCAGATATAAGTTTGTAAGGCAGCCACATGGCTGAAGAACTAGACTAGGTGTCAGAAGTTCATCATCTAATTTGTCACGTGAATAGAGGCAGTTACTGCAACCCTGTTCTTGCTTCTTCTATACTGATCCTAATCCTACTGAAGTCAAAGTAGGATTTCTTTAGATTAATCCACTGTGAGCCAAATGGGGCACATTTTACCCCTATGCAGATAAACAGAGAGACAGTGATGTTCTCTATTCAGTTGTGAAGGATGGGTGCAGGAGTTGAAAGAAACATATTCAGTTAGTCTCATTTCAGGAGACTTATATTTTCAAATTCTTGTTCTTGCCTCTATTCCTCTGTTGCATGAGCCAGTGGACAGATCAATAAATCAACAGATATATAAACTTCTGATGTTCTTAATAAAATGTAAATTGATAAAATAGACAAATAAAGAACAAACTTCAGACACTAATCACTGGGAGATTAGTGAGTGATTTGCAGTTGCCAATTATAAAATGGAGTAATTATTTTATTGAAAAAATCCCTAGAGACTAAAGAGTGAATAGCATTCCTCCACTGTAATGCTGAACCTTAGAAGTGGGGTACATACCAGAAAGCTCTGCTTTATCAATCTGATTTCCCAATGACCACCTTGCCACGGTGGTGAATTGACTGCTGGTCAAATAACCAGGAGCAGATCAGCACTGCCTTGGCCACATCATGATTTCAAGCTCAAACCCAAACTGCAGATGGGTTATGCCTTAACTCCATCCTTTTTGGCAGGCAGTGACACCCCATCTGTGCTCTGTCAGCATCCCATTCTTGGTGCCACAAATTCTGTGGGACCGTTTCGCTGTGCCTGACAGGCAGAGGTTTGATGGTGTCTTTAGACCAACGAATAATCCGGCACAGCCAAATTAAGGGTGTGGTCTGTCACCTGTGGGATATCAAGAATTACATTCCTTTCACACAATTCCAACCTCCAGGCCGCTTCTCTCTGTTAAAGCACGTCGACATCTGCCGATTCCTGCAGGTTTTTGTGTTCCGTGATATAAGACAGGCAGCTGGGACACAGCGAGTGCTTTGAGCTCAATGGCACTGTCGCCGGTGCATCCGAAAGGGATAAATCGCCCTCCTGTGCCGGAGCGCTCCCGACCAGGCGCGCTCAGAAACACGGCCACCGTGTGGCCACGCCGCGGCTCTGCTGCCGCTGTCACACGGTGCCCTGCCGGGGCCAGCAGCCGCCACAAACTGCTCGTTAGAGGTGTGTGCCCGGCACCAGCATGTGCTTCAGCAGAATTACTCCCCTAACTTGTTTTAAAACAAAGTTTATCACCGGCTTCTGCTGGGACGTAGAGGCCCAGGTCCTCGCTTGATATAAATCAGCGTAGGAGTCTGTAAATCAATAGAGCTGCATCAATATACACCAGCTGTGGGAGCCATTAGACTTACACCAGGACAAGATCTGCTCTGAACTGCTGTATTTTTTTCTGCACATAAGCAAGATGAAACTTAACGGAGATCATAGAAGTTTTTTCAAGACTTTAGAAATCCAGATTTCCTTATTGATGATTAGTTGTTCTAAAGCTACTTAAAAGTGAAATTTCCCCATAGACTTCATTGAGACTAGCACAAACAGAACTGATAGAGAAATGGAGGAGAAATGTGCAAAATCATAGCCCAATAATTCCTTGCTTTTCTCTTTTCCAAGAAAAAACTGAAATGCCCAAAGTGCTCTAAAGTTGATCAAATGTAAAGAATAGTTTACTTTTGAGGAGTATCAAAAATAACTAGGTCTCGGGCCTCAAAAAGAGTCACTGGTCACAAGTAGGTCAGGGAAAGTCAGTGAGAAACGATTGTTCACTGCTTTATGAAACACAAAACTTGGACAAATGTAATTAAATGTTCAAGTGATGTGCTCCGAACAAAGAGCAGATAGCATTTTGCAGGATGGGTTTGCACAGCTCATGCTGCAGAAGGATGTGCATCCCACAAAACGCTTTTGACAAATACAGGAACAAAAAACTACACAAAGACTGTCAAACACCAAGACATTATCTCTGCCTCAGAAACTTTCTAAGATGCTGATTAGGTGAAATCTGGAAAGACACGGTGAGAAAACATTACTCTTTTCTTGATTATACACTCTGTATACTCTTTCTCAAGTATCTGTCAGAAGCCCTGCTTGGCCAGTGGGTGCTGAGCTAAATGGAGCACAGTCTGACTGGCTGGGCCTGTCCTGGTGTCCGTGGTGTTGATGGTCTTGTGTTGCTGATATCACACGCATTTGAGACTGCACTCATTCAGTACTACACGTGCTTCAAGGCTGAGAGGATTTGCCTCTCTGACAAGAGGCACAACACTTAATGAAATGTGTCTGGAGGGTGTTCTGCAGCCTGTGAACATCAGCAAACTCAAATTTCTCACAATGGTTAATCTGTAGAGGGTAATGAATACTCTCCTCACTTCTAAAAATAGTTTTTAAAAAATTTTCTACACTTGAGGTGACAATAATGGTGTAGCTCAATAGGCAGAAAGAATCTGAATCTTCAGCACCATAAAAAGAAGTAGTTTCATAAAATAACTCAGATTAAGAACAAAAGCAAGCTATAAAAATAGATCATTAATGTTTCATGACTGAGGGACACTGCTAACAAGTACTAAATGTAGGAAAGTCAGGAAACGAATAATAATTTCTACATCAATATTTAATCGGAAAATTTATCTTAGTTGTTGTTTCCTCCCATTATTTTTATTATTTAGGGTCAGTGCTGCTTGTGGAATGTCTATCGGATCAAACACTTCTGTGGTAGTGTGGTGCTGATACATAATGTCAGAATGAACAGTGGTTTGAAGGGCAAGTAGGGTTAATTTTCACTCATCCAATGATTTTTAAAGTGAAACCAAGAGGAAAGGCAGGATTTGCAGTGCTGACAGTTGTTTGAGGGCCACTTATTTCATAGTCTCTTATTGTGTCTCATTTTGTTAAGGAACTCAGTAGCAACCATTAAACAATAGTGAGTTGTTTGCGGATTTTTTTGCCTTTTGCTACTGAGATACCACAGCCATTTATCTTCTCACTTGTGAGCAACACAGTTTTTAATGGCTTTATGCTGGCAACACTATAAGGAAGAACCTTGAAGCATGTTTTGAAAATAGAAAAGGTCAAAGAGTAAACATTTCCAAAAGTACTGCAGTAATTAGGGGGCCTAACTTCCTTCAGTCTTTAATTAAATTCTTAATTTTATCTTCGGAGTTTTGCCAAGATTAAATAAAAAATTGTGGTAGAGCAGAGGCTTGAACCAGAGCATCTGAACTCATCTGTCTCATGGGGCTCATGCTAAGCATTTGGGCCCTCTAAAGAATTAGGATTTCCATTACTGGAAACATCAGATTCCTGGGCAAAACTCTTTTAAGTTAGATTGTGTTTTGAATTGGACTTTTTAGCAGTCTCTGTTCTATCAGGAACATCTTTCATTCCCTCCTTTTACCCCTTCCACTGCAGATCTATAAACAAAACACGACCACGTTCAGTTGTGTGCATGCTTCACACGTGGGAGTACTGGCACAGCACCGGCCTTTCAGCGGAACAGTTTCAGAGCTGACCTGTGATTTCCCACCTCTGACTGCCCTGCCCTAGTCACAGTTTCTGGGATTGGCAGAGACCCTCAAAGGCAGTAGCAGGCCAGGCCACAAGGGATGCTGAGAGGGAATGGAGGAATGCACGGTCACATTTTGGTCCACTTTGATGCAGCAACAGGTTAAGAATTCCCTGAGGCATATTTATTTTTGTTAGCTGATGTACTGAATTGAAATGAAGGAGTCAGTTCGTTTCCCTCTGAATTTACAAGCATTTGAGATGTGATTCTTCTTTCCCCAATAATAAGCAGAGGAAGGGACAGTCCTTGGAGTGGGATCCTGCAAGAGAGATTTTTCTCACCAAGATCTTTTACTGTTAGGTATACGCACTGCTAAAAGGGAAGTGAAAAGTAATCAAGCCAAACAACTGTAGTTTTGTTACCTAATTCATAAACCTCCAACATCCACAGTCACTCCTATCCTATCCTGAACTCAGGCTTCCATGAGACTGTGCTGTTGGTAACTACACTGGCTGGTGATATTCACAGAATGATGGTGATCAAACAACGACAGAAATTACACATTTTTTTGCAGAATGGTAATTTATAAGAGAATAAGTGTGCTAGAATTAAAAAAACCCAAACAAAACAAAACTACACCAAAAAAACCCCTTTTCCTTTGCTTTCCTTGATGTCTTTGTTATATGCTAGTTTCAAAAGTGGTGAATTGCCTGAAATGCAAACCGAAGCAAACACTAATTTTGCTGACTACAGCCATGTGTATTCTAATAAATTATGGCCTGTGCAACTAACAGCTGCTTCTACAGCTCCCAAATTGTGTTTATTTTCTAAACTTTAAAGCCCCTAGGTTTTTTTTCCCCAATTTTCTTTTCTTCTGCTCTTGCAGAATAACAGAGAAAAAAATGTTCCAGAGAAATTTGACAAGAGCTAGCAAAAGGAAAAGGCAGAAAATAAATAAAGGGAGTCAGAAAGATAGCTGACAGCTCACTGCTCCTGTAGGGAAACTTCACTTTTTATTAGGAATGTGTTCATGTACTTTATGGTCACTTGAGCTGAGTGCTGAATTAGTATCTGGACAGGAAAAAAAAAGATATGCACCACAAGACATTCTGTTATTGTGCTGTGAATGATTCCAAAATACTCTCAAGCATTTTTCATGCGTGTTTCATAGGGAGAGAGGCAATGGTTATCCCATAAGTCTTGGGTAATTCTGGTTAGGAATATTAACACTGTAAGGTGAGCCTGCTATAGCAAGGAGTACTAATGATGCATTAAGCATTCCAACTTTAAGTCTATTGCTGAGGAAGTATTGTGAAATCACTGCTTAGTCAGCTCGGCCATTTGATTAAAAATTAAATTTCTCAGTAAAACAAGTCCGGAAAAATTAAAGATGTCTTTAACCAACAGGTGCATATTTGGACATTATAACTTACACAATATGCACCAGAGCGTGCTGGAAAGCTGGTAGTACTGAACTACCAGTGAATGGGTGCTTAAAAATCAGAACTGAAAGGGAACAATAAAAATTAAGAAATTTGCACTACAATTCTCAAGACCCTGATCAGCTTTCTGGAACTCTCTGCCTGCATTGACAGCTATCAGATATTGCACAGGCACAAAACTTTCTTAAGAGTGAGACAGAGCTCACCACCTGGGTTTCCTGACCAGAACTGTTCTGCCTGATTACTCAAAACCTGAAAAATGCTGCAAGGCACAAAGCCAGCAGGAAACTGGCCGGTGATCACAGAACCGGTGGGAGTGTCACAGACAATCGCGGTGTCCACTGCAGGCAGGCAGTGCTAATGCAGGAGCTTCAGCGCTCTCAGCCACCCTGGGAAAATCTGCATTAGAAAACACACAGACCACCAGCAGCAGCTGCAGGTAGAACAGGAGCCCCATCAAACCAGAACAAAAACATCCACAGCGGTGGCCAATTGCAGGGTGCAAGGAAAGAGCAAGCATGAAGTAGTATAATCTATATAGTGCTACTGTCAGGTGATAACACAAACCAGACAAGAACGAGAACAGGAGACAAGGCCTAAAAAATGACAGAAAAAGGGCTTCATAACAATGCAGGGAGATTGTTACCATCCTGCAAATAACGGAAACTATTCACATCAAATTATGGGGGATGGCAAAGAAGATAATAGCAGTTAACTCAACAACTATCTGATAAGTGATCCGTAATAGGATGTTATTAGATGTCCCTGACACACTGTGAATTATACACTGATAAAGGAGGCTGTTCCAAATGTTTAATTGTGCAATTTACATGTTGTTTTTACAATAGCTATGAACAAAAAATGCAACCAACTCAAATAATCAGCATAAAAAAGGAGAGGATAACTCTTTTTTTCCCCCAGTGACTTTGCAGTATTAAAATAGACTCCTGCCTTTTAAATCAGGATTTCCATTTAAAATGACCTTTCAAAAATCTGTTTAAAGATGGTAGTAGAACAGTATTTCCACACTACTAGAATAATTTTCAGCAAAGGAAAACAAAATCTTTCAAAATTATTTGCATCTCCCATCTACCACTTATCTCTGCACAACAGGTAAACCATCATTAGTTCTGTTGTACAAATGATTAAACTTCTAATCAGAAAAGGTTTAAGACTAGCCCCAAACAAAGCAGAGCAATTTCTCCGGTTGCTGAATATCTGCAGTTATATCAACTAGAAGTGGCATGAGAAGTGCTCAGGTTTTTTGGAAAATTGTGCCTGACAGGAGTTAAGGGCAGAAGCTACAGTGAGTTGCTCTGACCTGTGGCTTCTCCCCTGCTGCTGGCTCCTCCCATGGGCACTACTGGGGCCCATGATCCCAAACAGGATTAGCTTGTGCCAGCCTCTCCTTTCCAGATGCTGGTTGCACTCGCGTTACTTCTTCAGTATCTGCAGCAGATCTTGGTAGGCTTGATCAGAACATTTCCTCTCAAAAAATTTCACATTACTTCCTTCACACCCACTTGAAAAGAACATTCAAAAATTTCATAAAATTAGTTCAAGGGAAAGAAAATTGTTTTGAAATAGCAAACTCCTCTGTGCAAAAGCATCCTCAAAAGTTTCCATATTAACATCATCAATTTAAAACTTTCCAATTTCTATGTTGATACAAAAAAATGAATTTTTAATTTTCCGTTTTCCTGCAAATGGAAAGCAATAAAAATCATGACATTTTGTGCAGAAGGAACATTCTGGTTTGATTATTTTTAGAACAATTCCTATGTATATTTTAAACAGAAGTCTCGAACAGCAAAGATTGTTTTGAATCCTAACTGCAAAAGGAATAGACCTGACACTAAAGATTGTTTAAGAGCCCCAGGATAACTCTGTGTTCACAGTGAAGGTGGGCAGTGTCTTGCTCTGGCAGACTCAGGCCTTCTGTGCAATTACTCATAGAAGTGTTTTGTTTGTTTGCCTTTTTTTTTTTTCATAAAGCCCTTCTTTGAGAAAAAAACCTCTTAACTTTCTGGGAAGAAGCAGCTTCTCCAGAAGTGCTTAGTTTTTAAATAAGAGAAAGCCAGGGAGTGCTCTGTGGGTGCTCTGAAGAAAGGGCTCCATCAGATTTTGCCATCCTCCCTGATGACAAGGCTTGTACCTATGCATGTACATACAGACAATCACACACGGGAAAATATATTATTCAGGCTTGCAAGAACTGTGATTCTTAATGGAAGTCAATGGAGGACAAGAAGTGCTTGTGAAGTAGCTCTTCACATTTTTATGCTAGGTCAAAATCAGAGCATCTAAAGCACTCATGCTGTTTTGAAAGCTTGGTTTCCACTCTTCATAGAATCTTTTCTGTTTCTGAAAAAAATACCACATCTCGGACTTCCATCACTTTTGTATACTGAATCCCGTCATTCGATGGTGAATGAACTGATTCTTCCATGCCCACCCCACCAAAATTGCAGCACAGGCTTCCAGAGGTGGAAAAGACCCAGACCACTTTCCAGCTCTGCCCTGCAAGCAGGTGAATGCTGATGCTGAGCTGTGATTTCCTGTAAAGAAATTAATGAACATAAATATTTAAGCCAAAAAATATGAGTTTCCAAGACCCCTTCCATTATACAAGCCATAGATTTTGTGAAGTGACTTATGACAAACTAATAACTTCTGTTGGCATTGAATCCCTTCTGTTATAAAGGCATCAAATACAATCAGAAGACCACAAGTACAGTTCTATAGGAAGGTTATTCCAGTGGCTTATTCTAAAGTAGAAGGAAATGTTCTCCCTTCTATTTCCAAGAAGTGCTTTTGTTTTAGATTTAAAAAAGAAAAGAGCTCTCAGGAAAGCATGAATTGGCCTTGCTTTATGACTCTGTTCGAGCCTTGAAAGGCATCCATCTAGACCCATTGAAAAGCTTAAATGGGCAGAACTGAACATGAGTTCTTCAGTTCTGTTGTGTTTCAAAAGTGCTTCTGATATTTCAGAAGTTTGTTATAAATTCTATAAGGAGCAGCTGAGGGAAGTGGGATTATTTAGCCTGAAGAAAATGAGGCTCAGGGAGACCTTATCTATCTCTCCAACTACCTGAAAGGAGACTATACTGAGATGGGTGTTGGTCTCTTCTCTCAAGTAACAAATGAAAGAACAAGAGGAAATGGTCTTAAGTTGCACCGGGGGACGTTTAGATTGGATGCCAGGAAAAATTACTTCACTGAAAGTGTTCTCAAGCACTGGAATAGACTGCCCAGGGAAGTGGTTGAGTCACCATCCCTGGAGGAATTTAAAAGAGGTGGAGATGTGGCACTTGGGCACATGGTTTAGTGGTGTACTGGGTTAACGGCTGAACTCAGTGACCTTAAAGGTCTTTCCCAGCCTTAACAATTCTATGAGTCTAAAAAAAAAAAAGTAAAAGCCAGAATTGCTTAGCTTTTTTCCTTAATAAGAGCACATCATTTAGAAAGGCTATCTTCTTATCCATTCTTTCAGTTAGGCTTTGCTTTATGTAGTTATTTTCACTTTTGTTCACACTTATTTTCAACACTGTGACAAATGGCAGCATGACATGGAGACAGAGAATTGCCATAATTAAAGCTCCATACACAAAAGGCTTGAGCAAGGTGAGATCTGGTACATAAAATGCTGCTGCTTTGTGCTTTGCTCTAATGTCCTGCTCTCTCCAGATCACATGAAGGAGAACTTTTGAAAGCACTGAGTATCCTCAGACTCTTCTCTGCCAACAGCTGTCTTGACCCCATCCCTGAGGAGTTGTGAGCCTAGGGGGAGGCAGGAGACTTCTCACCCTCACAGCCAGGCTAGGAAAGATGCTGAAATAACCTCCACAACTGCTGTCCAGTAGCCAAGTAATCCAGTAGATGAATTTTTGCTTTGGCTGTGTTAGGGGAGTTTGTGCTATCTGAACTCTGACACAGCTGGGGACCTGCCTTTGCATCTCCAAAGCACTGTGAAAGCATTATATAATTAATTCTCACAAAACTCTTACGAGGATGATGGACTATTTATGAATTGTTCCCTACTAATCATAGAAGAGAGGAGGCTTTAAAGCACTTACGCCTTGTACCTATTGATCTTTCTGCTTGAAACCTTTATCATCAGTGCAGTATCTGTATCACTGTGTTGCCAAAAAGCTCCAGCCAAGATCTGTATCCTGTTGTGCCAAGCACAGCCTCGTGCAGTAGATTAGGTCAGCTTCTCCCAAAAGACCTTTCAGCTTACAAAGAAAAGAGGGTGTGAGGAGACAATTAGAGACAGAAAGTGAAGAAAATGATACACTCTTAACAGAGCTGGCTACCAGGAGAGCCGTGGTTCTCCACAGGTGCTGCTTTGTAACAGACCATGAGCCTCTTCCAGGGGTAGTTTCTGTCTAATATTGTTGCTGATAAAATGCAACAAGGACATCAACAGCAACCCCAGCCTGCACCCTAAAAAAAATAGACTTTCCTGCAATATTGACATGATAGCTTGAGATAAATCCTGAAGCCTGTAAATAGTAGTAGAATTGAGTTGTGTATCATCCTTGATAACAGAAAAAAACAATAAAGTGTGAAAAGGCATTTTAAATATTAAAAAGCAAAATATTTTTAAAAGACAGAAAAAGACGAGAGGAAAAAATGCCTTTGGGTTTTTTTTGGTTTTTTCCCCAGATTGTAAATAATTGTTTTATGCAAAATCATAAATATTACTTCCATGGCTAACAGACTATTGTTATAATCTTGAATAATGCCTCAGAAGATCCCTGCTCAGATCCATTATGTGTTTTTGGCTTTGCATACTAGTTCATCCGACGTACTATCACAGCACATATTGTGCCTGCGATTTCAAGCCATATTAAAATAATCATTTTTTATCCAGGACAGAGAGCTATTACTTACCACTGAAAATACATGATTAGCTCATGCTAACTAAATTGCTCATTCCTTACCAGTAGAAGTTAGACACCTGTCAACATTTCAATATTACCTCTAACATCTAGATACTCCCTATAATTACAGAGAATTTTGTTGGTAGTTCATTTTCAAGAAATAATAGGTGGAAATTTCTGTCTTGACTTTTCCATGTGGGCTATGAAGTCCATAAAGGAAGGAGGAAACATATGCCATAAAAAGAAGATATATTTCACATTCTAATTTAGCCAGCAAAATGCTTAGGGTTTTTTTGTAAGACATAAATATGGGTAAGGACCTCATCCTGACGGGTTTAATTCAGTGGAGTTACAGTGGGTCTCAGATCTTTGAGAGGCACTGCAAAAATCATTTTGCCCCTGTAGTAATAAACAAATGTATGCCAGTCTCAATGCACACAGCAACACTGCTCCAAAATGGACTACAAACCGATTCAGGAAAAAAACTTAAGAGAAAAGGGAAAAAAAACCAAGCCGGTTTACAGTAGAAGATTATGCAGAAGATCTGCAGAGCATGAAATTCTCAAGGTGAGGGTTAAGCTAACAAAAGCCATAGAGAGGCATGTGGCAGTCCAGTCTGACCTCTACGAATGCTGAGTTTAACAGGGCTTTCTGATGAGGCTACATTTGATGTTTTATTTTGTTTTAGTTCTATTTTGCCTTTTACTATTTTTCTCTTTCATTATTGTGCCTGACTGTGCATTTTCACTCAGAGGTATTAGCAATAGGAAAGTATTGCTCTGTAGTGTGGGTTTGTTCCCCATTTGCTATAATTTGTCTGTCCATTTGGATTCCGCACAAGTGCGACTCCTGTGACTTCCTGAAAAGCTGCCAGAGGAAGCTTAGGATGGCAAGATAAGATGAGAGATGCTGCATTGTCAGTGACAGCCATTTGAAACTCAGTTGCAGAAGAGTGAAGCATCCTGCAGCAGTATGAGCATCTTCATGGAGCACACAACCTGAGACAGCCTCACACCCTGCTGGAGAGGTAATAACTGGCCAAACAGGAAACCCTACAATGGTTAAAATAACACTGTGTGCCCCTACTCACACTGCTGAGTCCCACCCAAAGAGCCTTTGCAAGATGGCAAAACCACTTCATCAAACACAAAGGAGCCATAGCAAATATACACAGCAAATAGCAAATACATTTCAACATGTACAGAGATGAAATATGAAAGCACTAGGCCAGATGAATCTAATCTGTGGTTGCTTCACTGTCATAAAACAGCCATAGATCAAGAAGACGAGGTTGTAGGGAAATCTTGCATAGAAAAGTTTGAGCATTTTAGCCATTGCCTTTAGCCCTGCAGCTTTCTATCAGCAGTATTTCCTCTCTGCAGCAAGATACACATCCTGCTCTCCATTTTTTAAATCAAGGGCAGACAGTGACAGGTGAAGATAGGTTTGTAAAGATAGTAATAACAAAGCAACATGCAAAGCAATGAAAAAGAGTGAATAGGGAAATTGCTACTAGTGGGATAAAAGTGTTTCTCCCAAACTGGAGAACAGGAAGCAAAGCTAAAGATAGTAGAGCTCTCACTGGAGCTCTCTAAGCCTGGAGGAGCACTACTGGAAGAGTCAGAAAGCAGAGATAGAAAAAAGGCAGACAGTACAATGGACTTTCAGGGAAGAAAGAAACAGTTAAAGGAAACATCGATTTCAAACGTGAAGAAAACCCAACAAAACCAACAAAGCAAAACAAGGCAAAACCAAAACCCACCAATGATGGTTTTGAGAACCACGTGAGATCCAAAAACGTCAAAAAGAAGGGCATAATTTGATGGCACATGACCTGACTGGTCCATGAACTCCTTGAGAAGAAAAAGAATGTGGATAGAGTGGTGAAAAGAAAGTGAATGAGAAAGAGAGCAATGTAAATGATTCACACAGGAAAGAACAGGAAGGAACAGAGTAACACGAGAGAGTTGTTCAGCCATTTTCTGTCTAGACTAAGGGACAGCAATAACTTGCAGCAAGACAGGACACCTCCCTGGGATGCAATTTCCATGACTGCATATCTTCACAACTGCGATTTCAGTCGTGATTTCTTTACAAGTGGGAAAATGGCACGGAAGGGAGGCACTTTACTGCTCCAGGCTTCCTGTGCACCTCAGAAAAAAAAGCACCATACTGAAAGCAGAAAAGTAACATTCAAAGTACATAACAAACACGACTATAACCTACCACTGAGATGCTGCCTACCTCACCACCCACATAAAAAATGTACGTGCCATTTGAAATGAAATTCCCCTGATAATTGCAGCTTCTCTTCCAACAGACAAAGAATATATCTGTTTGTTCATTAAAAGACTTTTTAAAAAGTCTCAACAAAGACTTTGTTTTAAATGCTGGCACAGTGGGGTATTTGGACCAAATATATTTTCCCCCCCCTGAAAAAAGAACTACCTCAGCATGGCAGAATGACAGAAATGACAGAACAGCAAAGCGTCATGTCAGGGAGATGGAAGGTTTCAAAAGGAAAAACATAAAGGTGCCTCCAGGTTTATCCAAGTCAATTTTTTTCCTTGAGAATTGTAATTACTCAAGAGTACAAGATTTCTTCTTGATTGTCTGCAGGGGGTTTTAAGGGTTTTTTTTCCTTACCCTTCTTGACAGCACCTCCTGCTGACATCAGAGCGACAGTCATTACACCTTCCTAGTAATGTCAACGAAAAACTTACCAAATACGTTTTTACATTGTATAGCTCATCTGGACTTTAACAGAGAAATCTGTAGCCAGCAGAAAGCTCAAGGACTTCACAATGATTATGCAATCTCCTGTTCCATTAAAATAACTGTTTATCTTCAGAAAAGTATTTAATAGAGAAGGAAAGCATGTAGTTTTTTCCTTTCAGTAGACTGAAAGTCAAACAGCAGAGAGCTTGTGGCCAGACATTGATATTTCTTGCATTCAGGGTATTCTGGAATTGAGGGATGTTTCTTGCCCATCACTCTGGTGTAAGAAAATTGGGCCCCTTTCTTGGGGTGAGAGAAAAGCTCACTAAACAAGCTGGCCAAAAGCCATTAAAGTCAGAGCAATGATTTTCAACACCTTTGCTGGAGTTTAGTTCAGACTCTTTCAAGACCCCTCTGACGTTCAGCGGATCCCTTGCTCAACACTTACTGAGAATGTTGCATGATGCCCTCTCACCCTAAATCTCTTGATATCAGAAAGACAAAACTTTTCTTTTTTTAAGTGTCTTTCTCACCTCTGTTTTACAGTTTATGCTTCATGGTTTGACATCACAGATACAGATTATGGAGTGCAATAAAGACGAGTTCTCTAAGAAAAAAAGGGCTAGATAGTGAGATATCATTTTTGATTTCAAATCTTGTTGCCCCTGTAGAATGAGATCTATAGAGAGATGGATGTGTACAACACTATGCTCCTAACAGGATTATTCCCAGAAAACAGCCTATCATCTACACTTTAGAAAGAGCTTATAGAAGGAAAAAAAAAACCAACCCCCAAAAAAAACCAAAAAAAAAACCCCCAAGCCCCCCAAAAACCTGTGAAGATTAGCACAGAATTTAAAAAATTCATTTGCTCCATGTCTCCTTCATTTAGTGTTATCTTCCCTTTTATCAGTGTGAGACAAGGTAACACAAAGGTCCCCAGAGCTAAACACTCCCGATTGCTCCAGGTAGCTTAAAATGATACACAACCTTTAGAATCTGGCTACTGCATTTCATTTTAGCACCATATGACATCCAGCTGATGTAAGTCAGCATTAAAATTAGGTGGAGATATGTACGGTTCCATTAAGGGATGCTTAACCCAGAAAGTTTAAGCAGTAGTTTTCAAAATAGCAGTTCCCAAGGGCAATAGGGCATATTCAGCAGATTTGGGAATTAAACAATTCTTAGGAAAAAAAAAAATCTTAGATACCAGAAGCATAAACTAGAGTAATGGGATATCACCTAACAAGCTCAAAATCGCAGATTAACATTGACCTTTCATTTCAATCACCATTTAAGGTGATAAAAAAGAGGAAGATTTCACCTAAGTATAGCCAGGTATCTGATCTTTTGTTAAACATCCCTTTGTCTCCTGCAACTGAGTAATAATACAATTATTTAGAAACACATTTTCTAGTTCAGAACCAAAATGATTGTTATACAGTACATTCTTTAATTTCAAAATACTGAAAATCTTAAAAGCTGGGTAGTAGTTTTGCTAAAATCCCTAAGATGAATTGGTAGCAGTTTTTGTGAGGTACCTCAATAACACAATCATCTCAAGTGAAGCAGTGCCAGCAGACAACTGTATCCACATAACAAAACGGATGTATCAGAAATGTTAATCCACAGAATGCATCTCCAGTAACACAGCTTTGTGGTAAATGAATTAACCCTCCATCCTCCTAAGCTCTTGGTGATTATTTCCTTTTTTGGTATTGTGACTTTTGCTCACTGCCATGCTGGCAGAGCGCTAATTGTTTGTGTAATCCTTGACCTGTGGTAATATTGGGCTTTTACAACCTTCACAGTGGGGTCTGAACTACAGCATGTAGACATAGGTAGGGAGGAAGGTGGCTGTTTCTCAAAGGCTCACGGTCTAAATGGACAAAAAAGTGGATTAAAAAAGAATGAAAGTGGAGGATAATGATTATAGCTGGTTATAGTCACTGCTCAGCCTTTGTCAAGGAGAATCTAGTGGACAGAACAGATCATGTTCATCCCTGATACAGCTTCACTAGATTTTATGCTGGGGATTAATTTAACTCATATCACACATTCATATATCTTTGTCTGACAGCCTTTCAAAGCTTTATTAATCAGTGTTTCATGCAAACAGTAAAAGCATTGAAGCTGGAATTATGTGATCATTGTCATAAAGCGAACAATATATTGCATCTTGTTTATCCATCTGTTATAATTGCACTATGGGAATTAAGTTGCTTATAATAAATTCAATTATATAAGTGGCACTAACACACGTAGATGTCAATACACACTGCTCATTTCCACATTTGATTCCTCATATTAGACAATGCAAAAGGTTTTTACGGAGCACAGCTGTGTGTCTGTGACCTTCCTGTCACTACTGAGGTTCTCTGCTGCCTGGATCTGCCTGCAATGAACATCTTAATCCCTAAGATGGAGAAACAAAGTCAAATGTCTCTGCTGTATTTTGCTGCCTATTCGGATAGGATTAGACTTGTATGCTGTTGCCACAGATGGCTATACTTCCCTTGAGTTGTTACATTTATGAAACTGATTTTCAAACTGAAGAGCTAATATGGGACAATGAATCCAATTAAGAAAGCAAAAACAACTTGGGTTAGCCTCCTAGCTCTGCCACACTCTTTCTGTGGCTTAATCCTTCCTTTTGACCCTGCATACATCTCTGCAACCCTTGAAAGTGAGTCTGAATCCACTCTCAAGCTTAAACTTAGCTCATCTTCAAACTGTGTGGATGACAGGTTAAAGTCTGGGATTTAGGTGAACTCCAGGGCACTGTTTGCTGCACTTCACCCCTTGGTCTTCAGCCCTGCACACAGCCAAGAAGGCTCCTTCATGCAGGCTCAGTGAAATCTGGGCTACTGGTGCACATTTTCTGCCTGAACCTCAACTGATTGAGCACACAACTAGGAAGTGAACAGGAAGTTTGGCCTCCTGGGATTCCCCCTCCTTAATGGGAACATGATGGGACTTGTTTGCTCTAGTTTAAATCCTGAGCATAAAAAATCTCAACGGTGAGTTTGATTTTCTTCCTCACCCTGGAATTTACAACACCATCCAATATAACTGTCTTTATAACAAGCAAAAAACAAACCCTGAGAGTCAGAAGGAAAAAAAAAAGTACATCAAGTAGGACTTCTAATTTTGGCTTAGTTTTGATAGTGGTTGCTCAAATCACTAATGATTTCTTTTATTACTAAAGCAAAATACATCGATTGCTAGAGAACCCCTGAATATCCACCCTTGCACTTAGTTACAATATGTTAATATTCTAATGTTGTCAGCAGATCTTTAGCGAGTAGGAGGGATTCATTAACTCCAGTGCAATCTGCAATCCAGACTGGCAGAAAGCAGAGGCTTCCTATACCTCAAGCTGGCTGCAGTCAGAAGTAAGATGAGCGTGTCTGACTCAGGCCTACACATTACTGTATAATCATCTCTCTCTCACGGAGTTAAAATCACTTTGCTTTGAAAAGACAGTGGTAGGTCTACATGGAATTGTTTCATTCTGATGCAAATGCATTCACTTCCTAGAGGAAATAAACATTTTTAGTCAGTAGGTAGGAAATAAATGGATCTCCTAGTGAGGGGTGAGTTTACCTTGTTTGATTTCCTGTTTTACACAGACTTCTGTGTGTCTGTATATACTTATGTACAAATATATGTGTATATGCATGTGTGTATACAGATATACACACACATACACAACACAAATAAATGAGACTTTTCATAGTTTAGGCCAGATTAGCTTTCAGCCTAGCCCTCAGCAAGTACTTTGTCCAGAAGCAGCTTGGTGACACTGTGACTAAAGAACCTCTATTAATCTCATTTTCTGTTCCATGTCCTTCAGTGTCTGCATCAAAGAAATTACAGAATCAGCCTTTAGAAAGGCAGGTTTCTGCAAAAACATGGGCCCAAGATTCTGAATATCCTGTGCCTATGCTGAGAAGGGAGCAACACAGGGGTGCTCAGGAGCTGCTCATTCCCACGGGATTGAACCTAGAAATCCTGATGGCTTTTGAGAGAAGGTGTATTCATTTCTTCCTCTTTTTCAAGGGAGTCTAAATTACCATCTTGCCTTTCATTATTCTCAGTTGACTCCTTCTGTATGATAATTGCAGCGAGGTTAAAAATGACCTAATGATTGCATTAGCTTCCACACAACTTTCCTCTTTTCACTCCTCTCTGACCTCTATCCACAATGAGAGATTAGTGAAGGACAGGCAGAAAAGTAAAGAGAATGTCTGAATATAGGTTGTCATACCCAGCCCAGCTGTTGCTAATAATAATTTTCTGAGTGCAAGCACTGGATGAGCCATTTGTCACAAATGATTTATTTGATGAAATTAGCTCTCTTTTTCACTCCTTGCAAACTTCCTCAGTAAAATCATGGAGACATTCAAAGTTGTTTGTTATGTATATAGGCCCAGGTGATTGTTTCTCTCCTAGAGCATGAGACTATGGATTAGTGGTAGACTGAGGTGCAAATGTTCAATAGAGGCTAATGATTTCGGATGCCTCTCCTTTTAGCTGTCTTTTTTGAACAGGCAGATCATGGCTCTGATATTCAGCAAGTAAAGGCCCAAATCATTCTGAAAAAAAAACGCCCCTTAAGGGATACCTTGGTTGTTCATGCAAAATCACTAATTGCTTCTGAAAATCTATCCCAGTGTCTATTCATTAGATGTCACTACTTACATTGGTGATATGGCAGATACTATAATTCCATGACTAAATGACTGAATCTCTGCAAAATAGAGACTTGATAGCCACCAATGAGTGACAAGTAAAGCTGTCTTCTTTACGTATGGAAAAAGGCATTCATACAGAAAACATTCCTACCTTCCAACTCTGTAGTCTGAACTGGGATGTCTATCAAACAGAGATTTTTTTCTAAAGGCCTCCCCAGCTTCTGTAATTTCTTTTGGTCTTGTTTGCCTTGAAGTTTCTAAGTACTGTGAGGCAGATGCTGGGCTTTGACCTCAGCTGGGAGTCATAGACCTTATTTCACTATGTTCCCATTAGTTAGCCAGCTGTACTCCAAGGATTACATCCATCCTGTGACACCTGACTGTCCAGGGACCTTTCAGGGGTTTCTTCATCCTAATTTGTATGGCTTCAAAACAAGGGGAAACAATTGTATTACTTAGTTTGTGTATAAGTTCTCTCTTCAGGGCTGTGGTTGATGAGATCACAGGAATGGGATTTGCAGTTATGCCAGCACCTCATGAAGTCCATCTCTTCATTGGACACTGGTGGAAAGCTAGTTCTGGGACAATAAATGCACCAGGATTATGCTGCATTTCAGTAAAAAAGCAGAACTGCTCAGGGACAATGGTGACTGGCCCAGCTGGAGCTGAGCACTGTGTTTGGTAGGGAATCAGCACAGACAGCAGACCATGGCTGTGTCCTCTGTGATTCCTTCCTGCACTGCAACACACAATGTCACTGGAATCACACCAGGGAGGAGTGTGTCCCAAATGAGGCCTTTCTCAGTCCCTAGGTAATTTGTAGCCATTGCCATTTGTACTATTATTTACTCAGGTTATTGATCTTTTAAGAGCGGTAGCTGTATCTGGCCATGATTGACACAAGTGTCTTCATAGGCAGACAAGATAATGTAATGAAAGCAATAATACCAGCAGACAGTGGTAAAATAACGTGGGGGAAGGCGAGGGGGAGGAAGTGGTGATTTCAGTTCTTTGTCTTCCAATAATCGCTGCACAGCTTGACATCTGATTTCTTTTACCTAATCTCAGCATGCATCTCAAAAATGCTACTCGCCATCAGATTATCCCAGCAGATCATTAAATTTTCCTATCCTCCGGACTTAGGTATGCTGTGGAACTATCCAAGGATAATGAGCAGCCTGCTGTTGCACTCACCTGGTTGGGGTCGGTGTGTTTTATGGAAGCTTCCCACATATTCTCTTTAATGAATGAGTCCTTTCTATTTATAGGGGAATACTTGAAAAGAAAGAGAAATAAATGACCTTTAGGGGTTTTTTTTATGTGACCTTTAGGTTTTTTTGATGGGAAACATATTCTTCAGACAAATTCTTAGTTATCAACAGGAAACTGCAATATGTGATCCCAAAGCCATGTACAATTAAGCTTGCATATATGTGATGCTATTCTCCTTCCATGAATGCTGTACAGTCGGGGTCAGAGATAAAGCTTCCAGCTGCAATTACCCAAACAGCTGGATTGTTTGTATTCATGGGCTAAACTGCTATTGCCTCTAGTGGCAAACTCAACATGGGTTACAGCAGTACTAATGCTGTTTACTGACTCCAGGAAAGAAAACAAGTTTATCTGATCACAGATAAACTCACCTCCTCAGATAAACATTTAAATAAAAAAGCTTTTTCCTTCAAAATGCAAAAATGCATCCCCTCACTTCCCTGGTGGCAGTCAGCTTTTCCTGCTCTTCCTTATGTGTTGATGTCCTTCCTTTGCTCTCCTATCCATATTCTCTCATCTAATTCCCACAAATGGTTCCCTCAGTTCAAATAACAAGGCTCCAGACTGGTACAGTAGACTTGAGGACACTGGGGCTAAAAAACTTAAATGCTCAATTCCAGCAATTTGTGGCTTGCATTGCAAAGCCAGTAAGGCTGTGATAGGAGCAGCTACTGGTGTGATGCTGTTCATCTTCCCATCATGCAGCTCATGCACTGCCCGTGCCCTGGGCAGCATTAACAGGGGCACTCAGCTGCCGTCGGGGTGCAGAGAGTAAGGACCTCAATGCCCGTGTTCCTCACCCAGAAATAACACAGCCATTTCAGTACAGCCCCAGATGACCTAATGGTGATTGGCATTGCCTCTGAAATTATGATCACCGTGACTGCAGGTTCTGAACAGGTGCCAGACATTAGGATATTTCTCCTCCTGCCACATGAACAAGAGGAGGTATTGGTGTGTTCCCCTTGTTTAACAAACAGGGAGTGGACATCGAGTGACTGGCAAAAGGGAATAAATGAAATTTATCGAAGAAGAGGCAGGCATGGAAAGGAAAGATCTCAGGGTTTTCACTGCCAAGGTCAATTTTGCTTTCCTTGAGGAGAAGAAAATGTATCACAGTGAATGGAAGAGTTAGAAAGGTGTTAGAAAGATGGTGAGTGAGAAAGGACTAATAGCTATCGGTGTGATAAAGCCTTCACTCATAGCCAAGGCTTTGAAACACCTTCAGTGGCAGCCATCGTCATGATTTTGAATAAAGTTCAGATACACTAAATACACAATTGAGCTTTCCAAAAATCCAGGGTACTCAGATCTGTAATTGATGATGAGCCACAGTTTTTGTCTGAACAGCTTTAATAGTAATTAATAAATTTACTTTAATAAAAATCTTGCTGGCAAAAAGCCCTTAAACATGACATTATTTACATAATTTCCTACAACAAACAGCTGCGTAGCCCTCCACTCCGGTCATAACTTCTCAGTTGTAGTGCTCCTGCACCCAGACATTCACAAATCTTAAGGCACCTGCCTGGCATTTATGATACAAAGGAGATTATGGAAGAGGTGTCTCTCACAAGGGTGATTTGAAAACCAATATTGTAACTGGGGTCCAGATTCTGCAGTCAGATCCATATTGGTGACCACTGGGATGCATTGCAGGATGGGGCTCATATTTACTGATAGCTTTTAATTAGTCTGCATAATTCATTTCCACATCTGTTTTCCTATAAACAAGCCACTAATTAGTTCTGTGAGTCAGTTAAAAAGTCTACCAATGTGCCAGAGAGTTTAAAGAGACACTGAAAATATCGGAAACACAGTCAATTTAATTTTAATTATTTGTTAAAAGGAAAGCATGAAACACCCCTCCCCATTTTTAATTTCCTTCTTTTGAACTGCTCCGCTAATTTCAGAATACATAGCTGCAAGGTTGTGAGTGTGTCAAAGACTTGTGTCTCCAGAGGAAATCCACTCTGACTTAAGATTTCTGATATACTCTACTGCTTAGCTTTACTCAAGTGGTAGCTCTGGAAGCACTGCTAGCACTTCTAAAGCTTGATCACTCACCTGAAAAAGTCAAGTTAATAACATAATTTTCTTCATACTCCAGCCTCCTGGCCTAATGCAGCAAAGCAATACAGGTCTTAGTTCCTGGGCCAGAGTCTTGTATATGATTGGCATGGAGAAGATGAGATGTTTCTGACTAGGATCCAAAAACATGAATAGGAGACCCTCTCCCTCCCCATCCGCTGGGGGAAAGGAGCAGAGCTCACTACCTTCAAAAATGGGCCTGCTCAGACACAATGGTGTCTGTGCCCTTGCACATACCTCTCCTGGGAGACCAGTTTAATACCTCCATCAGGACCTGTGTAAGGGAAAGCAGACACCTCATGTAGATGAGTTAGCCTTGGTTTGACTGCCACCCCTAATTTCCAAAATCTCATTCTGCTCAGACACAAGTGTAGAGCAACTGGGTCAGGTCTTTGCATGAGCAAAGATGAAACCTTGGTGTGTTCAGATGTATTAGAAGTCAAAAATTAAACACTTGTAGAGCTCATTAGTCTTCTAAGTTTTGCCTAAGTCTTAGTTTTGTCTGGCTAAATCCTTTATGGACTCTGACTGAAAGCCTTGGTGCTAGGAAGCTATCCTTCCTGTTTAACCTTGTGTCACTTGTGTCACTTGTAACAACAGAAACTGAAATAATTAGGTCAATTTTTAAATGTCGACTTTTGCTTTCCAAGCTGACTATCCCTTTAAAGATAAGATGTCCCCCTGACACCTCTCTGATATAGTTAGTGCCTAATAGCTAAGCACCATGTCTTTTCTCCACCTTCCTTACTTTTTAAAACGAGGTTTACAGCATGCCAGCAATTTAAACTTCCTCTTTCCGTTGGCGAGTCAGGATGGCTCTGGTGAACAGTCTATTTCTTCTGATTATTCCTTGCCACTGTGAGGGATTATGGCTGAGCACCAGCGGCTTTCGAGCACCAGCGGCTTCCCCCTCCCCACCCCCAAAGCCTTGATCCAAACACACTCTCCTTGCAGATTACAGCGGAATCGCTAATGCAATTTTGGCCTGACTTTGATGCAGCACTCTATTGATGTGGGGTGACGCCGCAGCAAAGCAGCAAGGTTAGACCTCAGCAGTGACTAAGCCGGAGTCCCTGGGCTCAGGTGTGCCTTCCCCCGCCCGTGCGGGCCCGGCTCCGAGCGCTCCGGCCGCCGGCGCGCACCCCGCCGGGGGAGGGCAGGATGCTTGTTCAGCTCTAGTTTCGTGTACGCCCCTCGGGAAGATAATCCCGGCCCGTTTAGCTGCTGAGCAGTCGGGTAATCAATCAGTCAGTCAGTCGGGAAATCAGATTTTGGCAAGCACCACTCTCGCCAGCCGGGAGGGGGGCGCAGACCATGGGTGGGGGTCCGGGTCTGCTTCCTCTTCGGGCCGGGGGCGCTAACGAGAGCTCCCCGTGTCTCTTCTGGAACCCCTGGGGCCACCTCTGATCACCTTCCGCGAGGGCCAGGCAGGGAGGCTCTGGACCAACCTTGACAGAAGAGCGGATAGAGCATCAGTCCCGTCCGAAGCTCATCCCCCCTCCCTGGACGTGAGGCTGAGCCTCGGCAGCGGGGCTGGGGCTCGTCGGGCTGTGTCGGCTCTGCAACATGCCAGGATACCATGTATATTTTATGTATGTGCATATAACATACGTATTCATAAGCAAACAAACATCTGAACCGGGGGATCTCTAAAATGTTCCAGCCACAGTGGTACCGAAAGGAGAGGAAAACGGTGGGGGGGGGGGGGGGGAAGAAGATTTTAATTTATTTTTTTTTTCTCCAGGCATCTGATTTACTCCGTGACTCTGATGCTTATCAACAACGCGTGAAGATTGCAGTAAGGATCCTCCCTGGAAGGCGAGGAGGAGCAACTTCCAGGGGGCTGGGAGGAGGTGGAGTGCAGCGCGGCTCTCGCCTATAAGGAGGTGCCCAGCGAGCGGCTGGTGCTTCCCACCCAGCCGCCCCTCGCAAGGTGAATCGCCGCGGCGGCAGTCGGGGCAGCGGGCTCGGTTCGGGGACTGCCGCTGGCGTCCGGAGCGGCTCCTCCAAGGGCTGCGAAGAGTCCCCCGGCCGGCCACGGCTTCCCTTCACCCGGAGTGCTTGGATGCTGTATGGAGTAAATGAGCGGAGGCAGAGCGAGCGCACAGAGGCTGAGAGGCGCTCGGAGACCGGGACCAGGGGAGACAGGCGAGCGGCTGGCTTCCCCCTCCGGGGCTGAAGATGGATTCCCGAGCCCTCGGGGGCTTCACTCTGCTGCTCTTCACTTTATGGCATCTGGGATTAGCTGCAACAAATTGTGAGTAGCGGGAGTGCAAGGAGTTGCTTCGGGTTGGGGCGGGGGCGGGAGGAAGAGATGGGGAAAAACTCCAGGAAAAAGGGGGTTATTGCGCCATGACCTCTGAGAAACTTAGCCCGGCTCCGCTTTGCTAATGGAGCTCAGAAATGCAAAGTTGGGGCCAGATGGAGGGACTGCTCTCCACTGTCCTGCCGGTGTGAACGTGGGAGTGAACGGGAGCCGCTGGAGCCTGCGAGGAGCCGCTCGGGGTTTTCCGCATGGTTTGTTGTCCTTTCGCTGGCCGCATCTTTTTGCGGTCGGTGTGGCCGCTGTCGCCCTGCCTCGGCTGCGGGCCACCGGCCGGGACGGGGCCGGGGTCGCGCCTCTGCCTCCCGGGGAGGGTCGGTCCTTCCCGCAAGGGCTGGGGGATGCCGCGATTTTGCGGGGGCAGCCTGGCTCCAGCCTGGCGGAGCAGTGCCGGTGGCACTGAGCGTCTTCTCCTGGCCCGGCGGTACCATCGGTTCCCTGGGCGCTTCCCACGGGCGCGGCTGGGTCCCGGGGCGTGGTGCTCGCAGTCTCTGCTGCCCCAGCATATCCCGGCTGGGAAATCGTCGTTCGCCCTTTTTTCCGCGGGAGATCTGCTCGTAAGTTCGCCACGTATCTCTGCCGGCTCTGCGGGTTCGGTCCCCGCAGGCAGGAGCATCCCCGGCCGCCGGGCTTTGCGGTGCTCCGGCGGCCGGGCAGCGGCGGCGGCTCTACGGGCGCGATTGGGCGAAGCCGGTGCAGCCGGGTACCGGCGGTGCTGGCGGGTCCTGGAGCCCGGCGCAGGCGGTGATGCTCCGTGGGCTGCCCCGCGGGGCCGGCGGGGCTGGGAGCGGGGCTGGGAGCGGGGCTGGGAGCGGGGCCTCCCCCGCGGCCTCCCCCGCNCCCCGCGGCCCGTCGGGCGGAGCGGCGCGGGGCGGCGGGGGCGCGGTGGCCGCGAGAGGGCGCTGTTGCCCCGCCGGCGGCGCTGCCCCGGCCGAGCCCCGCAGTCGGTGCTGTCCGTCCGTCCGTCCGCACCCTCCCAACAGCGCTGCCCGCCCCGGCCTCTCTCCTCTTTTTTATCTTCTCCGGTATATGTATTTTCCTCTTCTATCTTCTTTAATTTCCAGTCAATTAAATCACGGTTAATATGTTTTAATAACGCTCGCGAATGCTAAATGGCAGGCGATTTAAGGCTGAGGCTTGCCATTACGGATGCGGCCGTAAAGTTAATTCCTAACACTTAAAAAGAAACTCCGCGTTAATGAGTTTTACTATTTCACGGGTGACAGTTTAATTTCACAGTGCCAATAAACATTTCCATTGAATAGGCGCTGCTTCCTAAATATTTAGGAGTCAATCTTAAAGCGTGATGATCAATGGTTTTATTATACTGTACAGATTTTACTTATTCATTGAGCAATGAATTAGCATGGAATCAGCTGTAAGTGCTTTCCCAGGAGCTGAGTGAAGGAGCCTGTGAATCTGTAATAGCTGCAAGTTCCCTAGAAACCTCGTTAGATTCGCATGTGAAGATCTATGTGTGCTCGCAAGGACCTCAGTAATTGCACCCAGAATGAAAATTCATCACCTTCTTAAATAAATCATCTCCTTATGTTGGAGCTCAGGGATGCTGTGCGCTCTTCTTCAGTTTTGGGCCAAGAAAGCTTATATGCAGGCTAAAATATTGAAGCAGTATCCTGAAATATATTCAAGTAGCTGTATGAAAGTGCTATTGCTTTGAAGGCTTATTTAGCTTCCAGGTACCCCGTAAACTTTCCAAAAGAAATAACCGAATTCCACATATGAGACGCTTCAGTGCAGGTGACTGTCAGAAGCTTCTATTTGAAAGCCCAAGTGCAAGTGGGAATGAATTGGTTCTGCACCTTCCTTGATTTGAATACTTTGGCCAAAGGAGTTGCATTCAGATGCCAATACTGGTATGTTCACAGTGACTTCAACAGGTTTTTTTTCTGACAGAATTTGTGAACAAGAGCAAAACTGGGGACAGTATATACAGTTCAAAAGGACTGTGCTTGGGGGCGGGGGAGAATGCATCTAATTTAATTTTCTTCCTAATATCTAATATGTGTTCAATCTAATTTGGATTTTTTCCTTGCTTCTAAATTATAAAACTCTTAAAAATTATTCTTTTCTCACTTATTTAATTAACTGTAAAATAGAAGTCCTGAGTAAGTAAAAATCTTCTCTGCCACTGAGATATTTGATTCTAATTTTCTCTTTGGTAGTAGTTTTTAATTAAAGAAAGAATTGGTGAAAAAACTGCTTTGAAACACAGCTACAGGCTAGGGGTCAGTAGACATCATTAGAAAGATCAGAATTGCCAAATGCTAATAAAACATAAGAAATTCCTCCCACTTTGCATTTTGCAATATTTTATTAAATTAGGTAAATAGAGTGGCAATAGGATTTCTCCCCCGGATACTAATTACTGGAAACTGAATAAATAGCCATGTACGTAACACTGGAAATGTGTTGCATATGATATCTGGGAGAACTGAAACTTCAACATTTATCAGATAGACAAGGAGACGCAAAGCCTTGCCTGCTATGTAACAAATTCGTTGCCCTTTAGCAGCATATTCTGTGATCTGAAAACATTAGTAGCTTTGAGTCTAGACTTGTTGTTGAGCCTTTTTTTTTTCCTCCTCTCTTTTCCATGTTAAAGTTGGAAGGAGGGAGCAGTAGTAGAAAAATGACAGGAGACATGAACTCATGTTTTTCTTAAGCACTTTGTTATATCAGTTCAGGGCTAGTCTGCAGCTACAGAAAAGAATTGCAGGAGCCATTAGAGGTCTTCCACCCGGTTTAGTGTCGTGTATCTTAAAAATGCCCCCTATTGTTATTTTACACCTTATGCCTCCTTCCCTCTTACTTGTATCTTTCTCGACTGACTCTTCACACATGGCCAGAAAGATGTAGGAGATTAAAACACCTCCTGGTCAAGTGGCACCTTGGGACTCCCATTGCGAAAGTTATTCTCAGTTTATTACATGTTTCTCTTCCAGGATGCAGCCGCTTCTGCCACCCACAGCATCACTAGCATTTGTTATCCATCTTCACTAGCACTTATTAGCTGATCAGGAGACTTTCAAACCTTTCACTTAAACCCAGTCATAAGTGGCAGTCAAAGCTGCAGAAATTCAGTGTGTAGAAGAATGAGATCTTCTATCAAAGTTCTTGCAGAAATACATGGCCAATGTATGGTTCTTTACTCTGCAGTAGATTTCCATGTGGCCTTACAGGACACATCTGTCTTTGATAATTCTGTTCAGTTAAAAATAGGCAATATGTGTCTGTTTTTTAATTTTTTTTGGAAAAAAATACTGAAGAAAACATAATTTTTTTGGACAAGGAAATGATATATATATATAAAATTTATATATTTATTTTAAGCAACCAGTGTTCACTCTGATTTTAGCCTTCCTTCCTCTGCAGTGATGATAATTGCACAGGAGTCAGACAAGTGTAAGTGAAAACTTACTGGAGAAAAATCTGACTCTGGATATTTGAGGCCATCAAGATCAGGAGGGTGTATTTGGGATTTGTGTAACAGCACAAATGAGACCTGTGGAGTCAACCGTGGCAAAGGCAAGAGGTCTCTTAAACAGTGACCTTTCTATCCGTGTGGTCAGAAATGCTAAGTTTTGAAAAGCTCTGCTGAAATAGGTAGAATATTGATCGTTGGTTTGTGGCTCATGTGCTTGCAGGCTGAGTAAAGAGGATCAGACACACATCTCTGGCTTTTCCATTGGCTCCAGTACTTAAATATTCTTAACAAGAGAATAATAGTCAGACGTGCTTTCCTCCTAGTTTCATGCGGGGGAGGGGGGAAACACAAATGTTAGCTTTTTCATGCCTTCAGACGTATCACTGGAGAAACGGTACAAAACAATGAGATCTCGTGAGACAAAGCTGTGAATGACCCACAGCTGATCGGTGCCTCCCTTGCATATCTGTCACTATCTAGCTTTCAATCCCTTTGACTCAATCAGCACTCCTTGGCTGCGAATCAGTCTCGAGATGGTCTTTCCATGGACTACAATGATCTTTGGATTCGGCATCCACCAGGCAGATGGCATTGCCAGCCACAGGAATCCATCCAGGGTTATTATCTCAGCATCCAATACATTATCTGCTTGGACATTTTTCCTTTTTTTTTTTTCTCTTAATGTCATGCAAATGCAGCAGGTTTTTCCTTATAAATTAACAGCAAGAACAAATTGTTTTCAAATGTGCTTGGTACATTTGTACAAAGTGTAGGCTTCGCGTGGAAAATATGGTGACTCTGGGTACAACAAGATACTTGAGAAGCTCCTCCTGCACATGGCATGTACAGGCTTCTGCCAGCACTCCAGTCCATGTAGGACTGGTGAAGTTTTTTTAAGCACTGTAATCATTCTTTTACCAATGGGAAACTGAGGGTGTGTATGTAAACAAGAGATAAATGTACAATCAATGTGAGAATCTGAGTATCTAAAATAAAGCCTTAGGGTCAACTGAGTTGATTCCATATGGCATGGTTGTGTCCCATTCTCTGTTGTTGATTCATATTCATATTTGCTATATGTAGTAGTTTCTAAATCCATAGACTACTCCTCATTTCCTCTTCCCCTCCTTCTCCTTTCTCTGCTGCTATTTGAAGCAAGTGGAGTTTGGATATCTGAATACTGAAATGAATAAGAATCCGAAGGCAGTGGGAGTGTGAGGTAGCATTTATTTGTTTTTAGTCCCCAAAATGGATTTTCTATAGAT
The DNA here is from genome assembly GCA_013398115.1 of Falcunculus frontatus. Classification (NCBI taxonomy): domain Eukaryota; kingdom Metazoa; phylum Chordata; class Aves; order Passeriformes; genus Falcunculus; species Falcunculus frontatus. The sequence goes on from VZRV01005418.1 coordinate 3,611,717, forward strand.
GTGACAGGTTTCAGCTCTATTGGCAAATTCGCATTACAGTCTTACCTACCCCCTCCTCTGAAAGAGACACAGAATGGGAGAAACAGAGGACTGAAGGCGTATGTGCCAGCTCACACGTGTCAGGCTCTCTGTCTGTATACCTTCTTCCCCTTTGCCTGCCAGCTTCCAGAATCCTACCAAGTGTTCCAGGGCTCTCTATGTAGGGCACCAGGTAACCTGCTGTGCCTTTTTTTTTTTTTTTTTTTTTTTTTTTGGTGATAAAGAACTCCGCTGTGTTTTTCCACCCTCAGGATTAGGGGAATGATTTTCTGGCCCTGTAGCATCCACTTTTTCAGTCTGCTGTAGCCTTACTGATACAAGCATCTGTAATGATACTTGTATCAGTACAAGTCTCTGTAGGATATAGTTCTTGCTGGACTCATCTCTTCTGGGTCTATGCAAAAGAGAAAAGAACTGATAGATCTGTATGAACGTTTTCTTTCTGCTGTCAGTAAAGTCTTTAAGAAACATGAACTGCTTTCTTTTTGCTTTTTACTAAGCTCCCTCTACTCAAAGCAAGAGAAAGGGGAAGAGAATAGTATAATTGTGATATAATAAAAGGTTTAAAATCACAGGCAATTCTTGGAGGCTTTGAAGGCATCACTTGGTAAGGCAGGAAGCATCAGCAGACATACTGTCATGGCTGTAGAGTTAGAGAAAAAAGATTTTTTTTTGTTTGTTTGTACACCATGATGGGCTAATAAGATAATTAATTTCCTTGTATTAATGTTGTCACTGATTTTTTTTTTCATTGCCTTATGCAGGTTCTCTTGGGCTAGAAATGCCATTTGTTCACTAGATGAGTGCAACTGATGTTTTAAATGATGAAAACAATTCAATATAGAATTTAGAGGGGGAAAAAAAATGCCAAAATATGGATTTATTTATTTTCTGATTATCTTCTCTGTTAAGCAGTTAAAAAAAAATAGGTAGTTCATACTGTGGTGATCTAATTGCTTTTCTACACAGATATATTTAGATATATGAAGAAAATATTTAATATTTTAGCTGGTATTTTCTCCAAAAATAAAGGAAAGTAACTTAGTAAAAGAGAGAGCATGAAGCCACTTGTAAATGTCATGAAGGGTCTTGCTTGATCTGTATTCCAGGGGAGGAATCCCATTTTTCTGGCTGTGTTTTTCCCTTGCATGATACCAGCTTTTTCTCTGCGTCCTTACAAACATATGCTGGAATTTGGATAACTTGGTTCATCTCCTACAGAACTTTGTGCTCAGAGATTACCAGTACAGGTTTGGAATGAAGCAGTGGAAGTCTGTATGACCCTGCCTATGTACAATACTAAATGGGCATTAGAGTACTGGTCCATTCAATTACTGTGTTGTGTTTTGTAACCTGTGAATTAAAAGCCTGCAGAGTTGGCTTGGTTGTTTTTTTTTTGGATGTACAATTGTAGTACTGAAACTGAAAATAAGGTACAGAGCTCAAAGTGGTAATGGCAGGTTTTATTTTATCCAATGTTTCTCCACTATAGTCAGGACCTCACCAGTCTCCAACCTTGCATTCTCTAGTGCGGCCCCAGAGATCTCAACCTGTATAGTCCTTGAATAACCCAATTACCACAAGTGTGCTGCAGCCAGGACAACAGAATGTGATGAGTTCATGGACACCTGTAATAATTTTTTTCTATGGCATAAGTTGTCTGTGGAAATAATTTTAGAAGAGAGATGCTTGTTCTACTCTTTTTCAGATATTGTATATGAATTTGAAGACTTTTTTCCTGGTTGAGAAGAAGGCTTTAGTGTTAGAAAGAAATGTCAGGAAATGATTCACATCACAAAAGCAGAGCTAGGCCCTTAATTTGTTCTGTATCAGTGGCAACCCACCATTTGTCCTCATTTTGCACATGCCAGATCAGAGAGGAGTCAGGCTTGGAATCAGACCCCTGTGTGCTGGTGTGTTGGAGGTAGGAGGAAGTTTTTAACGTACTAGAAGATTTTTCCCTCAGTTTGAGTCTAATTGAAACAGGCTTTGGACAACAGCAGCTCAGCAATTTGTTTTGTCATGAATGGAGATTATCTAAGTAACTAAATTTAAAGTAGCATGCAGCATCAGTGTGATTCATGCTCTGGAGGTTGTTTCAGCTCCAGGATTGTGCTGGTGTGCTTGTGTTGGGACAGGGAAGCTCGGATTCCTGACTGTAAGACTGGTTTATCAGTGAGCTGGATGTAGGTGCTGGAGGTTTGCTGGGAAGAGTCTCTGTGACTCCCTCCTGTCATAGTCAACATCAGACACATTACACCCGTGATAAACTTACAAAATGCCATCACTGTCTCCATGCTGGACAATACAACTCTGAATTTGAGGTTAAGGGGTATTTTTAATGAGCATCACTGTTACATGAATTCCGAAGAGCAGTAACAAGAAAAAGCTAACTTTGTAATTGCTCAGTGAATACTATTCAAGACTATAAAAGGCTTTTAGTAGCTGGTGTTAATGTACTCTTTTCCAAACTGTTAATTGCCTGGGATCTGTGATATCTTTATGGCATAAAGAGCAGTGAGTTGCAGTGGGACACACGGCATTCCGTTCAGCTCGGTACTTGAAAATACTCAAAAGATATTCAGCAACAACCACAGCAGTGGAAGCTGCAAAGAATAGCTGGTATCATTCTGAGGAACGTTTCCCTTTTAACATTGGTAATTAGGGTTCAGCACAGAGCCCCAGCACATGAAACAGAGTGGTGTTCAGTGCTAACCACCGTGGCACTGCAGCAATTGGACTGGGAAGGAAACAAATGTGTTTTCCTTCTCTCTTTTATTGTGTGTATTGAGAAAGATTGAGTGTTGACCCTTAGGAATTCTGGGGCATAAATTTTTCTTCTAAAACTATTCAGTGCACTGTGTTGCCAATATAGTAGTAAATAATAAAAATAATTTTCAAATGGGTAGAATCCTCTCTTTGTTCCCAGCTGGGCAATAAGGAGTTGATAAATGCTGTACTGCCTGGATAAGAATTGGCTTGTTCCATTTACTGCTCTAAATGGTGAAGCATTGTTCCTCGATGACAATGGTTCTTCACTGATGACAGCTCATCAGCACTTCAGGAACAGAGACAAATGCCTTGTGAACTATGTCACTGGTGACACATCTGTAGTCATTCCCATAACAGTTCAGTGATGTCTTTATGTTTGGGCATCAATTGCCCCCACTTAGGATGTAGATGCTGAGCATTAATATATAATTTCCTTTCTTCCCTTCATGCAAATTTGTCGCTGGAGCAGGAGGGGAAATGGCACGTTGTAACTGGAGAAAATGTGTCTATAAAATTATCCATAAGGAGTGGAGCAGGAGACGGAGTCCGGGGTGTGCAGGCAAAGAGAGGAGGTCACAAAGAATGTTCTTCCAGTTTCCCATTACTAGTGGCAGCTTCCTAAGGCACTCAGTGAAGAGGTCTAAATTAATGGTCCAAGTGAGTCATCAGTGAACCGTTAGTGGGAACACGTTCATTTGTAGTAATCAGGATTGATTTATGAATAGGACAAAAGGGACCAAATAAGCTATGAAAATGCATGTTGTAGATGTTTTTTCCCCTGATGAATAATTCATCCTCTTCTAGTATCCATGAAAACAAAAACACTGTGCACATAAAAACCCATTAAAAAAGTTAATCCCACAAATGGCTGAACTCGGAGAAAATCAGCTTTTGTTTTAAAAGGTAGATTTTCTCAAATCTTCTCTAATTTGATTTGCCAGTGGGGTATAATTTAAGTCAAACAAGTTAGCAGCATTATGTGCTATATAAAGGTCTAAATATTTAATAGATTTTGATAAACACCTGCCCCCCAGGATAAAGAGCTAAGGAACGCTCATTTTCCACGGTGCAGAGGGTAAGCTAAACCCAATAGAAATGGCAAACACACTTGAGAGGAAGCTTCTGTTCACAGGATATGGTCCTCCAAACCTGGCCTTGGGAGAACTTGCAGTGCACCTACACAATCCTATAAATAATCTGAAATCTAAATAATCCTGAAGAAATGACCTCAGTGAAAATGATGGAGGCTTTTGAGTGACTGTAAAGTCTCATGGTCTCTACATGCCTGTGAAAATGCCTACAGTGAGCCTCTCATAGGCAGAGCACGTGCTCTGGAACATGCAGGATGCTGTGTATTCAGATAATCCTGGTGGCCATCTGCCCATCTCCTGCTGGATGGACATGTCCATGGGAAGGGGAGCATCAGTGCCCCTACAGGGACTGGTGCTCCAGAGGAGCTCAGGTGTTCTGTGTAAAGCTACATAGGAAGCCTGTGAAAAAATAGAATATGAACTTGGGTATGTTGGATTCTAGGTGGGCACTTTATCTCTAGGTTGCCCAACCCTTGGTGCACCTCCTATGTCAACACTAAGCAGAGTATCAGAAAGAATGGAGAAACCTTACACAAAAAGAACAGTGCCATTATATTGCTTCCTAACTGCCCCCCAAAGTTCAGAGGGGTGGGTTTGTGTTGTTTTATTATTTTTTAATTTTGTAGAAAAATAGTTTGCATTTTAATTTTAGAGGAAGAACCTTCTTCAGCAACCCTGAGGAAGATTAAACAGCTATGGCATTTTTCACAGAGACTGTTTGTTTGGAAAAGAAAATGAAAATTTGATGAATTTCAATCAGATGTAGCTTGCAGCATTCAAATATTTATGGATTATCAAATTCCCTTTTCCCAGCTCTGCTTCTTAAGTACAGAGCTCATCTTATATGTAATATTAATTCTCATTATTCTTAGACAGTTATTCACTGAATTCTTGTGCAGGCTCAGTTCATCTAGGACCTGGTCTAAATTTCATGAAAATGAAGGGAATGACTCGTACTTGAATTTCAGATCATCTTTTCTTCAGAAGCCTGTTCATCCAGCATGCAAATCCTTGTTATTGTTCTTCTGCAAAGTTTATTTTCCTTAAAATCTGTCTGGCAATGTGCAAAATACAAATTGTGTTTGTACCTGTCAGCAGTGGGAAGGACTGTCCTTTTTCCTGGTGGTTGCTGTTCCTTTTGAGCACAATGTTTGAGAGTGAGTTGACCTGCTCTATTGTCATATTCTGTGCCACCCTTGTGGTAATACAACTAGTTAAAGTTGTACATCCCTTTGCACACTTCTTTGCATTTTTTATCAACAGTTCTGTTTTCTGAACCCTCCTGTTCTGTTGAGTTGGATGCACTCCACTGTAATACATAGGATTACACTGTGGTAGCAGCATTTTACAAGCATTACAGAAAACATTTTAGGTGTTCAAAGAAGCTGATAGTCCAAGGGTATTTCTTCCAGGCAATTATGAGCTCACGTTGCTGATGCTCCTGGGTCTGCAGGTGAGAATTTGTTCCTAAAACATATAGCTAGCTTTTTGTTAGTAACATTAGGTACATGTGCTTGCTAAATTACTAACACTGAACATTTAAACTATAAAATAAGATTTTTCTTTTTGCAATTGATAAAGTATTTTGCTTTTGAAACCTCCACTTGGTAGCTGATCCTGTTTCCTGGGGCCTCCTCCAGTGAGACAGCACATGAGTCAAAGCAGTCTCTTTACTGCTTCATTAGGAGTTGGGATTACAAACTCCTTCACATGCCCACATTCATAACCGAGTGTTTGCAAAAGCCCAGATTGTTTTTCAGACAAGCAGTGGAGATGTACTTTTCATCTGTGCTTTTGCTTAGGAGCTGTGGCTGGCTTTGTCAGACAAGGCCAGCGGGTGTGAAGGAAGTTGCCTCCTTTCTTGAGACCTCAGCAGAAGAGAGAGAAAAGACCTGCTCGCCAAACCCAAGTCATTTTCCACTTAAGCTTGTGTGAGGAGGTGGTGTCAACTGCCATGACTCATCCCATTTCACTGCAAATACATGTTATTTCATTTGCCTTGACAGCCTTGATCCAAACATCACCAATTCTGCCACTGGGTCCAGGCATTAATGGCTTCTGTGAATTAAATAAGGAAGTCCTGATTTGAAAACCTTTCTCTGATAGCAAGCAGACAATGAGTCAGAGCTATAAGAGAACAGATTTTCCTCCTACCCTCTCCATCTTGCACCCATCCTAACCTTAGCAGCATCTGATTTATAGAGCCTGGGCTTTTTTTCAGTTTCATCTAGTTAGCACAGGCAGTGGGGTCAGTATTCTAACACCTGACAGACTTTACCAGGGTGCACCACAATTACAAGTGCAATTATCTGTTTTTCTGCTGCACTGAAAAATGTAGCATGTGAAAATTAACATAAACCCCCTAAGTGTTCAGATGAAAGTGTGGGTGTTAGGGAAGAGGCACCTTCTTCAAATCTGAAAGGTCTGGATTTGATGCTTGACTTTTTGAAAGCTTTCCCAGGCATCATTAGGTGATGTGCTTAATTGTTTTGAGCTTGAGTTTACCTTTTTTATCTCATTAGGGCTAAATGTCCATATGTATGCAGACTTTCACCTGCCAACAGGGGTTGGAGAAAGAGGTTCCTATGCTAGGCAGTAACTTAATACAAGCAATAATGCTTCTTTTAAAAGTAGCAGTTGCATCCATGAATAATGGAGTCTCCAAACCCTTGTGATTGTGTTGGCCCTCTCTAATGGGGTCAGTATACAGCAACTTTTACAGGGTCATTGTGTAAATCTGCAATTATGAAGTCCTCAACATGAGAGCTATGGGCTGGTTGGCTGAACACCAGGAAACCAAAACATCATTTTTGAGCAGTGTGTCCTTTCAGTCATTTCTACCTGGCCTGTGGGTAGAGCTAACTTGCATCTCCCTGCAAGAGTGTGTAAGTTTGCACCAAGTTGCTTGCCTGGGTACTGAACTAAAATTGTGTGATGAAAATGATACATTCATATTAAATTAAAGAATAATACCAGTTAAGTGTAACTATAAAGCATGGTCCTAAGATAGTCAGAAGGCCTGCATAAAAGAAGGGCTATCCCTTTTATTCCTTACATTAAGGGAAACTATAATCTTAGCTTAGAGGAAATTCAGAGCAAATCTATAAAGTCATGTTCAAGCTAAGCTTTGTAAATTTGAAGACAGGCACTTATTTCAGTGTTCAGGCAGGGAGAAAAACAGTTCACAGCTGGAAGTGCCTGTTCTTGTCTTCCACAAGATGCACAGAGAAGGGTAATTGATTTAGACTCCTTCAGGACAGGAATGGGTTTTCTGTGTTAGTAAGTGTGAAGCACAAGGTCTTTATCCTAGTGGGGGGATCTCTTTATGCCAGTGGTAACAGCAGAGTCTCTGCTCTGAAGGCTCCATATGAATGCAAATTTATTTTCTGCTTCTTTGGCAAATTTGTATGTCACTGACTGGTGGCAGTCTTTAATAGCTAGTTTGATGAGAACATCCAGATCTTCATAGTCTGGGGCTAGTAAACTGAACCTTCAACTCTCAAGGAATGAGAATTTTTTTGGAATAGTCCTTAACTAAGAAATGGGAAACTCACTAAGCTGACATTGAAGGTAAGAGTTCAGTAGTTCTTGGATACCCACAATTTATGTATCTGTGTTATCTTCAACTAGAAAATAATGGTGATGGAAAAGCCCTCTCCTTTCCATGCCTGTAACCTACTTTTGAGGTTGTTTCATAAACATATGAAAGAAGGCAGGAGTCATTCATGGTGCTCCAAAGCATTACGTTAATCAATAAGTCCATATATTTCATTGAGGCTATTCTTGCATGAAGCATGGTACCAAAGAGTCTGAGGCTGGTACCTGTTTGTTTGAAGCCAAATGCAGCCATGTGATTATCCCACTCCAGGACAGTTTTGTTGGAAAGATTAAAAACTGCTTCCTGTAATATTCTTACATGTACTAGCAAGTAAATCTTATGCTTATACTTAGTATGTTATGAATAAATAGCGCATAACATATTACCTCACTTCATTCACTGAAGTGACCAAGAAGATCAGAACAAAGTGAAACAGTCCTCAGTTATGCAAATGAACCAGGCTTAGAGTGAATCTGCCTACATTAAGTCAGAAATCTGCCTCTTTTTTTTTTTTTTTTTTTTTTTTTTAATATATATTAAGATTCCCTGGGGGAAGAAAAAGTTTAATTAAAAAGAGATTCAGTGAGAATTCAGAATAATAAGTCATGTCTATTTTTCCTCTGACAGAGCCTTAGAAAAGTGGTGGTTTCTGATGGAACATGTTGAGGTGAAAATAGGAAAGAAATAGGACCACCTCCTTCATGAGTTTGGACCTTCCCATCTGCACTAAGTACTGTTTTCAGTATTCCCCCTCCTGATAGCAGGAGACTCAGCAATGGCTACTTTCCCCCGCTTTGTTCTTTATTGCTTTTTTCTGAGTAAAGCAATTTCAATTACACCAGCCTGTCAAAGACCTCAGATCTGGCAACATCCAGCTACTTGGGCTTTGTGGTATCATTTCAGATAAATTAAAAGCTGAGTCTCTCAAATATTGAAATTCTGGTAGAATCAAGTGTGTCAAATCAGCAAGGTAAGAGAAAAGATTTTTCTGAAAACAGACAAACACTGGTATTTTTCAGGTCAGTAAAGGATTTGTCTCAGATGGATGTCTTCTAGAAATGGCTGAATAGTTTTCTAAGGTTATTGGTCAGTTTTGATGGAAGAACAAGTGAAAAAGCACTTCAAGAGCTATTTCTAAGAATCTTTGGGGAAATTATCTTCATTTTTCAGGTCGCATTTTCTCTGTCTGATGCTTTGTTTATTTAACATTTAAATACCTGCCTTTGTAGTTCGAAAAGTAAATGGCTACAGAATCTCATTAGGACTATTGAGGTCATGTTTTACAATATAAACATGTTTCAGTTCAGTCCAGAGGATTTAATTCTTAGCATAACATTTAGAAAAGCAATAACACAGTTAAGCAATAGTAAACTGAACTGAGTACTCTGTGTGCTTACTGAAGTTAAACATTCCAGTAAATAGAATGAGAAGCCAGAATGGTTCAAATGGAAGAAAAGTATTTATAATTTCTATTAGTCTCTGAATACTGAAGAGTATGTAGAGCTGATGAATGTAAGTTCTCTTTCTTCCCCTTCTTTTAAAGGAATTTAACTTATTTTTATTTATCTCATTGTATCATCTAAATGTTTGTTCCTCCATCTTAAAATCAAATAATGAATGCTCAGTCCTGACAATGAGATATCAAATCCTCAAAAGATGTTTTCCTGAATTCCAGTGACTATTTAGTTCACAATTTCATATTGTACATGGAACACTGGGAATTTGATCTTGAATAATACCTCCAGATCCTTCTACTGACTTCTGTGTGTGCATTTACCTGTATATGACATTTTAACAGAAAAGCTGTAGGTGTGCACACCATCAGCTATTCATACAGAGCAGGATAATATCTTAGATGTTGCCGCTTTATAGGAATCCATTCTGTTACAATTACTAAAATAAAACAAAAAATGAGGTGGTAGATTGGAAGAGTTCCCTGATTAAATCTGTCAATTACAATTTCTATATTTTATTATTGCCTTTGTTGTACTCTTTTTCTTTTGAGAAGGGAATAATTTTCTAAGATTGAGTAGCTTCAATATCCTGGTTAATTAGACATTTACAATTTTTTTTGAAGATGAGTCATTAGGAATTTGACTTGCGTGCAGTCCTTTCCAAGAATTACTCTAATTTGTGACTTGCTATCATTTCTCATTTAATGATGGCTAGTGAGGTCGTGACGCTCTGCATTACCAAGAAAAAGACATTGTGATGAGCTGAAGGAATCTCTATGATTAAACTTTTCCTGTTTCGCTGCACTGAAGTTTTTCTGTGGTGTCAGGGGTGGACTCTTTGTACTGATTATGTCTGATTTTAAGAATACCAAAGAAGTTGCCTAGAAAGGGACATCATTAGTTACCCTTACACCTTCTGAGCTCTCTGCTCAAGAGCCTGCTGCTGTTTCTGATAAGAAGAAAGAGTACATCCAGAAGGAACTTTATGCAGGCTGTGTGCTCTGATTTCTGTCTCTGCCGTTTAGTCAGTTCTCTCACTAGCTTTCAACTTGTCTTCAGTCATGCTGCAAGTGCTTGACCTCTTTTTTTCCCCCCTTTTTCTTTTCCTCTTGCTTATTCTGCTCAGCCCTCTGATTCAATGACTAATCTGTGTCTCACAGTCAAAAAACCCAAAGGGTGAGCTGCTTTTTCTCCCATGATTGCTCTAATTCTCACTTCTAAGTTCAGGATCACTGTCCTCCCCGTCCTTCAGCCTTACCATTTTAGACTTCCCTGGCTTTCTGCAGTCCAGCCTGTGTCCAGATCTTGCTACTTCTTCCTCAAGATTAAATACATTTCTCTACTGCTCTGTGTCATGCTGATAGATGCAATCCTGCCTCTCTTCTGTTAGAGGTGGTAAATAATGTTGGAAGTGTTGTTTTATGGTGAAAGTGTACATAAAGTAGAAAGAAAAGGAAAACTGAGGGTCTTTTAATATAATAATAATAATAATACTGAAAAACACTAGCAGTACTCCTGATTTCAGGAAAACCACCTTCCAACCAAGGAGACACAAACCCTTGTAGAAGCAGGAAAACGTAATTTTATCTGAAACTGCAGATGGGGTTTGCAAATGTTTAGGCTGAACGGGCAGCTCGGAGACAGCAGAGTCTGCTTTATCTACTCCAGCCTAGCACCTCCTCTCTTTATTGCTTACTTGGCACTGGAAAGTCCTTTCTTCCAAGCCATGAGGTCCAAACTTTTGTGGAACCTGGCATTCAACGTTCACCCCCGTTTCCTTGTAATGCTGTTATATTTGCACTCAAGTATAAGTGTGTTTAGTTATAGAAACATTCAAAGGTAATTATCCATGAATATATACAAATATGTACCTAAAAGTAAATAAATAAACAACTACATATATGTTATACAGAAGTTTTCAAATGTTCATGCTCAGAAATTATCAAAAGCCTGTGCAGAGCTGTATAGGATAATATAATGTGCTTCTCTGGAGACGGGAGAGTTTCTTTACATTTTATCTGCTGCCTCTATATGAAGCAGAGCCTGAGCATTTTTGTAGGATGCATTTAGCATCTCCTCTGAAAAATAAATCAGATACTAAATTTTGAATTCATGGGATTAAAATGGTTTAAAAGGTTTTGCAGTTAAAGGGATACATATCTAGACATATATCAAGTCTAGATAAGTCTACAGACTTCTCCTCTATAAAAACTATATGGTTTTTTAATGCAGAAATGAGGGTTGTAAATTACTGCAGCTAGTTAGCCAGCTGGACAACATCATTAAGAAGAAAGATTTCTTGTGTGGGCTTGAATAAACTACCGACTTTATGCTCCACATTCTGCAGGATCTTCCTGCATACCCTATGGAAGTAGGGTGAGTGGACTGGTACTATTATCTTATTGTTCTCTCCTCAAAAATGCTGAGTCAGTTAAGCCACAGAATACTTATCAGGGGATGTTTTGACATGTTAAAGATACTCCATTTATTTAATTGGTATTTTTATTGTTCAGTTTATCTTTCAGTGATCTGAACCAAATCCTATTTTATTTTGCAAACAGTTTTTATTATTTCAATTTATGTTCTATTTTAGAGAGGAGTGGGAGGAGAATGGAATGACCGCAACTAACCACTGAAGTTTAAAATTTTCACAATATAGGAGGACAAGCTTTTTGGTTCTCTGATGTAGCTGTCTTGTTTTATAAAACATGCTAGTTTTCATGGTTTTAAGGTGAAATTGTTTCAAGATAAAATATTTGATGTATTTTATCATTTATAAGGACAAATGTAAGAATAATATTTCTGATAATGAAGCCTAGTTACAAATAGGAAATTGCCTAGAATATAATTAAAGTTGACTATTAAAGAAAATAAACAGATAGAAAGTTTCAACTATCATGTTCAAAAATCCATGTAGTTTTGTTCTTGCATGATGGAAAGTAGTTACTAAAGCAGAATAGTGAAAACGTGATATGAAATAAGCAGATTTCTATGAATGTTCATAATCACATGTGCCTACACCAACACATTGATCCCCTCTACATCAAGGAACAAGCACGGCCCTGAAACAGCCCCGTGGATGCCCTGATCCAGGGCCCTTCCCTGTGCTGTATCCACAGGTATATTGGTGGTAAATATCCCATGGCTTGCTTTGCTCATTCTTGTTGGCAAACACGGGGATTAAGTGCAATGATCCACGACTAACCTTGGGTGTTTCTCATGCCTGCTTTTCTGGCTTTGTACAGTGTCTTATTTTTCATCCCTAATCTTATTAACTTGCATTCTCCACAGGGAGCTGCATCAGACTCCTCTCTGCCAATAAGACAAACCCACATGTGCTGTTTTGATTTTGCTTGTAGCATCTCTCTCCAATGGTTTTTGTACGTATGTGTCATCCAGAAAAATACTGATGCAGGATGAACTGGGAATTACTTCTCAATTGGTCCTGCCTTAAATCTTTCCATGTCACAGTCCTCTTTGAAACATGCCTTTTTTAGCATTCCTAATACGGTCTTGGTTTTATTTTCAGTCCCATATTGTGTGTCTTGGCAGATTGACCATGTCAGGGGTGACATACAAGTGTGATATATGGTCAGTAATGGCAGCTTTTTTGTTTTATTTTTAAACTTCTAGGAAGGAGAAAACAGCATCGTGGCAGGATTTCCAAAACTTTTTCTCTGATAAGTCAAACAGTCCTCACAGAGCGACTCAACTGTTTGACTTCCGAATTAGAGAAAACAATTAATATTGAACATGGAATATTTCTTCCCTGTACAACATTTAACCTCTGTTTTCAGTATAAAACTCAAACTAAGACTTTACTGTCTCTTTGAGACTTAAGGGATGGGAGTTAGCAAATGTTCAAGTGTGCAGAGCTTTAGGAATGGGAGGTGTTACTCCATGGGTTCTACTTTGAGTCCGTGACTGTAGCTGAAGATACCCAGAGAATGATGGGTCTCAAAGCACTATTTTTCTTGGTAGAAAACTGAGGACAAGGATGCAGTTTACAGTGAATGTTAAATTTTGTTTTAAAATGAAGTGTGGATTTTTGTAACTTTGTTGAGAATTCTCAGAGGTAATCTGAGATGTGAAGAAGGAAGAGTTTAAAATCCCCTTTTACCCTTTCATATGGACATGGACTCCAAAAACCATTAACAGAGGGAAAATATGCAGAGAAAAAACTGCAGAGAAATAATGATTTATGCAATGCACAGAATCCCACTGGAGAAGTGGGCTAAGAACGTTTCAAAGTGTTTCTATATGCAAAGGCTCGACAGTTGGAAGGAATGAAGTTTTGCTACTCAGAAATGAGTTTGATTTGTTAATAAAAAGGAGGCTTCTCATTCAGTTTTATTATTAGTTCAAAGAGACAAATAGTTAGACTTCTTCTTCTACCCCCTTTATTTCCCTGCTTTTTCTCCCTTCCTGTTTTGTTTCTTATCTTTGTAATTCTTTTTCAGAGCTGGAGTAGTTTAGAAAGAAAATAAGTCTCTCCAATTGGAGGGAGAGAAATAAAGAAGCAGGAAGGAAAGACTTGATAACTGTTTTTCTCTCCAAAACTGGTTTCCATTTTTTTAACATAAAAATGAAATTTCAATGCAAATGGAAATGTGTGATTCAAAACTTTGGGACACGTGTCAGACATTTTTCTTGCTCTTTTCTTTAACAGTTCTTTTATTGTCTCTGTAATGCATCCTGCTAGGAATCTCTGCCATTTAGCTTGCAGTGGACTCAAACCCCCTTTTATCAGGCAGTGGATTCAATCTTGTATCACCAAAGTGACTGGAGACTTGTCGGCATCATTTTAGCAGGCTGGCTTGATCAGGTGATGCTGTAAAGATCCCTGTTGCTGCTCTGCATTATCTTTCATGTCTTGCAATTTGTGCTATTCATACAAATTGCTCCCAATGATGGTATTCAAAGCCAAATTTAAACATACTACTGAACCATGGGAACATAGCACATAACAAGCCACAGTGAAATCCAAGAAGTATTGAATCTTATTATCATCTCTGCCTCAGAAATACCTAATGAACGGTAAATGCAGTTCAGTTCAGCTAATGTTGAATAATTAGCTCAGAAACAATGATGAAAGAGAGCTGGTCTGATGAAAGGGTGGTAGCACAGTAAGTGTGGAATAAATGTGGGAGTTATTAAAGGCACGTCTCCTAAAACTTTGAAGCAACAATTTAGGCTTACAGCAAAGGAAAAGCGTAGGCAAAAGAAATACGTAGCCAGAGAAAAACAAGCCACTGGATAGAGGATGTTTACTTGGACTGCTGCATGGTGAACTGAGGCAATTTCCCTTTCCAGATTGGAAAAAAATACTCAAGTGTGAGCCATAGGTTAATCTCATATTTTACCTCACAAATTTTATTTGAATCAAAAGGGAGAAGGAGACCTGTCAATCAGATTAATGAAGAGTTATAACACCTGCCTTGGGAGGGAGAGAAGAATCATCATTAATTGTGGGCTAAGTGGGTCTCAAGGTAACACATAAACCCTCTATTTAGCACCACCTCAGTGCATCGTTTGGCATGGAAAAGAGTGAGTTCCTGTTCAGGCATTCCGCCTTTGCTCCCAGCCCAATTCATGTACAGCTCCAGTTGTGCCCTTTTTCTAAGTGGTGTGGGCAGCACCCTCCGTGTTTTCCATCTTCAGTGCCCAGCCCTCTCCCACTGGGAAGCTTCCTATTCTGTCACACAGAGCCTCTCAGTCTCCTCACGACAACAAAACCCAGAGACATTCCCAGGTGGGGAATCCTCCCAAAATTGGGGATCCAAAAGCTGAAGCACAGCTTGTTCCATCATACAGAACACCTCTCTCAGGACAGGGCAGGGATTTGGTCTCTCACTGCTCGTACAGCAGGTTGGAAAAGCTGGCGGTATTAAAGGTATTAAGCTTCCCCACCTGATAGCAAGAAAAAGATTGTACTTTGTGCATATATTCACAATAAAATGGCTTCATTTGTGCATCCAAACAAACCGGATCCAATACATCCCGTGACACTTTGTTCTCTGAATACAGGTTACAGTTTCTCCCCATTTCTTGCTTCTTTCTCCTTCCACAAAGGGGAAAGAGGAAGCTCTTCAATCAATGGAAAGTTTTGGGGTGAGATGTAGCACCTGCTTTTTAAAAATAATTTGTTGTTTCTTAGGCATGACTAAACAGTAATTGGTCAAAATGAATATTTTTATGAAAGGCCTTTGAGCAGCAAAGAATGTTTGCTATGTTTATTTTCGTTCCCTATACTCTGAACCTGCAGTGTCTTTATGAGAGAATTCTTTAGGTAAAACCACATTTGCTATATCGTCTGATTAATGCTGCTTCAACCTTGCTTTCCCCGAGAAATAAGCATTTCCATTTAGTCTTTTTGAGGCTTCAACCTATCTTAAGTAACATGCTCTTGGCAAGGGTTAAATAGACACGAGTAGAGTAGCACTCAGTTTGTCAGCCCCAGCATGCTCCATAAGCAGTTTCTTTAGAAACTGTAAATTGAGAAAAACACAGCTCTGTGGTAGCAGTGCTTTCCTTCTCCTTCTTTCACTGCAGTCCTTTGCTTCTCTTGTAAGTGGATGAGCTGCAAGCAAAAATGCTGTCCACCTAAAATATAATTTGCTCTGCATTGTGCTGAAGGACTAATTTATTGAGCTGAGTATAGCATGTCTAAGCACTTGATCAGATATCCTTGAGTGCTTGGATGGGTGATGGAAAAAAGTTCATTCAGCTTTTGTTGTGGTATAAACCTAAAAGTAGTGAATCTGTTAGATCTTCTGTCTCTGCACAGTCTCTCATGTAAACCAAGACAGAGAGAAAATGACAATGTTTGGCAAGGAACTTTTTCAATCAGTCTTCTGATTATTTTAAGCCTTTCTTTTGTTTCTGATATACTTAACACTGATTGCTGCACATGGGATTGCAGGTAGTTATTGAATATTTTTTTAAATGTTTTGTGGAAACTTCTGACATTCTTTGATGTGTTATATTTATCAGTGCAATGACAGTGCCTGTGTCAGCGATGCAATGTATTCTAAAATGCACGGCACACAAAAATTATTGATCCTTTCAAGAAGCCCAAATGATTTTTAGCTTCGCCTCAGGCTCCATTAGCAATGTGGAAAATTGAAAGGGGCTCTCAAGAAAAAACTAGCATAAGATTGAAACTGCAGCTGAAGAGCTGTCAAGTGGAGAAGTGCTTATGAATTATAATGAGTATGATCTAAAGATGTCATTATCCTTTAGGAGTTTGGTTAAATCTTCCCTCCTGTCATATGACTTGCAAAGGTCCCTTAGAGCAAACAAAAAAACAAAGTAAGAGGAGTTTTAGGAAATGTATTTAGGGGCGGTGCACATGAAATACAAAGGAATTATAGAATGATGGGCAGCAGGGACGGGGCTTGAGGAGCTGCAAGGGAAAGCTCCAAACTGACTGGCCCAGGGGTCCAGGGTACCTTCAGAAGGAATTCTCTTATATGCCTACAGAAAGATTCCTATATTTTTTTCCCCTTACACTTCATGTACTTTGGACCTTGTCTCCAAACTATCGCAAGACTTTTCACATCACACATTTCCATATATTTGTATCCATGTTGACATTTAATTCTAATTCACATTTTTTATGGAAAGAGAGACCATATCTGTCACTGTCTGGCACTGGTTGTGCTGTGAGCTGTGGGTTGCTCCATGTGGGCTGAAAGGAAACCTATTGCTTTCTGAAGGTTTCTCAGACACGTTTCCCTGGGCACATTAAGAGGTATGTTTGCAATCACTGGCAATAATATGATGGAAAATAATCTTGCTGTGAACTGCATGACTGGAGTAGAGGGCCACAGTTGAACCACAGGCCACTGCTTCCAGGAACTGGCCATAAATACCAGTCAGCAGTATTTCAGGTGAAGGAAATTATTTTTTTCCTTCAGACTACAGATATTTTTTCCACTTATTCAATACTTTCTCATATAACTTTTACTTCCAAAAGAAAAAAATAAATTCAGTGCAACCCTAAATTCGGGCAAAAGATTTCGGATACAGATTTTCATTTAGCTTGATACTTAGAAGGAACGCTCTCACCTTTGAGAAAACAAGCAGATTTATTTTTAATTGCTCCCATGTTAACGGAACAGATGAGAAAGGCAAGGAACAGTAGGTTCAAAAACATTTCTAGGATCAGAAGAATGATTCCATCAGAGCTGTGCTTTGGTGCTACTAATATCACTTTCCTGGATATCTTCCAGGTTATATCTGTTAAGGTTTGCTGCCAGGGAAAGTATTTGGTTTTACTGTTGTCAGCACTGTGCAGATAGTGTGGATGCAGAAATGTACCTGGGTTTTTCTCAGCTTCCATGCATTTCAGAGTGTATATACATGAGAAAATTGCCAGCAATGGGCTATGTGAAGCAAGAGGGGTCTAGCCTTTTCCAGATTCCAAATCACTATGTGAGCAGCCATTTAGAAAAATCTTAACTTGAAAGTTATCATGCAAGCCACTGAAGAAAAATAAATGGAGGAAAAAGGGCAGCCTTTACAGCCACTTCTGAATGCATCTCAAGTGCAGATACATCTTTCTAATACAGTTTATAATGTTGTTTCCTCCCCCCATATAAAGGTACACTTCATTCATGGCTAATACACGAGCTGATGAAGCACCTGTGTTTAGACAGCTATACACTGAATTACAAAATGCAAAACTGACAAAAGCTTGCCCAGAGAGATGATGTTACTAATTAAACTGTGATGCATTAGAAATACTGCAAATCCTTTTCATTTTACATCACGAAATATCAGTCAAAACATTCAGTAGTGACTGATTGGAGCTGGGGTTCCTGACAATCTCTGACTTTGCTTTTATGAGGAAGAGGGTTGGGACCTGACCACAGGTGTTTGCCTGGAAGGGAGTCTTGGGAGGAGGGATTTGGTGCTTGGTTTTCCCTGTGCCATGTTATTTATTTGCCATTTGGAGAGCAAGAGGTACCCTAAGGGGAGGTCAGGCAGCCTGGAGCAGTTGATGTCAGGTGCCTTTCTCTTCTCTTGAGGACTCTGAACCTTGTGTCTCTCTCTGCATTTATTAAGAGAGCAGCCTCAGGGTGCTCTCTGTGCACACACAAATATATATAATTATCAAAATAAATATTTGTGTCTGAATTTTACAATCAGTGTCCTGGTAGATGTGAAGAATATGAATTGCTTTCTCTTCTGCTCTCTTTGAAGAGGCTCTTCAAAGAGAAAACCTTGGGTGTTTGCATCTTTCTTGTTAGGTGTCTGGCTAGCAGCTTTTGCTCTGACAAGTTATAATGATGAAAAAATGTGGTTGAGAACTGGCATTTATCTCACCAAAACTTAGACAGGTACTTTGTTTAGGAAACTTTTTAGATGGCTGAGGTCATATGAATACAGCTTTTTTTTTTAACTTTTAATTATTGTAACTATGTTTAAATTACTCATTCCCACAGACTTGATTACAATGTATTTGAGACAAAACCTTTAACTTTATTGAGATAAGGAACTGTTTAATACTGCCTACCTGCACAAAACACCGTTTTCCCCCTCATAGGATTCTTCATCCCCTGATACAGAGTGCATGCCTTCGTTCTAAAATGCACCATCTTCTTTTCAGAGGGCAACAGGACACCAACTTTTTATTCAAAAAGCTTGCTAAAGCACCTGTTTTTACACATTAAATTCCACATGGAATGGTTTGAATTGGAAGGGACCTTAAAGATCATCTAGTTTCAATTCCCATACCATTGATAGGGATACCTCGCACTAGACTTGATTGCTCAAAGCCCCATCCAATCTGGCCTTGAACACTTGCAGGGATGGGCCATCCACAGTTCCTCTGGTCAGCCTATTCCAGTGCCTCACTACCCTTATGGTGGAAAATTGCTTTGTTATATATAACCTAAACATGCCTTTTTCAGCCTGAAGCCATTACCCCTTGTTCTGTCACTCCATGCCCTTGTAAAAAGTCTTTCTCCAGCTCTCTTGTAACTCCTTTCAGGTACTGGAACGTGCTCTTAAGGTCTCCCCTGAGACTTCTCTTCTCCAGGTTGAACAAACAGCTTTCTCAGTTTGTTGCAGAGGGGTTCCAGTCCTCTGATCATCTTTGTGGCCCTCTAGACTCTCTCCAACAGGCTTATGTTATGAAATAATCTCAAGCTCAGGGAAAAATGAGGTTGTCTTGCCAGGTTGTATCTTATTGCTTGGGAAGCCTTTATCAGGGTAAATGGATAGTATGGTGATTACATTTCTGAAACCTTTCCCCAATAGAAAATTATTTTTCCCTGATTAAAAATTGGTTCTCCTGATACGGGCTTGGAAAATAATTTTGAAACAGCTGTCAGCTGTTACATCATTTAATATTTCATTTTCAAAACCGCTTTAAAACATGGTCATTGTTAGAACTTTTTCAAACCCTACTCTGCCTAAAAACAATGAACTTTCAAATCTTGAAGAAGGATTATGTATGATTTTCTGATGGTCTGTGAAGTGTGACTTGGCAGCAGTATTGAAGGCTGCTTGTTGTCCCGACTCTGCACTTTACAAGAGGAAAGAGAGAGGGGATGGAACTTCCCTGCAGCACATCTGGGCCAGCTGGAGGAAAAGAGAGGAGAGAGATGAGCAGGTAGACAACCTGAGAGGGAAGCAGAGTCACGTATCTACAAACATCACAGGCCACTAGAAGAGCAGCTATCAGATACACAGCCATGCCCTAGTGGGAATAGAGCATAGTTTTTTCTACCTGAAGCAGACAGTGAAGGAATGTTTGTAACACAAAGACTGCTAACCTTTTAAGTACATGCTGGACTGATGACAGGCCTAGGGAAATAACCTGCCATTTAGGACACTGGAAACCTGGGGAGACTTGTTAGTCACTATCTCTTAAGCTCTCTTTACTTTAAAATGTTCTTTATTCTAATTTATCTGCTAGGAAAAAGTTTTTCAGTTTGGAAGCACATTTAGAATTGTGGAATTACTTCAAGGAGAAGAGGCAGCCACTCCATCAGGTCCACCTCTGGTTCTCATCATGGCGGGATCCTCTCAGAGTAGCTTTACCAAGGCTGTGCAAGAAGACTTTGACCTTGTGTGGATTTAAAAGCTTCATGACATCTACCTATGTCTTTTTGCAGTGAATTCCTGTGTTTCATCGTCGTGTTGCACCTTTTCAATAGTCAGGATCAAACTTCTGGAGATGGGCCCTGCCCTTGTCTGTAGGGACCAGCGCAGAGGGGATAGAAATGCAAAAGAAGGGCTGGGGGCAGAGGGTCTGGTGGCTGTCGCACTGATCCCTGGTAATTTCCTTGTGGAAAAGTCCATGCTTCATGAAAATCAGCATCAGCTGTGCCCCAGGGATGCCTTGTCATCTTGTCTTCTCTGCCAAGGTGAAGCTTGTTCTTTCTAGCTGCAGAAACTACTTCAGGATAAAAACTTTCTTTTAAGCAGCTGTGCTGCTAATGGGTGTTGAACACACATACCCCAGGAATGGTGGGAGAAGTATAGAGGGGTTTCTCCTGTCAGAATAAATGTTCTTGTATTTTAAGGTACGATCCCCATATCTTTACCTCTGTCCATACCTATTTTTCACACATCTACTTTAGTATTAATGTAAACAATGCAGTATGAATATTCATAATATGAACAGGTGTAGTCAGAGGTACTACACATTGTTTCCCTCAGCATTAGAGAAAAGCTGAAGCATTATAAAAATTTAAAGGAATTTTTAGGTCAGAGTTTGGGTTTTAGCTAGGAGATGGAGACATTACGTGTGTTGTGATTCAGTGACATTCACCCAGCAAAGTGCATGGGCAAAAAACACTGGGTGAAGCAGATTTCATGGGTTACTCTGTAAGACAAAATCCTACTTCAAGGTCACTAGACCATGACTGATCTTGCCAGTGGCTTGATTTTCAGATCAAGAAAGCAGAATATCTTGTTTTGACAGATACTGAATCACACATACGTATGCAGATTTCCAATGCAAATTAAAGGTTCTGCTCCAGTGTTAGCTACTGACAAGGGCAGAGGTTCCCACTACTACGGAACCCATCACATTCCTAGTCCTGCTCTTAGCCTTTGCTTTTGTGGCTGTACGAGAAAAACTATTCCTAAGAATAAATCAAGAAAATGCAATGAAGATACTTAATACATAGTTTTAGCTTACTGAGGTTTAAAATCTTTGATCCAGTGGTCTTAAAACATGAAGGGAAAAAAGGATGCTTTTTAGTGGACAACGGATACCAAGCTTTGATGCAGTTGCTCATGGGACTGTTTTATTCTCAAAATCCTCCATTTCAAAATCTAGTGGGAAAATGAAGGAGGGAAATTTTCATGTTGAATTTTTGCTAATTTGTAAAGGCCAAAGCCTAACTAATGTACATTTCTCACTACAGTGGCTCAGCAAGTTCAGAGGGCTGTTCATTGGAAAGGCTCATTAGGGACCTAATCCATCTCACGCTGCTGTTGTAATGAAAGTAAGAATTACAAGGACAATGAGATTTTCTTCATTTAGGGGAAAGAGATGCAGAGCTACTAAAACTCTCACCATCCCAATTAAGTTGTGGGAAAAAAATATGAGTAGAATCTTCATGGCATTTACATTAATTGCACTTAGGCTGTGGCTAGTAATAATGTTTTCATTAATGCAGAAGTAGTTTGGGAACAATATATGGGAAGCTTCCATTACACAGAAGACTACTGCATTGAATTTATTTATTTATTAGCTGATTACCCATAAAATGAATCTTACAAGGATGGCACACAGACAAAGGTTGACTTTAGACAAGTTCAGCAACATTTTGTACAATACAGAATTAGAGTTGAAGTCTTCCATTTGTGTGTGTGTGTGTAAAAAAACCCCCAGACACTTACCTTCACTTATTAGTGAAATAATGAGACATACAGAAGGAAAAAAAAAAACAAACCTATCTTCAGTTTGATAAACTTAGTGGGTTTAGCCCAAAAAATTGTTATTTTCTTTCATTTCTCTCAGTATTATGACACACCAGCAAATTCCATGGAAATCTAAGATTCCTGCTTGAATGTATCAAGCTTTGTATCAGTGCCTGTATTTGGGGGCTTTGTATGTCTGCCAGTAAGGGCTTTTCAAGAATCCATCTGTGTTCCCCTGGACAAATGGGAGTGATTTATGAAAGAAGCTTTAAAATGTTAAATACATAATTCACACATTACAGGTGGGTGTGAGCTGCCTCTTGATGGAGGTGGGAAGCATACTTAATCTTTATTGCCCATTTGACACATTCACATTACCACACAGATATTAACTCATCTTTTCTGTAACTCTAAGGTAAATTAATAAGTGTTGCTAATCCAAATTTTATACAGGGGGAAATGGATGTATTGCCTTGACCCTTGTGAAAAAGAAGGGGCAGAGCCAGGAACAGAATCTTGGTTATTACTCACACATAACCTCCTATCAGTTTTTTCAATTCATCACTGCCATTTTAAGGTAAACATCTGTGCCAGCTGGAGACATCAGAAACCTTTCTTTTTTTATGAGCTGCTATGCTGGATGCTCCCAGTTCTGTTGTGCTGCTGGAGGGAATTAGGGGACTTTTTCCTTCAACACACTGGGACAACCTGTCTGGGCATATGCATTAAAAATACATAAAGATCGTATACAAGGAAAAAAAAAATACCATAATTACCACACTGACCAAATGTGATAGGATTGTTTATCTCTCAGAAGCAGATGTTCACAGATTATCCTGAGGGACCTGCTATGAAGCACAGCCCTGCTACCCCTGCACAGGGGAGACCCATCTCATAAATAGGTCTTTTATGTGTGCTCTGCTGTAGCCAAGGAATAAATATGAGCCTTTTCCCATGAATGCTTAACTTCAGCTCATACTTGGGTACACACTGAGCACATTCAAGTTGTTGGGTCATAAGTGTAATTCTTTTCTGGTGAGTTCTTAAAAACTTCACCTGTAAATAACAAACCTATTAAGAAATACTGTTTTTTCAACACCCGGTCTATTAGGTGAGAAAAGTAGCAATGCACTGAGCATCTGTTTTATTTTCTCTTCCTGGTTTTGCATTTGACACAACCTCCCCCATTTGCTTCAGTAGGAACTTGTTTGGTTTTAATTACATTACTGCGAGTTACTATTAAAGTTCCTAGGAAGAACAGATGGCATTATTTTAAGACTCACAACAGTTCAGTAGAGGTGAGTTTTGTGAAGATAGAGGCTAACTTCTGCTCCATTTATGTCCATCTTTAGGTTCAGAGCAAGCTCCCTTACTTGGAAAGCTGTGATGATTTACTAAGTTTAGTGTGAAAATTTTGCAAATGAGACATTCAGTACAAGGCAGCCACACCTGGCACCATTAGGCTTCTGAGTGGCTTTCAGGATAGGCTGTGTAAGGCAATTTGAGAAAATCACTGTGTAAAATCCCAATAAATTAACTCCATGCTCAGAGAACAATGGGATAGGATCTATTCTGCCAGCCCCTAGAGAAGTCCCTCTTTAGAGTGGTTCTGTATTTACTGATACGGAGGCCTTTGAGGGGGTCTTACTGCCTGTCATTAATAATCTCACATGTTTTGCTTTTGTAATTCCACCAAAGGCAAGGAGAGAGATCAAACAATGCCAAACATCTCTTTTCTGTTATTCAGGTCTTTTATACCTGTAATTACCTCTCTTCAGTCATTTTGATGTTTTGGAGTAGATGTCTGAAGCAGCTGCAGTTATGTCTGGAATTGACTACAAAATGTTCACTGAAGTACATTTATGCAAGATGTCTCAAATCCCTTCCCATACTGCTCTGACTGTAAATAGACAAGAGCATTCTAGGACTTCTGTATTTGCTTTTGGATTTCTACTGTAGATGTGGAACTGCAAACCCACTTTAACAGAGCACAGAACTATTTGCTTTCTGCTGCCTTTGTTCCCTTTTTATTTTTCTTAGCTCCCTCTTGGTACTCCTCTGCAGCTCATACAATTTCCTGACTTAAATATACTAAAAGGCAGCAGGTTTATCCTATCAATACTATCAATAAGGACATAAACCAGTTGAGAAATGGAAGTACTTAAGAAATGCATATCTCCTCATCAGCTGGATAATTACCTATTAGATATTTGTGTTTTTATGACCCCAGAACTCCCGCTGTCTGGTTCAGGGCTGGTTCAGACCAAGAGATCAGCTGAGCTGTTGGAGTGTCCGAAGACACTGATGGCTTGAGCAAACCAGGGGGAGATTATCTTTCAGAGTCAGTCTCAGTTTTTTCCCTGTGTTTCTGTCTATACTTGAATCTCATAATGACTACATCCTATGCATCATTTCAGGGTTTTTTGGGTCACGCACATTTCAGGCAAGTGTGATTTTGAGATAGACAAAGGACTGGCAACAAGTGCATGTGGGTGTGTGGGAGTTGCTTTTCTTCCCTAATCTCATTTCCTCTTTCCTGAATGCAGTTATTCGAGCTGCATGGCAAGGATTAAATTTATCCTTTTGATATTTTCATGTCCTACAGCAACATAATTAAGATAGTATTTCTATATTCATGGTTTCTTCAGTGGAAAATTCACCATGATCTTGAACAGTGTATGTGGGTTGACTTCATTCAGGGAATTTAAATTGGATCCATTTCACATAACTGCATATGGCAAATAATTCAATGTAAAAATAAACATCTTGTCCATGTAAATACTACTCATTTTAACTGACTCTTTTTTTCCCCCCATGTTTCTTTAGAGCAATTACTGCCTGTCAAGTTGTTGTATATATATTTCCTGCTGTCTTGGGGAAAAAAAAATCCCCAGCATATTTCTTAGCTTTAGTTTCCATTGCCCTTTTAGGAGGGAAGAGTCTCTATACACATTGCAGTTGTAGATAAGGAGTAGCAATCAAGTGAAAATACATTCTGTAATTCAGATTCATTAATAACATCAGATTGGCAGTATGCAGTGCTCCTTAGAAAAACTAAAAGTTTTGAAATTAAGTAGGGAGTTATTGACTAGTATTGTTCCTTCTTTAAAACATCAGAAATGCACGCCAAGGAAAATAATTGCAGAGTCCGTGTGAATAACTGTACACTATGAAAATAACTAGTGTGAAACAGACACTCAGGGCTTGTCAGTAGGAAATAGTGCTGAAAATTCAGAAGTAGGTGCAAAACCAAGCTAAACACCACAACCATCTGAAATTGCTACATTGTTCTCTTTTATAGAAGTTTTGCCATTGCCTAACTACTACTGATCTTTCTGGGTTATAAATACAGAAATTACCTTTTGACTTTGCAAGTATCCTGATCCATGAAACAAACAGAACCACAGGAGGTCTAGCAGAGCCGCATTTGTGGTTTCAGCGGTGCTCTTGCTGTGTGTCAATAGCGTAGTCCCTTTTCCCTCTCCCAGTTATTTTTTCTTAGTGAGTATCACAACTGCAAAGTAATTCAGTGTAGCTCCATTTTGTCTGTATTTTTGATGGAAAAGACCCTCTGTGCATTAAGAAGAAGTATCTTTTTGAGTGCACTACCTAATTTTTTTTTAAAAAAAGGATCTTCCTTATGCTGTGTTACATCTCCCTACAGTGATTACCGGAGTGACTGTAAAATAGATTCATGCCACTTTCAATCAGACTTGTCAGTTAAGATCCAAAACCAGAGGGTCGTTTATAAATTTCAGTGTTGTTCATATTCTACCTGTAGTCTTAATAAATATGAATCTGTAGAATGCTATGTCAGATCAAAAATGGATCTTCTGAAAGAGGCTGATCATCACAAAGTAGGCACAACTTTGTAGGTCTTGGAACTTATGGACAATTCTACGAGTAGAGACATCTTTGTCCTACGTAGCTATCACATATAAAATGCCCGAGACACTGTAATTTAAGCCCAGAGGAGAGGAAGCAGATCTGAAATAGTGAGAGCCACAAAATTAAGCGTCCCATAGTGAGTGAGAAATGACCAGGAAGATTATTTTCTGGTTATAAAGAAAGTAATTTACAAGAGTTAAAGACCACAGGATAATTTCCATTATGTCTAGATCATTAGGTACAGATTCCGACATACCATGAAAGCATCTGTCAGTGTCACCAAGAAGTACAAAACATATTCTTACAGTTAAATGTTTGAATGTATGGCCAGTCAGGCGGTGACTTCAGTGGAGCTGAAGGAACAAACTCATGTTTGAAATGTGATCATTTTGCTCTGTAAATAAACAAATACCATGTTTCACAGCTGAAACAGATCACTGCAGGAGTGTGAAAATTTCTTCCCCCATATATCAATACACGTGTGTTTCAGCAGCATTACTCAGTTAGTACACATTCTGGAATGACAACAATCAGTAGCTCAACCTAACAAAGCACATATGAACATTGTTTTTCTACAGAAGTATCTGCTAACTGAGGATGACTCCATTCACATGCAGACCTAAAGTTTGATCATGGCTTGTATTAGGAAAGGAAGGCAGGGAAAGAAAGAGGGCAAGAATGGAAAATCCTGAATTTTATAATGATTAAATGCAACTGAAAGAAAAATAAAGTTCTAAGCTTTTAAAAAAAACTTGAAAATTTATAGTCAACAGCAGTCTTTTCAAGAAGCTCTCAGTTGAAGGGAAGAGTGAAAGAATTCAGTGCCTTAGGAAGTAGAGGGGATAAGAACCGGCAAAATAAGACATGGAGGGAGTATTTACAGTTGAAAATTGTCTTTCAGAAAAACTATGTTTTGGCCATCTTACGTTGCATGTGTCTTTTCCCTTTGCCTCCATTCTGTCTCTTGCATAAATGTCAGATGCAAATTTGGGAGCCAAGTCAGCTACAAAGTATGTGTATGTGTCATGGGGTTAATTACCATAATTGGTATATAAATTAGGTAAAACCAAATTCTTATAGAGCATCTATAGAACAAGCTGGGCACAGCCAAACATACTGCAGATGAAATGCATTCAGGATATACTTGCTGTAGCCTTTTGACAGTATCACTAAATTTCCTGTCCTTTGTGTTTCTTTGGGTTAATTTTTTTTCACTTCTAATTGTCTTTAAGGTTGACTGGGGTGTGATGGGGTTTTTTTTAATATGTTTTGTATGTTTACAGTGTTTTTAGACTGAAACATCCTTATCTCAGACTTTTTTTCAATGTGAAATAAAATTGCCCAGAAGCTCATCTTTATAATTTTCTTTCTGCAGGAACACTTAAGCGAACCATTTTGTTCTGAATGTTTTACGTCCATTAAATACTTACATAGGAGATGCTTCAGTGCTTCAAAAACTTGGATTTTTCATGGTCTTAGTGTGCTGGTTGCCTTCGCAAAATGAGGCTTTCTGGCTTAGTTATGTCACACATGGTGTATTACTGTCTGCATCCTTTCTCATCACAAGAGAGGAACTTTGAGAAGGGCCTATGGCTCTGAGATGAAGAGGGGCAAAGAAGGAATCTCATGACAGCTCAAGTGGTACAGCTTGATTTAGAGGAGAGAAAATGAGCCAGAGTTTCTGCTTTCCTCTGAGTTAGATGATGTGTCAGAAAGCTTCGTCTTGTGTCATATTTATTCGGAAAGGAATAACAACGTTTCAGAATTTTAAGAAGATCTGAAGTTTTAATTTTGCTTTAACATTTAATAAAAATAAATAGGAAAAAGATGGAACTGTGCTGGACAGCTGGCGTTATAAAAATTAGATGTATGCTCTATTTCACTGACTACGGTTGAACCACTTGTGTCCTTCACGTTTCAAGTATGCCTAAGTGTGTTTTTGGATTGAATCCAGGGATAAATGTCCTTTCTCAAATGTTGTAAGAGGTAATGCAGAAATAAGAAAAGTCTAGTAAATTGGATTGTGGCTGCATGGGGAAAAAGGAAGCCAAGAGAACTATTGTAAAATCTCACTGAGTATGCAGAGACATGGAGACCAAGCAGAAACATTCCTCTGGAATAGGTTTCATGGTATTGCATGACCCAGATTTCTATGCTCTCTTCCTCCGGCACAGGAGCCTCTCGAGGTGTTTGATATTCTATATTAAAGGTTTAAATTTGCTGTTGAGGTGTTGGCTTGCAGATAGGACACTGCAAAATAGAGACTGATTCTCTCTAGTGCGGCATTGTAGTGCACAGCACAGCATTTTATTTTCACATATGTGTACTGGAATCATTTGGAGCAATGCACCTGGTTAGTAATGCTATTGCCCAGTGCTTGAGGAAGATTAGACTGCTAACAAGTTTTCTTCATGTGTACTTTTTCACTTGATTCCTCAGGTGTCCAGCTGTCCAGGATTCCCCAGACTGTCCCTAGGAGCTCCTATTTGCATTCCACCCATTTCTGCAATAGTGGTGTAGTTAGTAATGGAGTGCTTAGCTCACAATCTGAAGGCTGGGTGTAAAACTTTGCCTGGGAAAAGCCTTGGAGAGAAAGCTGCTGAGATGGATGCAGCAGTGAGACACAGACTGAGAAACCAGTAAGAAGGTGAAGTAATCTGTCCATGTACAGGACAAGAGGAGGCTTTAACCTGAACAAGGTCAATGATGTGCTGCTTCTTTTCTGAGTGGGAAAGGTGGTGGTTTTCAGAAGTAAAAAGCCCTAGATTCCAGCAATCACTGTTTGGAAAGTGTTTTATGTCTCAGTGCAATCCTGTGGCACCTTGGAAATGCTCCTTATCCCGGGATGATTTAGACCTGAAGTTTGATATGATGACACAAGCAAATTGTGGTTAAACTGTTGTGGTGGTTTTTGGGCTGTTCTTCAGTAGCTGGTTATTTAGTCAGAGTCTCTGAAGCCTTGAACTGCTTAGATCTTGCTGCTGTGTGGAGTCACATCATGAAGTTTGTGGAGCTTGTGCAGCTGCTGGGAAGTGCTGGTCTCTGACTAATAACATACAGTAACAGTGTGGGTCTGGAGGGGATCTGTCAGGGAAATAAAACTCATCTAACTACGGGTATCTTATTAAGCACATCTTGCATGAATGCTTAGTGCTGTAACTTTTAATGGGATCTGTGTGAAACCCAATCAAGATAGGCGTGTAATAGCTACAGATAAAGATATTGTGGTGCTCAGAAAGCAATGAGGGAGGCTGTTAACTTCTATGTTCCTGTCTTCAGCTTCAAATAGGTTACCAGCCTTAATTTGCCAAAGAATACAAGGTCAAAAGAACTCTAGAATTTTAAAAGCTTTTTTCAGGAGGAGGGAAGGAGAACTGACACTTCTTCCATGGGGTATAAAGGAAAGTATATTTGAAATAAAGTAATTTGGAAACTGTGGCTCTTATCAAACCGTAGGAAAGATCTAAGACCAAGCTGAATCTGTGAAGAGGCCAGGTAACAGAGGCAGTTTCACTTGGGTTTGGGAAGCCAAAGCAGGACTGAAGTCACTATGGGGACTGACCAAGATGTGCACGAGCAATCCTCTTTATCTCTGCCCTCTTTTTGCTCTTGCTGCTCTTAAGAAAGGCAGCAGCATTTTGAGAGCAGTGCCACCATAGCAGCTCTCAAGGAATGAGGCACAGCTTCAGTAATGTGCATGTTTCAAGAAACAAATGCATCTGTGCTACTGCTGCAGCTTTGTCCCCTCATTAAAATATTATGTTCTTTAATCAAAAATTGGTAGTTGGTGTTTGTGTGCATGTGAATCTCTGGGGGAACCAAAGAGGCTGGATGCTCATCTGGGTCTGTCCTGCCCTCAATTCTTTCTTCTCATCTCTTATCTCAAAAAAATCCAATACAAGCAAAATCTCCTAAACCAAACTCCTGCCTCTCATCCCAAGTTACTGTGTTTGTGACACAGTCACTCAAGGCAATACACACCAAGGCTCAGCTGAGGTGGGGAAGAGTCATTTGCTTATTTTGTAAAATAATTCAAAATTCCTGTCCGATCTGAGTTTGAACAGAATGGTACCTCAGTAGACACTGGCAGTGAATTTATGATGGCTACAAAACAGGGAGTTCACAAGCTGTGACCAAAGCTTTGTTACAGAGCCCTGTGCTTAAGGTTAACATGAGGCAATTTCCCTCTTTGTGCTGCAGGGTTTGTAAATTTATATTGTACCAAATACAGGAAAGTCCTATTTCTTTTTGACAGCATACGATGCACTTGGAATTCTGACTGTACCTTGATTTTGTCTGCTGCAGTGATTCCGTGTTCCTCTTATGAAATGTTTAAATAATAAAATGCATTTTTAATATTTAAATTGTTCAAGCTGTCTTCCTTAATTACTTGGTAGCTAGGGGCTTTTTGAATGTTTGCAACAAGTTGGACAAACAGCAGATGCTTCTTTGCCCATGTGTATACTTTTTATTTTAATTTTTTTTTTTAAATGAATTTTTCAGAGCTTGCAGTGCAAGTGCCAGAGCCCAAAGAGGCTTCAAATGTATAGTACTGCAAACAAAACCAGTAGGAGCATGGACTTGCAGAGTATATGTCACTGAAAAAGATGGGTGTCAAAAATAATGAGGCAAGCTAAGAAGATATTCTGTTTGCTGCCCCAAGAAAAAGGGGAAATTATGCCTATTAGCTAAAGGAACTGGGAGTAGACATAAAGTGAATTATGGAAGTCTCAGCTGTAATAAAAGTTAGTAAGGCAATAAGTGAGCTGCATCAGTAGAGAGAGAATTTTTGCAATATTTAATAGTAAAAGAGAAGTCACAAAGATTAAAAGATAAATGACTAGTTTAGGTAGGAAGGAGCATCTGAATTTGTTTGTTGCAATTGAAAGTCATTGAGCAATGAAAAGAAAGAGGTATTATCTATGAAACAAGCTGTGAGGTGGTCTTTTCCCCTTTTTTTTTCTTTTTCCTCTTATTCTTTCAGCTGAAATGTCAGTGTAGTTAGGTTAGTTTTCTTCTGAGAAGTCAGTGTAAGAGCTGATTTATGTAGTTGTTGCTGTACTTGGAACCTAAAGTGAGTGTTTGTTAGACCAGTCCCTGCTAGTTAATTTGTGAGTTGAAGATAGTCCTTTTGTGGTGGAAATGTAGACAAATACCTGCCTGGCTCCTATAGCTGGTTAGCTGGGTAAATGGAGAACCATGTAGCTACTAATAATACTTCCTTCCTTAAGTTTTCACTTAAATCATTCTTATGCTAGCCGTGACTCCTTTAGCTCCAGTAGGATTGCTCATTGCTTAGAGTTTTCTATTGGTGCCCCAAGGCAAGAGATTTCTGAAGGGCCATGTGTGCTGTTTAGGGGAGGAGTTATGTAGAGCTTCCAGTTTTACAGATCTGTGCCTGGTCATAGATGTGCCATCACCAGATCTCGTACTGTTTTACTCACGTCTTTGAACTGTTGCAGCTGCAGTTCGGTCCCGAGGCATCCACACAAGCTAGCTGATGGAGAGCTGTATCTGATGGTATTGAACCATAGTTACTGAAGCAGTGGCTGAAAGGAATCCAGACCACAGAGTCAGAACAAGAACTTCTACTTTTAGGGAGGAAGTGGCAGGTCGGCAGGAAAATGTCAGGAATTATTTTGAAAGGGATAGAACAGTGGTGTTTCCTGCCTCCAACACAGCTACTCACTGAGGTGTTTATTGCTTCTTGAACATGCTGCTTTAAATAACGTTTAGCCCTTTTAATGCTAGCTTGTCGAGGAAAGCCATTGGTTATTGTGTGTATTGTGTGCTTGTCTTAGTCAAAAAGTCTGTTTCTTCACCCAGATTAATCCAGGCTACATTGGGCAAGAAAATCACTTGCTGTTCTTCCAAAGTAAAAGACGATAGTATGTGGAGCATCATCTTCTTTCTGTTACGGTAGAGGGTGTGAACTTCCTCCCCCTTTAGATGTGTTGAGGTATAACTTGCATTTATTACTTCCATATTGGGTTACTACAGCAAGCCAGGCCCCCAGCTCAGTGAATTGTGTACATCCTATTGCAATTTCATGTATTTCAAACCCTTCAGTCTCAAAGAGTGTTGATGGGAAAAGGGATATACAGTAAAGCCTTGCTTCATTTATGACTGACTGACATTATCCTATTCCAAGAAAGCTTAAGGATGATCATCAAAAGATCTACAGAAAATACAATCTTTATGTGACAAAAGGTAAGATGGGATCAAACCCCATCACACTGATACAGAATTATCAACTTGCAAAATGAAAGGACATGCAAAGGGGAAAATCACTTGTGAAATCCTCAAAGTACAATAGTCTGTAATTCTGAACTGCTGTAGTTAGCGTTTAGATGCTGGAGTGTGAGATGCTCTGGAATACTGAGGGTGCAACACAGGGCTGGCAAAAAACTGCTAAGTGAATTTTACTCCATTTTTAAACATTTAAAATTATAGCAGCTGACTCTTAACAAAGAGGGGTCTTTATTTCAAAGCATTTAAACGTATCACTTCTGTAATGCTTCTCTTCCTTGATGAAGCATGGTTATCACTCTGCCTTTGTATTATGCAGGACAGTACCTCAAGAGCAAATGCAAAATTTGAATATACATAAAAAACTACATTCTCCCTCTACTACAGAGAAGAACCCACTCCTTTTTAGTGTGTTGAAGTCTGTCTGGGCTGTCTCAGAAGCTGTTACAAGTGTTACCTTATTGTGTGTGCTTTAAACTTCTTATTTTTAAAGTGGTTTTTGAATCATTTTCAAATCAGTGACAGTCTCCACAGTTAAGTCGTGAGGTTTTGGTTTGTGTTTTTTTCACCGAATCTAGAGAAAGCCAAAGTTCTTTCTCTGTTTGGTTTATAAATTATTTGCATTGTAATTACTAGGGAATTGTCAATGAGGGGGAAAAGTTTGGTTTCCTAATATGTCAATAGCAACTTCTGTGAGTGTTATACAAGTGGGTTGCATATCTTACAAAATGAAATTAAACCTTTTTGAAAACAGTTTCCTTGGTCATATTGTGTCATTGAGAAAACAACTCCTGTCCAACTTAAATATTCCAGTATCCTGTTTGTCATGTATGTTGTTGTTCATGCACTTCATCTAGAAATAAGCTTCTCTTAAAAAAAGGTATTTTATTGGGGAACTGCCTGTGCATCTTCTCCATCTTCCAGTCATGGATGATGTCATTTTGCAGTTTCTTTCCCAAAGGCTGGGTGCTTGTGAAGAGGACACAATATTCAGTCAGTCTGGTGCCTTAGGTCTGGTAGGATGAAACTGACATGGTTCCTATTTCACTTGTTCCTTATTGCCCTGTCTTTGTCAAAGGAGGTTTAGATGTTCCAAAAGGTGGAAATCAAGCGGTGAAGGAGAGCTCAGATTATTTTTGTTGCCAGGTAGAGTTGAGTGCATGCAAGGCTTGAAGGTGAAAGCTGTATTTGAGGGGAAACCACAAGGACTGGTTCCCTTGAATTCTATTTTCTGTTCATGGATTTTTAACAGAAAACATGCTCTCTGAATTATGCAGTAGAAAATCTGCTGTGCTGGACACTGATGTTCTTACATTGATCGTATCAGTACCGTTTGTGTTTCTGTAATAAAGTTGCTCAATATTTGCAAAAGAAGTCAAGCATGTTTCCAAGGAGCTTAGCTTCTCCCTTCTGTAGTAACCAGCTGCTGAACCAAGTAATAAACATTCACACAGCCCTTCTTTTTAGAGCCTGACAGCTGTAGGCACCCACATTCTGCCCTGTTCATTCCCGGCATGTTTAACTACATGATGACCTATTCATTTAATCCTAAATAATTCAAAACAGCCATTATGTTCATTCAGAGTTGTGCTTGAGCACAGTAGAGTGTGTCTGAGGGAGCTGAGGGTCTCTCAACAACACAGCTCCTGCTGGCTCTGAACGCCAGGAAGAGCCTTAGGTGGGAGTAGGACTGGCAGTGGAAGAAAGCCGTCTTGTACTGTGTCCACCATCTACAACCCAGATGTATTTGGGGTGGGTTTAGGAGTTTTTGGTGGGGGCTAAGAGCTCAGCTGCTTTGTGGCTCTGAGGTGGGTAAGTTGGTGGCTTTCTGTCTCCAGTGCTGTTCCGTGTAGAAATGTCTCTTCAGTCTGACTCATTGTCTTCAGCCTGCAGGGTGGAGACGAAAGCTGCGCATCCCTGTATTAATTTATGATCTCTTAGAATAACAAAGGAGGGAAGCAGTTTTGGGCAGAGAAGGGAAAAGAGAAGTAGGTACCATAGGTGTTACTGTAACAGTTTGGAAACAGTTGACTAGATATGGAAACAATCAGTTAAAGGGTTTTTTTCTCTGTCTGAGTTAGACCCTTCAATAAATAACTTTGCGTTTGTTTTTGGTTTTGTTTGGTTGGGGTTTTTTTGTTTTGTTTTTGTTTCAATTGAAGAAAGACCACCAAAAATTGATACATCAAAATCAAGTCTCTGAAAGATAATGGTATTTTTTTTGCCAGACTCATTATTGCTTCTTCAAAATTATTCATGTAAGTGAATATTTTACTTTAAATTCTCTCTCTCCTGCAAATTCAGCTTTCTTTGCCTTAAACTTTAGGCTGAAGTCTTTTACAGCATCAGATTTCCTTTCCAATTAAAGACATTTAGACTGGCATGGGAAAAGAAAATCATAACCTGCTGGGTTTGGGTGGTGTATCTGTGGATGCCACCTTGGAAAGCTGTATATTCCTGGGGAAGGAAGGGAAGAAACACTGAAAAACCTCTCCTGAATTTCAACCATGGTAGATTGTAAATTTTTTTTTCCCCTCTCACTGTTTCTGGTTTTTAGACATGTTCGAACTTAGAATTGAAGGGATATAAGAAAAGCATTTAGTCGTGTAAAAATGTTTCATCTTTTTTGAAAAATATTTCAGTCCTGAAAAAAACCAAAAAAAAGCCTCTTAGATTTTCATATAGTATCTGACAGTTAAGCTAGGAGAGGAATGTCAGTCATTCCTCTTACGTATTTGTGGGGATAGGCTTTTTTTTTTGGTGAGTGTGTGCTTCTTAATGATATTTTTGGTAATTTTTTTCAGATGAAACAGGATATGTCATAAGCCCTACTAAAATAACCTCCTAGCATGAAAAGAGGTTTTGTTTTACATTAGTCTGCTGCTTGTCATGTAATCATCTGAAAATGCAGAGGGGAGGGAAGGATTTTTGAAAACTCAGCTTCTTAGCCTTCCTGTAATGAAAGAGATCTTAATTTACTTCTAAATGATGGAGATGGGTGTATGGGTTGTTGGGATTTTTTTAATAAATAAAATACAAAATTAAAAAAAAAAGTTCTGTTGATGCCATTTTCCA
Organism: Falcunculus frontatus; assembly: GCA_013398115.1. NCBI lineage: Eukaryota > Metazoa > Chordata > Aves > Passeriformes > Falcunculus > Falcunculus frontatus. The sequence goes on from VZRV01005418.1 coordinate 3,646,768, forward strand.
TCCAGGGGGTTGCTGAAAGGGAGGGGCTCGAACACCTGGGTTACCGAGAAGCAGAGTCCCAACACTGGCAGAGTTTTGCAGCTCCCTTTGTTTCTTCTCGAAGGCCAGGGCCTTGCAGAGAGAGGTTCAGCTCTAGCTGAAGGCACTTTGGTGTGACCCTGCTATGAGGGAAGGACTGTGATCTGCATGGCTTTTCTGGGAGCTCCTGGCAAGGTTTGGGGTTTTTTTGTTTGTTTGGTTTCGTATTACTTGTTTTGTACTGTTTTGGGTTTCTGTTTGGGTTTTTTTTTTCCCTGAAATGAAAGGTCTTCTTTTGAATACAACTCCTGCTTTACCTGAACCTCCAGCTCCCAGGTTTTTCTAGAAAGCATGGCGGTTTTGGCCTGCTTTTCAGGATAACCTGTCTTGGTTTTTTTTACTCATTCAAAGTCCCTAGAATCTGTAGGAATCATTGAACTGATTGTGCCAGTTTGGTCCATTTGGTGACATTGTGCTTTAGTGAGAACAACACCTTCAACATCTGCTCACTTAGGAGTACATTTCATTGTGTTTCATGCTTTTGGCTTTCCTCTGTAGAGTCCTGTACTTTGTGGGAACTGTTTGCTGTGAATGATATTTGCAGTGGAAACTATAACTGTACTTGGATCATGTGAAATGATTGTCTGCCTTTATAATATTGAACCATCACCTGTTAAATGTCTGATGGGAATTGGTTTCAGACCTGTGCAGTAGTATAGAAGAATAACAAAATTCCTGAAACTTTACATGTGAGATGAAAAGAAAACTTTTATTTAGACCAATCAGTATAGCCCATACTGGGCAGTTGATTTATGTCCTCCCAAGTTAAAATAGATCAGGAAAGAACACTGGGACTGTAAATGTTGTCCTCATGGTAGAAGCACAAAAGATAAAGAAAAGAGTAGAATGGGGCCCTCAGAATTTCATTTCAGTGTTCAGAAAAGTAGTTGACACCATAAATATTTGTACCGAGCAGCTCTGTAATTGGGCCATTATTTACCTGTGCCAGGCACAAGTACGAATGAGTCCAACACGTTAGCAGCTGTTGAACTGTACACAGGGCATGGATTACATTGCACGCCCTATTGTTCAGTTTAAAATTAACATGCCATAATCCTCATTAAAACATCATATGTGATATTTCATTGTGGTTATTATACAGTTATCATTAAGGCAAATTGTATTACTGAGTTACATTTAATAATGCAGTGCACTGTAACAGTTGCATATATTTCAATTAGAAAGTAGATTATGCCTGTAGGACAATTTAGCATTTTCTTTCAGCCTGCAAGAAATTAAAGAAAATTTTTTTTTTTATTTTTTTTCTTTTCTTTTCTTTTTTTGTTTGTTTCTTTTAAAAAGTTGTGGATTAGCTGAGATTTTTGTTCTCTTTCATGCATCTTTCCCTTCTCATTCACGGTTCTTTAGCTTTGAGACTGAACGTCAGGGTGAAGGTGGAAATAACGTCAGCAGGACAAACTCTGCAAGGGGAAAATTAGTCCTGCTCTGACTACCTTTTACCTTTTTCTCCAAGTATATAGAGAAATTAATTTTCACTGCAGCCAGTCACTCTCCTTCTACCAGCTTAAAATTTACCATAGCTCTAAAAATTTGAATTTAGTGTGTCACATTCTTATCTTAGTCAGAGGAACCTTGAGCTTCTTTTTGCTGAGGAATTGGCTTGATAATGTCGTCATCCTCCTCTCTTGAGTATCACCTGGGATTTGATTAAGAAAAAATTTCCTCAGTGCTGCTGTCCTCAAATGTTGCTGATTTAAAATGTCAGACAGGTTTAATTCTGGTCTGCTGCTGTTTTCAGCATTTATCCTCAGCCTGGCACTGCTGTGCCCCTCAATATGAATCTCCCACAAAACCCCATATGTGAATTGTCTGTAGAATTTGTACATCAGCATGTTATACATGAACAACAACAGCTGCAGAAAATAGAATGCAGGCACATGCTTACGGGTTCGGGTGCTTTCATTTTTTTTTCTGCTGTTATGGGAATGCTTTTGTTTTACAGAATAGCATAATAAAAGTTGAATTTAATTCCAGTTATGGAGACTGGAGAAAAGAGTTTGTGGGCTTGCATTACAGTTGAGATGCAAGTGAATGGTAGCTGCTTCTAAATATGTATTTTTGCAGCAGATAGTTTGCTAGCATTCAGATTACAGACCTGTGAGATAGGTGTTCAGTAGTGCAAGTGAGCTGAAGTTGTATTCATACATCTTGTGTGTAACAAACAGCATTTGGTGATAAATACAAGAACGAAAAAGTGTAACTGTTGCTTAACTCCCATATACTTAGTGCAGCTGTGCCTACATAATGAATATTCACACCCAAGAACTATTTGAGGTAGGGTCAAGTCAGCCTTATTTGCCTGGTGTTGGCTATTGTAGTTAAAGGAAAATGTAGTTACCTGGGTGTCTTCTCTCCTGTTCACAGCTAGACCCTTCCTTGACCGAGGCATACCTAATACTTTCGCTGAATGTTTTCTACCTCTGACGTGTTGAGAAGATGATGTTTTTTAGGATGATCTGTATCTCTCGGAGAGTCATAAAGGTCTAACAGGCAATGTCAGCATCTCAGTATAGAAGGGGATGTTTATGCTCAGTCACACAAAGTCCTAGGGGCGGTTTTGAAAAGTGCCAGCTGAGGAATCTGACCAGGTACTTCTGCTGTGTTTAACAAGAAGGGTATTTATGTGGAAAAATTAGCAAGCTCATGTGAAAAAAGGGCTCTTGGTATAATCTCAGATTCTGTAATTGCAAACAAAATGTCACATCCTTTAGTTCTTGTTCAGTTTGCACCAAAGTAACCTCCGTGCAAATTGGGTAGAAAGCAAACTCCGTGTTTTGAGTTTAGCCTGTTGAATAAGAAAATGTGAACAAAAGAATTGGTGAGTTTAAAGGATACAGTCAGTTTTCACTTTGGTTTTCAGTCAGAGAAAACATACTCCATGGAAGACTAAGAGTCTGTAGAAACTGGCTTTGATAAGCAGGAAATCATAACAGAAAATTTCCAGACAGCTCTAGGAATGCAGAAAAATGATCTTAACTTTTATAATATGTGTAATTTGCTAGTATTATACCTTAAGGAAATTAGATACAAAGAAGAAAAAAAAGTGGTAACTTCAGTGTTATTGACTTCAAGTGTTGTGCAGAAATTAATAATGTTTTTGCAGTATCCTCTACTATCTCATTCATTGTTCAGGACTTGTCCTTGTTTGCTTGCTGAACATTAAATAAAAATAAATCCTTCCTAAATATGTCAAGTAAATCTTTTGGCTGAAGTAATTGGCATGAGGATGAAAATATGCCAGGCTGGGTTCCCAGCAACACAGCTTGTCTTTGAAGGAGATGTGGAAATACATCAATATTTTGCATGGGACTCACACTGTTATTAGGAAGAACAGTATTATTATTTAAAATTAGTTTAAAAACATATTCAAAATAATTAAATATATACTTTACTGTATACTCTTGCTATTTCTAGCTTCATTCAGCTTGGATGATTCAAGGTCCTGGTTGAAACTGGAAATCCAATCCAATACAATTCTTGTACAATACCATGACAGAATGTCTTCTTTCTACAATACGAGCCGATACTAGAAGCTGCAGACATCTAATTTGTTTACCTCTGCATAACTTATTGTTAAACAGAAGAAATTAAACGCCTCAAGTCATATTTCTCAGTGCAGAGGTGAATTGCAGTCTGGGAGAAAATGCAGCCATGTTCTGTTGATGAATGTCATACATATTTATTAGTCCTCACTTAAAAGATTACTGTAAATCAGTATCATGCTTGTAAAGTTAACAGAGAATTTTACTAATATGAAAATGTAAAATCTGTTGACTTTCAGGTATGCTTGTGCTTATAATACTTGCAAAAATGATAAAGTGTTTTGAAACACCACCTTCTGCAGACCTTGGTAGTGAGTGATAACAGAAGTTGAGATACCATTTTGAATCTGATAATCTAAGACCAACTAAGCATAGGAGAAGATTTTCTGTCCTAATTTGTCTGAAGGCAGGAGTGCTTCAATTTCCTTTCACTAAAACCCTCCTAAAACCTTCATGGCTTTTGGAGGATTAACAGAACTTTATTGCATCTATGATAAATTTGATTTTTAGATTTCAGCAGCTGGTACTTTACCTCAGACTGACTGTGTTCATCTTTCCTCCCTGCAGACATGCATATTATAGAATATTGATTTTAAGATCTTCATCCAGGTCAGGTACATCTTGGTAGAGAAATAAAAATGTAATCTTGTTGTTGTTGTTGTTCCTACTGTGATTTTTAGAGAACACATGCTTTCAGCTGTTTGGATGAAAATGTTTTCTGCAGCAATTAAGTAGAAAAGAAATGTGATGTAAAAACAAATTTAAATTTCTTGTATCCAAAGCTATCTTTAAAACTAATGTAATCACTAATGATAACTAATAATACTTTTATTCTTTTTATCCAAGCTATGCCTTTAAACCAATTCATAACTTAATGACTTGTGCACAGGAGACTGAAAATAGGGATAATTCAGAGCTGACACTAGTCTGTAGCTCATCTTCACCCTAGGAACCCCCTAAGGAGTTAATTAGATATCTCTGCAGTTTCTTGGCCCAAAAGCTGGATGAAAAGAGCTCCAGGGTGGTGAAGGCACTAAAGTGTTTCCAGGACTAAGTCCTCAGAGCTTGGATCTTGGTGTGGCTGGTGTTGACATTCACGAGCAAAAGCTAATATAACATGATGTTACTTCAGTTTTTTTCGGAGAAGTGGTGACGGCTTCAGAGGCTGGTCAGTGGTGAATGTAGGGGTGAGAATAGAAACTACCTTACATGCTCTGGGGGGAGGAAACCCCTTGCTGACTGGCACATACAGGGAGGCCACCCTTCTCAAAACCCTTGTGCTTGCTCATCTTGATGCTAAGCCTCTCTCTGCAGATAGCAGGTGAATTTATGTGAGCTTTAACCCTTCCACAAAGCAATCCCTGTTAGAAACTGTCTTGCTGCTTCTTCAGACAACTACAAGATCTCCTGTGCAAAGGTGAGGGTTGAAACTGTCTTTCTCTTCTGTTCTCTACTGTTCTCACTTCATGTTTTCCAGCATGAGTGAAGAGGAGTGGTCCTGTAGAAGAATTCCTGAGGATAGTGACCCTTTGTATCATTCCCCCTGCAGACTTCATTGCACAGGGTTCGATTTTTATGTGCTGAGAGGAGTGACCTGGAGCCCCTCTGTAGCCAGGGATCCCAGGGCTGTGTCACAACAGACTTCAGATTCAGGAGGGTTCAACTGGCGTTTCACAAATATTTATCCTGGCACTTCTGGGACGTTGGCACCTTTTGTTTATTTAAAAAAGCGCAGCAGCTGCTGATTATAGCACCTTTAATGGCTGTAAAAGTGTTTCCGAATTTGCTTCTCTCTAGCAGTGAATCGCCTGGAACTGCTCTCCAGCGAACTCGCTCCCTGCCTGTAGTCCCTGTGTGCTCTGATTGCTCTCATTATCTGTGGGAAGCTCCACTTCGCCACTCAGTGTTCACTATGAAAATATTCACTGCTCTGTTGACAGTGATTTAGCACATCTAATTCCTGCTCAGACCTAAAGAAGGGTTTTGTTTTGTTTTGTGCAATGGTACTCTTTTTAAGAGATATGAAATAAGGTAACTACCCCAGTGTATAAATCTAAATAAACTGCTTTCCTTTTTTTCTTTCATTTTTTTGTCTCCTAACTCTTTGTTCAGTTTTGTCTAAAGCTAAAATAAGCTTTAAAATAATTGCAATCCGTGTTACTTTTTAGCAGAAATATCTGTGGTGGCAAATACATTTTAAGCTAGCAGGAGTTAGAGAGAGGGCACAATTTCCTGCATGTTCAGTAACTTTCAGTACTGACAAGAGGCAGCTTCCTTTTTTTTTCTTTTACAGGTATAGGTAATCCCTGGTGAGAAGAAGTAAATCAGCACAGGCAGCCTTCATTATGACAAGCTGATTTGCCAGGGTATGTAGGTGAGTTTAATGGAAATAAAGGGTTCTATCTGTTACTTAAGTGAATACGTTCTTTCAGTGAGGAAATTGGGTTTTCTGTTCTCCTTCTCAAAGCCGGAATAAATTAAAGCAGTGACCAAACAAAAAACATACCGCAGTTTTCTCCACAGGTATTTTAGGACCGAGAGGTCTTGCTCTTTGCTGAAAGAAGAGCTATTACAAAAAAGAGATTGTGCACAGCAATGTAGAAGAATTTTTGGACATAAATGTGGTCTCTTCAATATAGAACTACAGTAAAAGTGCTGCTTCTGATGAGGTTATCACCCAGTCATGTGATTTGGAGAATGAAGTCTTTCAGAAAAATATTAACTGCAGTAACTGCCCTTTGAAACACTTCTGTTTCTAAAAGTGGGTAGAAAATAGTGATGGAAGGAGGTAGCAAACCCAAGAAAAATAATGTATCATATATTCTAAGAGTCTTTCCGCACCCCGTCACATTTAGGGCTGCACTGGAATATTTTTGTATCACATTTCAGTTTAAAATTAAATATTCCCGAAGTGATAAACTGACCTTCAAATGAAAGAAAACTTAGTTAGGATGTAGATTTTCATAGGCTTAGTTGTAGGGAAATGAAGGGCAAATCCCCACCTTTTGAGGCTTCTCTTAAGTCAGAAAGGTACAGACAGGATACCTGGGCCTGGTTGTAGGCAGTAAAGCTTGCAGTGAAATCTCACCTCGTCCTGGGGAGCTCGCCAGTAAGACTGAAGGTAACAGGACATGTTTTGCTGAGTGACCAAGTGCTTTGGCATGCACTGGTTAGTAATGCATGGCTTTTCCTTTGAGTTTGTCTCATCAGCTTATCCTTGCACATGAGTCACGTCCTTCAGGGCACAGTGCTCATCGAGGAACTGAAAAAGTTTGACAGGTGGAAAAAGAGGTGTATTTTCCCCTCAAGAGTGATATTCATTGGCACTTCAACACCTTCATGGTTTCCTAATAGTAGCAGCTGTAGAGTTTCTATTTCCAGCATTGCTTGAAACACTCATGGGATGAGCCTGAATGATCTGCATTTTGTTCACATTCCTTGAGGCGTTGCTTTCCCTGAGCCTACCCAAATGTAAATCTAAAAACTGGGCCTGACATCTCCTCTACAGTTATCACCAGTTTTTCCTGTCATACTGTAAGTATGATATACTCTGTGTAGGCAGCCTCTGTTTTACTGTGTACCATGCATCATCCCTGCATGAATTGATAATTACGATGAAGTAGCAATAATATGCCTGGTTTTGAGCAACTGATACAAAACACATGAAAATGGGTCTTATCTGCCTTCAGTTGAAGCTTGTTCTAAGAAAATAACTGATTTCTGCATGGGGGAAAACTCTTCTTTACTCAGCTAGTATTTGTTCTTAATGTATGAGCCAACCAAACGCCTGTGCTCCAGGAAGATACAGGATCTTGAGACTCTCCTGCCTCTTCCTCTAGGAGCTAATTGCTCTCCCTAGCACTTAGAGGGTTTCCAATAGGTGTTTTTAAGCCCTAAACATGTAGGGAAAATAGCATAATAAAAATCAAAGTAAGATCTTATGAAAGGGGAAGGTTATACTTATCTTGTGAAATGTTTCAGCAAGTAGATTTTAAGTGTTTATGCTCTGCAGTCATAGATTTCATTCTCTCACATCTGTGAATTTGCAAGCACCAAGTTGAGCACATCCAAGTGGACTCGTTACAGAGAATAAAGAACACAAGTTGACGATGCCTCATCGTGTCTGAGAGGGTACCTCTTAATAATGGTGACAAACTAGTTTCTGGAGAGGTACTTTACGGTGTTCTGTAGTATTCAGCTCTTGCAGTGTTGCGCTTTGTCTCAGAACCTTGTCGACTACAGGTTCCATAAATCTTCATCTGGGTTGTTACCTATTTTCTGTTTTTTGACTAATTTTGAATATGGAGGAGTTGTGCCCTATTTTTGTTTAACAAGAAAGAAGTGGATATACATGATAATGCTGCAACCCTCTTGCCATTGTGGCTTTGGGCCTGTGACAGAAGATGTTTGTATTTCTTCTAGAACAGTTGTCCTGGGAATGGGGTCCTGCACTATCAATGTAGGCTTTTTTCTTTTGCTTTGTGCTGCTTTTTAGCGCTTCGCACATATACCAACCTCTAGATAATATTTCTGTAACAAAACCGTGTGATCATTGGGCAAAAGACTTGGTACAGCTGTGCCCTTCGCTTAGGTTGTATATAGGTAACCTCTTACTGTAAAGTGCCTTTTGAAAACTTTATCCTTCTTTTCATTCAAGCACCCAGAATGCTTATTCCTATCAAAAAAGGAAGAGAAACCCAGAGGCATTTTGGCTGAGCATGCAGTAAGTTGTTGCTTCTGAACATTCTTTTTGGATTGTTATAGCTTCCTATTTGGTAACATTAAAAAAATCCTTAAAATTCAATGTGTAACATTAAAATATAAACTGATACAGCAAAACCAGTTACTTTCTTCCGTGTGCTAAGCTGTGTTGAACTATATTGGTTGAAAGAGAAGACATTACTATAAAATCACCCCAAGAGTCTGTTGCTAGTAGTAATGTACAGAATTTTGAGTGTAGCTCTACAAGCAAGAATCTTCTAGGATGGGGCATATCTTCTGTTTTAATTTACCCCTCATAACATCTTGATCACTGTACTGGTTTGTTTTCACCAGGAACAAATTTTGCAATATTCCTTGTTTAAGCCTCTGCATGGCACTTCTCTTCATGACCCAGCAGGTGAGATAGCAGAGCAGTTAAAAATAACTGAAGGATTCTCAGTGGGGGATGGTGGTGGTAGAAATAGGTGCCATGATATCGTTAAATCCCTTTAAACTGTTCTCATTTAAAATTGGAGGTAGAAACGTGTGGGTTCTATAGGCATTTTTACAGGGCTGGTATAACTTTTGAGGCTATGTGCAATTTGTCAGGAGTGACAGATGATAGATTTTGTGCTAAGAGAAAGCGGATGGTTGCATTTGTGAGTGTTTTGAGTTCAAAAGTCCAGAAGTTTGGTGTGTGAAAAACATTATGATGAAGAGTTGCACTTTAGAGAATACAAAATAAAGCAAAGGATGTGTCTAATTATTAATGAGTTCCTGGGCTATGCTTTTTTAGACTTAGTTTTTAAAAATAACTTCAGTTCTCTGTGAAGGGTACTAAAATAAAAAAAATTAAACCTTCTGTTGCATCTTGCTATTTCAGTGTGAAGAAGCATCATATCTCTATTGTATATAGGCAAAAAGAAAGAAATAGGAAAGATTAATGACCCAGAGTATTTCTTGGTTATATTTGTAGCCTTTTGCTTTGTTAGGTGGATAGGTGTTTGCATCTTGATGATGTTGGATCGAAAGGAAAACTAAACTTTTCAGTTGTTTTAAATACTGTAAAATGTGTGTGTGTGTCTCTTGTTTCTGTTGGTGGGCAATTTTTTTTTCCTTTTCATTTTTAAAATCTTTAGTTCTCAAAATGGTCAGGTGGTGTTTTTTCCTAAATTGCTAATTTAATTTACTTTCTCAGTCATATTCCTCAGAAAAGTGAGATGAGGAGCTGAAGGAAAAAATACTGCTTAAGAGAAGCAATTTATGCATTTCACACTTGGAGAAAATGTGGGGTTTTTGTTTGGTTTGATTTTTTTTTAAAGTAAAATGTGGCGGGTTTTTCCTTTTTATCTTTTTACAACTTCTTTGGAAATGGGGCAATAATCAAGATGTTGTTGCACTTGTGCAGTTGTCTGACCTTTTTATTGATCATAAAATTCTCTAAAGTTCAGGCCAATCCATGGATTGCTGGGAGAAAACTTTCCCTTGTCTCTGGTCTCCGCATCTGCAGTTTTCTGATCATTTTTTTGGGTCCCATGGAAGAGTTTCAGAAGGAAGCAGGTTGCTTTGTTGACAGCTGTTCCTCTACCCAACTCATTCTTTTATTGCTTGTTCTCTGGTCTGTGAGGCTTGCAGAGAACTGATGGGTTCTCTGGGTTAATCGTGATAATCCTCTGAAAAAATTCTGTCCTGGTGTGCCGCAGTCAGAGCAGAGTGTCTTGGGTCTCAGATCATTAATCTTTTAAAAAACACATCCTTCAGCTGAAGCTAGTTTTTCACTGTTTCCCTCTTTACTTGCCTTTCTACTGATGATGGCAGATAGCAGCAGTCTCCACGTGTGGTTCTAGACCTCCTCCTTCCAGAGCTGCAAGATATTTAGGAGTAAACCTTGCTGGCTTTGCTAGGGGAGAATTGACATGGCTCACTGATGGTTTCAGCTTTGTGTGGCAGCAGCACCACGGTGGTTTTTTGTCTGCATTTTTTCCCCTCTCTAAAATAGCAACCAAATATAATAGCTTATTTTTAATATTGAAAATACTTAACTTAATCCATCTCTTTATGTCCCCTTTTCATGGTTGTTTGTGAGCAGTAGTCCAGGGTCTGCAGTTCAACCAGGGAGTGTCAAGAGTTTGGAGATCTTGACTGATATGGATTGAATGAAAGAGGTGGAATGAGGTTCATAGGGATGTGCATTTTCTCTTTAATTCAAGGGGCGGAATCATGACCACAAGCCCCTTTTCAACTTTTTTTTTTCCCTCATTGCCATTTTATCAGCAAAGCTTTACTTTTGTGCATTTACGAAGCATTGGCCATTCAGAGACTTGGGGGAATCTTTAAATAACACCTTTGTTAGGGTTCTTATGCGGGAAAAGTACAGGAAGGAACGTTTTCAGAATTGCCTTTAGGGGAGCTGGATATAGTCAGTGCTGACCCTGCAAATGTGCAGAGATGAAAATAATGGTTGGATTACAGTAATTCACAGTGCAGGAAGGAAGCACAAGATTGCACGTTAAAAAAAAAAAAGTAGTTCCCCAAGCATTTAAAAAAAATACTATAAATTCTTCACTGTATCTTTTTTTTTTGTTACTTGCTCTTCTCTTAAAAAAAAAACCCCACCTACACACATTTTTAAAAAAAAAGTAAGCAGGCAAATAAAAAAGTACAAATAAACAAGAAAAACAAACAAAAACCCCCCCCCAACAATAACAAAACTAAAAACAAAACAACCCAAACCACTAAAAAGTTTTCCAGTACTTTATACAACAACAGTCTGTTGTGTCTGATGTAAGAATAGCTATGCAGAGTTGTAGAGCCTGAGTTACTGTGGAGGTTAAACAAGATAACAGTCCCTTCAATCCTCAGAAACCCATAGATCGAGGTACAGAGTAAGACTATATGAAGGGGTTTCTTTCCATGCCACCCACAATTAATAGTCAGGTGTGAATAATCCCAAGTATAAACAAATCCTCTGGGATTTGGGTTTGTGTCTTTTTGAGTTGGTAATGAAATGAAGCCAATCATGAAATGCCTGGATGGAAAAAGTCAGTGACAGTATGTGGTGCATTTAGTTCAGCAAATAAGACCTTCCTTTGCTGTTGATGAAATCACCTGCAAAATCATGAAGAAATGGCCTAAGGGCAGACTTACTTTTTTAATGTTGTGTGATGGTTCAGTTTTTAGCAAGTCTAGCAAAAATGAAGGAGTGAAACAGCAGAGGACTAAAAGATAATGCAGATGAGCTCTGGCTTGGAGCACGTTGTCATAAAGAGAGAGAGGTCTCTCTGCACTGCGGTGTCTTGTTGTAAAGGCACAGCTGAAGGTCCTGGAAGGGGTTGTGTCAGGGGCTTCTCCATCCCAGTGGCAGCAAAGGTGGGCAACAAAGGTACTTTGCTGTAGTGCCCCGTGCAAGGGGCTTCCACTGCTGCTTTCCAAGGAAGGGGAAAAGGATGACCCTGAAGCAGTGGAAGGACCTTCCACTCTGAGGAGGCTTCATGTTGTCTGAAAAGCTTTCACTGTGATACCAGCTGCTCCCAGATCCTTTGGGAAGAAGGGATGAAGGAGCTATCGGGTAGGACCTGCTCTGCAGACTGTCATCTCTCACTAGAGAGCGTGCTGAGGTGTGGCTGGGCCGCAGAGTGCTTCAGAGTAAGAGGATGTAAAAAACATTTGGGTTCCAGAGGTTGGTGGGACCTGTGGTTTAATGCAAAAAACTTTCTGTTCTATGTGACTATGTTAGTAGTCATCTAGAACAGAAACAACCACCTCAAGTATAAAAGATAAGTAATAAGAAATTAGTAAAACATGGTCCAGTCCTGGAGTACATGTAAGAACAATGCAAATGATATTGCTTGGTAGGCTTCACCAAAAAAAACCCCCACAACTTGTGATGTTTAAAAATCAAACTTTGCTTTTAGAATGCCAGGTTTTTCCAGGTCTGAACTGAAAATAGATTTCAGTATGTAGTTTGTTTGAGTCAGATGATGAAATGAGAAAAATAACCTTCTCTTGCATCAAACATGGAAATGGCAGGTCCATCACACAGCTGGGTGAAAAGAATAATTCAGACTTCCAGTGTAAGGTCTTAAAATGAGAAATATAGAAAAAAAATTCAATGAAGATATTTGTTTAAAATACATTATTCAAGTGAAAATTCCTTCTAGAATATCTGTGGGATTTAATTATGCATTATTCAGGTCTCTTCCCCCAAGAGGGGAATGCAGATACATATATTGAAGTTTGTTCAAACAAGAGTTGGATACTTCTAGTTTACTGCAATACTTTTCTGACTTAGCTGTTGATTGAAGCTTTCTCAATACCCAGTCTGTTGAATTATAGAGAGATACAGGTACACCTTATTTCACATGCCATGTTGATATGAAAGTGTAACAATATTTGAGTTTGTTTAAAATAAAGGTTACTGATACTGCACCTACAAAACTTGTGGAATATATTGGAAAAGAATGGTTTGCAAGATTGGAAGTGAACTAGTTTTCAAAATAAAACCAGCTCTAAAATTATAAAACTCTTCCTCTTGTACAAATTGCCTATATTTTAATGGGTTATGGGTTGAACTGTGGAATGCTACTTGGTCAATAGAAGAAATTAAAACCAAAAATATTTGCTAGGGGTTTAATAATAATATAAAAATAAGAAAGCAGGACTCACAGACCTAGTCCCTGTTTGTGTGATCAAAAGTCAGTTTTTCTTAGCGGGGTCTCTGCTGTTAAGCAAAGTATGATAGGAAAAGTTGCCAGAAATCCATTTCGACTACATAAGGTGTGAAAAGCTTAATTATGAATGAGTAAGCACACTCTGGTTGGCATGGAAATACAGAACCTAATTTTGCACCAGTCATATTTTCATGCTGCAGTGGTTTCACTTATTAGCTATTGCTTTCCTATTAGCACCAAAACCCAACCTCTCTCTGCGCTTCCAAAAATACTAAGTTGTGCTTGCAGTAAGAATGGAGTAAAAATGTACCTTGTTTGAGCACAGGTAACTCACCTTCTGGCTTGTATCCTTAGACCATTGAAATGTAAGGTTTCCAGATTACATAACTTAGAGGGCTGGAAAGTAAACAGGACTCCCAAAATACTCGAGATTGTTTTTGTATACCAAGTTTTCTGAAAAGCTGCCTCTCCTCCAACTCTGGCTGAAGAGTCCTGTTCTGTACAATTTTCATGGAGAAGCTGTTTCTCAGAGCAGACTCGAGTTGCACTGGTCTGGATTGTCCTGTGCAGAATCAGTGGCTTGGGCATGTGGAGGGAACAGTGGAATCTGAGTCATAAATACATCTGGCCGTAAACTACGGCTGTACTTTCCAGTTGAGGCTGTAAGGCAGGGTTGGGTACAAGCTTGCAGAGGGAAAGACCTGATGTCTCTCCTCATTGGAAAGAAAATTAAATATTTTGGCTTCATAGTGTACCAAAAGATATAATTTCTCCTTTGCAAGAAATAGTTGGACATACACTCTCAAGGAGGTATGTCTCACGAATGCCCATCTGACCACTTGACAGGTGGAACTTATTCATTTGATGTCTGAAATGCTGTTAAAGCCTAAAAAAGATTTTATTTTCAGGGCATAATTACATGTCTGCCTTGTTTTACTACATTAACAGTGTAAGTCAAGTTTCTAAAGGTTGCCAATGACATGAATTACTGTGAAGCTGAGAGTCTGTGCAGTGACAGTGAGTATTTAAAAAAAAATGCAGTTTCCAAGAAATGAAAGCCTTTGACTCAAAGGGAAATGTCATGAATTTATGGATCTCTTAAAAAAAAAAAAAAACTTAAGTGGGTTTTTGGTTCTTGTAAAGTAAAATTATTTAAAATATGGAAGTTGTCTCATAGAATGCATGTATCATGCAGTGAAGCTTTCCAGATGAAGTCTTTCTCCCTTGAACTTCTCAGACCAGCAGTGTGAGAACATGCTTTTCTCTAAGATTTACTGAATTTGTTACTTGGGGAGGAGGCAGGGAGCTGGCAGATTGGGCCAGAGGTAGGGGACTTGAAACCAAATAACATGATTCTGTTGAATGACTTGCATATGGCTTAGTGCATCTCTACAAGGTCTTACTGGAGTCAGTAAAGCTATATGATAGCACAAGTTGGCTGCTGTGATTATTCTTACAGGATTAATGTTGTAGCTCTGCATTCAAAGTGCTTTGCAGCTACCCACATGTGCCTTGTATGTAGCACTTGGTAGGCAGGTCTAGTGATGGGGAAAGGCAATGCTATTTAGTGCATTTTTCCCCTGTGAATTTTACTGATTCTACAATCTGTTAATAAAATTAAAAAGAGTATTTTCATGCTAATTGTCATTAAATCTTTCAAATTTCAGAGAAGAGGCTTGGAGTCTTTAGCAGATGGTTGAAAATGAAATGCACTTTGGGGGAAACAGAAGCTCTGCCAAATCTGGACCTTGAACAGAACTAGTCAAATAAACAGAAGTGAGACACAGCAGGGATGGTTTGGAATAGGCTTTGTTATGGCCAGAAAGCTTCAGGCTGTAAATGACCTAATCAACCTAAGCTCCAGATATATACCTAAATTAGCTTCCACTCTACCAATCCTCATAGTACTCCATTTTTCTTTACTCAAACACCATCCTAACAGACCTGAGCTCTTTTAGAAAATGGAAGGCTATAACTGTCCATGCTTGTCCTCTTTTCGTTGTATATGTCCTGTTCAACTCTCCTAATGCCTGTAGTCTTCATTTTCTCCTTTAGTTTTCCCATTCTTTTTCCTGACTCAATTCTGGCAATTTTCATGCATTTGTTGAGTTTCAAATGACTTGTTCTATGAGAACAAAAAAAAAAGAGCAATGGGACCAAAGCTCCTCAGTGTTGAGGGGCTCCGGAAGGCTGTTCAGTTCCCACTTACCCAAAAGGATTTTTGTGTGACCTTGTCTCCTGCCTCATTTCCATCTTTGCAGCATGGGGATAAAGTAACGTGCCCTGCCAGAGAAAGGAAAGCCGTGCTTAATGTCATATAAAGCACCATTCTAAAGGGGTCCCTTGCTGCCTGCATTTGCTACCCTGCATGGTCCCTACTGCACTTAGGACTGCTGTTTACAACTGGAATAGCAAACAAGGGCCTGCTTCTGTTCATTTAACCAGACTTGGCTTGATTTGCTGTGTACAGCCCACAGCCATCGCTGTGGCCAGAGCATGGCCATGAATGTCACACGGACGTGGGCTTGTTCTGGAAACACTGGTGCAGGCAAGAAACTGAAATGGAATAATGTGACTCTGATCGTGCTTAAGCATTAGCCAGGGCAATGACAAAATGCTATAAGCATCCTCCAGTTAATAGCTAAGTAAAGGCTGCATAGCATCGTGTTGGTCTCCAATGCTTAAAGAATGGTTCAGCGTGAAATTTGAATGGCAACAGCTTGTGTGTCTCTGTGGTGAAGTTGATTGACAAATTTGACTAGATTTATTTAAAAAATAATATACTGTGTATATATATGTTATATACTAGTATATATTATATATAATAATATATTAAATATATACCTGTATAAAAATTTCTCACTTGACTCCTTTTATTCATAAATCATATAGTCTCATGGCCTTTGAATCAGCCTCTGCTTTGTACCAATACACATGATCTTTCAAAATCTTTTTGTGAAAAGTAGGTTACCTTTGAGAGTAGGAGAGGCTGTTTAGGGGGTTTGATGTGGGTACATAAATGGTCACTTGGATTTATGAGGCATTATTGCTCTGGAAGTCAAGGGGACAGGAGTTAACCTGGTGTAGTAGGTGTTGGTTTGCATCGCCTGAGGTGGTATTCCTAAATTCTGCAACATTATCACGGTTTTAACATGAATTTAGTGGTTCACACAGAGATATGCCGGGGATCATGTAATTTGCCTTTGTCATTCTGGTTTCAAGTGACCATAGTAGTAATGATTTACTGGAATTCTAATTCCCTTAACAATTAGTAGGCACACTGGAGCCCACTGGGTTTTATTCAGAGCTCATTGAAGCTAATGGAGGGGAAAAAAATCCCTTTGACCTCATTTGGCATTGGCTCAAGCTCTTTGCAGCTGAAGCTGATGGCTTCATCAAAATCCACTTAACCTTCCAGGGATGAGTGTGTGACAGGGACTTGTCGTCAGGTCATTCTGGAGCTTCATGGGTTTCCTGGGAGGGGCTTCTACACTTTTCCCTCATCATTCCTTTTATTACCATTCCAGGTGAAAGGAGCAAATTCAACAGCAGCAGAAGCCACTGTAATGTCTTATGTAGTCTCTAATAATGTGGTCCAACCTCAGCATTGTTTGGGTAACCCAGAATTCATACAGTTAATAATAAGTGTAACAGAGGATATCCTTAGAATAAACATTCTGACATGTTTGTTTTCCTTGTTTTCACAATTTTGAAACATCCTGAGGTTAAAAAACAAATTATGTGCCTCCCTCCCACTTCATTATTTAATCATATCCCTGAATCTTTCCATGTTTTAGATGTGCCTTTCCAATAAAAAAAACCTACACAAATAAACACCTAAATATAAGCAACTATAAGCATGTTGTTTTGGAACTGATTTCTATTTCAAGAAAATAGAAAACAAATAGGAATAATACAGTTGAAAAGAAGAAAATGATCAGCATTCCTTAACTCTTCCTCAAAAATGTGATAAATTCCACACAATCATCTCTTTAATGCTCTGCATTATCATATAATCACAAATTTAGAGTTGTTATGATCATATTAAGGTTTTTCTTGTATCTTGGGAGAATAACTTATTTGAAGCTCACCTGATTCTGTTCAGCTTAGTAGGACACAAAAGGAAGGTTTTCACGGAGTTTCTCCAAGTTAAAGCCCATCAGGACACCACAAGAGCTTTGTTATTCCCGAATGCCATGTTTTGTTGTGTGAAAGGATAGACTTAATGAACCTACAAACTCAAGCTTGTTTCACTGCTCCTGAGGATTAGTGAAGAGCCTTGCTAAGACAAACATGAGTCTGAACCTGGTCTTGGGCAAGCTGCTGTAGGAACCCTGTGTGATCTCCTGTGCTCTCTCCCAACCTCAGCCACTGTGATTCTGAGTTTCAGGAGTGATTCTCTTCAATGGCAGGGAAAGCAGTAAGATCTGCTTGTTGACTCCTCCAGGGCAAAATTGAAGGGAAAGACCTCTTTCACCTTTTCATTGGGCTGGGTTAGGATGCTGCAAATAACTGCTTGTGAGATAACCAGGCTTTGCATTTCTTGTGTTGGAGGCATTGGCCATGGATCTTCTGAGAGCATATTCCTGTCCCTTTGATTAGTGCTAGCAGCAGGGAAAGCTGTTTCCACCACTGAGGGATATGTTTTCAAAGCAATGTGTAGGGCTTTGGAATGTGACACCATTAAATGTTAACGTGCATTTTCAAATGAGGAGCCTCAAGGCTAGAGGTAACTCTTTGATCTTTAAAAAGCTTGCCACACAGAAAAGTGAGTTTGAATGTATATTTATATCTGCAAACACTTGCAGGTAATTAGATTTTAGTTTCAGGGCTGCAGGACTTTGCAGAAATTATTCAGATTTCAAAAAGCTCAAAATAAACATCAATTTCTATTTATCTCAAGGGATTGAGAGGGACATAAAACAAACCTTTAATGGCCTGAGCCACACTTTATTAATTGCTTTGTTGAAGAGATAAAACCTGTGGGAGTTTGTGTATTAAAATGGGATGTGAACCAGCAGAAATCCAAGCAGGATCTGAATTTGATTTAAAGTGAGTAAGAAAATACACAGCTGAGCTTTCCTCTGTTGTTTAAAAGATTATTACCCTAATATATACAGTTTCTTTGTTTTTAAGGAAGCATGTCTGGATTGAGCCATAATTATATGTGAAAGCATTTGAGCTAGTCATTCAGTATTGAAGGAGCTGGATCTGTCTAAACAAAAATGACATGCAATTAGGGAGCATGGGGGAGTTGTCTGTTTGCCATTCTGAAAATAAAGTTATCAAATTATTACCCAAATTGTTCCACATCTGACAACTGTATCTACAAAGGCTTCTTCTGGTAACTTTGCAAAGATGGCTCAGGTTTGTGTACTGTTTGTGACAGGGGACAATGGAACATAGGAGCTTGGTTGGTTTGATTTTTTTCTTAATTTGATACTTCTTTATTTTTTTGTTTGCAAAGTTCCTCACAAGAAGGAGTACTGATAGAAAGTGAACCTTTTTCCTTGTTGGATGAAAAATGGCCTCTTTAGACAAAATAATAGGTAGCTGACTTCTAGAGTTCTGCTGGTGTTTAAACTGATACATTAATCAATACTTTAAATCGAAACTGCCATCTTGTTGAATTTTGCCTTTTTGGTTTTTTTAGCTGCTTGAATTTTCACTGTGTTTTTTAAAATTAATAATGCCTGGTTTTGTTTAATCCCATGTGAAAGAAATACTGCACTGCAGTCCTTAGTGTATTTTATAGCTGTTATTTATTAATTCTGTTATTAATGTAAGTGAACTTGCTGCAGAACAAGTTTTGCATAACCCTCGTGTGGACAGTCCTACTTGTTCTGGTTATGTCCTTTCCCCTTCTTTTTCTATTACTCTGTATTCACATAGGTTATGAGAGTATTCTCCACCTCCAGTGTTCTGTGTTAAATCCAGTAGTTACTGTCTATCTGTCTCTGAAAATAATGCAGAAAACAGATGGGTTCAAATTATCATGATAATTAGCAGATAGGTTTTGCAGAGGGTTAGGAAATACCTTCCACTTCAAAGAAAATACAATGACAGAGATGCTGAAGTGGGTCTGAGTTATGGGCCAGAATTACAGAGATGTAAAGGCTGTGGACTGTGGTCATGCAGTGCCACGAGTCTTGTTCAGAGCATGGGATTAGAGCCTAAGGTTTCATAAGTTTGTAATGAAGACTACAGCATAAATATAGGCTCAAGTACTGATTCTCAAAATAATCACAGGTAGTTAGAAAAGTTTGTGTATAAACTGTCTTGCTTGTTTGCTATCATGTTAAATCTAAGAGATCTGTATGTTTCTTTTCTCCTGTGGCACTAAAAATGCCACTGTGACAGATGAAGAGAGAACACATTGCCCTAAGAAATGCCTGGAAGAAAATTTTCGTCTTTAAACTGACATCAAAGCGGCATTCACCTTGCTTTAGAATGGGAATTTTGAACTTTTTTCTATCCTGTCCCTTATCTAAACCATTAACTTGCATAGAAGCATCTTAAAAATTGGTGTTTCGGGGCTAAATAAGGCATTTTTGTTGGAGGTTATTGAGACATGAAATGATTACTTATCATCCCTTGAAATGACATTACATTTAAATGCAATGGTACATGGGCACTTACCGCTACCTTCATCTCTGTTAATCCTTGCTCACAGCCTGCAAATTGAACATTCTCTCAGCCTTATGGGATGCACTGAAATTCTCAGAGTTATAATTGGTTTTCAGTGTGCCATCCTGCATGTTAGACAATTTGAAGAGACTCTCTTCCAAACTGAAAACATTTAGTGAACCCCTCCAAAGAGAGCACATTTAGTGAATCCCATGCTGTGTATTCTTTCCCCTTTAATCAGTTTTATCCATGAGTTCACCAAAGATTCAAAGGGAAAATAAAAATGGAATTCATTTTATCATGATTGATTTGCAAATTCAGGGGACAACCTCTTGGTTATTGATGGCTTTTATATTGCTGTGCATTGTTAGCTGGGCATGCCTGTGAAATTCATCAGCATTCCACAATCTGCTTCTGTTGTTTGCTTACAGATAGCAGCTCTAAATTTAGATGTGCACAATATAACCTTACCAGACAAAGTTATGGCATTGTCTGAAAGTCTTTGCAAGGTCTGCCTGTATAAATGAGCCCTTTTCCATAGAGGTCCATAGGAACCCAAGCAGAAAAATCTTCTTTGGGAAGGTGAAAGCTGAGGCCTGATTGAGTTTTCCACATGATGGATGTTGTCCAACCTCATTGCTCTTCTAAAGTAGTGGTTGGGGTAAAACGGGAGAAAATGGGAATGTGGCATCACACTGATGCAGACGCTCCTGGGTCTTGCTCCAAGGTGGGGATAAACTGTATGACTTCAAAGAAACTGGGAGTATGTGAACCATGGTACTGTGCTGGGGAAGCAGGACAAGAACTTATAAAGGGCTGATTCTTCCTTGACTTTCCTTCTTGCAGTCACCCCTGAATTAATGAAAATTGTGTGAATCCCCAAAAGGAAGCCTATCATGGTAAATGGATTCTTGTTTTTCTTCTCTAAGAAGTTAACACTGGGCATCCCTACAAAGGCAGCTTACAGCTCTGTCTTCACTTAGAGGTCTGATCTTAGGTGTCCATGGTCACAGGTGTGATGGAGATAAGCAGTTGGTGTTGAGATGCTCCACTGAAGTTTGCAGCAGTGCTGCCACAAGTACACTAAATTTGAAGGTGACTCGGTGTGGGGAATAGCATAAATATCCATCTGTATGAAAGATTCATCAATTTGGAGAGGTGGGAGAAAAGCCTGGAATAAAGAAGGTTTGGGGGAGACCTTATCACTAACTATAGCTACCTGGAAGAGGGTTGCAGCCAGGTGGGGGTCGGCCTCTTCTCCGAGGAAACCAGTAACAAGACAAGAAGGAATGACCTCAGGCTGTGCCATGGAGGTTTAGGTTGGCCATCAGGAAGAATTTATTTACTGATGGGGTGGTTAAGCATTGGAATGGGCTGCCCAGGGAAGTGGTGGAGCCACCATCCCTGGAAGTGTTCAAGAAATGATTGGACATGACACTGCTCTGGCTTAGTTGATGTGGTGAAGTTATCTGAAATGGTCATCTTCTCCCACCTGCAAATAAAGCACTTGTGTTTCTCAAACTGGTTTTCATGGTTTTAGTCATCATGATAACCTATGTGCTGCTACTTTTGTGCAGAATTTTTCGTTATTTCTCTCCTGCTTGTTTGTTTGGGTTTTTCTTCAATAAACCTTATTCTCAGTGAAACAGGTATTTACATTCCATTTTAAAAATTGTATTTGGAAAACTTAGAAAAACGGCTTCACCAATGAGTTCCTGAAGAATTTTAACACCGAGTAACATCAGCAGAAAATCTGCTTTACCCCCTCTGCATTTTAATTTTCTGTTGGTGAATGCCTGTAGAACTCAGTCCAGCTGGCTCTGATCATTCTTGTGTTTTTCTTCTAATAATGATCCTGGCAGCCTTGCTGATGGGTGTACATACATTAACATTTTTTTCATTTTTGCAAAATCAGTGTTGTTTTTATTGTGTTATGGTATCTTAAGGCAAATGCTGTTCCTTTTTTTAGAATCCATGGCTTAATTGATGGAGCCCTGAACTCCTTCAGTGATGGCCTCTGGTGAACAGAGCATGCTTGTAGCAAAGTCTGATGCTATTGAAAGGCATCAAGTTTCTCTTTTTGTGAGTGCTGTTAAAACTTCTGAAATGTTAAAAGGCAGTCTTGATCTTTGGTATATATAAACTTTCAAACTTTGTTTAAAATGCATGAGTAACAAGCCTCATCTAGGCCAAGATAAAAAGAATTCTTGTGATGATGTGATGCTGTGTGGCCAGAGAAAAGGGCCTCCATGTTCTTAGATTTTTTTTTCATAATGTAGCAAAAACTGCCCTGTGCTGACAAAGTCACTTGCCCGTGTTTTCCTGTGCAGAAAGGTAATCTCAGGATACATTTCCCTACCATGGTGTGAGGGAATTTATACTGTCTCTTCCCTAAAGTGTGTTAAATGTCAAAAGGGCAGACTTCAGGTAGAAAACCTGCTCCATCTGTTGTGTCAGCTTTGTAGGTTTCTGCTGTCAGGTCAAAGATCAAAGCACTCTTACGTTAACAGGATCTCAGAAATGTGGAAAGGAGAGGCAAATAGGCACAAGAAGCATTAGATTCTGAGAAGAAAGTAGTAAGTTATCTCTGGCAGCTGCTGTTACACCTGCTGAGTAAATCATGGCTTTGGACAATAATATGCTTTTGCAGGTTGTTCATTGAAATATAAATGTTGGAAGGCTGAGTCAGCACATCCTTTTGTTGTAGTCCTTTTTTGTGTTCCATATAGAGCGGTTTCAATAATTTCTGAGTATCAAAAATGGATTTCTGTGATGGGTTTGCTGTTCATTGACAACAGCTCATTCCTGTCTGACAAAGAGCCTCTGATCTAATGAAAAGCGTGTAGTATAAGATGAAGTGATGGTACCTTCATTTTGTAGCTGCAGACATTATGACTCACCTAAATGACATGGACTATGACAGAGATGAAATCTGAGAATACTTCTTCCTTTAACTTCAGATCATTCTTCTTTAACTGTATTTTGTTGGTAATTGGCTTAGTCTGATGTTCTTTCACCTTCTCAAAACAAGAATTGCTTCTGCATATTAGTTTACTGGAACTGCACTGATGGTTATTTGAAATTCATATTTTGAGCCCAAGTGTCCTGTGGTTGCTCTGTTCCTCAAATGCAATTCTACTTCATTATTGTGAGTAGGAGTTACATGGCAGACATGCTTGTTCCAGTAAAAAATAAGACCCAGTATTGAATCAGGTTTATGAGAGCCCCTTGCACCATTCAAAATCAGACTTGACCACTTTTTGTGAGACAAGGTTGTAAGTGCACACTGTATCATAAAAGATACTCTATAAATACACTGATTGAGTAATACTTTTATGTCTTTACAGGCATATGAAAGAACACTTATGTAATTTACAGTTGCTTAGGAAGAGCTCATGATTAGCTTAACTATTGACATTTATTTGCAGTATAGCGAGAAAAGAAAAAGGAACGTTGTGTTGTTAAGTACTTTCTCTAGTGTCTTATATCTTGAAAAATATGCCATGCATTTAAGCTAACAGATGGAGTTCACAGCTGTGCATGAACGTGTAGCCAGCCAGTCTCTAGGAAAAAAAAAAAAAAGGAAAAAAGTAGGAATTTCTTTTTACAGAAAAACAGGTTGTTTAGGGTTTATTTTATTTTTTCTCGTCATGTTTTCAAGCACCATTTACTAAGGTTGTTAAACTGGTAGTAGAACCTAGTTGTAGGTGGGAGTTCCCGTGAGATGTTTTTGCAGGGGCTGTTGATACGGAAATAATCTCCCAGTCTCTTCTGTATCGGTAGCCATAATCTGTGTTACTGCACTTTCTGTCTTTTGTGTAAGTATTTTTTTACCCCTCACAGAATCTCCTCCTTCTCCCATGCTCATATATCTCATTGGAGTATAATGGTGAAGGTTAATTTCCACAGTAAGTGCAAGTATATATTTTTTGCCTTTTCAAAGGAGAATTGTAGCTACAGAAGGCAGGAGAAAAGCAGATGAGGTGAAAGACATCCATGGTCACTCTTGAGGACTGTTAAGAGACGTGGTATAAAATGCATGGTTTACGTCTTTAAAACAAAGTATGCCATTAAGTGGGTAATGCTAAGAGGAATTTTATATAGCCTATAAATACCAGTGAATCTTTTCAACTTCAAATCCCAGTATGGAGACAATTTACAATTGCAATCAAAATGATGCACACAATTTAACTTCAGTACCATCTGTAAGTCTGCTGGTATTTTAATAATGAATAAAATGATATCTTGGCAACAAAAGTCTCACTGAAATAATATACCTTTAATTTCCAAGTGAGACCTCTAAGACTAAGCTACAAGGCCTCTGGTTTACCCTGAAATCTCCTTCATGTTTACTTTAAAATGGACATATCTGTATCTAAATAGCTATTAGTGTGCAAGAGGTCTGTGATTCTGTGAAGCCCTTGTTAAGGTCCCTTTGAAGTTCAGGGGTTGTGGTTCAGGCAGGGATTTGCACAGCTGGTCACAAGCACTCCAGCCCTCACTGCACCTCTTGCATCTGCTTCAGCAGAGATGTATGAGCAAGGTCTGTTGCAGGAGCTCTTTGGTGATGTGCCGGGCCCTTGAAGCAGAGCACCTACAGGAGGCTCCTTCCCTTAAAATGTTTTTATTACCATGGAATAGAGCAGGGGGCATGACAATTACCCTCTTCTGAATTTGTCTTTTTGACTCCATCGTGGGACCTAACTGCACCAGTCTCTGGGTTATAATTCTCTCCCTTTTCATCTTCAATTTCCTTGTATTTTGCAGAGAGGAGGCAGTTTTTGCTCTGTTAATTTTTTCTCTGTTTTGCACTCTGAGTCAATCAATCCTTACTCGCTTATCTGTTGAAAGTTGGGCTGTATTAGTCCTGGTGCTGTCAGAACTATCATCAATTTTTTAATGCTGTCCTAAATCCTCAAGCCTTAAACTTACATGTTTTTATAGTTAGATATTAATTCAGGCAAGGTTTCCTAGCTGTAGTTTGACTGTTTTTTCTTCCTCTCTTTTTTTTTTCGCTTTCTTTTTTAGAAGAAAGCAAAATAAGGATCTCAGAATTTAGTGTGGGTAAGATGTTGCAGTGCTGTAGCAGCAGAGATACAGATGAATGTGCATTGAGACAGAAGCGAAGGATATGGAAATGTAGACAAAGCATCTCATAGTTAGAGGAGCTAATTGTCACTTCTCAGGCTGGAGCCTCCAGAGGTTCCAGGGAAAGCCTTAAATGTGTCGCTCTGAAATGGTTTCTTCTTGCAGTGATGCTGAGACACTTGGTGTCCCGTAGGTACCCGGTCCTACCTTTGGGGAACAGTGATGGACAACTGGATCTCAGGCTGACTGATGTGCTGAGCTCTCTCGTGGCCCAGGAGCAACCACAGGGAACTGGAGAGAGCCAGCAGTCTAGACACAATTTAAAGTGAAATCTCTGCATTCAGTTATTTCCAACCTCATGTTTTAAGTGTTGCTGAATAGTCCTGTAGATCAGTCTGCTATGATTTTGGACCTTCTTTTGAGAGGTTCCCAACCCCCTTGCTGGTTTTATAGAATGCAGAAGTGTGGGTGAATTTGATGCCCTGATGTACTCACCATTTGAGATCTTTGTTCAAATCTCTGTTCAGGTCACAAGTGACAGTGGATTTAAGACCCTCAATTTGCAGTTGTTTTGTTTGGGATGTTTTTAAGTCCAAATAGAAGAGTTATGGCCTGATCTCATGCTGTACCAGGAGACTGGCACTCCACAGACCCTTCAGAAGTTCTCTTTGAGGTTCAAAGGATGTAAGTCATAGGGAATCTCCTCAGGACGATGGTACTTGTTTTGTTGGCTAATTATCCTCTTGGCTGCAACATCAGTGCAGACTAGTCCCTGATTTATCTGTCTTGCAGATCTTGCTAGGCCTTTTTGCTCTTGGGAATCAAAGAGATGGAAAGGGTTTTGTATAGAAGTTTGGTTTTTGAGATCCATCATTCAATGCACTGATATAAATTATATTGATTTTCTTTCATATAGAGCTGGATTTTGATTGCAAAAGTATCTGGGTTGTTTTAGAGAGTCATTGTAGAAAGATGAGAAATATTTTACTGTAATCTGTCTCAATATGGAAAAGGTAATACTCAGTTTTGGAATAATCTAACTTCATTTTCATAACTATAAAGCAAGTTTTGCTTTTATTATTTGTCTTTTGTAGCCCTTCCTTTCCTCCCAGTCCTTGTAAATTGCATATTTACTCTGTGAGTGCAAGAACACTGTGGTGGCCTGAGATCCTGATGACCTGCAAGCCTTTTCCAGTAATTATATTCATGTTTGCTCCGTGGGAGATTAAATTTAAAATGAGAGGGGGTTATTATTATTATTATTAGTAGTAGTAGTAGTAGTATTCCCTACTGAAACCCCGCATTATGTTCTTGAGTGTTTATGTGACAGCATTGTAATGAGAAAATTTACTTTATTTAATTACATCCCTGTTCAAACATTATGGGCTCAAAAATTCCGCTTGAGTGTTAGCCTAGCCCATCTGTCCTCAGAAGCAGACGTGAAAGAAAGAGGGGAGAAACACACAGTCTGCTCACATGAGTGAACAAAACTAATTTGGCCCTGCATGTTTGTGTGAGCTTGGGGAAGAAATGAAGGAGATGTTCAGGTTTTGAGATCTTAGTGCAGCATGAGACACCTGTGAAGCACGGGACACACTTTTATATGTTGCAAAAGCCCCCATGGCATGTCACTGTGTGTCACCTCCACACAGAAATATGAAGTTGTATCTCCTACATTACATACCTGTTCTGTGGAAAAACCGTACTGAACACACCAACTGGGGTGTTCTCTAAGGTCTTCCAGGGCATTACTGCACTCTTCCAGTGGTTTTTGCAACAAGAATCATTGCCCTCTTTGGCTGCAGGGTAGACTCAAAGAGGGTAGACTCAAAAGGTAGAGTCAAATCTCATTCACTGAAAGGACAACATTTTCCAGTTTCTCAAGCATTCGATGTCTTAACGGCAGCTCCAGTGTGGTTGCTGTGCCGCCAGACTGAGACATTCTGGAGGGTTAATTTCAGTTCCCTACACGTGAATTCAAGCACAACTGTTCTATGTCTCCAGTCTCTACTAAGTAGAAAAAGCACCACCTGGAGATAGCACAAGTTGGCATATGTGTTGCTCATATGATGACCTCTGTATGTTTTGTTTTTTCTTTTCCTTTTTAGATAATTGTGATGATGCATTGGTCTCTCCCTTACCTTCAGCTGCCCTTACCAGTTCCTCTGAGCTCTTCAGTACTCACAGTCCCAGCTTTGCAAAACTCAACAGGCGAGATGGTAAGGCTGCAGTATGAAATGCCTAAACTATTCATTTTAATCACATTTACACAGATTAACTTTTTATGCTGTTTGTATGCAGTGCATTCAGAGCCAAGTTGAATAGAGCCATTAATTTATGCTTCTGAGAGTGCGCTATGTAGGAGCAATTTCCTCCTTTATTATAGAAAGCTTCTATTAAATCCGAAGCTCTCAATTTCTCTTGTAGAGATATCGTTAAGGAAGTTCAGATAGTCTTTTTGCTTCTGATGAGTTCCCATATTTTAAGAATTTAAAGGCCATTAGGCTTGAGACCCTATTCTAAAATGTAGGTGTTAAAGACAATAGCAGCTAGATATAAAATTCCAGTGGAATTCAGTGATTACACAACTCTGCAGAAATAGTGAACGTGAAAAACAACTTCTCAGAGATTTGCAATCAGGAATGTTTGAGGTCCAGATAATGAATTCAGACACAAGGTGGAACTATTAGTATGAAACTTACCGCCAATTTCTCTTTTCTGGTACTATTTCAGGTATCATTTGACATCCTGTTGCAAATTTGGGTTGTCGGCTCCCATCTTATTTCCAAGGTAGAGCCACTAAAAGTGGAAAGCTCTGTATTATCATAGTATATATGATTTTCGTTTTAGGAAACACTAGAAAGAACACTACTTGAAAAAATGTTTTAATTGAAAATAAATGAGAATTTTCATTCTTAAATGTCTATAAAGTGTGTTTTAATCAAACACCATTTGATAAATCTATAGAAAGAGAGTAAAGGGCTCTCTCTTATATGCTTGGCACTAATGATAAGGAGTTGCTAGGCCATTAGAGAAGTGTTAGATGGGAGTTATTATATCGTATTTAAACTCCTGAACCAGAGTTCCTCAGCAAGTAAAAGGTCATATGGTAACTGTTCTACAACAGAAAGTTGTAGACATTGAGCATGGTATTTGAGTTTGCCCTGCCTTTGTCTCCAACTGCTGGCTGAGATGGTGAATAGATATGCTTATGTCATTGTGCAGATGGCTCTAATGGCTAATTTTATCTGCAGAAAAGAGGAAGAGGTTCCAAATCAGTATTGCAAGTCAAGCTCTGGCTGTACTGTATTTTAAAGAGATGTTAACAATGTCTGAAATTATGACAGTGGTTTTAAGGTTAGAAATTGAAATAGGTCTTGGTTAACTGTCCTACACTTTTGTTGTGGGGTAAGATATTGTAGTTTTTCAGCAAGCCAGTGTCACATTGATAAGGTCCATGCTGTCTTTTAGCACTAGTCATGGGAACAGGAGACACAGTATTGACACCGAGCCCTAAGTAAGGGGGTTGTTTTCAGCAACTTCGGTTTCATGTTTTGTACACTTAACTGATGACCTGAGGCCAAGACAGAGACCTAGAAGCTAAACTCTACCTTTATTTCTTCTGCTGCATGGACTTTTGTAGGAATGTGCAGATACAGTGCTGGCAGGGTTCATATGGCGACTTGTTGTGGTTTAACCCCCAACAACAATGAAGTCCCACACAGCTGCTCACTCCAGCATGGCCTTACCCACAGCCACAGTTCTTCTGGAAGTAAACCTGCTCCTGCCTTCCCCATGGCTGCAGTCCCTGCTCTGTCATGGGCTTGGCCACAGCCACATGCTTTGACATACTCCAGCATGGCTTCATGCACAGCCACAGGTGCTTCAGGGTGTACCTCCTCTAGCGTGAACTTACCCTTGGGCCACAGTCCCTTCACAGGCACTTTGAGATGCACATGCTCTGGCATGGGCTTATTCACAGCCACAGACACCTGGGGTGTCCTTTTTGCCCCAGGGACTCGTGCACAGGTCACATCCTGTTTGGCTTGAGTTCACATTGGAGCCTGCCCAATGCAGCACCACAGGAGCAGCAGAGATGCCCTGGACATTTGCCAACCCAGAAGTGTGGCCACTGCTATTATCAAAATGTTTCCAGGCCCAGCAGAGTCAGATGATAAGCAGTACAGCCAGCAGCAAAAGCAAAAAGTAGCTACTAATGAGCAGTAGACTCTAATAAACAGTAAGGGAAGCAAGCCCCATGGCAAACACAGAAGCTGCTGATTAATAGCTAACCAGCAGTAACAGCTGTAAATTCAATCTAGCACATTCCAATCAAATCTGTAATTATCTCGAACCCTTTGAGGCCCATGTTGGGTACGTGCCATGGACAAACCCCAGCAACTCAGCCCCACGCAGCCACTCACTCCCCCTGGTGGGATGGGGGAGAGAATCAGAAGAGTAAAAGTGAGAAACTCATAGGCTGAGACAAAGGCAGCTTAATAGATAAAGAAAAGCTGCATGTGCCAACAAAGCATAACCAAGAGTTCATTCACAGTTTCCCATGGGCAGGCAGGGATTCAGCCATCCCCTGAAAAACAGAGCTCCCTCACACCTGACAGTGACTCGGGAAGCCATCACTCTGAACATCCCCCTTTTCCTCCTCCTTCATTCCCCGGCTTCAAATGCTGAGCATGATGCTGTAGGGGGATGGGATATCCCTGTGGTCAGCTGGGGTCAGCTGTCCTGGCTGTGTCCACTCCCAGATTTTGCTTCCCCCCATCCTCCTCTTTAGTAGTGTGGTGTGAGGAGCAGAAAAGGTCTTGGCTGGTGTGTAAGCAGTTCTCAGCAATAACAGAAACATCTCTGTAGTATCAACACTGTTTCCAGCA
Source organism: Falcunculus frontatus (assembly GCA_013398115.1). NCBI lineage: Eukaryota > Metazoa > Chordata > Aves > Passeriformes > Falcunculus > Falcunculus frontatus. Next base: position 3,676,384 of record VZRV01005418.1, read on the forward strand.
CAATTAGCTCCATACCAGCTACTGTGAAGAAAACTAAGTCTAGTCTTGCCAGAGCAGTACCTCACCTTGGGTTGGAGGAGCAAGCAAGATGGTAGCTGTAGAAACTTTCTTTGACTGTCACTTGAATGCAAATAGTAGATATCTTTACAGGAAATAACATTTCCTAACAAGGACTGGGCTGTGGCTTTCTGATAATGTTGAATGTTTTGATAAGCTGGCTTAGTTTTGCTTGTAATTGATAAGACAGTGCTGCAAGGAACAGAGTCTCTGGGTAGAAAGCCAGATCAATATATTTGTTAATGTAAACATGAATGCAACAAGTGAAGATGAATTTATAAAGCACGACCCAGTCCTTTATCAATAGAAAGTTCTAATTCATCAAGTGGCTTCAGTAATAGATAACAATAAGTAAAAGGCTATTGTTAGAAAAAAAAAGAAAAGGGCCTGCAGTAGTAAAAAGTGCTATTTAAAAAAACAAACACACAAAGCACCCATGAGTAAAGCTTTGTGTGCACAGCTGAAAGTGCTCAATTAAAATGCTGATAAATCTGTACTGGTAATGCTAAAAAGCTAGTGTAATTCTGATAAATGTGATTCTGAGGTATGAAATGTATTATTTGCCCATGAGAGGGTTTTATCAGCTTTTTTGTGTACAGTAAATAAATAATGAAAAATAATAGGAAAATTGCAACAATATGACTGTATCACCTAAGATTTTTCAGTTCTTATTAGCTCTCAGCCTGAGTAGTTGGTATAGGCAATTATGTATGAGAATATAAAACATATATAATGTCAAAAAGAATTTGTTTTATGGCCAGGAAGTGTTTGATCTGGGCATTAAAGTAAAATTCTGCAGCAGGGAAGCACTTAGTTGCAGCAGGAAGTCCAGGAGTTTTTAGTGCAATAGAAAGCCATTTGAACTGTTTGTAAGGCACTGTAGGGTGGAAATAATAATTCCCTTTGCTTTGTATTAATGTACTACAAATAAGTATGGGCATCCTGAGCAGCCCTGGGGAGCATCAAAAAGCATTGACTGCGTAACACTGGGCTTAAATGCAATTTTTGAAACAACTATGGCAAAATGTACAAACAGTCTGAAAAAGAAACAAAAGTATTTGATCATATTTCTTGGAATCATATGGGTCTCCAGCTGAGAAACCATCAGATCCTTGCTCTCCACATATTTCTAACGTTATGATTTGTTGCCATGGAGAAGATGAACAATAGATCAGATTCCTGTGGTACTGTTTTTCCACTGGGGCATTTTCCCATACCATGTTGAATGCCTCCTTTGAAATGATGCACAGAAGATGTGAAGTGTGTGGGCTGTGAGGAACGAGGGTGTAGCACAATGTGCAGAATCCTGTTGATGCCAGTGGGAACCTGGTGGGCAGAAAGGGGGAATGCTGAGCATCCTGTATCTCTTGTTTTCATGTGAGAGACAGTGTGACATCTCAACACCTTAGTACTTTCCAGTTACCTAAAACAGGTGTGCAGATCCGATGGGCATAATCAAAGCCAAATTTTTGTCTGGTTTGCATTTATGCCACACTTAATAAAAGTTGTATGGTCCTCTTCAATATCTTTGTGCCCAGTTGGAGGAAAAGGATGCCAGATTATGCTTGTATCTGTTCAAAAGAGTTGATGTCCTTTAAACTGTGTCTTCAGTAGCCCATGTTGTTGCCTATTAGAGCCTTCTTGTCCTTTCTCTTGGGCCTATGCTGGCAAACAGTCCACAGGGCAAGCATCACTGGTGGGTAGAGGAGCAAATGACTCTAAATAGTTGCTCTGCTTTGGTTGTGCTTTTTTGCTACATACTAAAAAAAGTATAGGATGGGTTGTTGACACACTATCAGGAATGATGTGCATAAAAAATTGTGCTGGAAAAAATGCCAGTATTCCATGTGCCACTTGCTCTGTATAACAGAGTAAATGTGGAGGAAAAAGAACGTTTATTGATTTTTGGCACTGACAGGAGTATTTGGTGAGGATTTGGGATAACGACAAAAGCAAGCAGAAGCTCTGTGTTTGCATTATTAGCAGAAGTGAGAGAGGCCCAGTGGGAAAAGCTTCAGCTCTGCCCTCAGTCATGCAGCTGATGCAGCTTTGCTGTTGCAGGGATTTTAGCTGCCATTCTTACTAGCAGTAGAATTACTGTCCACCTGTGGAAGTGGTAATGGTGGAAGGTTTGGGAGAGGGAAACACTGTGGGCTTTCTTCTCCACAGGAAAAAATACATGAAGCAGCTGCTGTTCTGTAAAGACATGGCCTGTAACTGGTGTCTTTCTTGCAAGGCCAGCTTTGGAGAGGTGATGCTACGAGCAGGTGTGAGTGCTGTGTCCGCAGTGCTTACATCCAAAGAGTGACATTCCCAGCAGACAAATGTGCTCATGTAAAGAGAAATGCAGTTCGGAGACACCATGTAATCTGTGATTTTAGGGCTCAAGCTCAGCACAGATCTCCCAAATTTCTATTCAGTGTATATCATTTGTTTGACTTCAAAATTATAAGCCTGTGGTGTTGTGCTCAAGCTGGAAAATAGCAGTGCACAGTAAAGCCAAACACTTTTGTGCAAAGCATATCACATTCCTGCCACTTCTAGCAGCAGAAGGGAGAAAGCATAAAGTAGATATTTAATTACGATATTTGACATACTACTGGGAAGCATCTGTGCTGACAGACTTGGCTTAAGAACTTATGTATAAACTAGAATATAGAAGGCAAAGCTTTTGTGTTTTTTTAATGCAAAAGTCACCAAATAATTTTGTTATAAGTTGTTTTCTTTCATCTCGTTGTCATTCTCTATGGTGAATGAAGGAAAGATGAAAATGCCAGCTTTCTTTTAATATGTGCTGAAAACATCTAGAATAGGCTCTTTTGAGTCATGAATGGAACAACTTTGCCAGAACTTCTGAAGCAGATTTTTATATCATGTCGGTTCCTGGAATAAAACTGGAAAAAAAAAAAAAAAAAGGCAGCATCTATTGTGTTCAGAGTCTATTTTAGGATATTACAATCCAAAAGAAGTTTGCCCTTGGCTCTCGTGTGCACTAGTCACAACTGTGTGTAGGAGAAATCTGTAGTTTGTTGTCTTTGAATACAGCTATATATATAGTTTGTATCTTAAAGGCAGACAACATACTTTCTATATGGCACTTAAAATATCAAAATAAAAACTGGGTGGTGTGAGAGGTAACCTTGTTAGGGCTTTTAACAGAAAGTATTATAGTCTTATATAAGCTCTATATAGGTATGGAGTTGAAAGAGCTATGAAGTAGTCAAAGAAGAAATCAGTGATGAAATTCCTAGTATTCTCATTAGGTGTTTCATGGCATGCTCATAGAAGAGAGTATTCTATTTAAGGCAGGTAAAATAATCAGTGATGATGAAGACTTCTAGTGTGATTGAAAAGGGTAAATCATGGCACGAAGAAGCAATATGCATTGGTTTGGTTGCACACTATTTTCCCTGGAGAGTTCTTGTAGAGGAATGAAGGCTGGGTCATCCAGGGGAACAGGAACAATACTCCATTCCAGCTATGGAATAGATATCTGTTTCAGGAGTTCAGATAAATCCTATATTAATAAATTGTAAATAGTGACAATTCTAACACCTATTCTTAGACAAAGGGATTTCAGTTGTGAGTTGAAAAGTACAATGCAGTCTGGGAAAAACAAGACATTTTTAAAAGTGCAGTTACTGGAATTGAGTTCATTGATAGAAACCACATTTATTAATCTTTCAACTCTGTTCATTTCAATGAACTTTTCATGGAGCAACTTTGAGACAGATCAGTTAATAAGATTAAAATAGTAAGATAAATCCACTCTTAATAACCAAAGTTAAGTGATGTGTTTTGTTTGGAAATGCTTATTTGGAATCATTATTGTAGTTTACATGAAGAGTTGTTAATGCTTTACTCACAACTGTTTCCTGCCTTTTATTCCCAGTGTGATGGTGTTCACTGTAGTCACACTGGAGAGCTTTTCTAAACTTAATTAACTATGACAAAACAAAAAGGTGTTGGGTTGCAGAAGCAGTGGCAGCCTCAAAATTTGGTGTCTTGGCTACTTGGTTGACGGCTTCTGTGTTCTTCACAGCTGCAGTGGTTGCTTACTGATGAGGCTGAATTGAATGTGGGGTGTATGTAGAGAATAAATGTGTGCAAGGAGAAACAAGTTAAAGGAAAATAAACATAGCTTGTAATTTTAGGGTATAAAAGAAAGCAGGAGACCATAAAATAATACATTCCAGTCTGGAATGATTTGCTTTTTAACCATAAGCTCCCATTTATTGTAGTGAGCAAAGTGGTAAAATGCAAGCAGTGGTTGCATTTCTGTTTCACTGGGTTGGTGTTACCACAAGCCTGTTTAACCTCTAAAGGAATTCAAGGGATAGTGCAAATCTTTACTTTTAAAGGACAAACATGAATTACAAGCTCGTATCAGAGACAGCCTACTTTCCAGTGTGAAGGCAGTCCTTTTACTTGTTCAGTCGAATGGTTTCTGGATTTACAATGAATTATCTGAAATGCTTTTACAAGCTGTAATTAAACCATCCTTTCAAATACTTAATAGGGCTCAAATAAAGATACCAACATTTTGCATTTCTTTCAGAACATAGCAAAAAGGAAAATATCAAAGCAAACTGCAAGTTACAAGTCCACATTCCCAGAATTGCAAGGAGGGAATAGATAAGATTTTTTTTTTTTTTTTTGGTGATTGAGGCTGTGCCAACCTCATTGATGTTTGTACAGCTAAAAAATTATAAATTTCCTTAAAATATCTTAGAAATTAAAAATTCCTCACGAGCTTTAGGTTAATGGAGATAACCTGATGGAAGCACACCTCATGTAGTATATTTCCTAATGCTAAAATATGAAAAAACAGCCACATGCTCAAGTAGAGTCCTCTGTGACGACCTGAAATAATTTAATGGTTCTTCAAGCAAAATTTTTTTGTACTGTTATTGTCATCTAAATTATCTTCATCCAATCTTTCAGGAGCTGGTGGCTGGTCCCCGCTGGAGTCCAACAAGCAGCAGTGGCTCCAGGTGGATCTGGGAGACAGAGTGGAGATCGTGGCAGTGGCCACCCAGGGCCGGTACGGGAGCTCGGACTGGGTGACCAGCTACGCGCTGATGTTCAGCGACACTGGCCGCAACTGGAAACAGTACAGACAGGATGACACCGTCTGGGTAGGTCTGAACTGACAGTGCCTTTGGCCCTGGATCTCTCTGGTTCAGGCTCGTTTTGGTGTTTGGAGAAGCAGCTTTGGTTTTACGTCAGAGGAGTGCTGCAGTGGTGAGAGCAGACCTGAGCCACTCCACGGGGTGTTTTGATCTAAATGGGTTATGTCACTGACTGTCTGTGTAATACAAGTTTAGGCCCTCAGGACTACATTGTTTTTCAGACTACGAGGATGATCAGGGCACTTAAAATGACCTGTGTGCTTCTGTGCCTGGTTGGCTTTGATTCAGGCACACCAGGGTAAATGGGGCTAATCGCCTCCGTGCTTTCTCCAGGAAAGATGAAAATTAATTCTGTGTCTTATATGTGTTTGGCCAGAACACGAGAGATCATGCTGAGGAAGATGGGTGGTAAATTGCTCCTCAGCTGGAGAAGGCTGGAGCTGCAGCATGGGTTGTGGGATGATTTAGGAGACGCACTAAAAGTGATCAAGGCTTTTTCTAATACTTTAATGCAGACTTGACCATTGCTGTGTTGCACGTTCAGTGCGTGGCCGTGCTAGGTGCTGTTGGTAGGAGTGCATGGGGCAGCAGTGGCACCACCAGTGTGCATGGAAAAGTTTACAAGCCTTCCTTTTGTACAGAAAATGTTAACTGTTAGTGAATTGGTCAAAAACTGTAGTATTCTCCCTATGCTATGTTCTGTAGTTCTGTGGATCAACAGCCCTGGTAGCATGAAAATATGTAGTGTTCAAAGAAACAGATTCTTCACGAAAATAAAGGGGAGCCTCTTAACAGTAACCAAGTAGACTTATGTTTTTTCTTTGGTTAATAATTAGTTTAAATGCTACATCACAAAAGCAGATTTTGCTTCCAGAACATAATGACTGCGAATGATGAGAATCTGGGTGCAGCAGGAAGAGGGGAGAAGAGCTACTTAATTTTTTCCCCGAGTGTGTTGTGGTGGTAGAGATGCATGTACAGAGAGGTGAAATTCTGTGGGTCTAAAATCCATTGTATCATCACTTTGTTTTATCATGGTTTGATTTAGGGAAGCCTAATGAAATCCTTCTTCCCTTAGAAAAGCAGTTTTGGTCCTAAGATGGTCATAAAGCTGTCAAATGCTTCACCTGTCACTTAAAATGTTGTGTTAGGCTGTCTTTGCTCTGATACTTTATTTATTTATTTATTTAAAGCAGTTCAAAATTCATTTTGAACTGAATACAGTGATCATTTAATTTGTCTCTTGACTTCCACCCCTGGGAATCTGAAATCCATACTGAGATATTTTTACAGATTTGGTGTCAGTTAAGTGTTTCTTTGCTTGAAAATGTTATGTGGCTTGTTAAAATTTTATGTAAGGACAAATTAATTTTTTATAACATGTCAAACTTTTCAGTCCTTTTCCTTCTGGAAACACTTGAACTTTTATTTTCTTTTGTAAATTTTTTTTTTCTTAACAGGAAACTTGAAAAGACAACACATAGAATTTACCACAGCAAATCTTAATGCCCTAAGGACCCAATTTATGAGTTTCTTATCTGGCACCTAATATTGCACATGAGAATAGAACAAGCCTAGCAGGCATTTAACAGTGAATTAGGATTTATGAGCAACCTGGACTCTCTTGTTTTACTAGAGCGATCAGGCAAGAAGTTGATCCAGGGCAGATTGTGACACAAGTTCCAAAGCTTCAGCAGACCTGGAAGCTTGCTTTCTGGAGAGATAATTTTTGTACATGTTTCTAATGGAAACCACCATAGGCTACAGAGGATAATTTTCTATATAACTGAGGAAAAATGAAATAGAATTTGGATGTGGAAAAGGAAACAAAGGATTTGGATAATTTTCCCCTCACCTTAGTTTCTAGGAGTCACACTGACCAAGTGAGCCAGTAATGTAATTCCAGTCCAGAAGAACCATTTGCTCCACATTCCCAGAGGCCTTAAATGGTTTGTTAGGATGCATCGCCAAACTTTCCTGATGGAAATATCTGATAATGTAAATCCAAAGTGAGCTCATTTGACTTTTCATTAGACATTTTAGTCCAGCTAAACTGGCAAGTCTCATTAACATTTAGGAGCTTCTATGTCTACTCATGGAATTAATGAAGATCAAGAATTCCTTCTGTACAATTTTTATTCTAACTAAAGAAAAAGTTGGGTTTTTTTTCTGGCACTTTTGGATTTGTTTCACTGAATTAAATTAGATCTAGAGAGCCATTCAGAGCACAAAGAGGAAAGCTAAAGAGGCTTTCAGAAGCGTGTATAGAATTATAATTTCAAATTACACAGTGTTTCTCTTTTATTGGCAGTTATCCTTTCCTTCGGGTTTTTTCTAACTAAGAAAAAACATAGAAGTGTGCTGTCCAGCTGAATGTTAAAGGTTTTTTCAGACCCTTGGATGAAATGAGGACAAGCACAACATGGTGCTTGTCCTAAACATCTGGCTCTTGAACAGCTGTAAGGGAAGTTCTGCATTGCACAGCCCTAGGAAAGAACCCTTGCCCTTGACCTAAGGCAAGGCAGTGTAGTGGACCATTTCACAGGGCTGGGAAAGCAGCACCCCGGGGTAGCCTCCACTGTCACAATCTGTGGCAGTGTACACTGTACCAATCTGTCACAAGTGTGGTAGTTCCAGACTTGAGAATCTGTATCTGTGCTGGCTTTGATTCAGTGATGTTTTTTGCTCAGCAGGAATGAAAACATCCCTCGGTTATCAAGACTGTTTACAGCACAGACCCAAACCAGACCCCCATACCACTTACACTGGTATGAAGGAAATTAACAGCCAAACCCAGCATTATCCCATTCTTTTTTCAGGCTGGGGGGATGGTCTGTCAAGGAAGGATTTAAGGCAGTAGTTACCTATATCAGGGTGAGTTGGCAAGTTACCAATCCTTGATTTCTACTCAACCCAAGTCAGATTTGATGTGCATTTTCTCCCAGCCCATGTGCATGACCGAGAGAGAAAGTCATGGTGTATTCCCAGTTGGCAGTACATCAGTGCTCTCTTGGAGGAGGATGCACTGGCCCAGCCTTTCCCTGCTGCATGTCAGGGGCCATCAACCACATTTGGTGGGAGCAGCAGGAGGGCAGCAGGGCCTTCAATAATCCCCAGGTAAATCTGCCCAGATGAAACTTTTCTTAATGATACCACAAATGTCTGATGCTCCCTATTGCAAGTGGTGCCTCTGAGGAGCTGTTTCCAGCCCTGTGGGTATAGGTTTTGTCCACCCATATGGCAGAGATGTTCTGCAGTGCGTCAGAGACCTGGGTGCATAAATTCTTTATGGGGCTGCCAGTAAGACAGACGTTTGCACACCAGCATATATGACATATCACCAGTAAAAATCCCTTTCTCTTTACAGAGATTACAAGGCTTATTATCCTCCTCTCCCAGCTTGCATACAGCTCCCATCAACTTCCCTGTTAATGAGGACTGCGTCGACAGATCGCGGGGAGAATCAGAAAACCTCTTAAGTTTTCACTCAGCCTGTGTTTATGATGTTAGTAAATTCTGCAGCTGGAGTTGAAGACAAGACAGATTAGCCATTTAAAACCAATTTTCCAACCCCATTTGTATTTAAATAATCTTGTTACAAAAGGACTCTGTGGTTCAGAGCAAACTAGACTTATAATTATATTTTCAATATGGATAAATCAACTGTGTGTGGACACACTAGCTATTGATTGGAGACATAAAACATAAATCTTATTCCTTGTAACAAGTAAATGATTTTTCAGTGTTTTTAAGTGTTGAATAATTCAGAATTTGCTTTACCTGCATACGCATCACAGCTTGAGTCAGTCCAAATTGTGTATTTTACTGGGAAAAAAGTGTGGGCTGTGATACAATGCTGTTTCATTTTAGATAGCAATTTTTATGCTATCTATATTGAAAAATACTTTACAAAGCTGAAAAACGCAATTATGCAGGAAGGCACAAAGGAAAGGGGATGAAACAGGCATAGATGTATGCAACAAAAGGAGAAAAGAGATGTTCTTTATACAAAGTTTTGAAAGGAGAAGAGGAAGTTGTGGAATTGGAGATAAAGGGAGACTGCTCTGACAGTGGCAGAGAAGGCTTTTATATTAGAACAATGAATCTGTTCAGAAAGACAATGAAGAGGGAAAATGGCATAGATAGCAAGGGGATAGTTCACACTCCGTGCAATCCCATGCACATGCAGTGCACATTGAGCAGGAGTTTGCTGGTTAGCAGTGGTCACCTGTTATCAGCTGACTTGGTTGGTGAACATTGTTGTCCACTGCACATGGACGGCAGAAGATGGCTCTGGGTGGGAAAGGGCCCGTGAGCCCTAACCCCAAAGCTGCATCACGAGATAGGAAATGCTTCTCTAGCGTTGGACCATGACACCTTGGTTGTGCAAGGAGTAAAATAGAGCTCCCCACCTCAGAGAAATGCCCCTGTGGCAGTCGCGCTTCTTACAGGTGCAAGGATGCTGTGCGAGGGCTGGAGAGTTGGCAGGAGGCTGAGGATGCATTAGGAATATGTAATTTCCAGGCAAGCAAGAAAAGTTTTTAATAGAGGTGATAAAGATCCCTTGCATTCTCTTTCATCAGGAAACTTCTTACTTGCACGTGTGAGCTTTTGCTGAACCAGAGGCTTTTCTAATGAAATCTAGAGGAGGGTCACTCTTAATTGGCTTATAAATCTACAGGGGTGCTGTAAACTTTCCCATTCCACCCTAGCTGGATAATGACTCTGGAACTGTTTTGGTGAGTTAATTATTGTGAACATAGTTAGAATATTAATCTTCATGTCAGATTTATAATTGTGCTAATTTATTCTAAAGCATCTTTTAGCTCCTAGTCCTAACGCCCTCCAAGCAAGACCAGAGTGAATTTCTACATGTAGCCATGAAAAGTCTTTGTTTGCTTGGGTTAGAGAATGAGTTCCTGCTTGTCTTGTTACAATGCTTCTTGCTATACTAGTATAAAGATATATTTAAACTCCTTTATGCATAGTAATTATTGCCAGCCAAATAGTGTTAAGTAGTAAGTATCTATAGATTATTATTGTTTCCATCACCTTTGCTCTAAGAAAAGAAAAAGCAGAAACAAAAAGCCAGTTGTTACTTCCAAGTAGGAATGAAGAAAGCAATTCAGTCTTGCTTCAGGGAAGCAAGGTTTTCCAGAAGTTTTCATTGCTATGTTATTACGGATTTTGAAGAGGCAACCATTATCCCTTTGTTGTAATTAGGATTGTTCAGATTTAAGACTGCCTGATTCTGAGATGCTGTTTGGCTGATACTAATTTGCTTCTAATTCTAGTTTTGCTTACTGAGCTGGCTGCAAACATGGCCTCCTGAGTACATTCTCGGGAAATCTGTCTTTCTTGATATCACCAGGGCAGTTCTTCTTTTGGGAGAATAATTCAAAGTGTCAGTATATCTGTTTTTGTTAAGTGCACTCGGTATGGATTTATGTCTGAATAAAATGGATATAGTTAGATTTCAAATTGCCCTTTACTGTTGAGATACTGGAGTTAGCCTTAAGCTAACTGAATTTTGTATGAATTCCGTGACCTTACAATGTGCTTTTATAGTTGGTTAACTGTAAAGTGATATTAAGGTGGAGTCTAGAGAATTTAATGCTGATGTTAACATGTTATCCATCAGCAATGTCTTCAGTAATCCTTTGTGCTTGGTGTTTGGCAGCAATTCACTCTGACCCAGAAAAAATTGCAAGAAACACAGTTATTGACAGTTTGTACTGTTGTTATTGACCTCCTAGTCTTATGCCTTTGGAAATTGCCTGAAATGTGTCTTTTCTGTAACCATTTAGCACAAGAAGACTGAGAAATGTTCTTTGATTTCTCATTCCTACATCCCAGATATTCTTTATGATCTTTTGTCTCTGCTGCTTTGTGCTAGAAACTGTGGGGTGTGACTCCATAGTGTTGGCCCTAATGGATTGGAGTGGGAAGAGTGGTTGGCATGGGTCTGGTTGGAAATACCTGGTCCCAAAATACATGTGTCTTCCAACTATCTCTAGCAGTTTTGTCTGCTACAGCCAGAAAGCTGTTGTTTTCCCTTCCAGGCATCTACTAAGACAGAAAATTTTGTTTGTGACATGCCAGGATGGCTAATGTGGAAAGTAGAGGACATTTCCTCTTAGATGGTGGATTTTAGCCAACAACTCTTTTATGTCGGTAGACCAAGTTTTGTTATTCTTGTTTGCAAGTTGTGCTCTATGTCATGTGAAGGCTTAAATGCGTGCCGTTACAAATTCTGAATAAATATGGAAAAACCAGTTATTTAATCCATATGCTTACAGAGCTCAGTGAGTTTCTTTGCAGTTGTTTGGTACATTTTTGGAACAACTGAGTGGCTCTAGCTGTCTGAAAAAACAGTTCTTTTGTGGGGAACCAACTAAGAAGAGTACACTTATTGTACTGTCGCGTACTGTAAAATAAGACAGATCTTTCTGCTGCTAAAAAGTGTCACTTCACTTCTACTGATTCACTATTAGATTAGATTAATCCAAGTAAATAAACTGGTTTGAGTTGTAGTGTTCAGGTCTTCAGTAGCTGTTATAGAGTTATACTGATTTTGCTCTGAGCCCTTTCTAAATGTTGGGTTAATCCTGTAGTGAGAAGCTCATGAGTGGAGAAATAGAAACCTATTGCTTGTGGCTAGTGAAAATGGTACATGAGAAGGAGAGGCAAGAAATGGAAAAGTCATTGCAAACCCCTCCAGGACTGGCAGAGGAGTGTGATGTTATGTAGACACCAGGTTTAGTGATAAGACACATTTCTAAACTGATTAGAAGGAGGAAAAAGGAGAGAAATCGTGATACTTGAAATGCAGATGGGGGAGCAAGAGACAGATGGAGAGGTAGAAAGCTGTAGTCAGTGACCAGAGCTTCAAAATCGAAGATGGAAATAAAGACTGATTTCATTACATCTTCAGTCAGCATCAGCAGAAACTGAGGATCTTTCATTTCTGGTCATGCTCTTCTTTTCTCCTTGGTTAGCAGATTTGTGTTCCACTTTGGGGTAATGCACTCAGTGTTTCCTACTGTTAGACACCGATCAGCTGCAGAGAGGCCCCTACAAACGGTTTCTGAGGTACTTTCATAAAGTGTTGCTTTCACAGAAACTTTTCTTCAGCACTAAGATTGGATCTTTGCATAGTGGCAGTGCAGGACTGGGGAGATGGAAAAACAGATAGGTCCAGATGATTTATGGGGTGGACCCTGATTTATTAAAACTTTAATTTTCTTAGGCTATTTGTCAGAAGTCCTATGTTTTGCAAGTGTTTTTGGTTGTGTGGAATTGCTCCTGTATGGTCTGATTGGGAGCCTGTGTCTGTCCCTGGGGCCCTTTCCCCTCAGGGATCCCAGAACTGTGAGGATAATGAAACGTTCTTCCTTGAATGAACACAGGTGCCAATGCTTTTTTTGCTTTTCCTTCTTAACTGATGTGTAAGCTAAGGTAACTTTGTTATGTATTAAAAAAAAAAAAAAAAAGAAATAAAAGGTGTAGTCACACAATTAGAATTGTCTGGTAAGTAGTATTTTCTTGCTTTTCTGTAAACCCAGGAATTCTGTAGTGACATCATCTTTACGGTGTTGGAAATATGATCATTGTAGACTTCCTTCCTCCCAAACCCTTAGTCATTTCAGCTAATACAGATTTATTTTTTCAGAGGCCAAAGAAGGGATTTTTTACCTTGCATAAAAAAATGTAAAATTATTTGTTTTTATTGTCATTAAGAAATGAGTTTTGTGAGATATTTTTTTTTTAACTGCCCAGCCTGTACTGGAATATTCCAAGTCTGGAAATAGTGTTCTTCTAATGCTTAATGTGGAAAAAATATAAATATTTAATATATTTTATTAGATCTTTTCCCTAGTTATAAAAGAAAAAAAAAATAGTGAGAATGCTGATATTTAAAAAAAATTAATTCAATTATTATTATGAAAGACCTCTTTTAATATATTGCCTTTCCAGATGTGTGGTGCATATTTTACATTCTTTCAGTGGCTTCCAAATTTTAGTGCATGAGAACTTTCAAAACACTTACATAATCATTAATCTTGAAGGTTATTATACCAACTGTACTTTTGATTCTCAAAGCTGTTTCTCAGGGAATGGGGAAGGATAGAAGCCTGTAGAAGATCCCTTGAGGTACAAACAAGTAAGAACAAAATTTATTTGTGGAATAAATAAGCCTGTCCCTGCTCCTTTGAAATTTAACTTAACTGAAATTTTTTAATGTGTGTCTGACGCTTTTGGGGAGCTGCCTACACCTGTTCTACAGGAGTTAGTTAACATTTGTGGAGTTAGTAATCAAACATGAAAATAAACTGTTAGCAAACCAAAGTCGGGAGTAAATCCCGACATAGCAGTACTTGAAGAACTTCTATCCTCCAGGGAACAAATATCCTTATACTGAGTTGAGGGTACAAATGCAATTCTGGAAACACGATGAAAGGTTCTGTATATAGACACCTTTTGAACTTGAAGGAAGGATGAGATTTGACTCAAATAAGAACTGTTCAACTGTTGTGCTCAGAGAACACTAAAAGTGAGTCACATTTTTATTTTAAATATGCAGACTCCCATATGAGTGATAAGAATGGACAGATCTTTTCTGAAGAAGAGTCTTGCTGTCTTGAGCTGAGGTTTTCTAGACTTCAGAGAATCTGTATGGAAAGACTTTGCCTTGAAGTATTTCAAGTTTAGGTTCAGCACGCAGAAATAATTATTTCATTTACAGTAACTTCCATTTGGAAATTAGACCTACCAGTTTAAAATCCATGTCATGGTTGCCTCAGGGGAGTCTTTGTCTTGATAGAAAGTCAAGAAAGCATCCAAACTTGTCCTAGTTAATTTAGGAAAGCTGATTCAAAAGAACTTAACACCTTTCCCTTGGGAATTCTTTTAAAGACTAAAGCAATTCTGGCAATGAGTAGCAATTCTATTCAATCTCCTTCCATAAATCCCCTTGAATCCAAGAGGTGCAGGCTCTTTTGGCACTGGCATGATAGCCAATTTTGGCTGATGCTTTCAAATCTTTTTTCTAGGTGCTTTGGGGGAAAACTGAGACTCTTAAGATTGCAGGGCAGTTTACTTGTAGTATCAAAAGAAAACTGCAATCTGTGTTCTAGATCCAGATTTTGTATTTCTATTTTAAGTTTGCTGACACGGGGGGACTTTCTAAACATCTAAAGTGTGTTTTACCTCCTCTCTGTCAGACCCGAACCTCTGTTTTGGGCACAGATGCTCGTGCTGCACTACAGAGCTGGTGCACAGTTACTCACCTCTCCTTGCTGAGTCCTTCAGACCAAGAGTGTTTGTATGCCCATCAGAATACGTGTGTGCCTGGTGGAAAAAATGTTAGCAGTATACATTAATGGCAATACTTGCAAATTCCATATGCTCAGCAGATGCCTTCTCATTTGGACTTCAGTTAAAAAAAGTTAAACAGGGTAGGGAAAAGAAAAATACTGAAAACATGTCTCCTGAGAAGCCTTGTGCGATCTATTACTCAGTAAATTAATAGAGATAGATTTTAGTCAGGAGAGCAGATACCAAGAATCATCCTCTTGAAGGATACCTTACAAATACTGCCTTCTTGCATCACACAATACTTCAGGGAAAAGGCTTTGTCTCTGAGGAAGAAGGCACACGTCAGTATCGTTCCCATAAAACAGTCTCTGGAGAAAACTATTCTTTAGAAATTTAGCAAAGATTTCCACGTCATGGCTTCTACGTTGTTTTGCAATGGAATCATTGTTCAAGCATCTGTCACTTTGTTCATTATGTGTCTTTACAATGGGTAGTTTTCCTTGCTTTTAATTTGTGTTCCAGATGTATGCATTCAGGCTTTGATGTGCATCCAATATGTGATCCTTCATAAGCACTCTCTAATATCTTTAAACTTTCTAACTTCTGCTTATTTCTTGTTACAAATTCACAAGCACACTACCAAACCCTTGAATGATTTTTGCTGAAGAAGGTTTGAGGCTAGTGCACTGAAATGTGCAGCCCTTTATTGCTTTTATTTCCTCTGGATGGGAGATCAAAACTCTTGGTTTTAGTGTTGAGAACAGTTTTGTAATGTCTAAGCAGAGTTAGATCCCAGAGTTAGAACCTAAGGTTCTTAATACATCAGTGCAGACAGCTGAAGTGTGCAGCTGACTTCTGTAGAGAGCACTTAGTATTAACAAATTACACCCAACAAACCATAACAAAGTTCAGTCAGCCAAAGTCAAGGCTATCCCTGTAGGAGGATTTAAAAAATCTCAAGTAGCTGTGATTTGTATCGCAGTCACGTAGTTCATGATTGACACATTTACAGGTAGCAATGCCTTGTTGGCAGCAAATCTCAAATATAGGTACTATAGCAAGGAGAAAACATTCCGATGTGCTCTGCTATCTGCAGAACCTGTGGGACTCATGAAAATGTGCACAAAGAAAGGGAAAGCAAGTCACCCTTTAAAAAACTGACTCTTTGAAAGCTGATGGCCATGGCGGTCATGTCTAGTAGCTTCTGGATGTGTTGGCTGAATTTCCTCGTAGGAGAAGGGGAGTTTTGAGTACTGCAGGAATTAAAAAGGCATCTTCATGCCTTATCCTTTAATGCTGTTTCCCCTCTTTTTTCTTCTCTCATTTTACTTTTTCCCTTAACTACTTCTGTCCCACTAGACTGGGCCACAATAGCCTGCTTTTGTTTTGTTTTAGTTGCTTCTCTAGCTGGAGAGGTATATATTATAGCAAGGAGGATAGCAGAGATTAACCTAGATAGCCTTTATTTATAGAATTCAGAGGTATGTTTAATTTCTCAGTGGAAATTATCAAGTGGAAAAGGATCTAAAGACAGTTACAGAGGTTTTGGAATTTCTAATACCTCCTTCTTGTGGGACATTTCCTGTTACCTCTGCGTAAAGCAAATAGTAACTGACTTTGAACAGTGCTTTCTAAAATCTGTGAGGTTGTTCAGGTACAAGTAACTACTCATCTGAATGAAGATTTTAGCCCGTGATCTGGCAAACATGTGGGCACTTAACTCATGCATTTACATTTACAGAATGATCCATGAAGCATAGCAATTTAGAAATGAGGAAATCTGAAATGTTGATTCCACATAACTCTGTAATAAAACTTCCAGTGGTGCCAGGATTTCATCCCACACCTGTAATTAGGTGCTCAACATAAGATACTATAGAGTAGGGGCTTTGCAATTACGTACTTGCTGAACTTGAAAGTTACTTACTTAGTTTTCTTATTTGCTCTGAAGCTTGTTTTTTCTTTTTTTTTTTTTCATCTTCCCTGGAAAACTGTTTCTCTGCCAGTTTATTCATCCTGAGGGGCTTTCTCCTTCCCTACATTTTGTGGATGGCCAGAGTCATTAGAAGCAAATGCATATCTGCAGTCTGACTTCTAAAACAAACTGCAGCAGCAGCACATTGCCATGAAATAAGGCCTTGACTTCACACTATCCTTCACCTAACTTTGCTTCTTCTTTTCCCTCTACCGAGCTGGAGGTCAGCTTTTAGTGCTTAGCCTTAGTATGAGAAGGCTTATAATGGTATCGATGTTTATGGACACTGGTTTATATCCATGGACATTATTTGGTTATAGCCCTGTAAAATATGTGTGCTATTCCAGCCTGAGAAATATGTGCGTGTGGTTATGCATACATCACTATAAAGGTTAACAGAAATGGTGATCTGCAAGGAGTATTCTTATGAAATTAAAGACTCACAGATATTTAAGGCAGGTTTGAAGAGTTATTGGCAAACATGCAGAGCAGTTGTGTGTGTGTGTGTAAAAATAAATTAAATTCATAGGACAGTGGAGAAGCAAATCTGAGGCACAGAGGGAAGGCAGAGTTTCAGGTGGCATTCATCCAGCCATATCTGCAAGAATGCAACGATGATGATTTATAATTACTGTGACAAAAATAACGATGATTCTGCTGCCACATTTTTACCATAGCCTTGGGAGTGTAAGTAATTATGCAATGATCAGTTGATTCTACATATTCACAAATTTAGCTATTTATCATAATTGGTTTAGTCCCTTGGAATTAGTCCAGACTTTTACTTCATACAGTTGGTTGTAAAAGGGAAGTGGAAGGAAGCAAATTTCCTTTAGCTGCATACACCAAATCAAAGTCTGAGCTACACTAACAGAATTCTTATTATTGATTGCAGTGGTTGTTTATTCTTCCAGGTTTAAAAAAAGCAACAAATAAAACAACAACAACAAAATAAACCCTCACACAGAAGCCATCTGTCTCCTCCTTGGAGATGCTCTCAGTGGGTATCAAAAATAAACTGATTCACACTTCGAAACACACCTTTTCTGCTTTTTATCTGCATTTTGTCTGCCGGATGTTCAGTGGTCAAATTAGGTTGAATTAGGGGGATCCAGGCTCTGTGTTTACTTTCATGCCCACTAAAGCCTTCCCCTGGTTGTCTCTATCCTCATATTGCCATTCAAGGAAATAATCTGATTTCATGGCCTCCAAAGCCCTTGTTACTTATGAAGCCATTTTATTATAGACTGTGTTTTTGACAGACTATTCTCTGTAGCCAGAAAATACTTTGTCCCAAGCCCTCTAGTCTCCACACAAAAGACCCTACCAAAACTAAAAATGCCCTTGGCTTTGAGGTGAAAAGAAAGAGGCATGCTAAAGAGTAACTGAAGGATATCCAGGTACACAGCCAAATTTCTAGATATTACCACAGAATTCCTTGTTAAGCTGAACATCAATTTTGAGGCTGTTTGTCTGTAATATTACAAAGTAACTAGAATCCTCTTGCTTCCTTCTAGGGGCCCTTATGCATTCAGGCACGAAACCTAATACAGCATCAAATGGTCCCAGAGGGTTTATTTGTCTGGGCAGCAGCAGGCAGAGTGATAAACAAAATGTCACAGATGAAGGAGCAGTGCAGGCAGTCCTACATGTCTAGCAGCCATAGACAGTGAGCCGTGGCCTGTCTGTTAATCAGTTTGTCTTAAATCACTCAGTTAGATGTCTTTCTTTATCACATGTTCATCACTACTTTCCTGGCCCAATTATACCTGCTAGCTTTCAAACACATGGTTATATAAATGGCTTCACTGTAATTCACATTTGGCAAATAGACTGAACTTTTTCCACATTCTTAATAGCTGCTTACAAGCTGAAATTGCAGCATATATGTTGCTCAAATCAGTTTCTTCGTGTCTCTGCAGCCATATACTTCTTGCTACCTTGGGTCATTATTCTAGGCCTTGGTATGCCTTGGACCTCCTTCGGGGGTGAAAGCACAGCTGATCAACACCAAATGCTTAATTTCCTGAGGTTTTCCCATGGTAAGGTTCCTGTGGTTTTCTGATCTTCTGGCCCAGTGAGCCAGAATGAAATGACTCTTCTCTTAGTGGCAAACAGTGAGAGAAATGTTGGCTCCATGGTGAGGCTTCCTTCAGATGAGATGCAGACCTGAACCCACATCCCTCACTTTCAAATGAGCACAGGTGTTTCATTCCCTGGTGTCTGTTTCTTGTTATCTTTTATTCTTTTCCAGCCATTTCCATGTATAATGACATCAAGGGCACTGCTAGCATTGGAGACCACTGCCTGTTTAGTAGGCCCCCCTTCAGGAGGTACAACATCAGCAGAAGCAGCAGCAAAATATCTGACTGGTATCCAGAGAAACGGGGCTGCAGGAAATTGGGGAACCTTTGTGTCCAATGGTCAGAGTCCAGTCTCCTGGGTTAACCGGATGTTTTCCTGAGAGGTTTGGAATCACAGCTGTAAATTTTGAAAGCTTAAATCTGCTCAAATCCTTTTGTGAGTCTTTAGATGAATCTAGTTTTACGGTTACATAAATTTTTGGGCAATGGTAGAAGGGACTCTGTTCCACTGCAAAAGAACTGAAAGAAAATGGCAGTAGACTTAGGCAGATCAATATCAGTCTTCTGTGCAATTTTTAAAAACCAAAGTTGCAGCAGAAAAGCCAGTTATTGCAGTGCTACTTAATTCATTTAGCAATAGAGTGCATTGATTGATATTGTCATAAATAACAAGCCACTTCATCTGTGCCCCCTCACTGCCCTATCATATTACACGTACAGGCTAAGATGAAAAAACAGCTGCAGCCCTTCTGAGCCTCAGGCTAACAAGCCTTATTGATTGCACTTGTCGTCAGTAATCTAAAGCTAAAAGATAGCAGCCCACAGGATTTGTATCTGAGCATCATAGGCCAGGTTTGAACCCACACCATTTTCTAGGTGGGTAATGCCTGTGGAAGCTATGCTGATTTCTAGGCAGCTGACATGTTTTACTGGAAACAAGTGCAAACAGAAGAGTCATGTTCTGAGCAGTGATTGGCAAAATCAATCCTAATTAGGCTGCAGATATTCATGGCCACTTCTAAACCTGAGCCTTTTCTTGATCCCCTCTAATTATGTATTCAGATCAAAATGACACCCTGAGCTATTATCCTGCTTGTTAAACCCACTCAGTCACTTGTTGTCTGAGCAAATGCATCTACGTTTCGCTAAGCGGCATAAATGGTTGCCTCTGTCAGTCTCTACACACTGAGGGAGCTGCAGCTGTGTCCTTCAACATCTTGGATTCCAGAGCTCATTGCAAAACTTTGGAGTTACTTTGTGCAAGTTGACTTGGCACTCAGACCAACCTGAACTCTCACTTGGCCTTTTCCTCTGTGGGGCTTCAGAGGTACCTCCTCTGTGGGTGTTAAATCAGAACATTTTAGAAGTATGGGGGAACAAAAGGCGTTTCTTTTGTTTGCTTGTTGGTTTTATATCTCAGATAGGAGCTGTCACTCCTTGCCTTGCACTTCCCAGAAAAAAGAAAAGAAGAACATGTTAGGTGTGAGAGCTTGTGGCTTAAATTTACTAATTAGCAGGGCTGACACTCGGGCAAGAGAGGAGCAAAGGCTGCTTAATCAGTGTGGATTTGGGGGCTAATTCAGTGTTGTAGACATGACCTTTTCTTTAAAAATCTGCTGCAGACACAGATTTCTTGGGCCACTGTGGCATGCTGAGGTGTGAGATGGTCAGTGACACTGGGCAAAACACTTGAGCTAGCAAAAATTCCCTCAACTTGCATATAGGTGAAATAGCAGGTAGAACAGGAAGGTAATAATAAATCTATTAAAACCAAATTTATTAAATATTGATTTCTTTTTTTAAAATTTTTTAAGAGGGATGAGCAGAATACTTTGAGGCAAGGTACTGTACTCCTGCGGTTGCTCATTCAGTAAAAAGCTAAACTATATATGACAAAGAAAGCTAGAAAATTTGCAGGTGTTAAATTAGGTGCAATTGTGGGGCACAGTGAAGGTTATGCCGATGAAGGTGTTTGCTTTACATGGAGATCAGCACATTTCAGTGTTTATTTAGATCGGTGAGTCATCTTCCCTGCTTACAGAGACTGGTAGAGTTCCTTCTGTAGAACCCCTCTTTCTTTTACCTTTATTTTCTAGGTTTTTTGGGTCTTTTTTCCGTGTAGTTTTGCTGCTTATATTATTTAGTCTTTCTAGCAGCTTTGCTGGATGTAATTTCCTTACATACTATTTGTTTTAGTGTTTTTATTAACTTTTATAGCACAGGTTTTGTTGCCACTTAGCTACTAAACATTAATGTAGTGCATATGAAAAATATAGTTCACTACTTACTCTGAGAAGTAGGAAAGGGAATACCTTGGTACCATTCCTGTAAAAAACACAATGAGCTCAAGATTTCAGGAATAAAAACCAAGGAAAAAAAGTCTCAGTTTCATCAAGCTTAATTCTCTAAAAGTCATTGTATACTAATTTTGCTAGAGAACATAATCACTTATCTAGAGAGGAGTTTTTTCATCTTCCTTTAACTTTAGGATACAACTGAAAATTCTGGTCCACTACTGTTCTCTCAATGAAAGCCATAAGAAGGGCTTTTATTTGTGTCTGTTATATGTGACCTTGGACTTCATTCTGTGATCCCAAGGGTCGTTTCCAGGGTTCATTAGTCCTTGTGTGCTGCACTTCTCTGGTGATGTTGGAGGCAGTTCTGAACCCACTACACAGTGAGCAACACTTTAAAGGCCTCTGGAAGTACATACTGAATAATGCTATTCATGTTCTAATATGCCGTAGGTTAGCTGGAATTTGCTTTCTTCAGCCTGGTGTTTAATTGCTCCGGTCTCATTTGCGACACCTGGTAACTTTGTCACTATTACGAACTAGCACCAGTGGTGTCCAATGTTTTAAGCTATTCTCATCATGGAAACCATTTGTACTGGAGTGAAACATCCCCTGAATTCCCTGCAGCAAGGTACTGAGAAGTGTTCTCATTGAGCAACACATCCAGTGCAGGGATTTCAGTGAGCAGCTGCAGGTGGAGCTTTGGGGGGCAGGAGCCATCAACCCCAGAGTTTCCTGCCTCAGAGTGTGAGGGCATAAAAGCCCAGAGGTTCTTTTGTTCAGAGTCTGTCCTCAGAGGCACGAGCTCGAGCTGGTATTTTTTTATTCAGTTATTGTGTCAGGGAAACCTGGTCTGACTGTGAGTGGTGGGTGTGCAGCTGCGAATGTGCCACGCTCCCAGCTCAGGTGGTGAGCGTGTGACTGCCAGAGTGGCTCCTGGGCAGCTGGACAGGGAAAGGTAATTCCTTAGCATCCTGGCCAAAGACATAGGACTTGCATGAAGGAGGGAGTTGTACGCTGGACAGTGGACTGTTGGCTGATAAGAATGCACATCCCCAAGGGATCCTATTGTGTGCATGGATACTGACAAGATCTTTAAAAGATTGTTGTAACTTGGAATTAAGTTTTATTCTGTTTAAGTTTTGGAACTGAAAAAAAAAAGCTTTATTTAACTTTTTTAATAGATAAGAGTTGTTTAGTGAGATGTATGTTTTTGGGCTGCAAACATTGTAGGTAAGGTTCTTTGTCTTTTTTTTTTTTAATTTTAAAATTAGGGGGAGAAGAAAATGACTTGGGATGACAAAATACTAGGGCTACTTAATTGAGAGGATCTGAAGTTACATGCTGCCACTTAAATTCATTATTATATTGATGAATATACTTTATCAATTTTCAACATGTAGTCCTGCAGTGCTCTTAATAAATTACAAATCCAGAACTACGAATAATTCTTTACCACTCACTTTAGAAAATAAACATGGCAAGATTTACCAATAGTATAAAAATCTTTCTGTCTTCATATCTTTTATTTGTGAGCCTTCATATATATATATAAAAAAAAAATATATATTTTTTTTTTTTTTTGGCCAAAATAATGACCTTCAACTTTCCTGCATCACTGCTGGCTCACCAAATTTCAAATTAATATTCTTCTGTGTAAGTGACCACTGCAGCATGACTTCACAAAGTTTGCTTGACTTTTAGCCTGGATTTATGTAAGTCAAGATTTATACTGTATTCTTTGCCAGGTGTCCAAGAGGGATGTTTCCTCTTCCTGAGGCTATCAGATATGCTCAAAATTAATATTCACATTAGCTGTAATTTTTTTCTTAGTTTTTATAATCCAAGTGGCCTGGAAACATTAAGAGATATGTAATGATGCTCACGATCAGGGCTGGATCTGACCTTTTAGTATCCATGACAAAACAGAGGGTAAATAAATCCCTTCAGAAAGAACTTGACATTAATTCCACCTTATCTGCCCAAACCTGTCAAAGGTTACTACTCATCTGGGCTATTAAAATGCTAGTGTTTGCAGACTTGGAGAAAATTGCTGTCTCTTGGCAGTACAAGAGCCAGCAAGCCAGAACAACAGTCAGAAAGCACAAGTTTTTTCACTCCCCATTAGGAACTTGTTTATAAGGTCTTTCCTACCAGCTTTCTCCAAATAACATTTATGAAAGTCATGTTTTGCAGTGATAACTTGGTGGCACACCAAATCTTTATTCGAGATAATTAGCTACTCTGTCTTTGAAATGCACTTTACAGTGTATCATTATTTTTTTTTAAAGTATTGTATTGCATTTTCAGGAATACTGGCTTTCCATCCAATTATTTGCAGCAACACAAATACTTCTGTTTTAAACTGATGCGTAAGAGTTGTTACTGTAAAGCTCAATGCACTGTCACTACCTAGTAACAGAGGAACAGGAACCAAAGTTGGAGAAACTGGAGCACAAACAGAAAAAAGGCATATGTGAAGACTTATAAAAAGCTGAAGTCAAATACAGAAATACAATTCAATGTTTGTTTGTGGAATAATTTGCTCATTGTGTACCAATCCATGTCTAATCACAGTTTGGCTGGATGGATGCACAAAGCCTAATTCTCTTTTCTCTTGGCTTTTTGTTAAGGGAATGGAGAGAAACTCCCATTAGTGTTCTTAAAAATAGGTTAGGCCTTCATGATGGAAGAAAGTGATGTATTTGATTCTTTTTTAAGAGGAATGTGGACTAAGAGATTTCCCAAGGTTTTTCAGCCACCCTAAATGCAGGACTTTGGAGAAATGATAAAGCACATTTACCCGTGCACCCTGACGTTTCCTAGCCCAGCTATCAGCATGAGCCACAGCATCTTCCTCCCTGACACCTTCCATGGCATGCTTGTTGCCACTGGAAGTCTGGATGCATTGGCCTGGAGGGGCACAGGCACTTCAGAAAGGAGTGGGCAGAAACGGAGGGCCAGGGCAGTGGGGCTGCCTCCGAGGCTCATTTGTTCTGCAGTCCAGGCAGAGCATCTGTATTTGCATTTTCAGACTCCAGTGGGGATTTCTGTAAAAAGGGTCTATTAGCAGTCATGACTGGTAACTTCAAAGATGCCCTTTCCTTATTGTAGGCTGATGTGTGTGTGGCAAACTATAAAGCCATGCATAACATTTATGATGGTGAAATACACCGCTGGCGTACTACAAGATTTTTATTTGCTCCAGGAACCAGCTCTTGTCTCACATCAGCATTTTATGTAAATAGGATGATTAGTTTTTTTCTCATAGACAGTAAAAATAAGAATGCAGTTAATGTCCTTGACAAAATATATTAGAAAAGAGTTCCACAAATGTACTTTTTTTTCCTGAAGAGAGCAGTTAGAGATGGCAGAACAAGAAGGCGTTGCAAGAAAATTGTCCCATGCACACCAAGTTTTCTTCCTCTTACTACCTTAAATTAATGCTACACGGGACAAACTGTGCTGACCTCATATTCCTGGGCTACATGTGTAATTCAAACACATAGAAGTGCTGAGCAAAATCAGTGATATCTTTTGATATCATTCTAAGCACAGCCGGGTGTGTGCCTCCTTTATGCTTTCCCTTCTGGTAGTAGCTACTCCTGAGAAATGTGCAACTTTGATATTTTCTCTCTCCTACAAAACTCTCCACTCAGCAGATACTTCCTTTGTTTTCCATTATGAAGCAATTGAAGGTTTGCAGTGCTTGGGATACGAACATAAAATTTCCATCCATACTTAATCAACGCGGAGGAATGTCCTTGACCAGGACTGGGGTGTCTTCTTCAGAGCAGGTGTAGACTGGCATTTCCTCAATGGAAGTGGCAGTGGGAATGTCTCTAGTGTTGTCACCACACTGTGTTAAGCAGTTTTGTGGTTTGATTATTATGATACACCTTCCCTGTTTTCAGCTCCTGTTCTCTCTTTGGAATTCCGGTTAGAAAGGAAAGTTTATGCCATTTGGAAAGAGGGCCAGGCAACTCAGGAGGACTAAGAGGGTGTTGTGAGGTTATGCAGGGAGAAAATTAGAGGGGCCAGATCCCAAATCCCCGGACTATACTGTTAATTTTGTTATTCCCACAGCAGGGAACACTCAGTTGTGCATATCAAACTCACAAATCTATTAATAATTGCATTCATATACACAGCTATATACAAATATAAATAGCAAGGCTACAAAGCCAAGCAGAAAGTTAGGAAGTTAGGAAATAGTAGAACTAGTTGCCTGGGCAACATTAGTCTGGTTAAGTATTTGCATTTTGATCTAGGACTTCAGGGGCCATATTTATTTGTTTTTTTTTCCCCTCCGCAGGGATGCCTAGAGGGGAAAAAAATCGCTACAATTTTACTAACTCTCATATTAAGTGTGAGATAATTGTAATAAGGGGCTCTTGCAGAACTCCTGTAATAACCTTTATCTTTATTGCATAGATGGAAGGAAAGGTCAAGATCTGTTCAACTAGTATCTTTGTGTGATAGACTTAGTGTTAGTTCCATGCTTTATATACATAATATGTCCTCAGAGACTGCAAGGAAAGCAAACAGACCTCATCAATTTCTCTAATGATTCCTCTGAAAGATACTTTTTTTTTTTATCTTGGTTTGTATTTTTAGCTCACTTTAACAACACCTCTATTACCAGGCTGTCAGAGACCTCATACATAGAATTTATGTTGGCTTTCATAAAGAAAAATTAGATGCTATCTCAAGGACAGTCTCTACTTTTAATGTCATTAAAGCTAAATGAGTTATTGTTGATATTCACTGAGGAACAGCAAATAGAATTAGATGGAGAAAAATCTTAGTGATAAGATGATGTGCTGGCTGTAACTGTCCACTGCAGAGAAGAAGTAATTTATAAGCATTGCTCTCTTTAATGTATACATAACCTGTACTTTATACTGTGTGGTTGATTCTATTAATCCTAGGGGAGGGAGGGAGGCTATGGAGAAGGGGGGTGGATATTAGTTATAATACTCTGTATCCCTCCAGTAGCACTGAGTGTGGGCCTGGGCAGTTCAGCCCCAGGCATCCTTAGCACCCCCAGATGCTGCAGAGGAAAAGGCACCTGGTCTGGGCCCGTTGGCTGCTGGAGACAAGCAGAGCAGAGCTCGTGAAAAGAGGGAAAGATTTTAAGTATGTTACTGAAAGGTGGTGTTCATCAGCACAACTCTAAGTGATACCTCTGTTTTCAGGTCTGTGTCATGTTTCACAGGATGGGTCAGGCTGGAAGGGACCATGGTGGTCATCTGGTCCCACCTCCCTGCTCAAGCAGGGCCATCCCAGAGCACATGGCACAGGATTGTGTCCAGACAGTTCCCAAGTATCTCCAGTGAGGGAGCCTCCACACCCGCTCTGGGCAGCCTGTTCCATTGCATGGTCACTGCACAATAGAGAAATTCTTCCTCATTTTCGGGTGAAGCTTCCTCTGCATCAGTTTCTGCCCAGGAAGTTCCACCTGATTGATTCTTAGGGTACAACTGGTTATGACTGAATGCTTTTCAAGTTCAGTGTGGAAAGCTTCCATCTCTATTAGGATAACAAAGCAAAGGTAGGCCAGTGGTATTTTACACACTGGAAGGTTCCTGCATCTGCATACTTTGCACTTAACACTACAATGTTTGCTTTAAACTCCTTCTGTAAAAGAATGAGGAAAGAAGCAAAATGGGGTTGAAGATTTCCCTGGTTTTACCCAGCTTGCCCAGGCTCATAGGGAAAAGCAGAGAACTCTGTAGATGATAGAGAATTTTGTAAAAGCCTGTTTTCTATGGTAATCCTACCTATCTATAGATCTGTGGTACAGATGTCATCAACTTTGTTTCTTGTGCAACTGAGAGTTCTTTAGCTGTTAACTCCAAAGCTGGAGTGAAATGAATATGGAGCTCCCAGAGCATGTTCTCTGGGCACAAAGTGTCTATGGGGAAAAAAAAATGAGGTATTGAATTTCCTGGTAGGAAAGAAAGTGCTACATATTTCATTTTATGTCTGTGGTATAAAGACTGAGAAATTCTTTTAAGAAAGATCAAAAGCAGATGCATTTAAATGTAACATCTTAATGTATAACTGTTTTGTTGGGGTATTGCAGAGAGCTATTGCAAATGAGAAAGAAATGTTAAAAGAACATTATTAAGCTATGAAGTTAAAAACCTGAAGGATAGAAAATGTCATTGCAAACTTAATTAGACCCCCTAATGTGTGTGCAGTGGGAAGGGCTTTAATTACCTGATCACAAGCTATGTTTTGCACAGCATCCTCCATTCCTTTCAACATAGAAACCAGATAGTCTTTAATTAATGAGCACCTATTCAATATTTTGTTTTCTCCTCAATATGCCATCTTAAGTTTTACTTACTGTGTGCTCTTCAAACCAGTTCCAGACCCATAATTATTCATTTCTTGATGGGAAGTTCTTGTGAAGTGCACTTCACAAGAAAATTTATTTTACAAATATTTGTTGTTTTCACACCATCCAAAAGAGATTGTGGGTTATAATGATTTTTTTGAAAGTTAATTGTATCACAAGGAAAAATCATAAATTAATTTGGAGTCTTAAAGCAAATAAAACTGTATTTCAGAAGTTTATATGCATTTGAAGAAAAATTTCTGTTTACTTAAGCTGTATATACTACCTGGTGAAAAAAAAAATCAGATCCCAGCATTTTAAATAGCTTTTTATCCTCCCTCTCAGCGCCCCCACAGCATAGGCTGAACACAAGACTTTGACCTGTTAAAGGACAGAAACCAGTGAGAGCAGGAACGTGCCGTGTGCCAGAGAGAGCTGTTGCCTCCCTTGCTGTGTCATTAAGGCACTGAGCCGCTCTCTTGGAGCTGGTAGAAAGCCGCATTTAAAATTGTAGCTGTGAATCAGAGAGACCGACCCTGGTGACAGTGAGAGGTAGCAGTTGGAATAAAATACCTCCTCTATTCCCAGGAATGGATGCTTGCTCTGCATTTAAAAATCACTGGGTGGTGTATGGGCGTACTCCTGGCAGCTGGGGCCTGGATCTTTTGCTGATGAGCAGAGTCGTGCTTGTTCTTTCTTCTTGGCATTTCCATGAGGAAAACCATGGTGTGGTTTTCCTCATACCCCTTCCACATGGCGGCCTCATCCAAATAATTTAAGGCAAAGTAGTATAAGTAGTTGCCTGAGAGGCATCAGTGACCTGTCACTGAGACCACTCTCTCACTTGCAGATGAATCTCTTGATAAGAGGATTAGTGGTTTTAAGCAAGTGGATAGAGGCACCAGCACTAAATGAAGTGAACCAGAGCTTTATCCCTTAAGGCACAGCTCAGAACAGGTTTACAGATTTCTATTTAAATGCCCACATTCCAGGTGTACATAAGGGTCAATAAGGATTTGAGCTTAAAATTTCCAAATTGTGGCTGAAAGCCCTGAAATCGGTTATTCCGCCTTGCTGTCACCGACTATAGGAGCTCTTCCTATTAATCCACATTTTTTGGTGAAATACAAACAGTATTTTAGAATAAATTTCTTCATTGTCTTTTTAGTTTGTCTCCATAAAACTGGTGTCTCATGGTAGTTCCATCTCTGGAGTGCAGGTGAGGTTAAAGTGTATTCTCCCAGGCCTTATGAATGAAACTGTTTTTCTGGCTTCCCCTCCTCTTGCTCATTTACTGTAACACCCCGCACGCCCCCAGGTTATGTAAGGATGAAGGTATCAGAAGGAATACCTGCTTTATTGAGGAGCTGCATCTAGCACTGGAGAGTTCCAGAAACATTCTCAACTGCTGGCTGGAGCCAGGGTCCTGCAGAAATAATAAATGACCATATAACAGAGAGGAGGGGAGGAGTTTACAGTAGAACCTTAGGAAGTGAAGGCTGATGCTTCCTAGCTTTTTAAATACCTGCTTGGCAGCCTTAATATTTTTGGCAAAGAATGGTGGATTGAATGGGTGTGCGTGTGTTGGTGTGCAAGCATGCTGGTATCTTAAACAAAATAAGAGTGGAATAAGCAAACCTGGTTGTGTGATTTTATTGAGCCTTCCACTAAGGAAGTTTGGTCACAGGCTCAGAACTAGGCTGAGAGGCCCATATTTGCTGCTATTAAATGTCTGCAACAGCCAGGAGCACCTATTTTTTCCTTGTTTGATCACTGGTAAAAGGCCCTGAAAAACTAGATCAGAGTTTTTTAGAAAGATCACCAAGGCAAAGTGATAATTTTGAAATAAGAGCAGCCACAGTAAAATTGATATTGTTTCTCCTGGTCAGCTCTATGAATTTTACAATCTTTTGGGTTGGGTAAACCATTTGAATAATGGGCAAGGTCTACGAGGACAGATCCCAAGGGGAATGTAATCCTGGAGGTGCTCTTATCCTCCCTAGGATGCCTCCTTACAAACATAAATTCTGTTTGCTGGGGAAGGAAAAGTTGAGTCTGTGATGAATTTAACATGCAAATTGTTATTAATTCTGCCTTCAATCAAAAGCGCACAGCGCAGCTACAAGGAAGAATAATAACAGTTAGAATAATTGCACTTAGATCCCTTAAAATGTGACACTCCAGCTTGTGTCAGTAATTTCAACTTCTAGCCAGGGAAGCAGCGTATTTATCATGTCAAAGAGGTAAAAGTTACTCCAGGTTTAAACAAGCATATGTCCTTTGAAACCAGTATATTTATTTTATTTAATCCCATGGAAAAATGGTTGAAGTCTCTATTTTAAAATAAGCAAAGATTCTGTACCTTTTAGGTGATATGCTGGACTCTGAGTTTGTTTGTTTAATTCTTTTAACTGTTAATGTGACAGGATCCTGGGATCATCACTGTCTATTTGCTTTATTTATAGGTGAGAGGCTGAGAGGCTCCCCCTTAAACGGCCTCCATAAAAATATTACACAACACTGAAGAGGGTTCTTTAAGTAGAGATCCTTCCCTTCCTTCCCTTCCTTCCCTTCCTTCCCTTCCTTCCCTTCCTTCCCTTCCTTCCCTTCCTCCCCTTCCTTCCCTTCCTTCTCTTCCTTTCTCCAAGAATTTCCTTCCACAAGCTGCTTATAGTCTAAAACTTTAGTAACTTCACAACTCCTCTATCATTTTCTTCATCCACTGTTTAGCCATTGCAGTTTCTGTATACCTTGAAAACCATCTGTATGTTAAATTATAGATTTTTTTTTTCAGTTTTTAGCTCTTTTGAGCGATCTCAAGTCTCTTGACACCTACAATTAGTGGTAATAGCTTGGTGGACTCCGGATAATGGTTCTCTAGCAAGGAAAAAAGATAATATGTTTCTACGTTGCTATTACTTCATAGGGCTTTTACAGAAGTGTAGAATGAGTGCTCAGCTAAGAACCGAGCTGGGTGCTGCCATGCACCAGGAACATCCATCAAGTGAGATGATTTGTCCTTAAGAGGAGCTGTAAGTAGGTGAAAAAGACTGACAAGGTATTATTTACCCCTATTTGACAGATGAGAAGTCAGGACCCAGGGACTGTCTGGATTAAGTGGCAAAAAAATAAATGGCTTTGTGAGTCCTGGTGTCCTGTTCAATCCACGGACTTGGGTCTGGAGAATGTTAGAAATTTCTTATGGTTTATGCAGCTAATTGCTGTTGGCGTGGGAGGGGAAATATGGGTAAGCACTCAGTGTAGCGTTTTGAGACAAGGCCAGGATACCCACATAAACAGTGAGCTTGGTACAGGCACTTCAGCTATCACCAGAGAGACTGTGCTCACCCTGAGAGAAGCCCAGGTATGTTAAACTACAGACTGCTGAACTTTCTTCCTAGTATTTAACCTGCTAAGTATCTGTAATGGCTAATTCTGAAATACTTCTGTCTGGTTGGATAATGCATCTTAGACGGGCAAGTGCCAAAGTAACAGAATCTATTATACAGTGCTTTTCCTCAGTATCGCTGAAAATCATGCTGGATTTCTTTTTTTTTTTTTTTTTTAAGAAAAAACTAAGCAAAATGTAATTTGATAGGAGAATTAACATGATGCTTTTGTGAGAAAGACAGACAATTTTTTTTCAGTTCAATCAACACTAGGGGTTCATGTGCTTTTCCTTACTTCAGGGGGATCACAGCGACTTGCTGGGGATGCAACAGCTAAACGTGTCACTTTGTGGCGTTCATTTGGAAGTACAACACACAGGAATGCTGAATTAGCCCTCCTGCTGTGCGGCCAGGATGAGCTGGAGCTGAGTGATTGTAGTGTCAGAATGAGAAGTAGTTCAATGGCATAGAAGGGATATAATTTCTGTGGGTACCTCAGGATGTGTACAGAACAGGCTGGGCTGTTAGTGGAGATCACTTGTGAGAGGAAATATGAGTTGCTGACTATCTGTAATAACATTAAATTTAATTCATATTTTCATATTCATTGCTGAGTATTATGCAGACTTGGCAAGTCGTTAAGGACCAAACAGAGTTACTGTAAGATACACGAGCACTGAAGCACAAGAAATTGAGACTCCAGATGTAAAATCATAGATACCAGGAAGCAGGAAGTTTGTGGGATAGGTGGAATGAACACACCGCTGTCTTGAAATTTTAGTGCCAGGTTGTAGCCTGGAAGAGTTTTAGATGCTGTTCAATGTAAGGTGTCATATTACTGCAATATATTAGATACATTTTCTTGTACACTATTTCAAGGAACAGTGGAGGGTAAAAGACTTGTGGAAAAACTCATACTATATGTCTGCATTTCTGCACATTGAAGAGTTTACGCTGTCCCATTTTTTTAAAATGTTTGCTGTCCATCCCCTCAACCTACCTGTGTACCTTTTAATACAACTACTCACCACTAAAGGCAGTTTCAGCAGTATTGCTTCTTTTCTAAAAATAGGCTGCAAGAGCATCTTTGTTATCTGCAGTGTGAATTGTTTTAGTCGGAAGCTGCTTTGCTACAGTATAATTTCTTAAATTGCATATTACTTTAACAGCCACATCCACCCAAAACATAATGATTGTGACTGAAGAAATACAATTCTGAATCACGAAGTGGAAGGCACAAGGGCTTAGATGCAAGTGACACTAGTTTTCATTTTGCATGTATATACACAGGAATTGTGATTACAGCAATATGCATTGTCTTCTGTTTGCAGCAATGCCAAGACAAGACCAGGCTGGATGGGGCTCTAAGTAATGTGGTTTAGTGGAATGTGGCCCTGCCCATGGCTGTGGGGTTGGAACTAGATAATCTTTAAGGTCCGTTCCAACCCAAACCATTCTATCATTTTGTGAAACCAAAATTCAAGTGTAGATTAAAGTATGTCCCAGTGAAATGAGCAGAATTTCAGTGATGGAAGAATGTATTGCTGAGAATCATTTTAGTGACATTCCTTAATCATGTTCTCAGAAGGTGGTACATATTTCAGCAGCTGTAGTGTGGGTTTTTGAGAACTGCTGAGATCAGCATAAACCCTGGGAGATGAGCTGGCTTTGTGCATTCCTAGCAGTGTGTTAACCACTGCTTGTTGCTGAACAGTGTCCTTTGCTCCTTCTCAACCCATCTTGCCTTGCAAATCCAAGATTTGGATGGAAAATGCCAAAAGCCTCCTGTGGCAAACAGGCAGAAAGCCAAGGACTGGTGGAGCCTCTGTGAGGGGCTGGTGGAGAATGTTGGCTCAACGTGACCGAGACAAGTCAGTGGTGCAGTAGATGCATCAAAAGCCTTGGCAGTGGTTGCTGCAGGCACATCTGAAATGGCTTTTCTAGCCCTGGGTAATGCTACAGTCATCAGAGAGAGCCCAGTGAGCACAATTTTCAGTGACCTAAAATAGCATTGCACATAGTCGATAGGGCAGACTTTTACTCCTTAGCAAAGGTTTTTGACTCCTCAGTGTAGGTTACATAAGTTTTCACAGTTAGGAATTTAGGAGCTTCAATGACAGCTATATACCACTTCCCACACATGCCCACTCCCCCCCAGAAAAGGGGAAAAAAAAGCTCATGTTTCCAAGTTGACATTAATTATGTTGTGATGAGTTCATAGTAATGCATTTAAGAAACAAGATATGCTCACATTATTGTTTCCCTATTTCATTTTTTTCTTGTTTTAGTCTGTTTCCTGCATTTAATATTTGAAATGAACAAGCACAAGCAAACACAGAAAAAACTTGAATGGCTAAAAACTAAAAAAAAAGTCACAGAACCTTTCCACTTATATAATTCAATTAAACACATTCTTCCCATGATGCACTGAGGAAATATATTATTACAGACACAAAGCACTTTGTAGTGTTGTATTATTAACTCCTTCTGGGGCCAGATGATTTTTCTGCCAGATTAGAAGGAAGGAACAATAGGATGTCATGTCAATTAACCTAATTGCTATGAGTCTTTCAACACTAGGGCTTATGTGCATTCCCAGAAAGAGGATACAAAAATTTGTACATTTAGGATTTCCAGATCTTTGGAGAGAGTTTAAAATGCCCTGATATTACCCTGGTGAGAGCTGTGTGCTCATCTGCCTGAGCAGTAAAAATAGGCTATTTTTATTTAATTGGGTGGTGGAAAGCTAGAGATTTCTCACATCAGTCCGATGGCAGATTCAAGATTTTACATATGTCAAAACAAAGCCATCTGGATTTGTTTATATTGCTGTTAGTCTTTTGCAGGAGTCCAAGTGGCTATTTGAGAACCACTATAGCATCAGCATAACAAATAAACACAGGTCATGCTACAGCCCTTTCCAGTTTCTTGGGGCAACGTGGAGAACCCTTTGCTTAGACATCTGCAGGATGAGTGTGTGTTAGCCAAACAAAGTTGTGGAAATGAAGACACGGTCATAAAAAGTCCCATCTAGACATATGAAATCATGTGAGTTAAAAGACTGAGTCCCAGTTTTAAACATCCTCATTGCCTTGTCTTTTTTCTTCAATTCTTTCACCTCTCAATCCTGTTGCATTATGTGGGCGTAAATTTTTTTTGTGTGTTTACAAATGCAGGATTTGTTCAACAGAAGATTGAATTTTTTAGGGTGTTTTACAGAAATAAAACATTTTACTTCTGAGTTAAAAAACAAACAAAACCTAACATTCCTGCTTGGAATAACAGAAATCTTTTTTAATTGATTGAAGGCAATTAACAAGATTGATTGCTCAACCCCCTTGCAATCCAGTTAGGAATGTCTCATTGTGCAAGTGATAAATTAGATGGTTTGCAAAGTTCCTGGTGAACCTTGATTTGAGGTTATGATTTTGTAACAAATGGTACTGACTCTCCTTTAAAGAGACGTCCAACTCATCTGGCAAAGCCTTTTCTATTTGTCTAGGGCAACAGCAATTTCTCAGTTTTATGGTAGTTCGGGATGGGAATGGCTTAATAAAGCTCACTGAAAGAGAAATTAATACACAAATAGAGCATAATTAATGGGATCGCCAGCACAGGTTAGGTTAGTTTGTAACGTTTGTTAGCCAATGGGGTCCAAAATCTTTTAAGTCCACTTCAGTTTAATTTTCTTTAATTGTCAGAGCTCACAAGTAGGTTTTCTTGGCTCTGTGCCATTATTTCCATTGTCTAGAATGGGGCACAGGTCAACTCACACATTGTCCTAAGCACCAGGCATGGAACTTGCCCTATGCAGCACGTGAAGGTGCTTGAAGAAGTTTGTATTTGCGGTGATCTGATTGTGGTTTGGGTCATTATGGTCAGGAAGGGCAGAGTTTGTGACTTTTGACCCAACTGTGGTAAAAACTAACACTTAGCATGACCTTAGAAATAGACTGTGTCTTTTCTATCTACTTTTAAGGTATAAAAAGAAAGAAAGAAGCATTCATCTGCTTCAAATGTTCAGTTCTGTTTTCTGTTCAGTTCTGTTTTCTTTAGTAGGTAATGGGAGCTCTCATGAGCGTTAGCGGTGTGTCCTGGCCCTCCTGATTTCTGCCAGCTGCTCTCCACTGGGTGGGGGAGGCTGGTAGTGTAGCTGTCAGGCCTGGAAGCTGGAGTGTTCCCCAGTTTGTCCCTCTCCATCTGTTTGGATTTGGAGCTGGAAATACCGTTTGGATTGAGAACCTTGGAGAAGGTCAGCAAATCCCCGAGAATTGCCAAGAGTGGTACTTCCTGATGGCTGTGATGAAGCCCTATGTCTTGGAGACTCAGAGGATAAATGAGTGATCGTCCTTGCTGGGGTGCAGCTGAACCTGTCTAAGCCACGGCAGAACAATGGCATAGATTAGATTTATTAAAGAAAGGTGCTGCTTTTGTAGCATCAATTTAGTCAAAATGTGATGGTGACGATGGATTGGTCTTTGTGCATCCTCCCAACCCCACACACCCCCTCTCCCTTTCTGCTCTCTCTGATGGGCAATCAGAGGGCTTGGGTTTGTCCCAACAGAAGAACATGGGGTGAGTATTGCAGGAAGAGCTGTCTGGGTGCTTGCATAATTAAAATATTCCAGAGATGGGGGAGCTGAGACATTCACAATTGACTGGTGCACAGTGGCAGGCAAAAAGGTCTAAAACCCTGCTGGAAACTGGGCCAACTGGGCAAATTGGTTTCCTGAGGTTGCGGGCAGCTTTCTGGTGAATCCTCCTGCCCTCACCCCCAGCAGGGGCACCTGCAGGGTACATCCAGCCCAAAGATGAAGATTTTTTTTTTTGTAAGAGCTGTGTGAAAATGTTCAAGTAATAAACTTCAGTTCTTTAATTCTGGATGAATTTGAGGCAGAAGTGTCTGTTTAAAGTAATGAATATATTCTGATAAATTAGTATGTCATTAAAATGAGCACTAACATTCATTTTTTTCAGTAGTGTGGATGTCCGTGTAGTTTTGAATCTTCCTAAGTGTGATAGAGTTTGTAAGGATGGGCATCTAGGAGGGAGGGGAAGGAAACTGATGGACCATGATGCCAGGTCTGTGTTTGATTTCCAAATAACTTTGCAGTTACGATACCTGGTTCTGACTATTCAATTTATGGATAAATTTTCCCCTTGAAAAACTACCTGTGTCAGTACTGAGTTTTTTTGTTCAAGGAAAAGGATCATTTTTAGTGACATTTTTCAAAGAGAAACTTAGAAATTAAATTAGATTTTTATTGTTTTTCAGATTTCTCCTGTTCGGTATAGTTATTGGAAAATAAGCCAATGAATAAATAGTTCACAAATAAAATTAGTTGGGTTTTTGTTGGTTTTTTGGGTTTTTTTATTCACAGTTTCCTATGAAATGTCACCAGCTTCAAATAAGAAATTTCTTTAATATGTTTCTCTCGGGGAAAAGGAATAGATGTTTTTCAACTCTTCTGTCAGTATATGCGCTGAGACACTGAATAATTATGAATCTCAATATACCCCTTTATCTAACAGCTTATATGTTTTATTAGTTTTGTGGTTTCTGGGGTTTTGTTTTTTCTTTAGAGGGTTGGTGAGGAGATCAGTACAATTTAGCAATAGATTTGACGTTTCACATAGACAGCCCTAGAAATCTGACTAGAAAACACATGTCTAGAAATCCTTAGCAAAACAAAAGCTGCTGGGTCCACAAGTTTTCTGAAAATTATGTTGGGTATTTGGCTTTCATGTTCTAGTAAACATGAATAATAATTCCCCAATCTCCTGCTATGTCTGTTACTCATTATTTTATAACTTCGTGTTGTATTCTACTTCAGACATCAATTTCCAGGCTAAAAAATCCCAGTGTGTTTAATCTTTCAACATTCTGAAGATATTTTATACCATTGGCCTACTTTGTGGCTGTTTTCTGTATTTTTTTCCAATTCAACTATACGTTTGTCAAATGGAGAGACAAAAGCTTCACAGTTTTCAAGTTGGGGTCACATAACTGTTAATATATAAAGTAATTTCGATACTTTCTGGATGGCTGGTTCTCTTCTTTTTCTTGCAATTCCTAATAGCTTCTGAGGGTTTTTGGCCATTTTGAGTCCAGAACTGATGTTTGCATCAAGCAGTTTACAAGGCTTCAGGGTTCCTGAATGACAGCAGCAGATTTCCAACCTGTTCCAGAGGGGGTGCGTGGTGAGGATGATTTTGTCTTTGTGGTATGGTGCTTTACATTTGCTGATCCTCTTTATTTTCCATTTTACTGCTTGATCATTCCATATCATCAGATCCTTGTGCAGCTTTTCTGTCAGTCTTTATTTTGACAAGCCAACAACTTCTGTGTTATCACGAAGTTGTGTTAGTTCTCTGTGCTCCATGTTTTCTTCAATATGACATTTAGGAAGCCAGAAATAGCATAGATGAGACTAGATGCCCATAAATGCACATTTTCTTTTGTCATATATGAACTTGGTTTGGTTGTTCTTTTTTCTTTCAGTGGTTTTCAACAGAAGTTGATGGAAGTGCAAGTGCATGATATCAATTATAGCATCATTATCAATCCATAAACTGATTCTTTGAAGGCTAATAATAAATTTGTAAGGTCTGTATTCCCTCTTAAAAAACAAGACGTCTTTTAGTCATTATATAATGATCTGCTTGTTTGTTTATTCTGATTTTTAAAATAATTTCTACTAATTTATGGATTTATTTGTATGTGGGTACCACGATCTGTCTTAAAGCCTCTTAAAACATGCCCCTGCATTTGCCACCTTCTGTTTCTCTGCTAATGAAGTAAATTTACTTGATAGAACAGCCATCACAGCTAATAGTTGAGCAATTTTATATTGAATTTCTAAATTGTGGAAGAATATTAACTGAGCTTAGTGGATTTTCTCTCTTTATTTTATATGCTAATTCAGTTCTTCAATTTAAAACAATTTTCTCACCATAAAGGAAAAAGAGCCTAGACTTGGAAATACCCTAAGCTGTATCCTACACCATGCTCTGATGAAAAGAATTAATTCACCATCTCAGCTACGGCCTTGTCTTTTTCAAGGCTGTCTTGCAGCATTTTTATCAGTTGTTTTTTTTTTTTCCCTATCACATGTTCATAAGGGTATTTATTGCTGGTTTTATGCCTTTTATCAAATGATCGAAAAATTTTAAAGTTCTGTGTTATGCTGGTATGCTGTACTTACAGAGCTGATCCCAATTTCCATTTTTATCCTTTAATTGTGACTTCTTCTTTAGAGGAAAGTCTTCCTACTTCAGATAGCTTCTCAGTCTCTGATTTTACCAGATGGTTTTTACTTCTTTCCTTTTAAAGAAATTTGTTTTCAGCATAAGTGGTTT
Source organism: Falcunculus frontatus (assembly GCA_013398115.1). Classification (NCBI taxonomy): domain Eukaryota; kingdom Metazoa; phylum Chordata; class Aves; order Passeriformes; genus Falcunculus; species Falcunculus frontatus. The sequence continues at coordinate 3,714,338 of VZRV01005418.1, forward strand.
TGATTTATTTTAAATCTCCAATATGATGACTTTAAAATACTTACATGGTTCTTAAAATAATTTATGCTGTTGTTACTTTTAATTTCTAACTAACAAATCCTAGGTTTTATGTATTTTGTTTTTTGAAGTTAATCTCTGCTCTAAAATAATACTTTGTGTGTGTGTGTGTGTAGTTCTGCACTTGTGTGTTGAATTACAGTTTTATGTGGCCAGTATTGCAGAGAAGCTCCTCAATAGCAATGTTTTCTTCCTGAGTGCTGGTTAAGTCTGAAGAACACGTTGTGTCTGTGTTCTGGGTACCTTGCCAACCAACTCCAGAAGTTATGCATTTCTGTTTTCTAAAATTTGGAGTTTAAGATGATCTGACAGTTAAATTCTATTCAAAGCTGAAAAAGGCTTCTCTCTGTTTTCTCTAGTCTTGGATCTTTTATTAATGCCTTGTCTGCCATTGAGTGAAATAACACCATCACATGGTCATGTTTTTGATAGATCTAACACAGTAATGTGGAAGAATTTCAATCCATATTGATGTTAGGGTGGTCAGTAGTAACTCACTGTCCCTATTGGCTTCTAACCTTTCTTTTAAACATAGCACCTTTCTTTTTACCAGTGTTTCCCATTCCATCCTTGCAAACTTTGCACCCTTTACTGCCTCCTCAGTGTGTCTGCTTTCCACTCATGTCTTCTGGGATGTATTTTCAAACACACAAAGCATAACCCAGGTTAGTCAGACTTCCAGAGTTAGCGCATGCCTTTGACAAAACCATAGAGACCTGCTTTGACAGGCTCGGCCTAAATTTCCTGAGGCCATGCTTTACTGGTTAAAATGAGTGCATTTTGTCCATTTCTGTCCTGTAATCAAGAGTATGGACTTTGGCACAATTCATTCCTCAGCAAGTCAGATGAACACCAGTATGGGGAGAAATTGGACTCTTTGAAAATGCTAATATGACTCTCCAAGGATACCATATAATAAACGATCTGGGAGCCTGCAGAATTGCTGCATTTTCCTTTAGTCATAATGTGTTGATTTAGTGGTGTTTGAAAGAACTGCTGTCAAAGCTGTGTGTTCTCCACATGGGTAGTGGTTCAGGTGTTCATTAATGCTCTGCTGCAGAAACTTGGTGAGTTCAAATGGGCATGAGACTGTAGCATTGCTGCAGAAGCACTTGAGGGCAAATCAGTGTCCTTCTTTATTAGAAGTTAAATTTGTATATTTGCACAGTTCTCTTCTGTTTGCCAGAGAACAAGCTCATCTTTGAAGACTGAACTGTGAATGTACATCCTAGCCCAGCTTATTATTCAGGCCTCACTGTGTGCAAAAGGTTTGAAAGGAAATCCTGTAATAGGTTAATTTTCCTCTCTGTGGGTTGCATTGTCTAAAAACACTTGCTTCTTTCTTCCCTTCTTTGTTACTTTTCAAGGTGTAGCTACTCATACTGCTTTCAGGATAAAAAGAAAAACACCTTAAACAGAATGCCTTCATCTTAATATTTGCAAAAAATGTTAGGTGTTCTTATTTCTTGTTCTAAAGGCGAGCTCTTTCATGCATCCTATTCATGGATCCTTTCTTTCACCTATGATCAGGAGATAAAAAGAATAAAAGAGCCCTGTGTGCTAGATTTCACACCTCAGGAGAAGGGCTTGTTAAAGAGCTATTGATTTCCTCTCTCCTCAACTCCCTCCTCTTTTCCCATACTTCCCCCTCTCCTCAACTCCCACATCTTCTGCCATACTTAAATGGGAAATACTGATACCATTGGAGAGGCTTCTAAGATTGCTAGTTTTTAAGTGTTTGCCTAGCTGTGATTTAGGGAAAAACTGTATGGAAGTGAGAGGAAAAAGGAGAACTTACAAAAGGAGTGGTAAAAAAGGTCTCTGAAAAAGCAAACTGTTCAATTTATAGAATCATAGAATATGCTGAGTTAGAAGAGGCCCATCAGGATCATTGAGTCCTGCTCGGGGCCCTGCACAGGACACCCCAAGAGTCACACCATGTGCCCGAGAGCATTGTCCAAATGCTTCTTGAACTCTGCCAGGCTGGTGCTGTGACCTCTTCCCTGGGGAGCCTGTTCCAGTGCCCAGCCACTCTCTGGGTGAAGAACCTTTTCCTGATATCCAACCCAAACCTCCCCTGACTCAGCTCCATGCTGTTACCTTGGGTCTGTCACTGGGCTCCTGAAGAGATCTGTACCTGCCCCTCCTCTACCCCTCATGAGCAAGTTGGAACTGCAGTGGGGTCTCCCCTCAGTCTCCTCCTCTCCAGGCTGAACAGACCAAGTGACCTCAGCCACTCCTCATATGGCTGCCTCTCCAGACCCTTCGCCATCCTCGTGGCCCTCCTTTGGATACTCTCTAGCAGCTTAACATATTCATGTTGTGGCACCCGAAACTGCACATAGGACTCAAGGCTGAGGCTGCACCAGTGCAGAGTAAATTAATTATAATGCCTCTTAATTTGTATTGAGGCATTATATTGGAATTATTGACATGGCCTTTTAAAATATAATTCTACTTTCCACTTCATTTAAGCTATTTCCTTCACTTAAGCTGTTACTCTGATTTGATTTCTTTAAAGTGTATGTTGAAGTAAATATTGGACTGCATGTCTATACAGAAATAAATTCATTTTCTTAATATGCTTATATTTCTGAAATGGCATGTGAGGCTCCTGAATCTAGTGCCATGACATGCAAGGTTGAGGAGTATTTCCGTACCTCATTATTTGTTGTTTCTTTCTTAAATGGAGGTGTACAGCAGAGTGTGACAACGAGCATCTTTCTTTGCCTTCTTATGGATGATCCATTACAACTGCTTAAAAACTGGAGATCTTACTGTGTAAATCAGCATCACACATCTTGCTGTTAGAGGGTGCCAAGATACAGATTCTCTAGGATGATCCTCCTTGGGGAAAGGACAAGAATGAAACTGTTATTGAAGGTCCTAGGGGCAGTCCAGTGTGATGCATCCCAGTTTGCACATTTACAGAAACATCTAGTGCATAGAAACTCCTCTTGTTGCAAGAAACTATTTCCACGTTCCTTTCCTTCCCGTGTTCATCCACACGGGGGTAATGCTCATTTCAAAGTAAGTTTTTTACAAGCACTGAAATTTCAAACTCATTGAGAAGTTCCCATATTCTTCTAATTTCTAAAATAAAAATAATAGAACAGTTTTTGTTGATGGTCTGATGTGGTATTGGACCTGCCAAGTGTATCACGACTCCACATGTCCTACCATAACAACAGTGACAGGTGTTATTTGTATGCCAGCAAATATTACACTTCAGAGTTAGAATTTCAGGCCTCCTCCTTGGATCACTAACAGAAAGTTACTTTTTTTTGTATTGTAGTTTAGAGAACATCATGATCTTCAGAGCCTACTGCTGAGGATTGTTTGGTGTGGTTGATGTAATGAAATGTGTGGTCAAAACTTAATGGGCAGACATGCATTTGGAAGATGCCTGCCAAGATGCTGCAAAAGCTCATCTTCCTCTATTGCAGGAGGAAGAGATGTGGTTTCTTTAAGTTGCTTTAGTGTCCTCAAGATTAATTTAATGTGGTTCAGTGATGGACCTCAATGTGAAAGTAGAATGACAAGATTCAAATGTAGGATGCTGCAAGCATTACAGTAATGGTTTCATAGGAGGATTTGTCAATTAAATTTAGCCCTCCTGTGGTAGAGAGAAGCCTGTGTAACTCACTAGGCCAAGACTTTGGCCGATGTACATGAGCACAGTTTCACTGCTCTGAAGGGTGAGATTGTGGCTTCATTGCCAGCCACATGGAAGAGCAGTAATGGGCACTAATCTGAGGGCCGTACCAGGCTGGGAATTTTCCTGGTGATGTCTGTAACCGAGGCCCCAGGGAGGCAGCAGACTTCCATAAGAGGAGGATCTGTCCACAGTATTGAACCCTCTGTTCTCCTCAGAAAGGAGTTGCCTACAACTATAATCTGTCTTTTCTTCCTTATGGAGGTTTCTATGGGGCTGGGGGGAGTAGGGCATAACAAAAAATGTGTGTGTAGGCATCTGCATTTCAGTGGGTTATAGAACACTGGAGAAAATCAAGCCTACCTATTTTTCTCCTTCTACAGGATATTACTTTACTGATCCAAATGAAAATGCTATCAAACTTTATAACAGTGAAATATCATAAGATAATGAAGCACAATATTCATCTGAGGTCACTGTTGCATGGAATAACTAACACCTCTCTGGTGTCATCTTGCTGGATCCGTCTGGCAAATTACAACCAGAGAGACACCGAGTGTACAGCACCAGCTATTTAAATGTACTTTGATGAAGCTAAACACAGGGAAGGTTCCCAGAGTTCCCCAACGCTGCCAGACATAAACACATTCACTGCATTGTTAATCCCACTAATTTAATGTAAAGCAGGAAGGTCTCCATGAGATTTATGCAGAACAGCTGAAATCTATGATTAGTGTTGGCAGCAGAAGAACAGTTTCAGTCTGTTGGCTAAGGTTAATCTAGTCAAGGTACTAGGGAAATATTTATCCTTGTTGTGATTTAGTTTAAAATACTATCTTTATGTCGGATTGCCTTTAAGATAAAGTGCAGGAGGCTGAACAGAAGCAGGAATTAGCTGCCGACTTTTAGCTTAGACTTGTAATTTACAGGTTTAATTTTGCTGCTTCTTGCTTCTATTATTATTTATTTATGTAGCAGTGATAATATTAACAGCGATAACAGCTTCACCTCCAGGTGCTCCAAAGACAAAGCTGATTCTAAAATCTAAAGATAGGGATCCATTCTCCATCAGTGAAATGCAATTATGCAAGATGCAACTTCACATATGTATGCAAAGAGTGTCTCTGTAGGGTAAGGAAATTGCACTTGGTTCATTGCTGGGAAGAAGAAGGGCAACCTGCCCAGCTACAGATTGGATCAGGCACTTGGGCTACATCTGTATGAGGAAATGGAAGAAGGCAGAGACCATTTTCTCATCCTGAGGTCAAGTGATGTAGCTCATGTATCACCCGTTTCGTAAATTTGTTTTTCTTCAAAAGAGATCACTGTACCCAAGATGCCTATTGGGAAAGGTCTCTGGTGGATACAGTATCTCAGACTTTGCCAAGGTGCAGTTTGGCAGACTCTGGAAACAGATTGACACTAATTCGACCTGATTAAAGATCAAACTGTCCATTTCAGTATAGAAAGGTGCTGCTAAACAAAGCCAGAAAATAAATTAGAATTTTTTAGGGGTGAATCAGAACAGGGAAAAAAATGTGCAAAAGGTTAAGAAGTTCTCCAATATTGTTTCATTTTCTTTAGTGTAAATAGAAATGTTTCACTGTTCTTAAGTTACCCAAGAAACTTCATGTTTCTAATGTCACTATCATTTTTATTTTGATACAGACCTATTTAGAAAAGAATATTATATAGATTTTCTTAATGGCTATTATTTAAATTTTCTTAAACGCTTTTGCTTGCAAAATATTTTGATGATGTAAAAATGATGGGTTTTATTGGAAAATATGTGATTAGTTCTATTAACTGTAAGCAGAAGGATAATAAGCAGAATCCTTTATATTAATGTAGTTTACTTTGGGCAGTCATCTATCTGATGTTAATGATGTTGTTAACAGCATTTGTTCCTGTATTTGGAAAGTAACTAACCAGACAGAAAGGTATGCACGCGGTGTAATGGGGTGGATTAGCAGCAAATAACCTTCTCACTTGAGCAGATCATTTAGGGAAGTGATGAATTAGTACAGACCCTGACACATTACTGCATCTCCTCTCCCCTGGACTGCCCTGCTTGTACAGAAACTGCCAGTAGCTCAGAGGTGTCTAAATAATGCTCAGGAGCCCAGGTGGACGCTGCATTGCTGGAGCACAGCAGTCAGCCCCTCAATGAGTAATGAGTGTAATGCAGTCCCAGTAGGACTCCTGCTTGATCACCCCCACTGCAGCCAGTCGTTTTAGTCCTTGCTGGATAGGGAAGTTTAACTACCTCTTTGTAGACAATTTTTTTTTTCCATTAGGGGGTGGAGGGATGAGATGGAAAGCTGTCACTTACCCAGATAATATGTTATGGGAGGATAATTTTGACAGGTGCCTCTTCTATTCTTTTCCCCCTGCTCCTCCTTAATAGCAGCTCTGACAGTGTGCCAGGGGATATTGTTTCTGAGGTTATTGTCTGACAGTGTGCCAGGGGATATTATTTCTGAGGTTCTTGTCAAGGATGGGTGTTTCATAGAGAAAAATGTAGCTGCTGTTGGGAAAGAAGAAACATAAGCAGAAAGGAGGCTTCTCTCTGTAAAGGTAGGATAGGGTTTAGACTGAGGCTTGAGTCATAATATTCAAGCTGGAAGCTGAAGCATGAGTCTGGAAACAGGCAAATCAGCTCACAAGGCTGAACCAGAAATAAGTGGTTACCTTTTATCGTGAAGACCATGGTGTATTTATAGGAAAGAGACATGAAGTGGAAAGAGATGCTCAAAGGTGACTGATGTGCTAAGTGGACACAACCTGCCCTCCAGCTTTTGGTCCCTGGACCAGGCTGACAGCTGTTTCCTTTTGGGCTCAGGCTGAAACCTGCTTAAATTGGTGGAAAAAACTCCCATTGACTCTCCTAAGCAGGAAAGTTCCTCCAAGTAAATGTACTTCATTTCTGCAGATGGTTTGAAAGAATACTGAAAGAAAATTTAACTTGCCTCTTGAGAAAGAGAGGGGGGGAAACAGAATATTTAGCTTTGCCATCCATGTGCCAAATGTAGCTGTGTGGTATTGAAAACAGAGCTCCAAACTTCAGCTCTTAAAGGAGCTGAGCAGTCCTCCTTGTCATCCTTTCCTTCTCCCCATGGTCTGGCCTCCTCTAACAGCAAAAGAATTTTTTAAGGCCAGATGCTGAAAGACAACAACTCCCAGGGGCCAGGTCCTGCCATGAACTCCTGAGCTGGGCAGCTGCACTGAACTCACCCTCCAAATGAGGAGGAGCTTTCAGCAGCTCCCAGTCTGGGCACAGGGCGAGGGAGATGACAGCAAAGCCATTTCACCGTGTTTCTTTGTGACAAGGTATTAACAGTTCTGGCTTGATGTGTTAGGCAGGACTTTTTCCATTGCATAAGCAAAACAACATTTTTCACTGTTGGCATTCACAGGATGCAGAAATGGTAAAATGGGAAAAAAACCCAAACACTCAGACTTTGAAATTATATTTTAGTTTTTATATCCTTTTGTGTTTTAGGGCTGAGCTGAGGTGAAAGGGGTGAGTTTCTAGAATTGCCTGAACTGACAGTTACTTTTGTTTTGCAGCAGAAACAAAATGTATTTTTTAATTTTCATTGTTACAGAAACTTGTAGCCACAAACCTGTCCAGGCCTAAGGTGCAGCTAGCAAGCACTGATGCAGTATAATTTTTCTGTGAAAAGAAACCCTTTAGCATCCCATTAAAATCAGAGGCTGCTGAGTTTCCATATGGTGTGTTTGTGGCAGTATTGTGTCCTTGTCATGGTAGCCCTCGGTCTCTTTCCACACAAACAAGCAGAGACACAAGACCCTTGCCATAACTTGGTTTTAGTCACCGGCTTCCTCAAAACCTGGATTTAATACCCACACCCAACAGCCCCACTGAGTTGCATTCTGGGTAACACAAACTTCAGCACAACTGAAATCCCATTGCCTTTGGAGAAGATGAAAGTCAGAGTTTGTTTCAGCCTGAAAAACGTGAAAAGCTAGGCAATTGCTTTCTCCTTCCTCTTTCAGATTTTCATGTTGTTTCTTCATTGAAAATTCATGCTTTCTTTAAAGGGCACGTACACTCAAGTACTTGGGAGTCATTCACCAGGAAGTATGTTCTGTATCACGGCACAAACTCCTAGCTCGTGGTCTTTCTCATCCGGCTAAGGAAATTTAAAGGGGAGAATGACATTGTTTTACTCATAAGTACTGCGGTTTTGGGATTTATGACAGGCTTAGCTGCTTTTTGTCTCCCTTTGGTTCCTTCCCTAAGCTCTGGATAGCTTGAATTAAGTGCCCTCTTGTCCTTTTTCTTCAGGCATTGGAGGCAGCACACTGTGGTGTCGTGGGTGAGATTTGAAGGTGGAGTGCTCTTTTCTGTGCTTGTATTTCTTTTGGTGAAGATTGAAATGTTGTAAATTGCTAACATCTGTGTTGTATGCCCTCTGCACATTTATAATCTGATTATTTTTTCCCCTCAATTCAGTTCATCAGAGTTACTTTGGCAGAAATAAGAGTTTTCAATATGTCTTAAAATACCTCCCCTAGAAGGTAGTGAACCTCAGGTCTGCCTGCTCACTGTGCAGGGCTGAGGATTGTGCCGATGTTGCTGCTTGCATGCTCATTTTGAACCCATCCCATTACCCACCTCACAAAGTGGGAGAGCACAATGTATTCAGCAGAGCCATTATGGGCAGGTCTGTAAATAAGTTGCCATTTGATGTGCAGAAAGTTCGTGCTGGGGGAGACTGAGATGAAGTCCTGCATCTGATCTTATCTTTTGAATTTATTAGGCTTTCATGAGCAGACACTTGCACCCAGTTTCCACTTGTCTGTTGGGAGGTGGAGACCAGTCTAAGAGTTTGGCCAAAGGATGATCTAAAGCTCATCAAATCTCACTAGTATGATCTGGCATAGCTCTGAATTAATGCATGAGGTAAAGAAACAAATGTGTGTCTGCAGGGTTATCAAACAACTGTCGTATTTCACCACAGTTGTGTGACATTTTCCTAAACTTCCCTTGAAAAGCTTTTGGGATCCCTCTGAATGGGAGACTTGTAAAAATAGCCCGTTTAGTTGAATCATCATTTTTCCTGAGGGAGTCATCCATGCAAATTCCAGGCAACAACAGCGGTTTTGAGATTTAAGCTTCTTTTCAAAGTTTTCTTTTTCATTTAAACTGGAATTCCATTCTGTTGTATTTCACTATAACCATGAACTAGGTGAGCTGAGCTTTGGGAAGAGTGTTGTATATGCTTGTCTCATTGCCATTCTTCCCTCCATGCTGACAGCTGCTGCCCAAGAGGCAGCACTGAGCCGGTCGGACCCTGCTCCAAACCACTGCAGCTGCTCTCCCTCACCTTTTCATGCCAGTGGGACCTGCCTTTGCTGGCTCATAAAAAAAGCCTCATGAAATATTACTGTGGTGCCGTGGTCTGTGTCACAGCAGAGCATCGTGCAGCCAGGCATTGTGAAACAAGCTTGGTCTGAGGGGCAGCCCTGGCCAGCTGTTAACCTTGTGGCCACTGGCACTGGGGAAGAGCTTTTGTCTTCAAGAAGCTGGTGGCAAAATTGGGCACTAATGGAGCTCTTTGATTTATAAGTCCCATAGAATGCCAGAGGCAGAATTTCCCAGGTAAATCATCAGTCTGTTGTGTTTACAGGGCTTGTTAAAAGACACGAATTGAAGTGTTGTGCTCCCTCCCAGAGCAACTGTGTTGCATGGGAAATGCAGGTGCTTTGTTTTCAGCAGTTGTTTGTCATTTTGTTCCTGGGAATTAATCCTTATCAACAACAAGTTGTAATAGAGGCCGTTTCTCAAGAGGACTTCTGCCATTCTCACCGATAGGTTTACTGTTAATCAATATTTGAACCTCCAGGGCTGCGAAATCTAGTACTGCATCCTAGTTTCATCTTCTTTAATGGGTGGATTTTTTTCTGTGTCAGTTGTGGATCTAAGTTTTCAAGTGACCGTCTGTGGCAATTGGTGTTATTCAGTCAATGGTCTACAGCCCACAGGTGGTCCATAAAGCATCAAAAGGTGCTCTGTATAGCAGTGGGAGCTGGAAGGGAAAATCAAAGCAGTCCCGAAGGCACACACACAATGATGCCCCACCGGCAGCAGCAAGCAGGGCTGTGCCAGCTGCACAGAGAACCATCTCGTAGGCACAGATCAATGGCTACAGCATTGCCCGTGGATTTCCTTTCCCCGAAAGTGTCGTTAGCTCTTTGCTTATTAGAGAAGCTTGAGGAAAAAAGTGCTGTAAGGGCTGTATAGGACTTCTGAACAGTTTATTTTTACCAAAAGTGGCTCTTGCAGTGTGGGAAGGATGTTTTTACACAGTTGCCCATCAGGTTTGGAGTGAACTGATCTGGAGGCTGGATGTGGATAATTCTGGGTCTTGCTTGAGGATTTGAGGGAAGATACCTAGCAGAGGGGCCTGTGGGTAGGCAGCTAGGTCAGCTTGCAGTGGGTGTGATACAGCTTTGAATCGTTTCCCTGGCAAAACCACAACCTCCCTCATGGCACAGGCAGTCCCTAAAGTATGCCGGACACCCCAGCTTCTTTCATAGTATTAAGGTGTACTTTTTCTTTTGTCTCTTACTTTTCACCTTTACTTTCATTCTAGTCACTGCATTTTAAGCTTTTCTTCACAGTTGGGAAGACTGGAAACTCTCTGTTGCCCCTCTGTTCTTTTTCTTCTTTCTTTTTTATCTTATGAAAGGTGAGACTTTCACATAATCACAGGACTCCAAGAACATGAGCCTTTGGAGCAAACAGACAGAAAACCACACTTCTCTTTATGCATCTTGTATATTCATGAGTGTCTTACTAAAACTGTGAGGACTGCCACAGCTATGACTGTGAGGCTTACTCTCTACTGACAATTTCATTACTGAGAAGAACAAGATTTTTCACTTGAAATATAAGGAAAAATATCTCTGAAAGACTCTCTGCTGGAATTTGAACTTGGCTCCTACATGCAAAGCAGTATGAGTGAAATCAGGACGTCTAGAAGTACTATTTGTTCCACTCCTCAAAACATATTTGATGGATAAAGCTGTAAACTGCTGTATTTGGTTAACTTGGAATTAACATCAACAAGAATCCCCATTAAATATATATATATATATATATATATATATATATATCATATAGCTTAATTTGTGAGAGGTTAGTTAACTGTTGCATAATACTTGTAGAAAACAAGATCTTGTGCATAAAAAGTTCAGAACTAGAGGTATAGGAAAAGCAAAGCTTTGAGGACAACCAGGATAACAATTTTTTTTCCCCTTTTCAGCCTGGTAAGCTCCTAATAGAAATAATTTTACAGATCTGTAATGGATTAACCCCAGTCATGACCTGAGTCCCACACAGCTGCTCACTCTTCCCCCATGGGATAGGGGAGAGACTTGGAAGATTAAAAGTGAGAAAACTCATGGGTTGAGATAAAGACAGTTTAATGGGTAAAGCAAAAGCCACCCACAAGTTTGCAAGCAGAGCAAGGGGTTCATTCACCACTTCCCAGGTGTTCAGCGATCCCCAGGACAGCCGGGCTCCATCACACATAATGATGATTGGGAATACAAACTCCATCACTCTGAACATCCCCCTGTGCTTCTTCCCCCAGCTCTGTGTGCTGAGCATGATGCCAATGGGATGGGATATCCCTGTGGTCAGCTGGGGTCAGCTGTCCTGGCTGTGACCCCTCCCATCTTCCCATGCCCTCCAGTCTCCTCACTGGTGGGGCGAGGAGCAGAAAAGGCCTTGACTGTGCAAGCACTGCTTGGCAATAACTAAATCATCTTTGTATTATCGACACTGTTTCCAGCACAAATCCAGAGCACAGTCCCATACAAGCTACAATGAAGAAAATTAACTGCACACTTCAGCCAAAACCAGCAAAAGATCACTTGTTTTGAAGGATGGTTTCTCAAGGAGGTAACTGGGATTGTGAGAGATCATTTCCGTAAAATTTTTCGTCTTCAGAGGCAAGCAGTAACAGCAATGAAATGCAAAGATTGTTTTAGGGAGATGTATATGGTCTTTCGCATTCATGACTGGGTGGAAAATAAGGCTTGTTGCATACAGAATTTTCCCAAGTTACAGTTTTTAAGGTGAAATGAAATAAAGATAGTATGGTTTTAAAGGGTTGTGCCTTAGAAATGTTCCAAAATAATTTTTATTTAATATAGTTCTAATAAAACATTTGAATGCTGAGTTTAGTAAAAAAAGAATACACTGAATTTGAGGTTCTACACCATCTGTAATAACATTTGGAAAAAAAGCTGGAATGCTTGCTTTTGAGGAAAAAACAAAATTGAGTGGAGGTGAACCCCTAATCTCTTTAACACATCCTTCAACCATCAAAATGAATTGTAGGTCTACTTAAATGGGCTTATTCCAATTTGTGCTCACAAATGCATTGTGTAGGTGAATGGTGCCAATTTTTGAACTGCAGAAGCATTCTAAATTGGTACAACTTTTTGTGATGAAATTTTATGCTTGCAAAATGCAGGACCTCTTTTACAAATATGGCTCTCCTATGAGATTATGTTTTTGTGTGTTCTCACTTTGGTTTTCATGTTTAACAAAGCTGTTAGCTTCAAATTTCAATCCTAGCTGAGTTACTCAAATGTTCTGAAGTTTGTAGAAAGTCTGTGATATTCCTGATTGCAGATATGGGTATAAAGATGAATTGGAAATGCTTCAGGCAGGACTACAGCCTTGATGTTTTTCTGAAGGTTTGTCTTTGAAATCCCTCGATCATTCTTCATCCTTGAGAGAATTTCCTCTTGTTAAGTTACAATTCTGACTAGGGCCATTAATTTTGGCTCGCTGTTGCAGGCAATTAGTCAAATAGGTAAGGAAAGAAATTAAATTATTATTTGCGTGCTTTAACTCTCTCAAGTGCAAACACAGTCAAAATGTTGATTCTCCTGTGTACTGACTCAGGCTTTTATCTGCTCCTGTTCCTTGCTTGAGTTTTCAGTTGGGTACTTAGATATAAATGATCCTGTTCTTCTTCCCAGGCTTTGGAGAACTTCAGTGGCTTGTGTCTATCATTTCCTACGTCCATGAATGCACCAAAGGCTAAATCAAGCCACATCCTTCAGTGTGCTGATGGGACTCTGACTGTTTTCGGGGTTGATGGAGTATAGTGCACAGGAATGGCCTGGGTTGGGAGAAATTGTGCAGTATCTTCAGTATCATCCCCATCTACAACCTGCTTTTGTAACTCTGTGTACACACCCTCCCACTCTGCCGAAGTGCTCTGTGTGCTACTGTCTCCCTCGTTTCCCTTCATAAGAGATGCAGCACTTAGAAGAAAACTTGACAATCAATTTAAATAATTTTTAGTCATTTTTGAGACTGAGAATTGTGAAGAAGGGTGGCAGTTCACAGCCTTTGTTCAGAGTGCTGCATTCACCTCTTGTTGCTTAACATCTCACCAAGGCTCTTTGTCCTTCCAGGTTTTCACAGGGAACAGCAACGCTGACGGTGTGGTTCACCACAAACTGCTGCACTCCATGAAAGCTCGATTCTTGCGCTTCATCCCTCTGAAGTGGAATGTTGGTGGGCGGATAGGACTGAGAGTTGAGGTCTTCGGCTGCTCTTACAGTAAGTGGCTGCATCTTAACCCCCATTTTGTCAAAGAGCTTTTACTTGGTGCTGGCGGTGCTGTGGGAAGAGTCCAGTAAAAGTTTTATGAGTTAAAATGTAATGTGAAATACATTGCCATTGTTTATTTTTTTTCAGTAGTTGTTCTTGCCTTGCTGCCCATCTTGCTCAGCTGGTGAAGCCTCCTCAGAGCTGAGCCCACCACAGAGCAATTTGCTGCTTCTGGGAGTGCCAGGCAGTCAGATGCTGCAAAACCTCCAGCCCACTGGAGGCCACAAAGCTAACTGGGATCTTTATAGGGCTGTATTTGCCTAAACAGTTCATTTCTGGGTTTAAGGCAAGTTACTTAGTTGTGAAGTGCTGTGGATTTTGCAGCTGTTGTTGTATTTGAGGCTGATGACTTTATAGCTTCAGAGTGCAGAGAACCTATCTGCTGATTTAACTGCTTTTACATGACTGCTTTCTTTGGCCACTCTTAGCACATAATGATCTTTGAAGATTTGGTCTGTACTGTTTTGGGCTTTGGAGCAGCCTATAAATGTTGCTGGCTTGCGGTGTTTTGGTGACATATCTTGGTGTAGTGCTGCAGATGTATGACCTATGGCCATGGCAGACTGTGAATGTAAAGTGAAAGGACCGATGCTGCTCCACTGCGGAAAAACGGAAGTCTGCTCATGAGGAAATACAAGTCCAATATTTGTTTCTCAGGTGACTTTGTGACTTTGTGACACAAAGACTTTGTGTCTTTGTGTCCATTTTTGTGACTTGAGATGCTGCTGGAAACGGGAGAGATTTTTGTTGTGGAGAGTTCAGGGGATTGACAGCATTTTTCCAGTAAAATCAGCATGGTGTGGCACAAGTCACCATCATGTGACACCACTGTACTGGTACATCTCCCCATTTAGCTGAGGTCCTTATCTGTTCCTCCAGAGCACAGATAAGGGGTTGTAACAGAATAAACATAACAACTATTCAGGAGACTACTTAAATTCATCTAAGCTAAATGAAAGAGAGAAGTTTATTAAACTATTTGATTAATATTCACTGAACAGAGACACAGCTCCAGGACTCTTTGAGGCCTTGTCATCGCACATGGATCTTAGGACTGTTTCACATGGTTTCACAAGACTCTTACGGTCTTGATGTTGGTCTATCACATCTGTTCAGCTTCTTTTAGATGCTGTTCCTCCACCTGTACAGACACTGTGGACTGACCTGCAACAGCCTGGTCTGGATGCGCAGTCTTTAGGGCAAGAGACTTTTTCCAGCTGTATAAGTGAACATGTAAACTGAAACCTGAAATTCAAAATCAACTGCCCTTGTCTGTTTCAGACATAACTCTGAAACAGACAGCTAGTCTGTTTTCAAGAGCTTTCTTCTGTTCATGATGCCCAAACCTCTGCAGTGAAGAGTATAGTCCAAACAGATGTGTTACAAATAGAACTTGAACTTTGGGAAGATTGAAACTTTTGTGGCTCATTTTTCTTGTTTTTGGTGCTAGTCCATGTGATGTACTACATGAGCATTACTTTCATGTCAGACTGTGGTTGTATTTTCTGTGATACAAAGAAGATTTTAGAGTCACTTACAGGCTGAGCTGCCTTGTGCTATCATCTAAGTCTTCATCTTTGTCCTGTACCTTGCAGTTACAGGAAATAAAAGTGCTTGTGCAGAATTAAGGTACGAGATTAAAGCGAGCCAGAAAAGAAATAAAGGGATTCATAAAACTTTTACAGGGTGTTGAAATATTCATTCCATTTATATAAATGTGCCATTCACATTTCTCTCTGGCAAATTGCATATGCCAAGCAATACCTGTCTACAAGTTGTGCTTATATAGTGTCACCGTCTTGGCTACTCCTAACCCAGACACACCAGCACTGTACAAAAGATGTTTGATCATTTATAAAATGTCATCTTTAGTGTTATACTGACAGAATATCTGCTGCAGATCCTGAGCTGGTGTACACCTACATAACTGAATTTTGTAAAGTTGATAGCACACAGACTCATCCACCATGTTCAGTTGTAGCACAAGAAATATATTAATAATCTGGAAATTTTTTTTTTTAAATTACAAAGCTTGAGTTTCTAGAGACAGGCTGTTGAACAAGCCGGGAAGGAAACTGAAGTAGAAGACCAAGTATACTGTACGTGCACCATCTTCTTGCACGGGTCTGTATGTATATGAAAGAAGGGATGTGATATTGGGAGTAGAAACAGCATCAGCTGATACAAATCCATCTGCAAGAGCCACTTATGGCTTCCCTGCTGCCTTTTTAGGTGAATGTGCCAGTCTTGTGGCAGCAGAAGGCTCTGTTACCTCATTTCTGGAGTGTGACTGTCCTATGCAGCATTCTCTGCTCAAGACATCCCAGGAACACAATCCTGTGCTAACTTTCTCAAGTGCAGCTTTCAGTGATGGCTGTTTAGTAGGGGGCACGTGGAAGGC
Organism: Falcunculus frontatus; assembly: GCA_013398115.1. Taxonomy (NCBI): domain Eukaryota; kingdom Metazoa; phylum Chordata; class Aves; order Passeriformes; genus Falcunculus; species Falcunculus frontatus. The sequence continues at coordinate 3,730,118 of VZRV01005418.1, forward strand.
GTCAGGTCTTGTAGGTCACCTGCCAGGTGATGCTCTGCCAGGACACAGCAACAAAACATACCGAGGAATCCTGCTGTGTGCATTGGATGCCAAAGTGGGTAACTTAGCCTGTGGTGGTACTGTGCTGCTGAATGGCACTTGCTGTTGTTTATTGCTTCTGCTAGAAATAATTTACTGTGACTTTATTGCTCAAATCTCCTTGTCAACCAAAAGAGCTTTCTTTTTTTTAATCTTTTTTGTCCTTCTTCCCTTTTTCTTTTCACCCTGTCTTTGGCTGCCAATTGACGTTGTTTCTTTGGAAAAATAAAAACGATTTAAACAGTAAAGCTGTTTCAGATTATGAGTGTGCCTGATCCTATCCCGTACAGACCTACTCTCCTATGAATAAAGGACTCCAAGGCCATCATATAAGATGGAATTCACAGACAGCCTGCTAATTGTTTGCTTTCTTCAGAAAGTATATATTTAAATGAAAATGAAGTGCATTTATTTGAAACTCCTGTAAAGATCTCATTTGCTATCCTCAAAATAGCTATTGAAATAGGAAGGAGATGATGATCTGAAAACATACATTAATGTTTCCTGTTCAGAAAAGGGTTGATGATGAGTTCTACGGAAAGTTCCATGCAGAAACATGTGTAAGCTCTTGCTGTCCCTTTGCAGCAGTGGCTCCAGTGCTATATTTGTAACAGATAAGCAGAGCTGCAGCAGAGGACATGCTCAGACAAATGGCAAACCAATTGCTTTTGACGCTGGAGGTGGCAAGGGGCCTCAAGTGTATCTTTATACTTGGGAAAAGTCTTGTTAGCTTAGCACAAGAAAAAAAAATGCTGACACAATTGCTTTTATAGGATAAGATTTATAGCTGCATTGAAGATGCTGATCATATTCTATAACTGGTTAACAGCCCAAAGTGCATCAGCAGAATTAGGTCTATGTGCAGTTAAGAGGCTGGGGTACCACAGGAGAAACAATGATAGGGTGTGAGACAGGGTGTCTTCTGAGAGCAGAACTCTTCATTTGCAGTTCAGGACTCTGATTTCTCATATTTCGCTGTCATTGCTTGAGGCAATATGATCTGATATTGTGCTTTTTTATTACATGATATTTTTACTGGACACTTTTTTCTCCCCCCCCCCCCCCCCACCTTCCTTCATCCTCTCCTTTGTCTTCCTTTGAGATAAAAAAGAACTCATTGCAGAGAATTGCTTAATGTTTGATGGTCATTGACCAGTAGTGCTTGTAATCAAATGCATGAAGTAAATACTCAAATGATTGCTTACCCAAATAAAGGAGAGATCTGTGATAGGGACAAAGCTGCATGGCAGAACAGTCACCTCTGAAGTGGCTATCCACGTTCATCCCTTGGGTTGTGTGTCTGAGAGGGAGGTGGGCACGGCTCCAGGCTCATTCAAGCCAGCAGGCCGTGACTGGCCAGGGGACACATCTGTTCAGACCAGGAGTTGTCCTCTTCCCTTCTGCCGGGAGTGAAAGTTTCTGTTCATTGCTGCAAGCAAGACTGAAAGTTCCTGTCTCGTGTGGCGACTGTTCCTAGAGTTATTCCTGTTTTAGAATATCTTTGCTAAGTAAGTATTCCCTTTTCCCAAAATCACTAGGAAGGAGGAGTATCTTCTTAAGTATGGCTGTATATCCTCTCTGCTGCTCGGAGCAGATTGCTGCATGAGTTAACTCTGTGCTCTCATACTGCTGCCAGCCTGTCAACAGCCTTGTTGATGAGGACAGTGTAGAAAGGAGCCCAGAATGGGTAAAGTCTGTCTTCAGGGAGCGTTAGGAACACCAGCAGGCAGTGCAGAATGAACTCACATGTTGTGTTTTAGTTTGTTATTACTGCAGATTTTCTGAGACTTGAAACATTTTGGATCCTCATTCTCGTGCTGCAAGAGGGTTGTGGATATACACGGACTCAATAAACACTAAGCAAGCACTGAGCAGGTTTTCTGGAGCGGCTGTTTCTAACAGGAACCAACGATTTGTTGTCATGCAAACTGCCACTAATGACTTTTGGCTGCCAGTGTTAGCATTTATTTGACATATTCCCATTTCATTCAGGGCTATTTATTGGCCAGTGTGCTCACAACTGATAATTAGTGCAGCAGAACTTTTCAGAAACAGGTTTTCCTTTGTGATACACTCTGTAAATGTCAGTAGTAGAGGTCTTCAAGAAATTGTGTTACACTGTGGCTTAGTGGAGAGTTAAGAACAAGAACTGAAGTGTGAATTTAGACTGGCTGGAGCCTTGGATCTTAGGAAAAAGGTGAAAAAAGGCCCGCTTCTGCAGCAACATTGAATCGATGCACCCTTGCTCTTACCTTTGGTTTTAAGTATCTTTGGTTGTAAGAGCTAGGAGGAAAATCAACTTTAGGTGCAAAATGCTCTGGAAATCAAAGACTGTAAATTCTTTATAAGCTATTTCCTAATTCCTGCCTGTGTTGAAATGGAACCATTTTTATAAGACACTTGTGATTTACTTTAAACAAATTGTAGTATTTAATGTAGTTAGGGGAAATTCACAAGATCTAAACTACCAATTTAATTCCCTTTATAGAAACTGGCAGTCAAGGTGTCAATAGAGAGAAGTCAGCAATGCTGAAGGTGCTGTTTCTTAACACCTAATTCAGAAGTGAAAAACAGTAAAAACAGATGGCAGGAATACATACATATTTGTGATAATTCCTAAACTAGCAACTGTTCCACAAATGATGGGAAACAGCATGTTGTAATTCTGACATCTCAGATAAGAATTTGGTCTTAGTTTATTCAGGAGTGAATTTTCCTCAGGATTGCATTTCTTTGTAGTTTTATTCTCATTTAAAAAACCCCAAAAAAGCCAGTTACACTCTGGTTTGGAATGAAGTTGGTTTTGGAGTTACAGAATTTTGCATCAAATTTAAATGTTGTGCTCCCTTGCAAGTTTGTAAGCGTGGCATCAAACTTCTGTACAAACTGTCGTACTGACAGGCAGAAGTTTTCATGGTAGTTTCCATGGTAACAAATCGTTAACAGCTGGCTTGTTTTCTGAGCTTTTAATAGTTTTTAATTGCTAAACCTCTTTAAATTTTTTACTTAAAAAAAAAAAAAAACCAGAAGGGTTAAAACCCTCCCTCCCCAGCTCCTATTATTTTTGTTTTTTTAAAGAGGGGCAGATGAAACTAGTGTTAATGCTTAAAAGGATAGAAGAGCTCGTAATGGAGCTTAGGTGATTTAAATTACTGACTTGAATCACAATACAGTTGCTGACTGGAAGTCTTGATCATATGAACCTCTCAGCTATTTTTCAGAAGAAAATAGAAAGCTGATAGCTTTTGGCTACCATTAAAATGTGTGGTTTGCAAACAAAGATAGTCCCTCCTCTTTCTTCTTGGGTGCTAGGAAGGTGTTACTTGTTTTTGTGCACGTAACCCAGTAGTTATGTAGCTTAGTAAACCTCTGTTCGGATTCTTCATTGTCCTTAATTAATATTTTTCTCAACAGCAGGTGATACCAATTGACACAATTGATATTTTATACATAAATTGTGTCAAATCGCAGTTGGATAGAAATAGGAATTGAATTAATGTATGTCAGCCAGATGTTTGTATACAACATATTAGTTATAAGTATTTAAAGCTACCTGAAATATTCTGGTTATATATACATTTAAAAATTTGTTTAAAAGCATGTTTTGCTTAAAAGACCACTTTATAAAGCAAAGAGAGTACTGCATGCTGCTGCTGCCAAAGAAAATATTAATTGCAATTGAGGAACAGAAAGCTTGTTTCCTACCAGAGTGATTGGGTTTTTAGAGGCTGGCTGAAGGGGAAAATATGTTTCTAATAGGATTTTCAAAGGTGTATAATCAGTTTAGATGCCCAGTTCCCGTGAAATCTCTTCAAAAGCTTTTTGAATTGATATTTGGCTATACCTGCCAGCCTAGTCAATTTGCATGCAGAAACATGGCTGATAAATGCTCATCACAAGCAAGCAGCCAGCCCTCGGAGGCTGAGGGGATCCTTATTTGAATGCAGAGGTGGATGCAGGCATGGCTGACATGCAGGAACAGCTCAACAGACACTTGTGAAGCTACAAAAGTGGAGTGAGTACTGAAGTGTTCAAAGTAATGAATAACATCCTGAATGCATTTGAGATGAACAGCAAATGTGGCAAGGGATGTTCTGGAGATCTGAATATGATGGAAGGCACCTGTTCTGTTCTCAGAAGTTAAGTGAGAGAGAAGTGTTGTATGAGGAAGGCAAGTGCAGAGGAGTTCTGGTTTTATCCTCGTGTTCCCTTTCCCCAGCAGTGGAAGAGGATTGGAAATGGGTGACATGTGGTTGCCCAAATGACCTGTGCATCCTGTGGATGTACACTCAGGACAATACCTGACTCCAAATTGTATTTGAAAAGATCCCGAAAAAAATAAAGTCCCTCTTCTGATGCTGCCCCTCCTTGTCATTTTGCCATTTTCTTTCTACAGAGTCAGATATTGCAGACTTTGATGGCAGAAGTTCGCTTCTCTACAGGTTCAATCAGAAGCTTATGAGCACATTCAAAGATGTAGTTTCCTTGAAGTTCAAGAGCATGCAGGGGGATGGAGTCTTATTCCATGGAGAAGGACAGCGTGGAGACTACATAACCTTGGAACTGCAGAAAGGGAAGCTCTCCTTGCATCTCAACCTGGGTAAGGGTAATTAGGATTATTGGTTTGCATATAAATCTATTATTTACGTTACACAGTATCTGGAAACTCTAGCTGATATCAACAGAACATGCTGTGTTTCTGTTGTCATGCAGGACATGGTAACTGAGCCAAGAAGAGACCTTGGCTCCTCTATCTAGTGCTGAGCAAGGCAGAGCTGCTCAAATTCTGATTCTTCACGTACTTTCTTTTCTTTTCCATATGTGTGGGGGATTTTTGTATTACTTTTAAGAACAACATTCTCAGGAAGTGGTCTTTGGACTGCAGAAAAGGTTTATTTTTGGTTTGTGTCTAATTTTTTTCCATTCACTCAGTGATTCAGAGCTGAGCTGAGAATACAGAATTTTAGTTATAATATTCTGGTCAAAACATTGTGCACACTGCTATACATTTCCTTCTTGAAAACTGTGACTATTCCTTCCTGAATATCTGTGAGGCCATCACTGCGTGATCATGTTGGATCAGAGCATCAGAGAAAAGGCTGGCTTAATTTCTTTTTGTAGAAGGATGCTTGGTATTTTCCCTGATGGATACACTGAAGCACTTTGATAATGGTAGGAACTGCTGCAGTAGGAGTGATCATACTCCCTCTCCCAGCCTTATTGCAAAATCTTCACTGGCTTCATCTGTGGGTGTCCCATGGTACTGGCCTCAGCAGTCTCTGCTGACTCTTGTTTCTCATACTGAGGGGGTTGAGTTGGGCATTTTTCCCCTTGTGCTTAATTATGTTTGTTTTAAAAATCAGTAACTATTTTCCACAGCTGTTGGACTTCATTTTTACATGAGCTCATTAATTGTTTAGTCTCCAAGTTGTGCTTTCTTTCTTTCCTTCTTTCTTTTTCAGCAAAGATTAGAAATGATAATGAATCATTTTTCTGATTTGGGATTTGGATGTTACTTGGACCAGAAAACTACAACCTGAAGCTCTGAATGGGGGAATCTACCCCACTGAATTATCCTCTTACAAATGTTTTGTGCTAGGATAAGAATATTGTACAGTTAATTATATTATGTAACTTCTTCCAGAGGAGATACTGTTGTGTGTATTCTGAGATGAGTTGAGTTTTTTTCCTTCAGCTGTAGCCTCAAATATACAGAATTTTAGCCATTTCAGGTCCTCTCCTTCATATGTCATGGGTGAGGGTTTTAATGTCTTCTCTTGAATCTGTTTGCACCTTGGCTGGCAGTTTTGAAGCATGTGTTCACTCCATTCTGTGTGACTATAAAAAAGGATACACATTCCCTTTCAGTGAGAGGCTCTTGAAGTGTTCAGACATGTAGCCAGCTGGAAAACAGAAGAATGCTTGAAATTACCGGGTTAGGGCCTAAATATTTCTATGATTTGTGATCTATACTTTTGGAGATATAGGCCAGGTTTAAGAATTTTTATGAGCTGAACAAAACACTTTTATTGCTTCACTAACTTGTGCCTTCTTTTTTTTCCTGTGAAAATGGACAGATAAAATTTTCTTGTTAAAAGGCAGAAAGCACAGAGCTGACAGTGAAGTGTCAGGAGTGGTCTGTTAATGTGACTGGACAGAAAATTTTGGTGCTACCTGAAGGAAGCTCTTAAACCACCAGGACCAAAAAGGCCTGGCAGAACCAAGGGTACAGACAAAGTTGTAATGCCCTGCCTGCTGCAATGTGTGGGTGCAGCACCAGTAACACCTCCTGCTTCATCACAAGGATTTCACAGGGGGAAAATGTGTGTGTGTGGGGGGGGTATATACACACATATAGGTGAGTAAGAGACCCAAGGAGTCTAAGGCGGTCTTTGAAAAGCATCTGTTTCCAAGAGGTCTGGCTTGTATCCTGGAGCTCTGCTCTATGCTTCCCTTGAGTCCCCATGCTCCAGTTAAGAGTCTGGAGGTAACTTTGGTGTCTTCTGCCTGTCTGTGCCACTCCAGGGGACTCCAACCTGCACTTCAGCAACAGCCACACGTCTGTCACCTTGGGCAGCCTCCTGGATGACCAGCACTGGCACTCAGTTCTCATAGAACGCTTCAACAAGCAAGTGAACTTCACAGTGGACAAGCACACACAGCACTTCCGAACAAAGGGGGATTCGGATCACTTGGATATTGATTATGAGGTGTGTGAAGCCCTTTAGGTTATAACCTGGGAGTTGAGTATGAATTGCTATAAAATGAATATGGTGGAAAGCAACCACCCTATGAGCTGTTTCTTTCCAGCAAAAATCTTTACTTAATATTTCCTTCCCAGAGAGCTCCTTTCATACTTTACCAGCATAAACTATGTCAGTGTAACTCCATATATGCCAGCATCAGAAAGTGGCCAGTCTCTTTGCAAATATGCATTGCACTGTGCTTACACTTCAAAGTATGGCAGACTTTGAATAAATGAAAAGCCATAGCCTAGGTTCTAGTCAAAGGTTCAGGGAGCAGCTGTGTCATCATCTCCAATATGACTTTAATGGCATCATTGTGCACCATCCCTGCACTGAACTGAGCATAACCCTGGGGATTCCAGCCCTGAGTTGTCCCTCTATCCAGCCACCACTTGCTCGAATTACAGCTCTCCACATAGAGATGAGCAGGTGAAAATCATTGTCTTCCCACTAGGAATGGAAGACTGCCAGAATGCAAGGAAGTTGTACCAAGGTGGGAGTTGGCCTCTTCTCCCAGGTAGCAAATGACAGGACAAGAGGAAATGGCCTCAAGTTGTGGCAGAGAAGGTTTAGATTGGATAGTAGGAAAATCATCCTTACTTAAAGGATGGTCACACATTAAAATAGGCTGCCCAGGGAAGTGGTGGAATCATCATCCCTGAAAGTATCCAAAGGTACAAGGAACTGGCACTTGGGGATATGAGCACATGGTGCTGGGTTGGACTTGATCTTAAGAGTTTTTTCAATTTTAGTATTTTTGTGATTCTATGACTCTCATGACCACCAGCTCTGACCCAGATCTCTTCACATCTGAGGATGTTGCAGAGCATCATCCCGTGATCTAGGGAGCCAGAGCAGCTTAACAAGGAAAGACTGAGCAGGGGAAATATCCTGCCTGCCCATAACCCCCGAGGCTGGTGTGCTCCCCCATGATGAGGCCAAGGTGTGGCAGAGTGCAGTTTATATCACTCCAGCAGTTCAGTGCTAATGGATGATAGTTGTTAAAAAAACACCTTAAAAACCCCTATATATCATCATATCTGTATGCAAGGCAGTTCCTCATCTGTTCCCCCATCAACGCACACCTGCGTGCAAATTACCCATGTTCATTTTTATCCCCCTGTGCTTGTCTGCCAAGCCTTTCTCACCCACAAGGCTCAGGGTCATGCTTGCACAGAGCCATCACCCTGTCTGGATGTGTTGAGCTGGCACGGTTCACTGCTTCAGAGACCACAAGTTTCCCCTTTGCACTTTGAATTCATTTCTTTGGAAAGGATCATTCTCCAACACACCCAAGGGAAAAAAGCAGACGGCTCAGCAGTGGCAGGTGCCTGCTCTCTCCTCCTCTCATCTTCCAGAAGAAATTCCTTTCTTCGCATTTCATAAAGCCGGGTGGAGAGAGTGGTACCTGTCCTCTGGCACTGCTGTACCAAATCATGAGCACATTTAGTAGGGACAGCACTTGGAGCAGTGGGATTCTGCAGCAGCTTCAGACTGAACTGTCAGGGGCCAAAACTGTAACCGCTTTTAAGATGGAGTTGAGAAAAGTCAAATAATTGAGTCATCAGCTTTTCTAATTTCAAAATAATAAAATTTCTTGCTTTCTGCTTGGTGCCAATTAGGGGAAACTCAGGCTCCAATTTAATTTGCCGAACATTTTTCCAGATGTTCCAAAATAGGGAACATGGTAGAAAAGATCTTCAGGTGTTGTTAATCGGCATCACCACAAACCTCTGTGACACTCAGACCTTGTCCCTTGAGCTTAGTTTTTCACAGTGTGTTTTTTTCTCCATTTGCACTGTGACAATCTTTCAGTCAAACATTGCAGCAATGCAGTCTACTGAAAGTTTATCTCAGCACACTTCAGGGATTAAAGGCCTTACTGAGGGTAATAAAATCATTACTTTCGTAATTAAAATTATTACCAATCACAAAGGAAACTGTTTTCTTAATAATGCATTGGTGTAATTGATATTGATTTTTCTGCTGGTTTTGAAACCTCAGTACAGAGTCCCTAAGCAGGAGACTTGAAGAATAGAACATGAAAGAAGGAAAGTCTGGTGTTTTAGAAAGAACTAATGATTCTCACTGGAAGAAAAACATTGCTAGCAGATAAGCCCTCATGCCAATAACAAACCTGCAAGTGACGTAAAATAGCAGTCTGTTCACTCTTTATTTCTCTGAAGTGATCAATTAAAACAACTGAGGTGCAAGTTCATTAAGAACTTGTTTTCAAATATGTGTTTTCAAGGTTACTCAGGGAGGTTTCATTTGTGTGTGTATCCCAGCTTGTTAGGTGGAGTGGGAGGAAAAATAACCCCCAAATTGCCCCTTATTTTTGTAATAATGAGCTGTGGCAAGGCTTTGGGAGTTGTGGCAGGGGAATAAGGCTGACCAGGTTCCAGCAGCCATCAGTGTGTAAGCAGTGCCACACAGCAGTGCATGCTCTTGCTGCAGTGGATGCCGCAGGGTTGCAGCACAGCTCCTGATCGAACGTGGTGGCTGCAGGATCCCCACCTGCATTATATCACTCATGGTGCTGCTGGCTGTAATGGGAAATATGAGTAAAACTTTAGTGGTACCACCAGTAAGGCTTTGCCAGGAAGGTCGGTAAAGTTAATTAGAAATGAGCTGTGACATTTGGAAATGAAGGTAGGATTATCAGATTTTTTTTCTCTCTCTCTTCCTTTTCTTTAGAATCTAAACAATTATGCTGTATTTTGGAAGCTTATTTTGTTATGCTCTTTGTCCTCCTGGGACTTTCAGCCCTCCAGTTGAGTGAGGAGCTGTAATTGGCACAGTGTTAACATCTGCCAGTACTGAGAGAGCAGCACAGCAGAAGTTTAGTGCACATGTGTAGCCTGCAGAACTTCTCCCTTACAAAGCTCAGTCCCTAATGCCACATGTGACAGTTGTAAAGACCAAAGCACAGTGAAATTGCAAGGTGCAAATGGGGTATTTCAGCTAAGTGATACCACCCTCCCCTGGCTGAAACCAGAACTGCTCAGACAAGTGCCTGGTGGGAAGGAGTGACCCCAGCTCCCAGGTGAACCCGAAACTCTGATGGCAGGGAGGGTTGATTCCCCCATAGCTCAGAGGTTCCTGAGTGCTGTGGGCTGCAGCCAGGTGTCACCCTCTGGGCCAGTGGGGCTGTGGGTTGGACACCGAGGGAAGGTTTCCTCGTGTGTTGGTGTTCCTGGGAGGGGAGCTGGTGGCACCAGGGTGGTGTGCCAAGGCACTCCAGAGCTGCTCCCAAAGCAGTGAGCTGTCTGTGCCAGACGTGTTTCTCCAGCAGCAGGAATGCGATGGGGGATGTAATTCCCCCTGAGAGGTGGCCAGGCCCTACCTCATGCTCCCAGTGATGTTGTTGGTGGGAATTGGCTCTTAAATAATATCCCAAGTGGATTTATGGAGTGGGGCTTTGCTCTCTTGCTTTTGGGATGATAATATAATGTAATATAATATATATACACATGTACATATACATATATATAATATTAGAAATAATGATGTTCTTATTCTTTCCAAAAGCTCAGTTTCGGAGGGATTCCTGTCCCGGGGAAGCCAGGAACCTTTCAGAGGAAAAATTTCCATGGATGCATTGAGAACCTTTATTACAACGGAGTCAATATAATTGACCTGGCCAAAAGACGCAAACCTCAGATCTATACTGTGGTAAGAGGCAGTGCCATGTGCTTTCCTTCTTTACTTCTGCGCTGCTGGTGCTCTCTTGGTGCTGCTGACTGCACTGAATGAGCAGAGCTCAGATTTGGATAGCTGTGGGCATAATTAGCTTGTTAAAATGGTATTGCTAAGGCTCACACCAGCCAGCACTGGCTCCTGTGGTGAGAGTTATTGAAAGACACATGTGGAAACCAAAGCATTTCTCTGACTTTCCTGGTGTATTAGAATTTGCATGGAGAAACTTGTTAATTATTTTTTTCAAGATTAAAATGTGTATATTTCATGGCATGATAGAAGTCATAGAGAATTTTTTTCCTGGTTAACTCAGATAAAATCTTATTTTCTGAACCATTCTCTGTCACTGTTGGGAAGTGCAGCACTAGCAAAATTCTACTTTGATACTTCAGTTCATATTATGGAGGAGAAGAAATACTCCTTTTATTACTGGAAATAGTTTCCTTTGTGCTGCTCCTTATATTCAGTATATTGGCAGTTCTGAGAACCATTGACCTTGTACTAGTGTCTCTAAATGTGGAATGGTAGAGGTAAAGCAAGAGGAACTACAGTCTTATCCAGCTTGATAACATAAACCACAAATATAACTTAACATCTAATAATGTCCAAAATTACAGATACATTTAAATATATCACGAAAACAAGAAACATTTTTTTGCAAGAAGAGTGAACTACAGTCCCATGAAGCTTTGACAAATTGTCCATGATTCAGCTCTCTGTTCAGCTTGTGGCTCACTCCTGCACTGTGCTTTGATAAATGCCTTTTGGCTAACATTGTGTCTTTGGAGAACTTGGAGATGAAACTGCTTCTGGCTCCCATGGCATTTTCTATTTTGTACCAATGTGTACGACACACTGAACCTAAAACAAAGCAAGCCAGAAGACCAAGGAAGTTCCTTCTGTGCTTTCCCTGCCTACGGCAAGGCTGAATACACAGGCAGCTGGAAAATGGAAAGGTGATGGGTGAGAAGTTCCTCACTGTGTTGCTGGCAGTCAAGACTGCCTCCAGGATACTCCCCTGGGACCGAGAAACTTTGCTTTAATAATCTTGAGTTTGGTTGTTCTGACTGAGGACTCAAAGGCACAAGTCTTATGAACTGTGTCAAATTGATCTTCCCCTCAGCTTACTTTCTAAAGGGGGAGCAAAGTGCCCTGGTCTGTTTCTTAGGTCATTAAACATCTGGTTGTTTTGCTAGCTGGATAATGGGAAGGCCTTTCTAAAGGAGAAGAGCAAAACTTTGCAATACAGTTTTTCTCAGAAGGGCATTGTCTGGGTGTAAGTGGCCCCAAGCAATGAAACTCTTGTTATCACTACACTTGGTTCAGGCAATGCTAGATGAAAGGTCTAACAATCCAGCTCCTTTTCTCAGTTTAAGGTAGTGGGGGTGGATAGATGTGCCTCCATCCTTCAATCTCTTTCACAGAAGTGATGATTGAAACACAATAGTTTCCAGAGGCAGGCTGCTGTACTGCATTTTTCAAGGTTTATGAGCTGCTCTGTGCTGTGTCTGTGACACTTGGGTATGCAAACTGCATGGAAAGGTTGCCACGCTCAGAATGCCTCATAATCTTAGATGAACACCCTTCTATAGGAAATGGGCCCTGTAAATCTGTTCTCCAACATTCTTTGCATCCCAGCTAATTCTCTCTTCTAGCAACTCTCAGGTACTTTTAGGTCACGCAGGCTGATCCCCTTTCCCTTTTCTGCTCTTCCCCACTCCTTAGTAATTACCTTCCTCAAATTAAAATAACCTGTTCTTGTTAAATGTAGTCTTTGGCCTGCCAGACTTGTTCCCCACTAAATGCTTTTACTCAAAGTGTGTTGAGGTTTTCAAGCAACAAGCTCTATCCGCAGGCATCTGCAAGCTTCTCTGCTTCATGTCTTTGTGGTCACTAGGGTTGTCTGGAATGGAAATGGGATGAAAGGATCAGGACAGAAGAATAATTAAATGTAGCAGGGACTTGGAACTACTCCTTCCGAAAATGTGTTGTGTACTTATGTTGTCCCCCCACAAGTTGGAGATCACCTGAGATGGTTCTGTGTTGCTAGTTCCCAAAATACCTTTGTCTCCCAGCAAGAGAGCATTGCTGACAAACTGGTTGGTTTGGGATTAGAAAGCCATTAATGCTTAGCGACATCAGTTTTTGTCTCTAAAGGCAGGCAGACTTCAACACTCGCTCTCTGCTTCACTCTGTGCCTTTGTGAATGTTGCCACAGTCAGTGGGCCAAGCTTGGGGATTTTCGTACCCGTCCGCTTTGGGTTTTTTTTTTTTTACTTTTGACATCTTTCACACAAGCAGGAGAATGCTACACCAGCTTTGGAGGTATGGATTTCCTCTTATGATGTAGTTCCTCACCTGTATAAATAATGGTCCCAAATCAGCTGCATTTAAAGCCAGAGGAAGAAACTACAGGTTGTCAATAACAGAGTGCTGTAGTATGTATTGTACTCTTGGGTGGTGGCTGTGATTATCATTCTGCCTGTTCTTTTCTGTAACTCATTTGCAGTTTTCAGAGTTGCAATAAGTCCCCTTGAGACGGCATCTCAAGATAACAAGGCAGCCTGTCTCTTTGAACTGGAACTTGCCTTCAGAATTCCATTTTTGTATTGCCTGGTACTTAACCTCCCTACATAGCCCTGTCTGTTCGGACAGGCTATTTTTCTTCTCTCTGGGGTTTCTTTTGTCCCTGATGGCGTGTTGTGGGCTTTGGGGTTTTTTTAGATTTTGTTTCTTTGTTTCTTGATATTTTCTTTTTTTGGGGGTTTATGTGGGGGGTTTTTGGTGTGTGTTTTTTTGTTGTTGTTTTGTTTGTTTGGGTTTTTTGTTTGTTTTGTTTTCCCTCCCCTCGATCAAGTGTGGAGCAATGATAGGGGATCTTTTATGTGCTTTCCAAGTGATTACTGGTTTTAATTGCCAGAGGTTATGAGAAGTCATATTTCTGTAATTAACCGCTGTCATGGTCGTAGGGCTGGACCCTTGGGAAACCTCAGAAAATGCTTCAAAATAATAATCTAAAGGTTTGCCCTATTTACTAGCTGTCTTCTCAGCACAAGGGAAGTGCAGACTGCTCATTATGAGAAATCGCACAGCAGTTACACTTCTCGGGCAATTAAGTAGGGGCAGGAAAATACGCAAGTAAGAGCCACATTTACAAGAAGCAGAATGGGAATTGTTCTTCAAAGAAAGAAAAAGGAAATTTGAAAGGAGATTTGACATGTTGATATCTGGGATGGAGAAGTCTTCACTGAGGGCTTTTGTGCTTGTTTAAAGTGTGTGTAGATGCAGGAGGAGATGTGGCAAGTTTTAGGAAGATAAATCCATTGAGAATTGCTAAATACGTCTGGTTGAGGGAGTAGATAAGAGAAAAAATAGCTATAGCATCCTGAAAATACAGGATCCTTTCCATCAGTGGTTACTTAATGCTAGATTCTGGTTGCACCTTTAGAAACTGCTCAAATGTGACCTGTGGCCAGGGTCTTAAGTTGTTTTTGTGCTTCGCTGATTTTTGCTGCCAAAATAGGAAGTTGTCTAGTTGATGAAAAGAAATTAAGGGGTCATGAAAAGATGCTGTGTTTGGTCTTCTCAGTGTTCCACCCTACTTACTCACCGAGACTGAGAAAAACATGATCTCCCTTTCTCTTCCATTACCTCTGGCTAATAGAAATTGGAGTTGCATTTTTGTTTAGCAGAGCAAACCCTGCGCTGACTCGAGGAGTGCAGGGTACTGTAAGGCAGAAGTTGTCAGCTCTCAGATACACTTGAATTTCTACGCTGGCCTGCCACGTTGAATGTGAGAGCGACAGCTCAGCACAGCAAGGGATGTGGTGACATGTAAATGTATCACTGTAGTGCCTTGGGGAAATAACCAATTGCCAGCATCAAAGAGCAAGGGAAGATACCTAGTGACAGGAGAATGTAAACTAATAATTCATTCCCTTTATAGAGAATCCAAACATGCTATTTTATTAAGCTGATTTGAGATATCTTCATCCTGAGAAGAATTTACTTGTCTGCAAATGTCTCGTTCCACCAAAGTGCTCTGGCAAGTGATGATCTATCTGTGAATATCAGGCTGGTGATTTGTGAAGGCCCCTCCTAGGGTTTAGAGAATCATGAGTTGGATTCTTTTTCTTATTTTTTGTGCTCCAATCAGACTATAGGAATCATATATAAAAAATATTGGAAGTTTTTAGTGACATTTTCTGTGGACCAAGTTGAATTTCTAAAAAAAATAAGTTTTATTTAATTATTTAATGAAAGTGTTGAGTCACACGATTAAAGAGAGAGTTGAATTGGCTATTTTTTAGATAAGGCAGGTGAACTCAGATTCCAGAAATATTTGGTTCCTTTAAAAATAGGTTTTTATATTTTCTTCTGTCTTTCTGTGTGCTCTCTGGGTCTTCAGAGGAGTCTCCTTTGCGTTCTACCTGCAGTGTGGAATAGCAAGGAAGTCTGTATAAATAGCATTCATTCTAAGGGTGTATTTTATTGTTGCTGAAGGGTATAACAGGATTATTTTGAAAGAAATTAGGTGTGTCACTTCAATCGAGGTCTTGAAATAAAGTCTGTTTAAATGACATCTTTTCCATTGATTTCAGTTGGCTTTGTCCACAATTCTAAAGAGTTTCAGTGTGCAAATATATAATCCAGCACATAGCTGCATTAATAAACTCTCCTTGATATAAAAGTTTCTTTGTGTTAGGATTTTGATAGTTGTGATGACAACAAGTGAAGCAAGTCTTTCGGCGAGGGAGACCATATTTTTTAATAAGACTGGATGGCGTGCAGAAAAAAATGACATGTTTCTGAGCAAACAAGGCCTTTTTGAGAGCAATCAGCCTTCAGCAAATTACAGGCTAGAAACAATTGTTGAGGGTTTCATTTATTACATTATCTGGATAGTCAGATTGAATGAATAAGGCAGTTAGTGCCTGCTGAGCAGAGGAGGATGTTTCAAGGTGGGAGGTGATAAGGCTGTTAGTCCCTGTAGAAGAGGAAGAGAGATGGCTAATTATTGTCATAGGAGTTAGCAGGGGATAAGGAAAATGGGAGGAAATGTAATTTTCTGCAAAGCCAAGGCTTTAGTGCATTTTTTAAGGTCTTAATCCAGCTGGTAAGGCCTTAGGAACTCTGTGGCACTTGGCACAACAGAAAGGGGCAAGCTGAGCCCATCACAGTCGAGAGCCTGGATTGTGTGCAGTTCCCACCAACCATTTAGGCTGGTGCTGTGCTATAATGCACAGATAATTGGTATTTAAAATAGGAAAATCTATTAAAGGAAAGTAATATGTAAAAAAAGAAAAAATATTATAGGAATTGCTTTCTATACACTTTTCTATTTTAAGGTAGATGTGGTTCTGTTTTCATAATAATAATGAAGAAGAAAATCTCCTTGATGCTGTGTTTTGTTCCAGGCAATAAAAACTAATAAGCTGTAGATCACTTTACCTTGAAGTGGAACAAAAATTGGGCTTGCACTGTAATAATTTGCCAGTTTGATCTAAGACATCTATCTTATTCACTTCTAGCAAGGTGAATTTGAAAGGTTGGCTTCATTCCTACTTTAAAGTGAACATTCCCCTCTCACCAGGAGACTGGGCGTGGGTGAGATCTTGGGAGGAGACATAGCCAGGACAGCTGACCCAAACTGACCAAAGGGATATTCTACACCAAATGAATCTGCTCAGCAATAAAAGCCAAGAGAAAAAGGAAGGGGAGAGGCATTTATTACTGTGGAGCAATTTCTACATGTGCTGAAACCCTGCTTCCTAGGAAGTAGCTGGGCATCACCTGCTCATGGAAAGTAAAGATTAAGTCTTCTGTTTTCCTTTGCTTCTGTGTGCAGACTTTGCTTTTGCTTTACTAAACTGCCTTTCTCTTGACACCGAGAGGGTTTTATTCCTTCATTTTCTCTCCCCACTTCATGAGGAGGGAAGTGGTAGAGGGGCTTGATGGGCACCTGGCATCCAGACAAAATCCACCACTGAGAGAAAATATTAAGTGGTCACTATTTTGTGTGTATGTGGGTTTTCTCCTGTGGTCTTTTTGCCTCCTTTTCCTGTCTTTCTGAGAAAAACGATGTAGGATGTTTCCAGGGTATTTCTATATTTGCTCCCATCTTTTGTCAAATTTTAACTATTGTGCCGTGTAATGAAACAAAAATGTACAGTCACTATGGGCTTAAAAATGGTAAAATCCTTTGTTCTGCTTCTGGCCAGTTACACATTCAGCTTAGGATTCTGAGATAAAGAACATCCAGAAATGACTAGCCAAGCATCTAATCCCTGATTCTCTCATGGTCACCATGTTTCATTTTTTTCAAAACCTTCTCTATTTTGTTAAATGTTACTTTCTCCCCATTTGGAACATTATCTTAATGTAAACAACTTGAATCAATGATAAACAGTTAACATTTTATTGGAATTCATGATACCTACAGTAAGTGGAGATAGGGCAGTTCTCTGTCACGAGGTTGATTATCACAGGGTGATATTAGTTTCAATGTAACTTGGATCAGGAAAGCTTTCAGATTTCCATATTGAAATTTTGCTCAGAGAAACAGAAACCCATCTCAGTACAGGAACTTCTGGTCCCCTGCTCTTGGCATGGACTGATTGCTCACTCAGTGGACTTGTCCTAACTCAAGGAACACCATGTGCCTTGGTGCTCCCATATCCTGTTTGAAGACAGTTTGCAGCAGGCAAACTTCAGGAGGCTGGAGCTGGTCTCTCACTTTGACTTGCTTTTAATTTAGTGTTCAGCATGGTCTTGAGAACTATTTGAAATATATGTGGGTCTCCATATATTTGTTCTGCTTGAGAGAGTTAATTTAAAAACAGGGCTTGAAGGAACCTCCCTCACTCTCAAAATCCAGTTTCTCAGAGTTGAATGCCAATTTTTCATCTCACCTTTTAAAACTGCATCAGAGGTCACCTTTTTCTTCTGTTACTCTCCTTGCAAATTCATCTGCAAACTCAGTCCCTTCACAGCTAGAAGTAGTCCTCTAATTTCCAAGCTGGAGATATTCTTGCCAGTTTACCACATTTGTATCTCAGTCAGGCCTGGGATCTTAGTCCCTTCACCTGTCATATGAAATCATCCTTTCTAATCCTCTGCAGAAAGCAAGATATCCTTTTATTGGACAGTATCCATAGAGTGATTAATGAGGAAAGTTTAAGTGCCCATTTGATGCACTAACCTGCAGGTAAAATGAGAGCTCAGAAATACTCATTTATTGTTCTTTCTTTTCAAGCTGTGATCTTGGCCCGGATCCTCTGGTAGGCTAAGTGCTGAGGATTTCAGTGCAGCTGTCAGTTTGAATAATTTCCCAAGTGCATATTATTTTTGATTAGTATTCTCTGAGAGCAAGGAGGATGTATAAGGAACTTGTTACCAATTGCCTTGACTGTGGTGTTGTCTTCTCTCTTCATTGAACAGTACATAATACTATATGAAGAAAGGCCAGAAAAGACTGAAATGGTTCATTAAAGTTATGCAGGTTTTATTGAAGTCCCACAGAAGTCACTGGAAAGTCTCCAGTCAGTTTTGGATGAGGTTTATGGCTCAGAGGATCTTCTATGTAATCCACTTTTATCCTCATCACTTAGCAACTGTGTTCTTCCATTCTCTTTTAATAGGAGAAGCTCTGGTTCTTCTTTAAAATGCTGTAACATGCTGCTGCCTGTTCATTCAACATCTCACTTGAACAAGAACCACCTCTAAAGCTGTACCCTGCCTGCAGAAATCTGGGCTGCTTCCACTCTTTTCTTAAGACAACTGTCATGGCAGCCAGTGAAAAAATTGCAAATATCTCCATTGCATTTCTAGGTTCAGAAGTTTTCTCCTGTAAGAACAATAAGAACTACTTTGTAAAGATTTCACTGCTTGTTAGAGGAGTCGTTAATCAGTCTGGAGATGGACTCAATGGAATTCTCAAATGCCACATGATAGCTGGAGTTTCCAGCAGCTGGGTAGAGCTGAGCATCTCCTTTATTTTCTCTAGGGATTAGATTGTTCTTATCCCATTTCCTAACCAATGAGCTTTCACTTTTCAGTTAAATTGGGTTCAATTATAAAATCAAGCGTCTGCCAGAAATCTGGCATATACCCTGGAGAGTTCCAGAACTGCTGCCAATTAAAGCAAAATGCTCATGATCAGATGAAGGTTTAGAGGGAGCTGTTTACTTTTCTGACTTAGACCTGCTGGAATAATTTGTTTTAGAATAACATTCAGGGCAAATTTAACAGTTTTTGTAAAGGGAACCTATCCCACTTCAGTGGACAAATGTTTTTCAAAGTAACAGTTGTGTATTTCTTTTTCAGATTTTCATGTTGCTGTCTCTAGGAAGGTAGACAGGTTGGTCAGTGTAAGGATGTCAGTAACTATTGTTGGTGTGCATTAACTACATCATCTGGCTTTGCTCTGGAATGCTGCTTTAAGGTCTTTCCCTCCTAAATTAGTCAGTTGAATCGATGTAAGTTCTTGTGGCATCAATTGTTTTATTCAACTTTTTTTTTTTTTTTTTACAAATCCTGTCTAGTTTTTAGCTCTGACTGCACTTACTTATGGTCCTTACATCATGGAGGTCTCAATTTTTGAATAAGAGTAGCAAAAATACTTTGTGAAAAGAAACACCCTCCCTCCCCCAAAAGGCAGATACACCACTTGTCTGTCCCCCAAATTCACCTTTAATCCCATTTACATAGAATATTGCAGCACCACCTTTGTGCATCTCCAGCTGCCTGTTCTTATGGCAGGTGGAATCACAGCTGCTCTGCTTTGTTTAGACAATGGAGAAGCTGAAGTCAGAGTTCAGAGCTTGAAGTCTCACCAGGTTAAGCAAGGGAAGAGATGTGCAGGTCCTGTCCATATGTCCTGGCACTGGCCCTGTACTCAGCATTCTTTGCTGATCGTGTCTCAGGACAGGACTTCTGTGGCTCGAATTGCTGCCTAGAGTGAAGGACTGGAGTGTTGCTGAGTTTGTCAAGGTGTCACAGCAATCCATGGATTTAGGACTAGTTGAATCTCGTGTCAAATGCAGACAGAAGTTTTACCTTACCTTTGGGTCCATGCCTGTGCATCAGGGATGCTTTGCTATGGTGCTGCTTCACACAGCTGAAAGGGTATTTAACTACACAAGGTCTTCAGTGGCTTGTTTTAAGGTCTTCTGAAAGTGTGTTGTGCACTGCAAAATGTTTTTTCATCTTAGCATTTGTCTTCTTCTGCACCATTAATTCACTCTAGGCATAGGTTGTTCTGCTGCTAGGTAAAATCTGGAAAGAGCTTTGAGACAAAAGTCGTAACTGAATTCTTTACTGCGAGGATGATGAGCTACTGGAAAAGGTTTCACAGAGAAGTTGTGGCTACTCATCCCTGGAAGTGTTTAAGCCTGGTTGGATGGGGCTTTGAGCAACCTGGTCTCGTGGAAGCTGTCCCTGCCCATGGCAGGGGAATGGGAATGAGATGAGCTTTAGTTTCCCTTCAAACCCAAACTATTCTATGATTAATAAATATCTTACAACTTTGTGTGGAGTGCTTGAATCACTTTAAAACTCTAAAATTCCAAAGAAAAATAGTCACTGTCATTTTAAACTTTAAAAAGCTCTAGAGAAGGTTAACTGTATTTATTTATAATGCTGCAGTTGACTGTCTTTGTTTTCTGCAATTTGGCATCAATTTGATTAAAAATTGAGGTAGAAATGTAGTGATAACAATAGCAGAAAAATTTTTGGCATCTCTTCATGGGGGCAAATCTCAGCAGGTAGTAGAAGCTATTTGAAGGCTGAGACCAAATTTCCATCCTACTTCCCATCTCAGTAATGTTCAGTGGAGTTCAGATAAGCTTTGGATTATATCTCAAAACACATTCTAATATGATACAGCCAAGGATTCCTTTTGCCAAATCTGGTAGGTAGCATTCTGAACCTAACAAGTACTATGCAAATAGCTCAATATGGGTAAATATCTATCAAGGATTGTTTCATCCACTGATAACTTTGTCTATTTCTGGCACCTTATTTTCCATTTAAAAAATAACGACTGGAAAGACATTTGAAAGTGATAGGAAACAGTTTCATCATCTGTCTGAGATTGCAGAGAGGAATTCCCCAAGCACTGTGCAACTTCCAGCACATCCATCAAGTGCTGTTCGTTATAATTATCCTGGTAGAGTGGGGTATGGGCTCTGATGAAAAGTGTTATCATGGAGAAAGCCTCATACTCCTGTGTTTTTATCAGATTACAGTTGGTGTTTTACAAAGCAGCCGAGTTCAAAGCAGCTGGCTGCAACAATCTCCTGGAGTGGCTTTGAAAGACGCAGCTCCTTAAGTGCATCCCGGCTTTATATATTGTTAAGGTTTTATACCATGTCCTGATTGACCTGGTGGGGTAATGTGCAGTGCCTGAGCAAACTGGTGGAGTCATTTCTTCCACCAGCTACAGTGATACATGCTGATACAGATTCTGCTGCCTGCTTTGAGTAAATGTTCTGGTCTTCTGGGCAAATCGCACCATTGATTTCAGGGCTGGGTGACTGAGATAATCAGCTAAGGTGTGGCATTGATAAGGACATTTGGCTACATTTAGATCCTTCTAAGGACTAAGGTTTTGATTTTTGATCCTCAGCATTTGAGATAAAAACAAAATTTTGAAGTTAGGTATGTTTTCCCAGCCTGGACAGATACATTTCCTCTGGATTTCCAAAGATATGTGTCTGAATAACAATACCTATTTCAGCCTTGAGGGCCATTAGAAATCCAATGAGCATATTTAACTAAAGATGTTTTGGGATGACTGAAAAAAAAGTCATGCTGATTATGTTTGATTTTTATTTTTTTGCAGGGGAATGTGACCTTTTCTTGCTCAGAACCACAAATTGTTCCTATCACCTTTGTGAGCACCAGTCGAAGCTACTTGCTACTCCCTGGCACTGCTCAAATTGATGGTTTGTCAGTCAGCTTCCAGTTCCGAACGTGGAATAAAGATGGCTTACTTCTGTTCACCGAACTGTCTGAAAACTCAGGGCATCTCTTGGTTTACCTCCATGGTGGCAGATTGACACTACTTATTCAAAAGGAGACTGAGAACCCGGTGGAAATCACTGAAGGTGTTTATTTTTTTGTTTACTTTCACTTGTCTCCTTCTGAAACACAAAGGTTCATCTCCATGGGATGAAACATCCAATCTTCCTTTCTCTTTTAAATTTTCTCTTGCTTTCCAGTGGTAAAGCTGCTCTGTACAGCTTGATCTAAGCTTGGAAAATTGACATCCTGAGATCTCCAGACTCAATCTCGTTGACAGTTAGCTGAGCCTCTATGTTCTTAAGCAGTCACACTCAATTTTCTCCAGTCAGGTCACATGAAGACCTTCCTGTTCCCATCTTCAGACTGCTGAAATCATGTGGGAGCCAGCTCAGCCATGGCATCTTTCCCCAGCACAAGTTAAGGCAGCCTCAGAGCTGATTTTCTTTCTCTGACTGTAGCTTTGGACCTCCCCATTTATGCTACACTCAGAAGAGAGGCTGACCATGGGCGTCCTCTCCTTACACTTCCTCTTGGGCTTCCTTAGCCACTTGGGAAGTTGCTTTGTGCAGTGTAACTGGTGGGATGCAAGAGGGTGAAATAGGGCTGCCTCTCTGATTTAAAATTTGGGGGAATAATAATAATAATAAATTTTCTAAATGAGCAGATGTTTAAAAACATGTAATATTGAAATATTCCCTGTACAGACTAAAAGAGGGCAGATGTATCTATTAAAAGAAGCAGAGATAAAAAACTGACAGAGTTGTCAAAGCAGAGCTGTTCTGTATGCGTGTTTCATTCCCCTTTATGATAGAAAATGAGGCAGCCCTGCATCTATCCTTGTTCATGTAGATTGCTACAGCCACAGCTTGCTGCAATTGAACACTGAAAACTAAGATTCCGGCCTTTATTGCAGTCCTAATTGCAGTCTGTTGACAGAGCTGAGACAATGTTAATATGTGGTTGGGTGTGTTTGTTTTTATGTAGTTCAGAAATCATTAACCTGGGCCCAGCCTTTGGTGCTATCCAAAACATGTTAAACTGCCTACTTGTACATGGAAAATGTGCAGAAAGTGCATGTGCCTTGTTCTGCAGATGTCAGGTACTCACAATAAACTCATGCTTGCTCAAGAATGGACCTATTTTTCCCCCAAATGGGACCTATTTTCTTTTGTCATTGTTGCAAACTTCAGCAACATATTCCACTTCAAAATGCACTTTTTCTAGTTGAAAAATCATCCATTTTTTTTCTGGAAAACCAGCCTTTAATTCTATGGTAATTGTGCATGTGTTAACAGCCATTGCTGAGTAAATAGTCTAATTTTCAAATTCATGATGAATTGGCTTTACGCACACCTAACACCCAATTTTTTTTTTTTTAATTTTGTTTTGAACTGTTCTCACACCTCTTTGTGTTCTTAAGTGCTTGTTTGGTTTCTCTGAAAGCGATGTCAACAAAAATACTCTGTTAGGGAGGGGAGTAAATACTAGCTGTCTGTGCCTGATCTCAGTGACTTCAGCCTGATGGTAGCATATTTTGAACTGTAATTAGGTTACTTTTGATCTGCACCTCCATGTGTGGGCTCAGAAGCTTGCCCACTGATTTTCATGGCTGTCAGAATAGAGGATGTGGAGTTTCTTTGTAGCTTGTGGTGGTATTTCAAGAGCTGCACGATGCAACACTGATTTTTGGAATGAGGAAACAGACAGGTTATTTCCCACTTTGCAGGAGTGCCTAGAAGAGAAAGAGACTACCCAGTGTAGTCTCCCTCATTAACCTTTAGAGGTGCCTGGTCAGAGCAGCAATCCCAGTTCTCGGAACATCCATGTGGAAATCCAGCTTCAGTACATCCATTAATAGTACTGTGTGCTGCATTGGCGCTGGAGGGTTTTAAGAAACACAAATCCTACTGATACCTGCTGGAGTCAGTCGGGTTTCAGATTGGAGCCTGGGAACAGGCTATGAATGTCTCACTGAATCTAATCCTCTGCAACCTCACGCTTGTGTTTAGAGCCAGAAGCTCAGTAGAGATCTCTGCACGCTCCTGGACCTGTGAGCATTTACCAGCAGACTGAAAATAGACATAGACACCCCCAAAAAGGTAACAATGTGCTACCAGAAAGGTGAAGGATCGGGCTAGTTTGATGGGTGCCTGCAGTGGTACCAGGTTAGATTAAAATGTGAGATGACCTACTTAAATACTCTCAAAAGCTCCCCTTTTCCTGGGCCCTTTCTTCGATGCCAGTTTGTTTCCAGAGGTAATGAGTTCTTTCCAGCTACGGTTCTCCCTTTTCATAGATCCGCTGCGTATTTGTGGTCACAAGCTGGAAGCAAAAGGAGGTTTGAAGAACACTGTTGTCTCCTGCACCTTTTTATTTCACTTTGTACATGGTTTTTGCCAGGCACCAATCTCCACGATGGGCTTTGGCATTCTGTTAACATCAATGCCAGAAGGCATCGCATTACCCTGACGCTGGATAACAACGCTGCCACCGCCAGCCATGCAACCACTGTCTCAAGGATCTACTCTGGGAACAGCTACTATTTTGGAGGTAGGTTATTTCAAAGAGGTTTTCGTGATGCAGGTCCTCAGCTGCTCACCACTGAGTTCTCCCCAGGTGCATTTTTTGCATCTAAGAGCAAAAGTAAGGATTGGATTTTGAACTGCAGTGCATTCAGCACTATGGGCAGGTTGAAGAGTGTTGGTCAAGCCTGACAGAGAGAGAGCAAGCAGAACTTCAAACACAGCTGTAAAAGTGGACTGCTGTTAATGGCAGCCAATGGGTACCTACATCTATCTGACAATATATGCAAAATCTAAAAAGCTGTATTAACCATGAGTGGTTTTGGTTTTTTCCTAGTTAAAAGGCCTTAGAATTATTAATACTATCAATTTTGCTGTAGATAACAGCGTTCTGATCAGGCTCAGTGACTTTTTGAAGCTTAGGTGACATACAGCTCAAATCTGCAAAGGTATTTGTACAGTGCTCTTGTGGAAATGAAGGTAGGTTTAGCTCAATTTTGAAAATGGAAAAAACAGTCTTGAAAAATACTATATTCTGCTTTTTGGAATGCAAACATTAATTTAGATAGAGGGACTGTCATTAACGATCTTTTAATCCAATATATTTCTGTGTAGTGCTTGCTATAGTATGGTTCTGATCTCGGTGAACCGTGTGGATGCGGCACTGAGTGAGGATGTACAGGAGGCTTTGGATCTCAGAGCTGTCTAAATACTGGGGAAGCTCAGATACAAATGGCTTTCATCTGCACATTGCTTTAGCAGCAGAATTTAACCCATAATGATTTTACATTTTGTACAACATTTTTAACGTGTTTTAGTTGCTATCAACTGTTGAGTTTGAAGAAGATGAAAAAAAATCACATTTTGATTTTGCTCAGCATGTGTGAAAACCTCATACTCTGATACAGTGGCTGGTTTCTCTATTTTTTTTTTTTCCCCCTAAATGGAGGATTTATAACACAGGAGGTTGCATAGCAGAAGGAATAAAAACATTTGGAATAATAAGCCTCTGAGTTCTTGCATCAGAAAATCCCAACAGAAATAGTTGAACATTCCAATATTCTTCTCTACCTCTTCTCTTTTTCCCACAGGGTGCCCTGACAATTTCACCGATTCCCAGTGTTTAAATCCCATTACTGCTTTTCAAGGCTGTATGAGGCTCATCTTTATTGATAACCAGCCCAAGGACCTCATTTTAGTTCAGCAAGGCTCCCTGGGGAATTTTAGTGATTTACACATTGATCTGTGTGGCATCAAAGACAGGTAATTATTATTTCCTCTTTCTTGTATTTGTTCTTTTTTCATCCTAGTGGTTTATAAATACAGGTTGCATTAAGTGAAAATTCTAATCTGCCAACATTACAGATATTAGGCATAATAGAGCTACTAATAGAAAATACTGCAACAAAGATAGGAGGACTGGAGGGGAAATGGTTTCAATTACATGAGGCTCCCTTCACATTGACTTGTGGGAAATAGAGTATGCAAATTCAATCAAACTATAGATTGGTGAAAGGATTAAATTTTATGCATAAACAACATTTGATTGCTTTGAAGTTCTAGAGGAAATGAAAGAGAAGGAAAAATTAGTTGATTCATCAGAACATGTCATACCCTCAATATATAAGCTGGTTCTGCTTAAGTAAATCATCTACAATTTTTCTTGCTAGCCATTACAGCATGTTCATGATGAAGATATGGTACATCTCATGTGCAATACTGCCCATTCAGTGGGACAATATAATGATGGAATGTCTGCATCTGCCAGAGAAACATTTCAGTTTAAATAGTGATCTGAATCCCTCCTAAGATGAAACCTGACAGGAACCCCAGATATTCTCATAAAGAGCGGAAAGGAAATAAGAAACCAATTTTTTTTTTAAGTACTTTGTAATTCTCTTTTGATTCTTGTGGATTTTTAGTGTCTAAATACTTCTGAATCATTTATGCAAATGTGTACTTTGAAGTTAGTATGTGGAATAGGAGGTTCTGGGATTCTTTTTTAAAATCTACCTGAGTTCTGAAAAATAGTAATGGAACTTCTGGAAATTTCATGTGCTTCAGATAGTTAAGGGAGTAATAAAGATATTTTGGAAATGCATTAGGACCTTAAGCATTTAACATGGTTTTTTCAGACTTGTTACTTAGATGAAGTTGAAGGCTGATTTCCATTATTCCTTCCTGTAGGAAGGATTAGCCTCCTGGAGCTGCAGTCTTTTGATAAGCGGGCAAAACCTCTGTGATGCAAGACCTTTGTGCTCATCTTTGTATGTTCATTTTTGTTAATTTATATGGCGAAATTACTGACTTTGCTGATTAAATCTTGTTCCACATTTAATGATGACTGAATTCAGAGGAATGTGAATTTCATACTTGATATGCCTGAAATGGTAGATGGAATTCTATCATTCCAAGGCAGAATGGAAAAAGATGTGGTTGGTTTTATAAAAGGAAGTAAAATATCATCTTTCCTAAGAACTGAGAAGAGAGAATTTTGCTGTTTTCTTGGAGAAACAGATTATTTAAGCTTAAGTGGACCATTTAAAAGCACTTTCTGTGATTGTATGTTGAAACAAAAGAGAACTCTTCTGGTATGATGCAGAGGTGCTGTGGGACATATCAAATGCCTTCATTGTCACCAAGTCCAGGCTATGTGCAACTCAGTGGTACTACTGCAAATATCTTCCTTATCTTCGGTGTCCCAGGGATGACAAGCATTAGTCTGTGATCATACCATAAAATTATTTACGTCAAGGATCCAAGCATAATAAGAATGGGGTTGTTTTATGTAACTCCACCTTTCTTGTTAAATACATCACACAGCAAACAAAGGTTAGATGTGATCTAATGAAGGACTTGGGGATGCTGGCTGACAGAGGCTGGGCAAGCCGGAGTGTGCTCAGATGGCCAAGATATCCAATGGCATCCTGACCCTGTGCTCTTCAACATCTTCATGAATGACCTGGATGTAGGACTGGAAGGGACACTGAGCAAGTTCGCACTCGATACAAAACTGGGAGGAGCTGTTGACTCTCTCAGAGGCCTTGAGAAATGAGAGGGCTGGGCACTCACCAACTGTTCAACAAGGGGAAGTGCCAGATTCTGCACCTGGGGTGGGGCAACCCTGGATGTAGGGACAGACTGGGGAATGAGAGGCTGGAGATCAATGCCGTGAAAAGGGACCTGGGGGTCCTGGTCGACGGCAAGTTGAACACGAGTCAGCAGTGCCCTGGCAGCCAGGAGGGCCAACCCTGTCCTGGGGGCATCAGGCACAGCATCACCAGCCGGGCAAGGGAGGGGATTGTCTTGCTCTGCTCTGCACTGGGGCGGCCTCACCTCGAGTGCTGCGGGCAGTTTTGGGCAATGCAATGTAAGAAAGACACAAAACTGTTAGAGAGCATCCAAAGGAGGCCAATGAAGATGGTGAAGGGCCTTGAGGGGAAGCCGTATGTGGCATGGCTGAGGTCACTTGGTCTGCTCAGTCTGGAGGAGACTGAGGGGAGACCTCACTGCAGTTACAACTTCCTCATGAGGGGAAGAGGAGGGGCAGACACTGATCTCTGCTCTGTGGTGACCAGGGACAGACCTAAGGGAATGGCCTGAAGTTGTGTCAGGGGAGGTTTGTGTTGGATATTAGAAAAAGGTTCTTCACCCAGAGAGTGGTTGGGCACTGGAACAAGCTCCCCAGGGAAGTGGTCACAGCACCAAGCCCGACAGAGCTAAAGAGGTATTTGGACAATGCTCTCAGGTACCTTGTGGGATTCTTGGGGATGTCCTGTGCAGGAACAGGAGTTGGACTATGGATCCCTTCCAACTCAGCATATTCTGTGATTCTGTAATTTTAAGATTTATTGCTGTGTGCACTGTAAAGTACACGTTTTTGTAATTTTAACGCATGTGGGAATTGTGTAGCTTAATTAACATGTAAATGGGACATTTATCTTCGTTATCTAAGCTAAAACCTCTTTTGAGGAATATGCCTCTATTTCAAAGCAGTTTATTTGTTACAGGCTTGTAGGCCAAGCTCATTCAGACTTGGGCTCTGAAAGCCCAAAGTGGTTAGGTAGCTCACTGCAACTTGTGCCTGCTCTTAAAAAGAGAATTAATGACTTTGTTTTGGACGATGATAAACTGGGATGACTACTGATGCCAGCAGTATGTTTTGGAGAGAGAATCCAGTTGTGCAAGCATATAATGCACATACCCACCCACATACCCTGGGATTCTCTATATAAAGTGATGAGCCTCCATTGATTTAAATGGAACCATCTGAAGGACTGAGCCTTAATGTCTCACTATCACTCATCTCTAGCATTTGAACAATATGTGTGCTCAAATGAACTTGCCATGAATCCCTCCTGTCCCCTGTATTTATTATTTCCATGCTTCAGTAACTATTTCTTAGGAAACAGATGAGAGTTTATCTTTGTTTCCCTTTGGTGGCTAGGGAGACAGAGCTTTTGGAGAACAAGTGAACGTGACCCTGTTGCTGAACCTTCTTTGAGCAGGCAGCTTTTGTTGGAGGCTCCTTGCAGCCTTAGTGATCCTGTGAAAAAGGCCACCCTGTAGCTGCTCTTGTCCTGGTTGAATGGGCAGTTCAGGATGTGTCTGTGAGAGCTGAGTTCAGCAGGTAGGACATTAAGACACTGTAGGATCTTGAGCTGAGCACAGCAATATGGGCTGTACAGGTGATGGAAGAAGGCTCATTAGCACCATCTCCTATTAAGACACTGCTCGTTTGTAGCCCTCAGTGCAGTGCCGACATCACTGATGTCCCTCCTGCTGCATATAAAGTTATGTCTGAATTGCAATTCTCTTGTATGTCACCTGCATGTTCTCCATAGGTGACACATCCTGTATAAAGAGACATCCCCAATCTATTCATGTCAGAGCAATGTCTGCTCCACAAGCCCTGCAAAGTATTCCCTTCTTTGTCTCCTTCAAGACAAAGCTGCTCCTGCAAAATGTTCCCAGTGCTTTTTGGAACAGGAAAATAGAATCTGGAGAAGGAAGCAGTTTTCCTGGTAGCAATGTATGTATAGAAGTCTTGGCATTATTCCCACTGCCTGCCTTCTGCTAATCCAGCTAATTCTTTTTCTTTTGTTCTAGTATGTATGTTTACTATGATTAACTGAATACAGAGTGCTCAGTCTTTTCTGAGGATGTTGCAACCTGTGGTGCTTGCACTGCTCCTGTTATGAAGCGTTACAGGTCCTGCCTGCAGGGCATTTATTCCCCTTCCAGTGAGAGGTAGAGAAAAATTGAGATAATATCGTGCTAAGCCATAGAGGTCTGCTCCATCTTTAAAAGGAAATAGATTTCATTTTATCCCTCTTTTTTTGTAGCTTTTCCAGGATTTACACTCTGTTAGGAGTGCACATCAGAACTTGTTTTCTTTACACTGAATTAATAAGTCAGAAAACACAGTTTCTTACACCATGCTGCCATTTCCCCTCCATGGCATGGTACAAAGCAGAAAGTAACAAAGCAGCAATGCCTGGAAGTGAAGGTACCATGAAGTCCTTGAATTCAGAGACATTTTGTTGGGGACCAAGGGAGATATCTTTAAAGTGTCTTTTGCAGCAGGACATGCACTGCGTTGACCATCTCTGACCAAAAGCCATCCGATACGGGCCTAGACCAAAAAAATGGAGACTCTCTTTGAATTTATTTTCAGTTTAGTGTGATAAAAGATTAAGTTCATGACTACAGGAACCATGCAGTCCTCACTCCTGGTGTTCTGTAAATGTTTTTTTGGAAAAGGAAGTATCATCTGGGGGTGACATATTAAACCTAAAAGCTTCCAGGAGAAAGTCTGAGCAGTAAGGAAGTAATGCTTTTTGTCTTTGGCCCTTAATCTGCAGGGAGGAAGATGTCAGTGTCAAGGGATGGGGAAGTGGCAAGCAGCATAAAAAATTCATTTGCTTATAGATGCAGGAAGTTAGAAGGGATTCACTCCATTCTCTTGATGCCCACTAAGCCTCTAGCTGTAGGTGTATGGCCAGGCTCCCTGTCCTCCACCTGCAATTAACTTGTTAGGGGCTTTACAAACACAAGATGGACTTTCCCAAGGACTTCTGCTTTAGAGAAGAAAAAACCCAAAACAATGACATACAACAGAATGTCTTTTTTCTAGTGGTGTCTTCACTTATGCATTTCCTTCTTCAGTATTTTACAATGTTTGCAAAGACTTCTTGACTCTGTCAAACAGCCTCCTGGACATGGGTTAGGGATGCAGTTACAGAGACTTGCTGTTTTCTTCATGTGGTATTTTATCCTGTTAGCTTAGAAGGAAAACATGCTTGATGCCATTCCCCTGATCTAGGCAGGACCCCTGAGCCATAGCACTGATACCAAAATACTCGGCTCTTAGTATCTACAGCCTTCATTTTGAAATTTGGGATTACTAGAGCTGGACAAATTATGAAGCACAAATCAGCCAGTGAACAAAGTAGGTGGATGAATGTGTCCAAGTGAGGAGCAGCAGGGGGATGAACAAACACTATATAGTAAACACTAGCCAGGGTTGCCACTTTGTGTTTAGGTTTGCTAGCAGTCATGCTTCTAAATTTCTGTTCTCTATAAAGATATACAGAACCCAAACTGCTTCTTCGAAGGCCCCCTCTGAAAAAAAAAAAAAACCCCAACAAACAAACAAACAAAACCAACCAACCAACCAAAAAAAAACCCTCAAAAGCCCCCACAAAACAGGGCTGGAAAACATCCCTTGCAAAGAAAGATTGCCTACATTCAAACAGAAGAGATTGCTGAGGGGAGGCGGAATAATGGTCTTAGGTGCTCAAAGGCTGCTGCAGCATTGAAGGGAATAATCATCCTTTCTGCCCAGGATGTGTAGGAGAGCTGCTGTGGCACAGACTGCCTGAGGAGACTGTCAAGTCTCTGTCACTGGAAGGCTTTAGGAAAAGTTAGATGAGTCTGTGAGAAATAATGAACATGGGTGTGGGTGATCCTGCCTTGGGGTGTGAGCATGGACTGAGTGATCTTCCAAGTTCCCTCCAGCTCTGTTGTATTTGCTCAGGCTTTTCCTGCAGCTGTAACAGCTGTCCCTTGTTCTTGCTTTGGGGGTTCTGAAATGTCAACAACAATAACAGTGCTTAAATAAAAAAAACAAAACAAAACACAAAAAACCCCATCAAAAACTTGGGAACAATCTTTCAGGACTTCAGCTCATGAAGTCTCAGACCTGTGAGAAAGCTCATTTTAGTAGATGTAGCTCTCAGACAATCTAAGGCAGTGCTGTAGCTGTGAGTAGGGACTGTGTAGCCCAAAGTTATGGGGTTTTTTTTAACAACCTGATATACATAGATAGATATGGATATATATGAAATGGGAGAGAAGGAACAGCAGTTCCTATTCATATGTCACTTTTCTGATTTGCTCTTTTTGCTTCTAAAAAACGCATGATTCATTTTTACAACTGCAGAAGAAAGCTATGTGATTGCAGAATTTATTGCTCTGGGGTTTTGTGGGATGTCTTCTTTGCAAATGTCATGATGTCTAGAATGGTGGTAAACTCCATTATCTTTAATGGTGTTTTTTTCTTTGAAAAGTAACTTGATTCCCTTCTACTTGTCTCTCTGTTTTCTTGAGATCCTGTGACTTCTTGGAGTTGAGGTGCCTGTCTCTCTTTCAGATGTGGTGTAAATGAGGGTGAGAAGTTAGGAGAAGGCAGGGACTGAGGCACTGGATAGCTATAGAAACATCTTCCCCTTAGTAAATCAAGATAACAGCTCTGTCTGGATCCCGTCACAATCCTCTATTTAGTTGCTAGAAGATGAAATCCAAATCCGGTTGGATGTATTCACTGACCTCCTTCGTGGCCTGACCAGGCTTTTCCAGGAAGTCTGTCCTCTCTGGACCACTCACAGGAGGTGCTGTGTGCATCTCTGACTGCACAGTCTGTGAGTCTGTCATTCAGCCCTCATGGCTGTTTCTAAACTGACTCTCTGTTGTTGGTGCACCACAACTGTTCTCTACAAGAGATTAAATAGGCTTGAACTCTTCAGCCTGGAGAAGAGAGAGCTGGGCAGAGTTGTGTGATGAGGAGCACCATGAAGGAGGTGAATAACAAACAAGAATGTGCAGTTTCTCACAAGTTCAAATCTTACACGACATCAAGTTGGATGTTGTTAGATGCTGCAGAGGTCAAATGTAAAGGAAAAAGCCAGTAAGGTGCACATGAATTCACAAGCTGCAGATGGTTGGAAGCTGGCAAAGTGTTCAGTGGGATGCTCTTCAACTTACTTCATCAACATTTTTGCTGTGGCACTGTCAGAGTAAGGAGATTTAAGGAGAGGCACTGTCAGTCCTCACTGGAGGGAGGTGACAAATTTAGGACTAGGAAGTTGAAGTCCCTCACTGTTTCTAAAACATTGTTTTCATTGTATGCAGCTCTCTGTACCTCTGTTGTTCAAAACCAAAATATATTGCATCATAGCTCTGCTAATCTCCAAATACATTTGAATCTAAGTGTGAATTTTGCAAAGTACTAATACATTCTGCACTGTGTTTTCTCTTCCTTTGTGTCAGTGGAATAGTGGGCGTGTGGGTCTGTCTGTGTGTGGGCAAACAATGGAAGGCATAGCCTGGGGAAAATTCAGTCAGCCTCTCATTTAAAAATAAATGAAATGGGTAGGAAAACAAATATGCAGATGCTGAGAATTTGGCCACAGAGTTGAGAAGTTCTGGGATTTCCCATTCAGCAGTTGGCTTGAATGCCAGATTTTGTGACTAGAAATACTAGCTCCAGTCCTGAAGCTGAGTTGGTTGTTTGCTGTGGTTGGCATCCTGTTCAGAGAATAGATGCAGGAATGTGGGCTCAAGAGACATTGCAGCTCAAGAGTTACCATGGTTATTAGGAAAATGTGCCAGAAAGTCATTAAACCTCAGTCCAGAAACACAGTGGATTTCCAGCCCTTCATCCTACGGCACAGATGCTCCCTTTGGGCTGAGCGAGGCTGGCTGCCCTTACCACAGATGGACCCCTTGGAGTTCAGCAGCAAGGGCTGCAGTGTTGCCTGGAGCCTGAAGGCGTGGCTTGGTTAATCTCACACACTTCTTGCCTGCAATGGGAGAAACTGCTTTGCAGTTTTAGAGAAGAAAATTCCATTTTCTGGAGTTCTTGCACTCTGTGTGTACACAAACAGGTAAGATCTGGTGTGGTTTCTCCTACCAGCTTCTTCAAAGTCTATAAAGAAGAGTGCTTAGGAGGCATTGTTGTTGGGGTAACTTGTGCCAAAGAGCTGTCCTAAGTAGAAAACTGGGCTCTTTTTCCTTTGAGTTGGCACCTCATGTGGAACTAGTCTCTTTTGCCCCTCAAGGTGGTTCTGGACAAACACTTGCATTCACCAGGCTTTTGAGGGAAATCCTCTTGGAACACACCCATAATGATGACATTGGTTCCAATTATGTTTTTAACTCCTCAGCCCCCATCATAAAGGATGAGGTGTTTTTGTTGCCCAGTGACAGAGAAAACTCTGTTAAGGAGTCTGAAATGGCATGATTCTGTCGGTTCCTGCCATAACTGAAATACCTTGAAGTGATAGACTTTTTGGTGGCGGTTTCCCCGGACAGAGGTGGGGCTGAGGCAGATGGAGAAGCACGGTGTTGTACACCCATTGTTTTATTGTCATAAATTCTATGCATGATTGGCACTTGAGAACATTAGACTGGGTTGTCTTTGGATTAGGAAGGCCTTTTATGTGTTGAGCCTGTTGTGATCCATAAAGGAACTACGAGGGTGGCCAGAGCCTGCTTTTCTCAGGTTCACAAGTTTGCATAGATAATGCATGTGTTGCTCTCCCTATCTACAGCTGCTGGGGTACTTTAATCTGATTGCTGCAGCTCATGTTGATTTTGCGCTGATGAAGCTCTGACTGGGTTGTCCTATTTTTACTTGGCTGGCACCTTGCCCTCGCTGTAGCAAATACTGACAGTCCTTGTCAAGGACAGCACCAGGGACTTCAGTTCTCCTAGGTGACCTGGGGGAGAGGGAGCGGAAAAAAAACATTCACATTGAATTCACCTTGGCAGATGGACGGATGGTGCATCTTGCAGGACATCCTGGGAATTCCAGTGATCTGCCACGAGGAACACAAACCTGACTTCAGGTGTTTTCGTATGAATCCTGGCAGCGTCCCATCTCTGTAGCATCAGCGGGCAGACACAAGCACACACTGATGTTACCATCCTTATTAAACCAAGATTCATCTGCATATTCCAATTCTCCCAGCAAATCCAAGTGGAGAGAGTGGCATGTGGTATCCATAACAATCACTGCAGTGAGATTGGCATTAACAGGAAGAAATATACGGAGTTGATTCATGAGTTGGCTTCCCTGAACTGCTTCAGTTGTGGAGCACAGATAGTGTCCTTAGCCCCTATACTTTTATCCCTACCCATGTTTTATCTGTGAAAATTCTTCATAGTATTTTCTAAATAAATTAGCTTAAAGTGTTCCTTTTCCTTGCTAAATAGAGCTGACCTTTTAAAACCTGCTTTATGCCTATTTCCTTTGTAGTTTCTATTATATTTTATTATCAATTTTTTCTTGTAAGAATATTTTTTTTTTACTTCCTTTACTTTTAGTGCTGAACGTAACATTGCTTCATGTGTTGTACTGTCAAAATGGGCCTTTGGGAAATTAATTACTATTGCAGGTGAAGGGTGTTAGGATAAATCCAATAAAAGCACAGTGGTTTTTTATATTTCTTAACTCTCCTCTTCGATTTAATGTATGCCCTGCAACAGAAGCCAAACTTCATATGATCCTTTCACCCCCCAGCTTAGCCATGCAAGTGAGAAAATACCCTGGCTAATTATGTCCAGTGAATTTTAATTTTTTTGTTAGGGTCCCAGGCTGGGATTAAAAAATCAGACACTTAGTATTGCATTTATCCCCACACAAATACCTGCAGTGCATCGCAGAAAGAATAAATTTAAAAAACCCCATCTCCAATTTGGCATCCAGCCTTTTTTTTCTCTCTGGTTTTTCTATCTTCATTATTTAGTGAATATCTATCTTCATATTTCTTCTCTGAAGAAATGACAATTATTTTATAGTGCATATTACTTTCTACTTGCAGGAAATCCTCTAATGTTTTCCCTTCTTGGTTTTATAGCACTGAGTGGGATGTTTTTACATCACATTCCATGAATTTGGATGGTGATCAAAGCTGGAATGAGCTGAAGACATAAGAAGAGATGTCACGTGATGTCATGTGTCCTTTTCCAAAATATTTCTGATTTTGGGTAAATCCCAAGTTTGTATTGAGAATTGCCCAACTATGTCTCCATCCTCAGCCAAAACAAAGCATTTGGACTGCACACCTTCAGATTCCAGAATACCCAGATCTAGATTTTTTCCTTTTAATGCTGCAGGAGAGACTGTCCTGTCTAGTTATTGGGATCTGATGGTCCGGATTAGTAGTTCTTCTGATCTTCTTTATCACCTTAAAAAGATCACTTATGTCCTGTGAGTAAAAATTTTCCCCCTTATCTTTTGTCTCTCTTGCCTGCTCTAGGAATAAGTGGTCAAATAGCTCAGGGTGTACTGAAGCTCCATGTTTCCTTCCAGTTTATATATTAATTAAGGAAATTGTGGAAAAGTTTTCAAAAAGTTTCCCTTTCTCATGCTTGGTACTTTGTAAAACACTTTGCTTTGTGCTTGTGCAGCAAAAATTAGGATATTGTTAGAAATGTGTCTCTTTTTTTGATCATATTGCCCCTAGAGAAATTCTGGGGTTTTTTCTATTTCCTCTGTACTAAACCCAAAGCAAAACACTGGAAATGATGTGGAAATGGAATGGGGAAGACACCTTAAATCCAAACTATGTTGTGTGGTGCAGAAGGAAAAAGGGAAAAATATATCTTAATGGCTTAACGCCTTGTAATGATCACTGTACAGTGAGAAAAATAGTATTAGAAATAGAGGACTACATGATGTTCTGTGAGAGTTGAACAGTCTCCTGGGTCCTTCCCTAAAGTATGCACCTACATCACAAATTAGACATGCTAACTAATGGAATTAAATTACTGGAATTACACCCGTGCAGGTAGCATTTTAAAGTGTGATCTTGGAAATCCTCTCAATACCACCCAGGTTTTAAGATGGAATGACAGGATGCAGAAAAACCGAGCAAGATTTAAAAAATTCAAACCCACAGGCATCCAAAGCCTGGGTGTTGGAATTAAAATCCCTGCAATTCTTAAGAACATCCCCTCATCTCCTCATATCTATTCTAATGTTTAAACCAGCTGAAAAAAGCAGGTAATGGCAGAGCTTCTCTCTAATAGCTGAAGGGCTGATTGACACTGAAGTGTAATAAAACCATGTAGCACAGTTTCCTGGTCTTGGATTGGGATATGATCTTCACACAGTCAGATGCTCTTGCTCTGTGATAGAAAACAGGAAAATATTTGTACAAAGCAAATTCCCAGAAAAAAATAGGCAGTCACAGTGGAAAATGATACCTCTGAGGAGGGGGGGCAGTGTTCTAGGCTTTGTGTCTCTTTAATGAAAATGAAAAGGAATGCTCAGATTATTTGGGTAATGCCATAAATTGGTTTGCTTGCCCTGCCTTAATTTTTCCCTGTCTTTGTTTCATACATGCAAGACCAGCTGCAGAAGATGACAATTCAAGCCCGTGAAGTGTTCACTAGTCTGTATAAGTGCTGTGTTTCAGAGCAAAATAAACTCAGATGCTTCAGATTCATCAATATCATTCAGTAAATCCTGTAAGGGGTAGGTAAAAAATTGGTTTGAGCAGGGTGAAAGCCTTCCTATAACTGTAGTGACTTCCTCATGTGGAAAGGTGCTGAAATTGGAGAAAGTTAGCTTTGTCCCTGTGTGTGTAGAGACTTCTCACTAGGGTGGGAGAGGGGATTTGTCCTGAATGAGACCTCTGTGGAGAAAGAAGGCAGTTTGAAGGTAGGTAAGGGGCTAATTTATTGGCTTTTGAAATCCAGCTTGAGTGTTTGGGGGGAACCTGAATAGAGCTCACTCCCGTTGCTATTCCTTTAGAGTAGAAATCCATGGGATGTGCAATGCCACGGTAAATTAAAGGCCAAATATGGGGACGCAAGCAGAATATAATATCATATCTTTCTTTGTTTGTTTGATTTTTGCAGATGGCTTTTCTGCTTTTGCTTTGTAAAATGATGAATTCTAAATGGAACAGCTGTCTGTACAGGATGGTTTATTTGTTTCCCTTTTTTCTTTCACAAATTTATTTATATAAAATCCTTTCTGCTGATGCTAAGCCAAACTGTCAGCACATTTACCTATATTAAAAATGTAGGTGTTCTAACAACAAAGCAATCAAACCTTTAAAAAAAGTGTTCTATCTAAGGCACAGATAACAGGCTTTTCCTTCACTAGTGCCAGTCCCAGCACAACCTCCTCCACAGTTCTGTCCTACTCGCATGCCTGAGGGCTGCTGGCATCGGTGTTCAGATCTCTTAAATGTTGGTCTCACAGTGGTATGCAAGTGCAGGGTCTGAGAAACAAGGAGACCAACAGTGGAAATAATAATATATTTTAAAAGTTCTTTCATCAAGTTTTGCAAATCTCACAAAGAAGGAAAACCTACCTTTGTGATAAATTATTGAGATGACAGAAATACCGGGGTTTTTTTAGTTTTTTGGGTTTTGGAGGTTTTTTTTACATTAATTAAATAGAACAGACTAGATGATTTCCATCATGGAAAAAAAGAAATGTCTGTTCACATTATTCTTGTTCTGTTTGTAGAACTCCATGAGTTCTCATAACATAATAGATTCAGGAAAGAAAACGTAGATGACTTTAAAAAATAAAAAATGCCACAAGACGTTTTAGTAAGTTGTTGGTCAGTTTTCTAAAGTTTGAAAGAGGAGAGAGAATTTGGAAGGTGTGGTGATGAGGAGGAAATGTCTGCTGAGGAAAACCAGAGATCTGAACAGTGTTCATTCTTTTGCAGCCTGTCGTAATACTGCTTTTACCCACTTCTTCCATCTTCCTCTGGTTCTAGTAGCTCTTTCTTCCTTTAGTTAAGGACACCTAGCCCACTATTTTACCACAAAAGGACATCCAGGGGAAAATAAGAGTGGGATGTGCTTTTGCAATATTTTTTCTGATGCTCTCAGATCCTCATTAGTTTTCCCATTGGTAAACCTCTGAAGTTGTTATACGTTGTCTGTCTGGTAACATTGCTAAATTTCTCTTCAAAATGATTGTCTGGTCTCCCCTTGAAGCCATTTCTTGTATCAAAAATAACCTTTGGCAAAGAATTTCCCAGATTTACGGCTCAGCACAGCAGGGCTG
The DNA here is from genome assembly GCA_013398115.1 of Falcunculus frontatus. NCBI lineage: Eukaryota > Metazoa > Chordata > Aves > Passeriformes > Falcunculus > Falcunculus frontatus. The sequence goes on from VZRV01005418.1 coordinate 3,768,508, forward strand.
AAATCCATGCTGTTGCAATTGGCCTCAATCTATTGAGTTTAGTGGAAAGACACCATTTTACTAAAGCAAAATACAGTCTGTTACAGCAACACCATGAGTTTCATCAGACATGTATGCCCACTGTATGAAGTCATCTCCTTTAATGTTATATTTTGTTAATTATACATGAAATACCTGCTGGCTGTAAATAGGAAAACATGCTGAAATAAAATGAATTTGATACAATATTTAGGAAAATGCTTTGTTGACAGAAAATCTTCCAAAATTTCAGGTATTTTTTTTGTTACAGCATTATTGAGTTTTAGGGACTTAGTGCTTGTCTAAAAATTATGTATATTTACAGTCTTGATACTGAGGGAGTGTGCTCCTTTTTTCTTTCTCTCTGTAATGGTTCCCTTTCTTTCCTCTTTACTTAGGAAGAGTGGAGAGTAGTGCTGGATGTATTGTGCTGACTATAACAGAATCTCAGAGGTGCTTACTGAAAGTACACTGGGTTTATTTCCAGTCAAGTGTAACATCAAATGTGTAGAACTCCTTCAGCCTTCCCATTCAAGTAATTTTTGCCATTGTTATTTCTTCATCGTTCCCATCAAAGGGCCAAGTTTCCCCCCCAATGTCTGTGCAGTTTGTCCTTTGATTTCAGAGGAAGCACACATACGGTTTTGGAGGTGAATGTTTCATCCAAGGACAGTGAAGGCTTTTGTGCAGGCTCTGCATATTGCTCACTTAGATGGCTAAGGTGTGCATTTTCCAGCTTGGCTGAATGAGGGAAAAAATTATTTGCTTCACTTATTTTTATTTTTTTTTAATAGTAATTTTTCACCATGATATATATTACCTGAATAAATGGGGAAGATCAGAGTCCCTGGTCTGTCACAAGCTTTCTTAGACAAATCCATAAATTTTCAAGTGTCTCATTTATGTTACTTGCAAAAATTGAGTTGAGCTGTTTGTTCATTTCAATTGCAAATAGGTCAGGGGCTCTGTGATGCAAATTTTTGCCTATGAAACTTTCTGTGATACCACTGCATTTTTTGCTGAATGTGTTTGTTTCTACTGGAATGCAAATATTAATTTATATTTTAAATTGCATGTATTTAAATCCTTCAACATGAGAATCTGGGACAGTTCACAAATGGAACAATCTGTGACTTATCCATGCCTTGATTAATTTTAATCATAGCTATTTCTTAATTTTGAGTTCTCTCACAATTAGGATAAATTTTCCTTCTAATAAAGACACAACTGCTCAGCTAGAATGGGATTATGGTAATTATTAGAGTTGCAAAGAAATTTGTTTCATAAGCTTTTAGAAGGGTTAGTTATCTGACCAAAAACAAGATCAATGCAGTTGGTGCTAATTAAAGCAAATAGACTAAGGAACAAAAAAGATTTAATTCTGAATTTATGAATATCATTAAAAGCTTACATGGTTAGTTTGACTTGCATTTTGTGCATTGTTGGGAGAAGAAAAAGTGTTTGCATTTGTAAGACGAGTAGAAATGAGAAGTGACCTTCAAACTTTGTAAAGTCTTTAAAAGGAAACTGTTTTAGGGGAATGAATGTGGCTAAGCCTCTAATACAGGCCTTTGGCAAACCACAAATTACTAGTAATTAGCTCTACTGCATTGGGTTAATTAATAAAAGGTAGCTTAAAATAGGCAAAAAGCATATTTTTGCATTACACCAATGATGTAAATTATGATAATAACACAGCACTATTCTTTTTATCTCTCCAAAGAGCTCTGTTAACATCATATGTTTCTTCTCACCAGCACCCCTGTGATGTGAATAGAACTACTGCTGTACAGGTGACATAAAGGAATGTTTATCACTAAACAGCAAGTGGAATTAAAGGCAGTGTGCTGAGGGCAAGGGCAGGCACCAGCAAAGTACAAATATGAATAAATGTGTTCCCACAGGCGAAATTCACATGTATCACCACAGAGCTCTTGGACCCCTGTGCTTTGCTTCTGGGATGAAGCTGCTGGGGAGCTGCTGGTACAGGGTCCTGCAGGGCACAGCAGGGTGCAGGGCACACCACCCACCCCTGTTTGCACCATCCCATAAGGCTGCTCCTGCTCTCTTCAGCATCGACCCAAAGCTTTAAATCTCACTTCAGAATGGCCAGGAGTAGGTGTGATGGCACAGGGGCTGGCTGGGCTCTCGCTGCACCAGCGGGCTCTTGGACTGATAGATGATTGCCCAAGCATACCATTAACAACCAAAATCTCACCCTTCTCAGAACTCCTGCCTTGTAAGGATGGGGCAAACCCAGAGGTTTTGGTCTTCATCTTTGTTTCTTTCTTGTTTTAGAATCAAGGTGTTCTCCCACAGCCCTGGAAAAAGCTCCCTAGCAAGCTAGAAAACCAGGAATGTAATTCTCATAATCTGTCCTCATTTTGTATTTGAGCTCAGTGATTAATAAAAGCCCTGACAATGATTTTTATAAGACCAATATATCTTATAATTGTTTTAAAAAATGTTACAGATAGTTATAAATAACATACTTTCTTCTTGAATTCCTTATTTCTCTAGTATTTGAATAATAAATAATTACTGCAGTAGTTGAGTAAGCATTAATAAAAATAATTACTCTTTCATGTTAATATTTTATATGATCTTTATAATTTTATGTATAATGGTATAAATAGTGATCAAGTGAACCTGTGTTCTGGAATGAATCTCAGACTCACTGATAGAGATGAATAGATGTAAGTTTGAATGAATGAGCATGGAGCAAATTGAGGGCAAGAGGTTGTTCTGATAGGCCTTTGGGCACAAACAGGTTTCTTTGGGTTGTTAAGGTTTGGCAGCTCTAAACAGCCTTGGACTCAAATAAATGAAAACTTGGCTGATGAGGCTCAGAAGGCTGGTGAAGGTGACTGTTAGTGACATACAGGTTTTCTGCTTGCATGCATGAAATAGGTTTTAATTTTAAGTAATCTAGAAGAAACAGATTGAAAGCCCGTGGTAAGGGCAATAAACATACTTAAATGCAAAAAAAAATCCTAAGGATGAGATGAAGTGCAATAAAACCATGTTTTCAGCTAGAAAAAATCAAGGTAGCATCAGTGATTTCACACTGACACCCTGGAAAGATCTGGGCATCAAAGGAGTTTTGAAGCTCAAATTACAGCAAAGCAAATCCTAATGGAGTTCTGTAGTGTAAGGGATAAATTGATTGCCTGTTTCCTCTCCACCCACTCATCACAATTGAATCAGCAGTATAAACAAGTTACTTATTTTTCCGAAGTCGGACATACTGTGTAAAAGAGATTAATATGCAGTAAGAGGGAAAAAAATAAAATGAAAAAAAGGCAAATAAGGGAAAAAATCTGTTTCCATTTAAGCTGATGTAACTCCATTGCACTGCCTGTGTTTATACCAGGGGAGTTCAGATCAGCATTCACTTCTTGTCCTGGAGATTGAATTTATCTCCCACAGCTTTTATTTTTGTTCATTTCCTGAGCTGCACGCTGTTGTGCCTCTTTCTTCTTTTAATAATATGTTTCACAATAATACTTCAGAGGTACACCAACTAAAATGAGGAAAAGAAGAGAGTACAGAACTCATAATTGAAGCATATTTTTCCTCTCACTTCAGAGGTTTGCATGCTGTTAGTGTTACCACAAATATAACTCAGCCTAATTTTGATAACAGTGGTGCCTGTTTAATCAGAGAACAGGGGATTCTCCTTTGAAACAAGATTTCAATAGCATTTTCACCTGCTACTTTTCTTTCTCTCTGTGCTCAGAAAGTTCGTGGCACTTTAATTGCTAACAATTGGAATGTTTTTGTTAAGAGTGATCTTTACCTATTTTCTGGATAGCTTAAATGTTGTTTTCTTCAGTGCTTGTATTGGATGCAAATGGCAGAGAAAAAAATAATTATTTCCTTGCACAGTGATTCAGCCCTAGGAAACTCTTGCCTGAATGAGGAGTTGAGACAGTTCTGTTTTGTTTTTTTTCCAGCACTTTTTTTTTTTCAAAAATAGTTATAATTAATTACATTTTTTAAAACTGTCTCAAATTAGATGTTTACCCAACTACTGTGAACATGGAGGAAAATGCTCCCAGTCCTGGACCACGTTTTACTGCGACTGTAACGATACAGGCTACATGGGAGCCACTTGTCACAACTGTAAGTAAACCCATGGTACAGTTTTCATTTGTATTACGTCCACATCATAGTCACAGTAGTAGAATTAGACAGACACTTCATAGAATTTAGCTGGGCTGAGCTGAGTGATTTTAATCTGTGTTTGGTGCTTTAAGTCAATTTTACCACCCTGGGCTTTGTTTTTACATCATATGGAAGTCCATGTTGCAAAAACCCAGTTTTCAGTAGTTTATGATTTTGAAATTTTGCTGAACTATTATTTGGGCTGCTGCTATTAACAAGAATACAGTATTTGAAACTGGCAGTACACGAAACATTCAGCTGCTGAAATGCACAGCAAAAGGAATATTAACGTGTTTTAAAGGTTAAAAAACCCCCATCAAACAGTAGAGGCACAAAATGCTGTGAATTCTGGTATAAAATAGAGAAAGGAAAAGCCAAAATAAAGCCTCTTCATACAGCTGACTAAAAGGGAAGACAGAAAATGGAGGTAAACTTCCAGTTTTAACACAGGAAATAAAGAGAAAAAACCAGTGAGTAAGAACAGCAATTCCAGGAATACAGCTATAACCACTCTGGGTGCTTGATGAGCACTTGGACACTACAGATAGGATGACATTGGTGAGATGGATTTTTTTTTTCCTTGTTAAAGTAAAAAGCAGAAGAGAAGAAAAGGTACTTAGTGGTTTGAAGCTGAGAATATTGGCATCCATACTGTCATTTTGGAGACTTTAATGGTTTGGTAGTTAACAGTGAAATCATTTGTGGGGTATGCAGCTGACAGGAGAGTCTGTTGAGAGATCTGTTCATAGATTTGTCACCTGAACTCTACATTGTAAATACAAAGGAAGCCAAGAGTTCTGTGCTGAAATCATGCCAAGCCAGATGAAGAGAGGGAAGAAAAAGGCTGATTTTACAGTTCTAAAAGAGGGCTTACTTTTTGTCCATTGCTTTTGTTGTTCCAAAAGGCCTCATATCTCTTCAAAGCTCATAAGGCCATAGCAGGATATTTACACCATCTGATGACTGGCACAGAGCTAGGTGGGCAAATCAGGTGGTGAGAAGGGAGAGGTTCCTTGGGGAAGGAAGAGAACTGTCACTGTTGACCGTCAAAGGTGATTAGGGACACTCAACTCTGGGCTACATCTGTGCTGTCACATTAGCTTGGGGCCTGAGGCTCACTATGCCTGTGCCAGCTCAGTGTGGCTTCTGTCCAAAGGAGACCATCTCATTACCACAGAGAACTGCTTCATGTCTGTTTTCCCCAGACACTTCCATGGAGCTGGTGAAGCCTCCTGCTTCTGTCAACTCGTGTCTGCACTTCAAAGGCACATAGATAGCTGCAGTTATTTAAGGTTCACCGATGTGAAACTGCTCTGAAAAGTTTCTCAGGAAGCTCTTGTGTTAAGCTGTGCACACCTGTGATGTACAGATATTCACCTGCTCAGCTTATTTACAACTGATTTATGAACAGCTAATTTGATTCCAGCTAGATTGTGGAGCCAGCTACCCTGTGAGCCAAGCAGCGCTGATAAACAGCAACATTAGTCTGGAGAAATGCATTAATCTGCTTGATATATGCCGTGAAACCAATTCAAAGCCGGTGGGCAAACGCAGACTGTTGATAAGAAACTTGCAGAACAAGAGACGTTATCACTTTCAGCTGATAGTGGTTGATGTGCAGGAGCACCTTTTAGCAAGTGAATGAAAGGCACAGATTTGATCACAGAATAACTCCAGAATATCCTCAATGTATAAGAAACTCTCCAATCGTGTAATTCAGTGTGGTTCTATCAAAGTAAAACATCTAATTTCGTATGGGTTGAAACAGTATCTCAAGAGATTTTCATTTTTCTAGAACACTGAAGCCGACAGCCCTGAAATTGAACTTATACCTTTGGAGAGGCTATTTCTTTTATTAAACTGCCCTTCAGACCCAAATCCATGCAGCAATAAGGGAAGGACTTAGCTGGCAAGTGAAACAGTGTAAATTGTTTCCGTGTTGCCTGGATTACTTTTTTGTCTTAGTTACATCACCATAGGTTTTACCTCATTTTGGTATTGTAAGAGGTGGGTGCCACTGGTTAAAAACCATAAAAAGACTCATTCTTTATCATACTTGTAGGAAGACCTGAAAGGCATGCATCTGCAAGCCAGATTTAATTGGTTTATGTTTTGCCACCCCAGACTGGGAGATCTTAACCATTTTAAGAACTGAGATCTGAAGAGAAATTGCCCCTAACTTACTGTCATCATATGTGAAGTGTTGAAATACATTTTATCGCTGATACATAAGCAGTCTTATTTTTAGTTCCAAATATTCACGGACCATACTGGATCCTGCTGTGAGGAATAGATAACAATACATACTATTTCTTCTCCAAAGAGTTTGCAGTTAAGTTTCTGAGGGTATAAAATCATGCTGGCACAGGTGATGGAATGCCAGAAAGGCTTCATCAGCATCACAGGTGGCAGTTTCAGTCTACTGGGTGCATAATTATTTTTAGGCTTTCTTACAGAAAAGTAGTCATAAGGTAGAGATTAAAAAGAGGAAGAAATTGAGTGCTTACAGACATGGAGTGACATGGGAGAAAGCAGTAATGTGCTTGTTTGAAAAATATAAGGCTATGGCCAGAGGAGTTTGACATTTTTGACAAGGCAAATGTCAGAGTCATGACAGGTAAAGAGGTTGGAAATGCACCATGAAAAGCAAAGATAAATAGTTTGCATTTGATGCAACATAGGGGAATTAGACAGTGTCAGAAAAGAACAGTAAGTTGATGGAAGACACAGCTGGGACAGTGTTTGCAAGACTGTGTCAGATATGTGCGACAAAATTGTGTCTGGCATGTCTGAAAATGGGTAGTTGAAATTCAAGATGTGTGGACAAAGCAAAAGTGTGCATCTGAAGACGCATGGAAAGAACTGCCTGCTCTAGACATGGCCTTAATATAATCCTACTAGAGGCAGCTACTTGCCTGCAAACCTCAGGTATCCTCCTGATCACTCCAAATCCCATCTGATCCTGAAAGCTCCCAAACTGTCACAGGATGTTTGGCAATCTGCCTGGTCCAGATGAGGGTCTACTACTGAAAAGGGTGTGGTCCTGTTCCATTAAAGAGCTATTTTGTGGCAGACAAGTTTCACACTGAAGTGTCATCTAGTCCTGCCTCCATTCTCCTCTTCTCTGAACTTAGCTGTAAATGCGAGTAAAATAGTGCTAAAACCTCTGTATGTTTTCTGGGTTTCACTAAGAGACTCTGGGTTTTCTAACAGGTAGTTTCTTTCTTGCAAAACTTATTGCCTGATGCATAAGCACATTTCTTTGTTTAGAAACAGTTAATCCTCCTTTACTAGCAGCCACAGGGAATGTTATCAATACCTTCCAAGTCTTTTGTTGTTGTTGTGGTTCGGTTTGGGTTTGGGGTTTTTTTCCCCTTCTGGATTTACCTCTCATTATTACATCCAGTGCAATTCACATCTTCTTCCTGGCTAGTCACAGCACAGATGAGTACTTGTGTTTCCATCTCTGTACTCTCTGTAGCTGTGAAACCCCAAAGCACGTGCTCTTCCTTGCTCTCACAAATGCACGTGGATGTGCAATTTGATGGTAAATGTAGAACAAGTGCTGACTGACTCCAGATGCCCATTTCACTGCCCACAGCTTGGGGAAACTGGGAGTCATGGAATAACCCTATAGGATATAAAGCCAACTGTAGGTGATTTACATTTGATTGTGTAGGAGTTTTGTTGTGCCTTAGTTTCTCCACCTCTGTTGGAAATAAGATCCAATTTGCAGATACATTAAAAGGTATGTGATCTATATCATCTGCTGAAATGGTGTGGGCTCTTTCTTTTGAAACTTATTGCTACTTGAGCTTATCTGTAGCTGAGACAGTGCTTTGAGGATACAATCATATTTCAGTCTCTAAAATGTGTGGCTTTGCTTTTTTCTTTATCTTTTAAATGTGCTTCGCACAGCTTGCATTTAGATAGGTTGGAAGATGAGCTCAGCTGAAGTGTTTTGGCTATAGATACTTTCCCAGTTTCTTCAGTGTGTTGGGTAGCCTGCTGTTCTGTCAGGTATTGGAGTAGTCTGATAAATTCCAGATAGGAGAGGATCCATTATGTAATCACATGTGTGAACCATAGCAAAACAGATAACAGTGTAATGTTCATTGTCTGTTTTCCTCCTTTAGATACAAACACTGATGTTAGTACACAGCTTGGCCTGGGTGGGATTCAGCTAATCTGTCTTTTGCTGTCTGGTACTGTGACATCCGAGCTAAGATAGTGGTCTGCTCTCTCTCTGTATGTAAAAAAGGAGTGTGAGCTGCTTTCAGAACTGAACTAAGCTCACTGGGAGGTAGGGTGCCCACGGCATCTTCATGGACCACCTCTGAAGTCTGTCGTCTGTAGAGGGAGGTCTGTGTCCTAGCTTAGACATACAGTAGGCAACTGAAGGTAGGTCAAAATTATAGGTGGGAAGAGAGAGGGAAACTGAGATGGGCGAATTAAAGGTCTTAATTTTTATATAATTATAAATTAATATATGTATTAATGGAAAATGCATCTTTTAAAAGCTACATAGTCATCCCTGTGATACTATTAATTCTTGTAATTATCACGTGATAGTAAGAGCAGTAGACCAGTGTAAAATGGCCCTGAGATACAGAATGTTATAACTTTATTGCAAGATAATGATTAGTAATCTCCTCTTTCTGTGAGTTATGCGAGTCCCTTAGAAAGCCTCATCTTACCCTTCTGTACTTCTAATATTTTTATTTGTGATAGTTTTCAGGTGGTTTTCAGTCTTGCATGAATTTTTTAATTCCAAAGAGTGCTGAACATTGATATAAGAGATGTTGAGAAATATAAAATAATGATTTTATTCCTCATATTCTGGGGTTGTCAACATGTCCCAAAGCTCTGCAAGGTGATAATTAACAGAATGTAATTTAATTCTGGATATTTGCTTTGGTGTGTGATCTATCTCACACATACAGGCATATGTCTTATTGGCCTAGGTAATTGCTGAAGGAAAGAATCATCCAATAATGGAAATGTCATATAGTCATTGATATGGCATAAACTTAACATAACTTCAGGCTTTGAAAATGTATTTTTTAATATTAATATGCTTACTGCATATATCATTTTTTATCTGAAAAGCTTAATATAGCTTCAGCCAGATTGTTAGCAGTACTGGAGCTGCATCTTAAAATGCCAGTTGTGGGTTTGGTAATTCTCCTGTGTTCCAAGGTAGGGACATGTGTACAGTTTGCTGGCTGGGCAAATGAAGTTTAGAGAGTTTCAGTCTGACAGATACCTAACAGTGAGTTTGGTAGTGGAATTTGCATGTCCTGAGTAGCCAGTTTTCCCGTCTGAGGTTCTTGGAACAGGCTTTTTTCCGTGTGTGTTTAAACACATTGGTTTTCTTTGACTAAAGAAAACGCATTTAATATTCATATCAAACCTTCAGTACTGTACTTGGTGTTCCTGCATATTTTTGTTCACACCATGCTTTTGGAATATGAATTTTCATTGTTTATTTTGTGATAAGTTACTGTGTTATTAATGTTTTCCCTTCAGTGGTGTTCATTTAAAGAAAGTTTTTCCCTTTGCCTGAGATTTCCTTATAAATAACACATTGAGTATTCCTCTTTGGGACTTTCCTGCAGAGCAGAGTGTGTGGGGGACTCACTCAGTCCTTTTTGAAGCCAGCCAGGTGTGACCATCCTCTGAGGGACGCATGGACTTTTCAGCAAGACAAAAATACCAAACTTTGCGCATCATCCTTCACCTCTTTGATTATTCCTGTCCCTCCAACACCCCTCTTAAAACGGTCTGGGTCTCCCTGGCTGCTTTCCTGCAGCAGCAGGGCTTGCAGGTGACCCTGCACCAGCACCAGGCTGGGGTCTGTGATTGTCACAGCTGCCTTCCAGCCACAGCAGGGAAGTGACAGGGGAGGATGGCTTGACACGACCTTTCCTACCTTGGCCGTGGGGAGCCTTAGCTTGGATGGTAGGAAATTGTCTAATAACCAGGTGCAATGGGAGTATTTCCCCTGAACATCCATTTAGGTGACCCTGTGGGAAACGGCATTTTAATTCTATCTATGGAAGTAACGTATTCTTTATCAGATGAGTAAGTACATATTTTAAAAAGGAAAAAATAAGCCATCTGTCATCCAGGCACGTCACAGCAGAGACTGCATTAGTCTGTCAAGAGCAGCGCTCTCACAATCCTGGTTTCGAGAGTACAGATTTCATTTTTCTGGCATTTAACAAGACAATTGTATTTTAAGGGTGAGAATGATGATCATTCCCAGAATTCATTGCCTATACTAATCCCTCTGCTATTGAAATAAGAAACCTCCCATTGCATATTGCTTTATTTGTTATTTAGAAAAGTCTTTGGTTGAGTGCTCATTACTCTGAGTCTGTAAGAGCAAATCTGTCAGGCCTGAGGTACATGAGCAGAGATTGAAGTAGTCATCTCTGATCTGCCTCCAAGAGCTCTGAGCATTTTGTTGAGAATGCTTAATTTGGCCTGGTCAGCATTTGTGTATATCTGTTTTCCCAAGGTCAGTCTACGGCTGGTTGAAGATCCTGGCAGAATCCCCAGCTCTTACTGGCCTTTCCAGACTAACCAGTACATAAGTTCTCACCTCTGAATACAATAATAATTATCATTATAGGAGTTATTATTACTCTTTTTGTCTAAGGTGCCATGAATTACAAAATGATGAAATGAGTCTGAAATTATGTTGCAGCAAGTATTTTGTCTACATTTTTTCATGACTTTACAATTTTTAGAGATGATAAAAGCAACTCGCTGCTGCTACATTTTAGCTGGGAAGTGGACAGTGTCAGCACCTCCCAATGAAATCAAGAATTAAAGTTCTTTAGGTCTCTTTAATGTATTTTATTTATTATATCACTATAAAATGTTCTCTCCCGCTGAGAAATTGAAAATTATCAGCTACTTTTATTAGATTATGAGAATCTAATCTTGAAGCAGCGATACTACAGGATTCATTTTGGTAATCATAACTAGTACAGCTCAGATTCTGAATCCCTAGCTCATGTTTCATGCAATGAAATCAATTTCCAAATCAATTGGTACAAAATACTGGGGATTTTAAGGTTTACTTTTATTTTTTGAGCAAAGTTATCTTGGTGTCCATTAAATTTGAAAAGGACAGAGTCCTCTGAGGAAAAAAACAAATTGCTTTTCATGTGGAACTTAACATTCTTGGTGGTATCTATATTATTAACGTGCTGCTGGGTGCAGCAGAGAGAGATTTACCTTGCCTGGTCTTCCCAGCAGCAAAACTGAAGTCTGGGTGTCCCTGTAACCTTTACATTGAGTGCAGCAGCAAGCAGGATCTTAAATACGGGGTAAGAGGTGCATCTTATTAGGTGAATTGCGGGTTCATTCACCCACTGAGGAGATGGGCTTTAGATATGTTGCTCCTTGAAGGTTATTTGCAGAAGTTCAAGTCTTTGTACAAAAAATGGTCTTTTTTTTTTAGCCAAAGTAGAACTGGAGGTGAAAAAACAAAGTAGCCTGAAAGAGAGGAGAGGTTTTAAAAGTTAGGAACATCAGGGCAAAGGAAACAGAGCTGAGGACTCAGGAGCTGCTCATCTGCTGTTCAGCTCCACTGTGGAACAGGAAGCCTGGGCTTAGCAAAGGCTGCCATGGAGACTGCAGGTGAACTGCACAGGGCAGAGGTAAGATTGGAAGCCAGATGCCAATATAGCAATGGGCAGTCTGTGAAAAACTGGACAAAAAAGATCTCTTATTGGAAAAAACAGAAGTTTGACCTTGGAAATGTTTGTGCTTAGCTGTGTACTGTTACAGGTTTCAGCTATGGCAGGGATAAAATCTCCTCTGGTTTAAGGACTGTAATTAAAACAGTTGGATTAACAGGTTCAAGATACTTCAGAGAACTGAACAGTGATGCAATTGCTCATATTTAAAACCTTTCAGGCTTGTGAAGCATATTGAATAAAGGCTGAATTTTCAAATACAGATCCAAATCAAGAGCGACCCCGGCCCTGTCGGACCTGACTGTGGAATAACAGAGAGCTCTTGCATGTGCTCTGGCTGACCAGCCATAAGAGTCTTGATGCTGGAATTAGGAACTAAAATTCTGTAGGGTTTTTATAGACAAAAGGTAAAAAAAAATGTTTTATTATAACGATACTGAAATCTGATAATGTTTTTCTGACACTGAAGTCTGAATCACGGATCTATAGCTTGAACCTTGACCAATCAAAGTGAAATTTTATAGTTGTGCTGGGGTATTTCTGTAGGGGGTTGAAGAAAACGTGGGATGTATACATTTCACAGCCGTAGTTTTGATTTTTGAGCTTATGAATGTTTATATCCCAGACAATAAAAGAAAACATGTAAAATTGGGTGATGTTGATCTGACTGGGGATAAAGTGTTTATTCTGTGAATGCTGATCAAAATTTGACAGACGATTTCCTAAGCACCTGGAAAAATGAAAAGTGAGAACTAAAGGAGAAGATGGGCATTACGATCAGTGGGTAAAGCAGTGCTATAAACGAATGTTCTGATCTGACGAGCTGTTGATCTGAAAAGCTAGTTCAGCTTGAGATACTTGAGACTGAAAGAGATACCTGAGGGAGAAATTTGGTATATGTGTTTCACAGAAGATTATAAGGGACTGGGAGATAGATAATCTTGAACCCTGCCAGTACGGTGCATGCCTGCACAGCATCAGCACAGCCCCTCCTAGCAGGGAGGCAAGAGCACAGATAGCACTTACTTAGAGAAGCAGCTCTTGCTCTGAAGAATGGGGCTCTCTGGCTGCATCACTTTCAGCAGCCAGCTCTGGGAGGATTTTAAATTTCTTTGTGAAACACAGCAGTAGCCTTTAAAAAAAAATCCTTATAGAGCAAAAATGTCAGCATAGGGTCTATCCAGTGTTATAACTTACAAGGGATTCTGGAAAAAAAAAAAGGTAATAAAAGACATCTTTTGTGACCAAGTAAAACAGATATTTCTGATGTCGTTTCCCTTACTAAATCTGGGACCTTAGAGTCAAGCTGTTTCTTGTTTAGTCTTCGTGGTGTAGCCAGTTACCAGCAATAGCCCTGTGACACCTTTCACACTGGGTTTTTTGCCTTGTGCTATACTTCGCCCTAACACTTTTACCAGCCATACCTGCCTGTGAGGTCCGGGCCGAGCTTGCAGGGGGTGGTGTGGGTTCATGGGGCTGCTGACATCGCTTTCTGTCGAGCACTGTCAGAATGCAGCTCTGAGAATCAGCTCCACCCTGCTGCCTGTGAGAACTGCAGTGCTACTGCTGCGTGCAGCACAGCTCACTCCCAGGAGGCCCCAGGAAACACAGCAGGGGCTCAGAGTCATAAACTGGGGTTTTCAGTGTTTCTGGCTCACTGAAACAAATGTTGCTGGAAACCATCATTTTATCTTCAGTGGCTGGTGTTAATCAAAATTAGCCAAAAAAAAAAAAAGTGTGAGACGGTTGGAGAAGGAAAGCTGATCTTGCTTCTATGGTGCAAAAGACAAGTTAAGGATTTCATTTTTGAAATTATGTTTTTAAAAATGTATTTTAAATGAGAAAACAAGCTTTGCATGAACAGCCTATCAAGAATGTTACTTTTGTTGTTTCGGTCCCCTTTGTGTGAACATTTTACAATGGGAAAACAAATTTGAAGGAATAAAAGTATAAACATTATTGAAATACTTCACAGACAGCAATCAAATCACTAATTTGGGGTTTTTTTTTACTTAAAACATTTAAAAATTTATTAAAAATAATGTTTGGAAATTGGCGATGGGTTCTACTGTGAATGAACTGATGAATACTTCTCCTTTATTAAAAAGGTGCAATTACTGCAAATGCTCCTTGCCATTAAAATGTCACCTGTTAACAGTTCCATCATTACCTTTGGTGCTTGCTTTTTGGAAGTGGGGCTTTATTATATGCTGAAATGGTTGGCGACTCTTTAATGACAATTACAATAATGGTTTCCCTAGTTTTCCCAAAATGACCACAACTCCGTCTACACCAGAGAAGCCTGACACGACGCAGAACATAAATATGAAGGCAGTTTTCAAAGTTGAGGTTGTGGGGTCTTAACAGTCGCAGCTGACAGTTTGTCTGTTTTTTACATTCATATGATATTTCTGATTGCATTAAGAGAATAATGACTGCAAAGAGATCTTGTCTTCCATGGACCCATAAAGACAGCTTCAAATTGTTGTCACTGGCATAACAGGGCTTTTTTCAGCAAATGGAATTGCGTAACTTTATTCCAAAGCAAGCAATCATCTCAGGCCACAAAGGAGTTGAGCAGAGCTTGGAATGGCTGGTGCCCTCAAAATGCCTGTAGGGGCATCTGCCAGAAAACAAACATAATTTTCTTCTTGGTGCATTATATAGAAAAAAATAGCAAAAAAGAGAATTAAAATCAATGGCCCATCCACTTCCAGTCTAGAAATGTACAGTACCAAATGCTTAAGATACAGGCATATGAAACTTTGTGTACAGGTATGAAATAAACCGCCCACCAAAGCTGCTTTCTCTAATCATGATGGAATATGTTTTATGTGCTAGAGCTCAAGGTTTATAGCCTTTTCCCATTTCTTCTGCTACTACCCAGTATGTAGTGCTGGATTTCTCCTATAACTGAAAGGCAAACATACCAGGATGGATTTCCTTCTGGCAGACATAACTATAGTTTCAGAGAGGCTTGTGTATCCTTTCAGATTTATACCAGTCGAGCACCCTTAGCCTGATTTCTAGCTCTATATAGCCTTTTTTTCTCTAAAGTTACAGTGACAAAGGGGCTATCTAAAGATGAGTAGATCATCTCTGTTTGAGTCTGCCCACATTATTAATGGCAGAATCTTCATATCTTTTCTTACTAATTTGAAAAAAGTAGATCTGGGCTCCAGCCAAAATGACAATCAAGAAGAAGAACACTTGAAAAGAACAAGTTGTGATGAAGAATGAGTTTTGCTGTGCCAGTTCACTGACAACATATTTGTTTTGTGTCTCTGCCCCTCACACCATCCTTTGTCTTCAAAAACACTCAGCAAACAATTCAGAGGAAGCAATTGGCATATTCCCTAATGAGACAAGATAAAGTGTCCTGTAACGATGATGACAGCAAATTCACTAAGTGAAATGCAGTTTAAGAACTTTGCAAATTGATCAAACCATGATTCCTTGGTTGCTTACTTAATTGCCTGTTACCGTCTCTCTCCTGACCTCCATATGCCAACTTCTTTTGTCAGCACTTCTGCAACTCAGGGACTCTCTGTTAGCCCCTCAGGCTGTGAGCACTGGAAGAATAGGTTCTGGTTTGGGGATTTTATTTAACTTGCATTTTATATGTGTTCTTGGCCAGCTATCAGAGTGGGAATTTGGAGATATTCTGGCTTCCTACCATGCTTGATACATCAGGCTGTGAGGAAAAAGCTTTCTTAATTCTATTTATTATAGGAGGGATGCAAATTAAGGCACTGTCTCATCAGGTGCTGAGTACCTTAGGCAGCTTCTTAACCCTGGGAAGGGTAGTGCTGTGCTTGTTTAGCACTCAGTGATGTTCTGTCTGCTAAAGATGTCTGGTCAGGCAAGAGATGTGCAAGGGAATAGCATATTTCAATGAGTATACAAATGATTGGAAGGTGAGACTCTTAATCCATAGCCAGTTTGGACCAGAGCCCCTAGAACTGTGGTTCTATTTTGTTGGCAGAAGTGAAGAAATGTCCAAAATCTGAGTGATGACAGACAGCGTTCTTCGAACGAGGGTACTTCAAGGCTCACCATTTATGCCTTTCTCAAAGTTGTTTCATGACAGAAGTTTCTTTAAGGGAATGAGGAAACAGGAGGGATGTGAGTCCATGTGTACAGAAAGGAACTATTCCTGCTGCTGTGAAGTAATTTCTGTCTTCTGCAAGGACTGTGTTTCAGAATTGGTGAGGAAGTGCTGGCCCTGCCCTCAATCTGCAAAGCTCTCTGAGTTCCTTTCAGATAAAAAGCACCAGGAACTTTGCAGTTGTATTTACAGCCTCAACACAGCAGTCATAAGCTGTTATGGAGAATAATTTTGTCAGTATAATCAAGTAAGTGTTTAAGCAGGTGGGGAGAAAAAAAACCCAACTCTCTTGAAATGAGATTTAGGATTGTTTTTCAAAGTCCAGGATCATACATGTGACTTTCTGATACCCCTGGACTGCCTCTCTGCAGGAGTTTTCTCTTTGCCCCATATGAAGTGACAGTTATATCTTTCCTGAAAATGTGCCTCAAATACAAAGATTGTACTGACCTGTGGATTTCTCTTCTTTCTTTTCTTGCTCTTGGTGACCTATTGTGCTTGTTTTATTAACCACTTGGATTTTCATGGGCACTGGTACTCCAAGAGAAGAATATTGATAAGCAGAGAGAAAGAGCTGGTTGTATAAAATTAGGTCTAAAGCATAAAAACATCACCTAGGATAAGAGACCATGTCTGAGCTTGAGCTTTTCTGCTGGGAGGCAGTGGATTTCATTTGGATAGTGGACTGTGGTAGGGCTTTAATGCTTCATGTTAACCTTATCCTGCAGGGAAGGTAAGGACTGGCAAAAATATCTGTGTTGGCAAGACTTAAGTGTGTGCCTAGGTGGTAAATCATGTGTACCTGTGTGTATGTAGGTATGTCTCTGAAATACCATATATGGATGAATATATGTACCACTCCATAACTAGATGTGTCACATTTGAAAGTTCAAATCCATTTATATAAGTATTTACATACTTTAATCCAAAATAAAGCAAGTACCTTTAAAGCCAGCATGTATTAAGTTCAAGGAATTAGTTAAACAAATGTCTGATTTTGAGCATGGATTCAGGCCCAAATGCAGTAAGCTTTCACATGTTAATCAGCTGTGTACCAGCAGAGTACGTTCTGACAATAATTAACACAGCACTCACACATAAAATATGTCTGTGTTCTGTCTGTCTGTGATGCAGTGACTCTGTCTTTCTTTTAAAGCTGTCTATGAACAATCCTGCGAGGCTTACCGACACCAAGGGAAGGCATCAGGTTTCTTCTACATCGATTCTGATGGAAGTGGACCTCTCGGACCACTCCGTGTATTTTGCAATGTAACAGGTAATGACCTAACCTTGACTTGGCTGCTTGATACCGGGTCTGATTTGATTAGAGGCGGTCTTAATAGAGTGAAAGACACATCGATAATACAGCTCAGTAGTGGGAAAGAAGCAGAGGACTTGTAACTGAGGTTTGACTTTGAGATGTTTTCTTAAATAAGATCCATGTAAAAGTGATTTTTTAAATAAGTCTGAAGGACTCGCCTTGCTAAGTGATATATACAATAGTGTCTGCACCTTATAAAGGGCACTTCATAATATCACAACTTTTGATATTTGTTTTTTACTAAAGAGGTAGAAACTTAGAACCAAAACCATTCTTTTGTAATTGAATGGTTTCTCTGCTTTATTACAATACTAGATCTGGGAATTATTATTAAACTCCTCTCACTGAGCTAGCTATAAACCCTTCTAGTCTGACTTAAGTAGCAATACCTCCCCTCATACAAGTGTGCTGCCTTCGACATTCCATAGAGTGGAAGCCTTGATTGTCCCTAGTATTTGTATGGAGGAGAGAGTGCATGATGATCTTAGGAGAAGGGACACCAAAGAGATGGGTAGCAGAGCAAGAGCCTGGCAAGGTGACCTGATGGTTGAGACTTCTTAACCTTAGAGTTCTGTACATTTAAAATAAGAATTGTTTCAAATGAGTATTCCTGTCTGGCTAATTCTCCTCTTAAGTGGGTCCTATTTTGTATATAGGACTGTCAAGCCAAGGGTATGAGAAAAGATTACACAGCCCTTATTGTCGATGGGGATGGATGGTAGGGCTCCCTTTCTGCTTTTTATATTTGAAATGGAGGTGAAATTTCCCACACCGTCTCCTGTTTGGCATTTTTTGCTTTCTGTGGCCAGGTGCAGATGAAAGAATGTTTTATTACCCTTTCTAAATTGCTAATTCTGGCTGAACAACTTTGCCACATATCACCTCCACACTCAGTGCTGAAAACTGAGGACTCAGGATATTCATATTTTATCCTTAATCTCCTTGTACTTAAAGTGTCTCAAATTAAATTTTCATTTTTATTTAATTAGGCAATCATTATTTTAATTAAATGCACAACAGTTAATTATTAAGTATGTTTTTTATTCAAGTGTAACAAATATTTAATAAGATATGTCTCCTTCACTGTTGAATCTCCTAAGAATTGAAACAGAGTTTCACCTTTCTGTCTGAATATCCTTCCTTGATCTTCAATATGGGAAATGTGCTCATTTTTATTATTTATCATATAAATATGTGTGATCAAAACATTGTCAGTGCTTTTTATCTCTGCTGAAGAAGTAGGATTTTTGACAAACACCTTGCATTTGCTTTCCTCAAATAAACTTTATCTAGCAGAAATCCAGAAGGCATATACCTGATTTTCTATCTATCTGTAATGAACTTGCTGACATTCTTATTTTGGTTACGAGGAAAGTGGAGGTGGGAAAAAAAGGCAAAACCTCCTAGCCTGGAAAACTTACGCTTCTGTGTCAACTGAATATGGTCTGGGTGCCTTAATCACAAGAGCTTCTTTTCTCTCTGGGAACTTCCCTTATTGTTATTCTCATAAAAATTGTTTACAGTAATCGATTAAGTGCAGAGCAGAAAAAAAATTTCTTCATGTACACAGGAATGGATTCTCAATTTGCACTTCTTTCAGGTGATGCTTCTGCTTAGTTTTCTGAAAGTACCTATATTCAGGGATAGGCAAAATATGAATTTCTGTGTTGTTATACTGGGCACATACAAGGAACAGAGAAAATATTATTGTTCAGTGACATAAATTTGTACAACACCTCCTATGAATGGAAAAACGTGGATGGTCATGAACATGGATGGCTTCCATGTGTGGGGAGACAAAACAAATTAAAGAGATGGTTGGGGAAAACTCACAGGAGAGCATGGAGATCATGTATGGCATAGAGAAAGCACATAGGAATGTATTCCTTTTCATCATATAGGAGCTAAGGGACACTTAAATGATTACACAGCACGATTTGGGAGTTCTTTGCTTGCTTTTTCCTGATGTGATGAATTCAGCTTGAAACTACCACAGGGCGGCAAGGAGGCTGATATGATCAACAGAGGGAGTAAAACTCACCTGGAAAAAGCCCCAGTCTTGTCTGATAGATTCAGAAGGTGCAAGTAAACGTGGAGGTTTAGTTGTAGCTTCCCACTCAGGCAGCTGCGAGGGAAACACCACTGGGAAATGGAAGTGAGTTTAGGAAAACCTTTTGGCTTCCCTGGGTATCTCTTCCCCCTCAAAGGCAGAGGTGGGCTCCTGGGATAAATAAAGCTTTTATTTTACTCAAACTGGCAGTTCTTCTTTTTGTATACAGTTCAAGAAGCAGTAACCTCTTTATGCCCAAAACGTGTTCAAGCTGAAGAATTTGGAGGTGGAATGGAAAATTCAGGGCAATGACTCATTTAGTGTTTTTAAAAGTAGAGGGGCAGAGAGCTAATGCCTTCTGGGAATTACAGTGCCTTTAATCTGTGAAGGATGAATTCAAAGAAGAAACCAGATCATCGGAAGCAAGCAGCATCATTGCATTTAAAGAAAAGTTTTTTTCTTAATGTTCACTTTCTTTTTTTTAAAATTCTTTCTAATTTTCACCTGTTTAATTGAAGGGATTCAGATAGGGAGCTTGTTTGTAGCCAGTTATTAACTGGGACAGATAAACACCAGATTTCTTGCATATTGGTGTCTGGTCATAGGTACCCAGTGTCTGGTGTGGATATGGAAATATCAACATTACAAGTTAGTTCATTGTGTTTATGTTTCCAGTAGTTTCTCTGCAGCCTGTCAACTTCAGCAGCCCATTGCTGAATAGAAATTCTGAAGAAAGCAGAAAATTGTGATTGTGTGTGTTGAGAGGGAATTGGACAGTTATACAAAGAGGGAGAGAGCGATAAGGGAAAGGAAATGTTACAGGGAGAAAAAAAGGAAGAAGGTATTAAAAAATATAAAGTCAATTTTCAGCATGGCAAGAAATTTAACAGTAGTGTCACAGAATGTCTGCTGATACCAGATTGGGTAAATGTACTTATCCATTGTCTGAAGAAGTGGCTGAAAAAGCAAGGTGACAAAACCTGTAGGTGACATGCTATTATTTAATAGCATGCTTATTGGTCAAGAGGGGAGAAGAGTGTATGAAGCACTTTAAAAGGATCTTATCTTGGGGGCTGTCTATTTCTACTAAAAGTAAAGTATGTTGTTGTAATAGGAGGTGGTCAGGAACACTAACGTGCCTAATTAAAGGCATGGAAAGATACCTGTACAAAGAGAAGTTAAAAGTAAATAATCGAAGACTATTTAGAATGGAAAGACTCAAAAGTGAAAGGGCCTCACTGACAGAAGCAATGCTCATTTGCATTTTCTTACAATAGGAGAAGGGAGACAGTTCAATGACAGTGAAAGACAAAACCCTCAAAACTAGATCTAAAGGAAAAGATGGCACCTCATTAACATAATGTTTTCTTCACCTTATATACCCGTGTTACACAGAGCAAAGTCACTTTCACAGGGAAATTCATCAGTTGTTAGAAATGCTGAGGGATCCACACCAAATACGTGTCTGTGTGTGGAGAAGGGAACCAAACATATGTGCCCAAACCATGACTGCATGTAGCTGAATGCTATGAGAGACACCATGAGGATGCAAATGGGTCCGTGCAGGGATTGTTAATGTGGGATGATTGAGTTGAGTACCATGGGAACACATCTAGCAACTTTCAAGGGCCATCCACATGGGAATGTAAGCTAGCTGTGCTTGCTTTTCCTGGGTCTCCACTCAGCCATGGGGGTCTGTGGCCACACATTTTTGCCATTAACTGCAGAAAGAATGTATTGTGTCATACTTTGGGGTAATGAACAGCCACTAGGGCCAGGAAATAAATTTTCCTTGTAGGCTGGTTATTTGATAATTAGCCCACTTGAATTACTCTGAACTTAATTGAAGATTCATAACAGCCAATAGAAAAGATGACTAATAGACCCTCTGAACCTCAGGTCTGGCAGTCTTTCTATCATTGTGAAGTTTATTTTTTTCATTCTGCTTAGAAATCAATTGGTCTGTGTAGAGTACTACTTAAATGCTAACAACCATATTCTCCAGGACAAAGCCAATAGACATGCAACCTACAGCCATGTGCTTGTTTTGCTGTCCTGTTTGAAAAGTGTAATGACCTTTTCTCCTCTCCTCCTGAGTAAATTTTACCCTTGAAATCTGAAAGATTTGCTTACAGTACTTGAGTCATCCTGTCACTGTACTTCTCTACTGATGCTGTTTTACAGTATTCAGACCCTGGGCTGTCAAATCAGTAATGCTTAGAAATTGCCATGACAAGATCAATGGTTTGGTTTATCTTTGCCATATATTTTTCCAGTCCTCAAATAGTTTGCCTTTTCTTTCTTCCATATTTTTTTTTTCTTCCAGGGTTGCACTTTGGGGAAAGATGCAACCTTATCTGAGGTCTAGCTGCTGGTCCAAGATCTGTTTTTAAAACTGCCATAATGAAAAAATCATTAATTAACAAAAATTGATCTTTTTGTGGATAATTTTTGTTTTTCAGTGTCATCTCAAAGTGCAAATATTGTTTATTTCTCTGATGCAGGAAAAAGAAAGTTTTATTTTCTTTGTCTCAAAAAAATGTATAGAACCTGTGTTTAAATCTCAGAAAAAGTAAGGGATTCTAAATAAGATATGAAGTAGATTGTCAAAGTTATACTTGCAATTTTTTATAAATTTAATCCTTTTTTTTTCCATTCAGCTAACAATGATTAAGATTTTTATTCTTCCATATGGTACATATCCCCATTGATGTTCCTAAAACAAACATGCCGTTAGTTGTATTATTGTCCATGGCATCCATCTTTCCCTTTGTTTCCACACATGACTCTCAGTTCATCTGCTTATATAATTCCTTAATCTATTTTTCATAAGAAATCATCTCCTTTTACTTTGTGTAGGAATTATATGGATGCAGGAGTCACCATGTGACATCAGCCCTTTTTGCATTTCTTGTGGACTTGGCAGAAAGGAGTGCTGCCCCTGGGCAGGCTGAAGCAAGAACAGATAGGAGGAGGTCACGCCCTTAATTCTGCCTTAATACCTGCAGCTACAGAATTTTGGGACAACAATTTAAATGGTCAAACTCCCTCTACTCTGCAGCTTACTGTCTGTAATTGTGATTGACTTTATCATGAGAGAAAACAAAAAATGGAAATTCCTTACAAATTATTTACGACTGTTTAGATTAAAGGCAGCCCTTAAAGATTTAGAGTTTATCCCCTCAAACACTACAGGTCTTTTGGCACACTGTAGTTTTGACAATTGATATGTTCCTCTTTTGAATTTTCATTAAATATTCTTCCAGAACTTTAGAAAATGAAAAAAATCTTTAATGTGTATATTATGTCAAAGGCATTGTGCTGTCAACAGCTGCCTTGCTGCTTTCAGTGAAATTGTTGTGTTTCGGATGAGCATCATGGCACAAGTCCTGAAGGCTGCCTTCACTGTCACGTTTTCAGGCGGCCTCCTAGGGAGTTCTAGTACTGAAGAACGTAACTAGGTATTTTTCTCTAGCCATTACCTTTTAACAAAAGGTTACTGCAGCTTAATCCCTCTCCTGCCACATTTGCAGTGCTCGGAAGTTAGAAGCAAGCTGTGGCTCTCTCAAAGCCACTCCAGCTGTCCTGGCTGCAAGGGGTGGATCCATTTGCCCCAGACACGGGTGTCTCATGCCAGGCTGGACACCTGCAGGTATCATGCCCACCCTCCTGGTATGGCAGCTGAAAAACAGCAGGGTTGCTGTGGGCTCTGCTTCTTGTCTGCCAGGCTCATGCAAATGTCTGACCCATCACAAGACATGTGAAACAGAAGAAATGTGATTTGAGTGTCTCAACACTCGCCCTGGATGAAAGAGACTGAGGCACAGAGGACTGCACAGTTGTAAGAAGTGCAGCGAGTGGAGAAGTGTCCAGTTTGCTTTAGGAAGTGGATAAGCAACTGCCTCTTCAGTTTTTGGAGAGGAATATTTCTTGCTGCTCCTTGAAAGATACCCTGTATTAGAGGAAGCACTGAAATGGAGGATCGTCAGAAAGTAGGCTGGCATGACAATGGTTTGCCGTGTCTGGGCTTCCGCACAACATGGAGGAGGAGGGTGCAAGATGTCACAGAAGAGGCATCTTGTTCTCATCCATCAGAGCCATCTGGCATGGTCATTCTGCTGAGAGGTGCCTTGAATGCATTGCAGTGCTTCTGCACTGGAGAGATGTGGCTGAATCAGAACTCAGGAGGAAGCTGATGAGCACAAAACTGCAGAAGCATGCATTGCTGGGTCAGCCAGCAGAAAAAAAGGGTACATAAAAAAATAATAATGGCATGCTTTCACAGAAGAGTCAGAAAACAGTTCTTTGGAGTCAGTGAATTAAAGCTATCTGTGATAACAAATTGATCTTTTCATATCCTTTAATGGGAATGTATATTAGAGCAGCTGGGTTAATCTGCCACTGAAGCTTAGAACAGTACAGTGTTAAAGAAGGAAAGTCTTGTCTTTTTTGTGGTTATTCTTTTAGTTATAGGTACAGTGTTCAGGATAAAATTTGGCATTCAGTGTGGAGCACCATGAAACAAATGCATCATATGAGCTCTGAGAGTTATTTTTTTCTCTCTCATGTAGCATTTACCGTATGTTTGGCTTGTTGGCAATTTAATCAGCCTGAATAATCTTGTTTTGTGACAAACCTCCTAAATCACAAAGGAATGATGCAGTTTGTATGGGTGGAATGTGCTCTACGGGGATATTTCAAGTTGAAGAATAAAAATGAGAATTAGACAATACAGAATTCATTGAAAGCCAGTTTTCCAGCTGCTCTAATTTCCCACAATTTAATTTGTGTGCCGTCAAAAGCAACTTGGAGGTTTCCAGCAAGATGATAGAACTATGGGCTAGGCTAAACAGAGAGTCTAAAATGTGCTTAATGCATTGCAGTCCCATGCTGTAAAAGCATCTCCTAGGGCCAAATGCAGACAGCATAATATCCTAGTGAATTGGCCCATTAAATAAAACTGTGAAGTCGTAAAGCTGTAGCATTACCCTGAAATTAAAGCACTGTCACCTTTGAATTATGGAAATAATTTAACAAGCATTTAGGAAATCTGCTCTTCAAGGCTGCATTAAACTATTCCACGTTATACAGTAGAAGATGTGACTGCAGTCTCCTACTTGGTTTTGAATGATTTCCAGCTTGTGTATAGTTTGAAATTTTACCAAGCTGAGAAAGTAATAAAAGAATAGAATGGAATAATAGAAGATAAAAATGAACAGTAACCTATGTCCAGACAACAGCTTTTTAATTCTCATTGCAGATTCACAAGTGCAAGGAGACCTCATTAAATTGAGTAAACAGGAAAAAAATGTATAGTATGGACTGATGTAAAAATATAATGATAACTTCTTGGTTGAAATGCATGAGAAGAGAGCTTAATCTGTGTAGTTTAACAGTTTCCAGGCATGGAAATGACTAGAAGGAGGTAATGGCACTCAGCTTGGTTTGCATCTGTGATTACAATGTCATTGCCTAAAAATATAACGTAAACAAAACAGAGTGAAGATTAAATAAAAATCCTTGCACTGTGAAACAGGAACAAGTATTTGAAGCCCCATTTTCAAAAGCTGTGGGCATTATTGCTGCAGAGATGTGCCTCTCTAAAGGCAAATGCCAAACATGGAGCTAAGGTGCCGACACCTGTTGTACTGCTTGCTGGAGTGATCTGTGGGCACGTTCAGATGGCAGCTACGTGTCTTACACAGGTCCTGAACCTGCCTGAAGTGCCAGATCACAGATCATTGTCAGGAGGCTTCAGAGGACCTGTCAGTCGAGCACTGAGGGTAGAATTCCTTGACCTCATTGTGAGGCAGGCAGTGATATTTTGGGAGCAGCCCTAGCTAAACTTGTGCAAGTGAATTTGAGAAAACAGAATGATCTTTTTCTAATTGTTGCCAAGTTTGAGATGGAGAAAATAGGGTTTGAATAAACCCCAAGGGCTGATCTGAAAGGTGATGGTCTTCAGAAGAAATGCTGGGGTTGTTTTTGAGTGGTTTTCTGATCTGTGGAAGCAGATGCAATGGTCTTGCTATTGCCTTGGGATGGTTCAAAGATTTACTGCCCTCCAGCTCTCAGTTACTCCTCCCTCAGCCAGTGGAGATGCAGGAGCAAGCAGTGTTGACTCTTCTACTCTTTCCAAAGCAATCTAAAGTTTAAATAATTTTCAGTATCATTGCCTGCATTTAAACAAAAGGGTGTCCTTTTGAAAAAAGGAACTTTATTTTTTGAGGTTTTTTTACTGTGATGTGAATGTAATCCTTTATTCTTTTAGCAGGCTGTGTTTGACTTTGTATGCATTACGTCACCCCTCTACAACTCATGTGCTGCTTTCTAAAATGGAAGTATTCTTTCCCTGGGAAGTGGGAAGGAGCGTGACTGAGATGGTGGAATAGATTTCTCTTACTTTTCCTCCTCTCACCTTGTTGCCACCAGCTCTTTTGTCTTGTATCTGTGTTGTGTTGAGCTGCCCTTCTGATCCCAGGTTTGCTTGCGGGTGGCTGTGACTTTCCTGTCACTAGATCAGTGAGACAAACACATATCTTTTTTGAGAAGATGAACTGATGGTCACCTTTGCTTCAAAGGTGAAGCACGGAGGGAAACTTTGAAGTGACCACTAAAGCACAGATCTGATCTGTATCAGTATTAAACCTAACAGACTAGGCATGTGTATATTGGGAAATCTCCAAAATGTAACTCAGAATTCTTCTCTTCTGCTGTAACTTTTTGAACTCTGATGTACTTGCTAAATCACAATTACTTTGAACACAAAAAGAAATTTGATTTGTTTCCCTTTCCCTTTGTAAACTAGAGGATGGAAAATAGGTTAGCTTATTTCTAAATGATCCTGTGGAGAAAAGCAGGTCTAGAATGTCAAAGTGCAGATCGCAAAAGGACAAGCTGTGTGCAGCTGTAATGGTAACAAGACTGTTCAAAATTAATGAACAATTATAGAGGAAAATCAGAGGAAGACCTGTCATATTGCCTGTCCAACACTCTTGTTAATGAGCGCTGGCTGCTTACAGTATGTTTGCTGATACCTTGTCCAGCCTTATTTCAAACATATCAATTAAGTTTCCAACACTTTTTGGGAAGACAGTTTTGTGCTCTGCTGTTTTTAATAAGTTTTTCCTTCTTTGCTTCTAAATTGCTAGCTCTTGATGCTTTTGACTTTCCAGGTACCCACATGGCATCTTTCTTGACGCACAACCTGGAAAGTACAGTAGTGTTAACCACTGAAACTTGAGCATTAGGCTGCTCTACTTCCTGAGCAGCACTGTAACCACTATTGTGAGCATTGATTTTATTGTATTTTCTTAAAATTATGTTCAGAACTCTCAGTGGGGAGGTACTTTTGACTGCCCACCTGGAGTTTCAGCAACCAGTTTATTGCATCATCTCCTAGTTTTACGTCTCACTTACAATATCAGCAACTTGGTGTTTGTCTTTTTAGTAGGTATTTCATTTAAAGCAGAGGTTAAACTTCTACCAGCTTCGTAAGAGGAAAGTTAACTCACCTTTAGCTGCTTCTGAAAAAATCCATTCTATTCTTGTCAATATTGCCTTGAGAGAGCAAAAGAAAACAGAGGGACTGGCTGATAAGGATCACTACTTTAAGATGTACAAGATGTCTGCTACAAAGTCACTGAAGTATATTGTGTTGGAAGCAGTATATGTGCAGAACTGTACACGGTATTGTGCTACAGTGTTCACTGTGATTACAACCTCTGGGACAAGTATTACAAGCAATAAATTTGTAGTATTTCTTATCATTTTAATCTGACTTTTGTGTATCACACATTGCAGCAGTGTTTCTTTGAGCTCCAGCTCCAAGGGTCCACCAGCAGCTCCACAGAATCGCAGACCTATGGGCAAACTTTCTGTCTACCATCACAGAAATGATGAGAGGGTTGTGAGTGAATGTGTGGTTTGCTGTGTGTAAAATATCCTTACAGTTAATGCAAGTTAATTTCCCTGTGACTCGCAGCCAGGTCTTGGAACAGACCTCTTTAAATAGTCTCCAGATGGTTGTTGTTACTTGCCTGCCATTTGAATGCCTCCATAATGACAATCCATTAAATCATCTGAGTGTCTTTGCACAGATAGTCCATTTAGGGTTTTTATACATCTGTTAGCATTCTGTTGAATGCTGTTGTTCTGGGGGATATTTGTAGCTCAACGAACAATACTTGGACTGCAATGCATTGTGGTGTCCACAGAGCTACTGGGCTCATCATGCCAGTGTATTGGGGAGTAACTGGAAAGATCATGCTCTGCAAGAATTCAGGCCAGGTAATGTGGTAAAACCATATGAATCCTTAAATGCACAATTTTTAAGATCAGCTTAGAAAATATATGATTCATTGTTATCTAGGGTTTCCCTGATGAAGCATAAATAACAAAATAGAAATCTATTGCCTAGATCTTACTTCTTCCTCTGTAACTGTCTGTATGTTTCTGCAAGTGAGATCGAAATCATCTTCTCATCAAATGATTGAAAATTGCTGCTTTAAATTTTTGCCCTGTCAGTATCTTGTATCCTCCCTAGGCAAGCAGGATCTTTGATAAAGAGGAAATTTGCTGGATGTGACTCTTACTAATAGTGTTGGGCATGTGCAGGGCTCAGTCCTGTGAATCCTCGATGAAGAGTTCATCTTTAACTCTGTGTCAGCTCAGCAGATTGGCTGCTCAGGTAGTCCTTGCTACTTTGCCCACTGCTGTACCAGAACCAGCTGGGGAAAAGCCTCCTTGGAAGCTAATTGCTTCTAAACGTGATGTTCTCATTATGCCAACCCCAATTCTGGTCATGAGCTGGGTTGTAGGGTGCAGGTTGTGCTTAAGCCTAGATTCTGCTTTCTATCACCTACACAATCCCTTGCTCTGCCAGTAAATGCAATGAAGGAAATGAGAATGGGCTCCCCAGCATGGAAAAGCATCAATATTTAGAGTTAACTACAGATGCCGTGTCATATGGTGTTCTGTACCATCATCCAAGTAGGGCATCACTCAACTTATATGCAGAAAAATCAGAGAACTGAGTGAAATGAGTGATCTGACTTCCAGCTGGGTGGTAAGAACATACTCTCAGTTTAGCTTTCTGGCAAGACGTTGTGCTTTCTGCTCATGGTGAGTTTGTGCAAGCTCATCAGCTGCAGTTCTCTGCTTCCACTTGTTACAACAGCATGGGCTGTGCTCTCAGGCAAAAGGTGAATGTTACCCCCATGAGCCACATTACTATGTGTTTTCTCTCAGGGACAAAGCCAGTTGAAAGGTATCTAATTTTATTCAAAAACCTGGTAATAAAAGAAGCTGAAGGTCTCCTGGGCTTCCAAGGAAGCAGCTTGTAGTTTCTCTCTTGCTCAGCAGGCAGTGTAGCATTTGCTTGAGCTGGTTCAGGGAGAAACATCTTTGTGGGCCACACTGACCTTTAATGAAGACAGACCTATTGGTCTTCCTCACAAAGTGACCATTTTGGAGCCTGGAGTCCTGCAGATGCTCTCTCCAATGCAGTAAAGCATTAGATTTCAATTGGTTTTTCGTTCCCTGCTTGCTGGAAGTGTTTTGCTGTTAACTTCCCATTCAATCGTTTTTCATTTAACAGAAGATAAGATCTGGACTGCAGTGCAGCACAACAGCACAGGGCTGACCAGAGTGCAAGGAGCTGGTGCAGAGGAGCCCTACACCATGTCCTTCAACTACAACAGCAGTGTGGAGCAGCTGGAGGCCGTGATAAACAGTGCTGAGTACTGCGAGCAGGAGGCAGCCTACCACTGCAAGAGGTCGCGGCTCCTCAACACCCCGAGTAAGTGCCTGCATCCCAAATCCTTCCTTCTTAACTCCTGTGGATTATGCAGCAGGTACATGCCACACTGCAGCTGAGGAGAAAAAAAACCTAAACCAATAAAAACCCCCAAATTAATAGTAGCAATACAGAATAGAGTGAAAAAACTTTTACCTTTTCGATTCTACTGTGCAGTGCCTGTACTCTGGTGCAAGAGGGTCTGAGCTCTGCAGGGGAGTTTTCACTCTGTAAGTTCATGCATGCCCAGACTCTGAAAACTTCCACAATGCAAAGTGCTACCTAGAAACCACAAAAAGTGTATTTAGCTGATGGCAAATAGATGTGTTTATTAATTTACAGTTTTTACCTGTATATTACAGACAAGAGGCATCCAGATTGCTCCAGAGTCGTAATGTTCTGCAGGGGAGGGGTATAACGTTTTTGGAGTCCCACAGCCCTGAATATAATGTTTAGGGTGCTTGGTAGTACAGTTTCTGGGGCAGAAATAACTTTCCCCTTTCAATAAAAGGAATACATTTTTTCCCTTGGTTTAATGTAGCAGAAAAAAAGAGGGTCTTATCAGTTTGTGTTTCTCTGCAGTACCAAATTTCCAGTGGCTACTCAGAATGTCTGGCTTCTAGTCAACTCTGTCTTGATGTCAGGATTTTATGTCTGTTTATCTGGAGAGATGAATGACATTAAGCTCAGAGTTCTGAATGTCTTCAAAGTCTCCTCTGTTACTTTTAATGTCTATATGGTCCTGGTGATTATTTGATTATTAGCAACTCTTAAGTTTGTTTGTAGTTCGGAAGAAATCACATGGAAAGCCTGAAGGGGAGCTTGCAGTGGGAGTTCCTATTGTCTTAAAAACACATTGCCTAATGAGATGTAGCAAAATCCCTCCTGGTTCCAACAAAGTTACTATAACACTGAATGTTTATGGATCCAGTAATCAGATGCCTTACAGTCAGTTTATTTTTAAAAGCTGTGAATTATGTCTTTTGTTATCATCAGATTTACCAGCCAAGAACTGCTTGTATTTCTAATCTTTTTTTAAAGAATGGAATGTTAATATGAGCATCCAGGGTAGAGGACAAAGGGAAAACAAAATGCAGGCATAACTGCTCATAAAGGAGTGGAATTGATGCCTTTACAAATACTTCCAGTGTTGCTGGCTTCTGTATCCTACACCACACTTGATATGGCATAAAGATAAAACCCCACAGGGATTATTTCCAAAATGTTGTTTTAGGGATGAATTCCAGAATATTAGAGCAGGTCTGCATGTGTTTATTTCTGCACATTTCTGTGAGACACTTGGTCATGTGTATGCAGGAACACTATGAATGGGTTTTGAGATGCCTCTTGTATGTGGGGCCTTTCTAAAGTTGGGGGCACTTCCTGAGAACCAAAACCTTTGGGGGAAAAAAAAAGTAAATGTAACTTTGTGTAAATTGACAGTATGTAAACTCTTCATCTTCAGGGCTAAAGCTATCAAACAACACACAGACTGGCTAAGATGGCTCTTGACAGGCAGCTCGTCCTGCACTTGTCCAGGACCAAAGCTGTGGCTGATTCCTCAAGGGAAAGGCTGTGGGGATGGTGTCCAGCAGTCTGGCTTGTGCTCTTGCAGCTGGTGCAGTGCCACTGTGGTCCTGACAGTTGACCACAGAAGAATTGCATAACTCATTAGTCTTTACTGCACCTCCAGCTGAGAAATAAAAATTAAAAATTGCAGTCTAGTTCTGTGCATGTGGCAGACACCATCATTTTTTCCCTCTTTTTTTCTTCCTTTTGTATGTTTTTTTAATTGCACTTTCAAATTTCCCTTTTTTCATCCTGAGCTTACTCAGTAGTCTAAGGCTTTAAATTTGGCAAGACGTGAAACATGCTCAAAAAAAACCCATTCCAGTTCTTGAAATGACAAGATAAGGGTAGTTTGTTCTTAACTGAGTATTAAGTGTTTTTGTAGAAAAGAATTATTTTCCCCAAGCTCTATTAATTGATATTAATTTTGTGGTGAAATGCTGCTGTATTACAGAGGAGCCTAGAAACCAAGTAGTCCTGAACGCTATAGGTGTCTTGAAGAGTTGTAGGACTTAAGGAATTTCCACTCCAAAACTTGAAGATGAGCTACAAGTGTGAGTGAGCTCAGGGTGTTCTGCTGGACTCACTGCAGAAGGTTCTCACCTGTATTGTTTTTGCCCAGACTGGAGGGAGTTTGATTTGGGGACAGAGCGACAGAACAAAAATCAAAACCCTTGGGTTTTGTTTCTTGATTTGGCCTAGACTTCTGGATCCCCTGAAGCACTGTGTTCTCTCTGTGTTGCCGCGGTATCCTAATGTGTAATTGCTGTTAATGAGCAACACTTCAGATTTGACTGTAGAATTCAGTATGCAGTGCCTGTGTATTGATGACAATACTGCATCCATAGGCCAGCAGGAAATGTTACCTGACTTCCACTCGTGTCTCCACTCATTATTACCTCTGGGCTGAGCGCAGTGGTGATTGCCTGATGGAAGGGCATCTCCCAGAGGTATATCGAATCTTGACAAAGTTATAAAAGTTCCTCTTCCTGCAAGAAATCC
The DNA here is from genome assembly GCA_013398115.1 of Falcunculus frontatus. Taxonomy (NCBI): domain Eukaryota; kingdom Metazoa; phylum Chordata; class Aves; order Passeriformes; genus Falcunculus; species Falcunculus frontatus. The sequence goes on from VZRV01005418.1 coordinate 3,800,251, forward strand.
AATCCATTTCTGAGCTTACTCCCATTCTGGGCTTTGCTCATTTTTTTTTTTTTCCCCACAACGAGATGGAACACATGATTAGGGTATTACAGCTGGTAGCACCAGCATACCAAGTCCATATCTTCAGGATCTAAACACTATCATGTTTCACAGAGAAGCAATAAAAACATTTCTCTTTCCTTTTGCATTCATAGTTCAAAGATGTATGTTTTTACATAGCAGTTTGTAAGCTGTGTAAAATCGTAAAGCTTTCACAGCTTTGACATGGGGCAAAGGGACAAGCAAGGCATTCTGGGCTGTCTCAGAGAGAAGCCCAGGGAGGCTTCTGGCTTGCATAAAATTGTTCCAGTTTATATCAAGGAATTTCTCTTTCTTCGTTTGATACTCCCTCCTGCCCTGAAGACACAGGCACATCCTCAGCGGGTGTGACTGAGCGTAGTATCCCCATTGAGTTTCTTGGATTTACATCTGCAGTGTGTCAGACATGCAATCTGGCACTTGGCAGAGGAGTTTACTCATCTCCACCTCCTGCTGTCTGGAACAGCCTTATTGGTTCTCCCTGTCATACTATGGCTTAGCTGCAAGCATGTCTTTGAAAGCAGAAATTAAATTGCCCTGAACTGTAGTTGTGTACATTTCTGCCATCAGACAGATTTTCAGGAGGTTTGTGAACACCGCAATAGATGTCTGTTCATCAAGGCATAGCTGGCTTTCTTATGAAGCTGGCAAAGGAAACTTGTATGACCAGGAATCACAAGTCTCCTGTGACTTTCCCAGGCCTGTTGGAGAAACACTCACATAAATCTGACAGTTGGCATTAATTAGGAAAGTCATACACACTCTTAGGAAAAGATTGCAGACTTTACCACCATCTTATCCTTACAAGTAGAGGCCAAGTCAAGCTAGCAGGAGAGGAGCAGGGTGGACAGGGATTTTGAGCTACCTCTAAATGTGCTCTCTGTATTCTGAAAATATGAAAAGGAATTTAGCCCCCCAGAGCTTTGATTTCCTTTCTGTATGGAGCATCTCAAGCAATACCTAAGGTAAGAGCAAGTCTACAAGGGTAGGTGCATGTGCGCAGATGCACGTTTAATTAAACTGTTAACATACAAGATGTTTGAAGGTATGTAAACACTTTGTTAGCTGAACAAACCCCGAGCTCCGACTGAATTTGCTCAGTTTTCTAGAAGCAGTGGGTGTACTCAAATGCTTATCACTTGGGAAGCTGCCTCACATCCACCTTATCAAGGACTTAGCACAGTGATGGCTGTATCAGTGGCAGCATAGCTTGCTTTACAATACTTGGCTGACAGTCTGTCAAGTTCATAGCACATTTGTGTAGGCAGGGACTGAGAAAAGATCAGTCCAAGAGCAAAATCAAAGAAATAGGAATGTCTGTAGGTGGTGGGTTTTTCCTGGCTTCTTCCTTATTTTTCTCTTTTCAGTAGAATTCCTGCACCACGTCACCTTAAGCTTTGATTTCAAACTTCGATCCTAAACTACATCCATCCTAAACTACACACCTCTTCCCTGAACTTATGGTCTGTCAAGTCCCAGTATTATATGAGTTGCACCCAGGTTTCCACCTCCTCCTGCCTCTTTGGCTCCCAGCTAGACCCATATCTCAGTGCCAAGCTGCATGAGGTGCTGTCCCATGGTCTGTGCCCCCTTGTGCCGGGCAGCCCTCACTGATGAACCACTGCGTTTGCATTTTGTAGCTCCTTATTAAGGGAAAGATGGAGCGCTGTCTCACAGCAGGGAATGTGTCCTAATTTCTTAGTTTAGACTTAATTCTGTTGCTGAGACAGGTCAACTTGTTTTTTTATCAATGCGCTGTTGCTAGAGCCTTTTCTGTGCAGGCTCCCTCCTTAGCTCCAGATGAGGCCAGTGATGTGAGAGCATAAGGTGCTAAGAAATGTCCTTCAGGGCCCTGCCTTCAGTAGTGGCTGCTGGAGAGATGCAACTTGGGGTGAGTATGCAAGCTGGTGTCTTTAGCATGTCCCTCAATCTGTCCCCATCACCCACAGTTGCTCAAATAAGGGCATTAGAGTTTATGCTGTTGCCAGTCCCTTTTAGTATCCACTATGGATCTGTTGTTCATAAACTTGTCTAATCACTTTTTGAACTTTATTAGGCTCCCTGCCCTGCGGACTCCCAGGAAAGCAAGTTCCAGGAGTGCCCTGCTTGCTGTTTTACAGAACTACATTTTTTTAATGTGTCTTTAACTACTGTTTTACTCAGTGCACTGAGTTCTTGTATTACAGGATGTAGTGAAACACAGTTTCGTGCTCATCCAGTACTTTTATAGTGCTTTTAGTTACTCATCTAGGAATTTCACTAACTCTAGTATTTTTTCACCTGAAGTGCCCACAGTTTTTTGAGGTGGGGTTTGCACCAAGGTTTCACCACTTTAGTATAAAGCTTTATGAAGAAAGGAGTCTGAAGCCTGGGTTCTGATGGAGTATTTTACATAGATGTATCAGGAAGTGATATAAAATGACCCATAACAAGCAGTCATTTACCAATGGGGTTTTGCTCACTATTATTTTATGCCTTTTAAATATAATTTCCAGTTCATCATTCCAGTATTCTCAATTGTTAATGCACTACCAGGGGACTATTTGTTCTTGTACAAAATAACTTTAAATTGTTATTGCATTACCAGGAGACTGTTTTTCATTGCACAAAATAACATAGAACAGGGCAGTCTGCCCTCAAAAAGTGGTTTGTGTTGAAGAAGTGGTGAATAGGTGGCAGGTGTCGATTGTGTGCTGTGATTATTCTCGGTAATTAGGATCCCTTTTTTGAGAATGATTGACTTGCCATCTGTGTTTCCATCACCATACCTTGTCTCTCCCCCCAAAGTTGCAGTGACAGCTTCTCACAAATATGGCTTTAGACAACTTGTGCTGTATTTGGAGACTTTGGAAGAGAGTCACCACAGTAATGCAATATGCCCCTTTATTTGTAGGGAGAGATTTAGAGGCCATTTTAAAAGATGGTTGGGTTTTGTGTGCAGCTAATTAAAATGCAGGTGATCTAAGCAGAATACTAAACCTGCAGCATGGCAGAGGTAACGTGGCATGGATCCTGCATGCACCTGTGAGTAGTGGAAGTACCATTATCCCAGTTTCTGACCCTTTACTTCCCTAGCCCTATACTCTGCCTAGCAGGGAGGTACAGTGTGCTATAGCTGCCAAGCAAGGAGTGGCAGCTACTTGCTGCCATTACTTCTCATCCAGTCTTCTGTTTATCTGAGATCAAAATGCAGCCAAGAGCCTAAATGATGGGAAAAACATGGGAATAAATCCTTGCTGAGCCATACATGGGATGGCTTCTAACCCAGTGGAAGGAAAGCACGTTCCCTCCTTAAAACCTGCTGCAGGAGAGGGCAGGCTTGTAATGCTACCTGACATAATTCTGGAGTGACACCAGCAGAGCAGGAGTCTCCTGGGATGGCTCCAGTGAACACTGGAGCACCATTTTCTCTGTTTGCTTTAGACACAATGTGTCAGGTGAATTTAAAAAAACACTTCTGAAAGTGAGGACTGAGGGAGTAGTGAGGAGAGAGCTTGTATGGGTAACTCCTGTTTTCTTCTATGGAATACATCCTTCATAGTTCTGCTGTCACTGCATATTTCTGTTGCTTTTTTGTTGTGTGTTTGGGTTTTTTTCCCTTCCTTGAATGAATTTATTTTTCTAAGTCTAAGAAGCAATTTTAGAATTATACTTTTATTTTATTTTATTTTGTCAAATTTCATTTCATTTGAGAAGTTTTACAGTTTACATAGAAAACAAATTTGTCACTCCAAAGTAAATAGATCTACTGTGTTTTACTGACATGGAAATTATCTTTTCCAGTATACAGGAAGCTTGACCAGGGATGTTAATGAAGGCACATAGGACAGATAAATGAACTGTAAATCTAGACTACAGATTTTGAGCCCGGGTTCTGGAATTCATTGCATGCACTTTTATTGGTGGTGCTACAAGAAAGTCAGTGCTGTGAAGTGATGCTGCGAGATGTTTACTTGACCTCTGCAATCTGTTGATTTGGGACTTTGATCCCAAAGAACTTCTGGTTTGGAGTAAAGTTGATGATATCTTTTGTTCAACCTGTGAAACCTATGGGACAGTGTAAGTGCTCATAGCTCAGTAATGCCAAAATGTTGAGTCCAGGGAATTCTGCAGTCCAAGTAGGAGTTTGGAAGTGGATAATTTTATGAGCCACACGTGTGCCAGAACCAAACACATCTTAATGATACCTCTGTCTTGAGAGACCCAGTTGTATAAACTATTCATACACACAGTTTGAAGAAGGGAACAATGACAGAATTCTTTCGAGCTATTCCAGCCAACATTCCCTTAATCATGAGCAGTAATAGTCTCTTTTTTTTTTTTTTTTTTAATTTGCAGGACTTAGCATATTGTTAACGATAAATAAATAATGATGATTAGAAACAAACAGCTAATCCATGGTTTGTTACATTAGTGGGTCATTAGCTATGACAGCAACCTGTCCTCCATTCAAGGAAGAAAGCAGGACTGCTGCCTGAGCAGAAAAGTCTGCCTTCTCCCTCATTAGAGCCACAGCAGGGAGTGTGTTCACATCACACTTCCATTTGTCTGCTTCTTTTGGCTGTCCTACTTTGAGCATCTTGGGCTCCATTAGACTCAGATTGTCTTACTGACATTAAACTAATTTGTCTGCCAAATTTGGGCCAGTGCAGAGAGTGATGTTTTCTGATTTTGCAGAACAGAAGATGTAAATCGTAGTGGTGGAAGAGTTCTCATCTGATCTCCTCTCCCAAGATGCCACATGAGTGGCATTAGTAAATATAATTATTAATTTTCATTGCTATTTACAGAATTTTTGAGGATAAAAAAGCATTTGGGGCTGCAATCTCTCAGTTTTTTGTGTGTTTTCAGTTCATTTGACCTCTGTTTTAGAGAAGGAAGTAGGTATATAGCGAGGCACTTGCAGAAAATCAGATGGATGGAACGCCTACGCTTAGATTTTGCTTTGATTGGTTTCACCTGTCCAGGAAAACAAAGGTGTTAGGAAGCTATACACAAAATAATCAATGGCATAACTTAATCGTATAAGTAATTAGGAGAAAAGAAAATGCAACTCTGTGGTAAAAAAAAGGCAGGTTTTCACTCTGAATAATTAGGTTAGTGCTCATATTCATTGCTTGTAAATCTGAAGACTGGGAATTTTACCCCCATTGCAGTTTGAAGATAGCCTGTGGAAAATTTATTTTCATGTTCAAAAGTGTGAAGGCAGAGACAGGAGAAAAGAAACTACAAGAATCAGCTGAAGGTGGCATTTTGACGTTACTTGGTATTTAAACAACAAGGGAACAAAAATCTTCCCTAAGCAAAACATTAAACTAAATACTCTTACATGAGATATCTGGTGTTAAGGGTGCATAAAAGTAAGAGACACTCTTCTAAGTGTCTCCTAATTTCTTTTGTAAAAGGAGCACCCCAAAATGTAGAGGGTGAGCAAGCATACTTTGAGAAAATGTCTCCAGACACTGGGGAAAAAAAGTTTGTGTACTTCTTCCACTCACAAGAAGCATCTAAAAGCAATTTAGAATTGTTTACATCCCCCCAGCCTGGACTGATCTGGAGAGGAGCAGATCTGACTGACACTTGACGAGTAGCTAGAAAGACGTGATGACCTGAAAGAAAATAACCCTTTTAAAACCTTCTTTAGGGAAGCTTTTTTGTTATCTGCTTGGCCCAAAAGATTGAGGACAAAAATGAAAAAGCTTTTGAGCCTGAATCGTTTCCAAGTCCTTTTGACAAGAGAAAGACTCAGACTGGTTTAGCCAAGGTATGAATTCCCAATTGAGCTGTCCAGGACTCAAAACAACATCAAGAGCCTTCTTCCTTTACTCTCAAGAGCAGAATTCAGAAGCCCCAGAAGAAATTTTTTTTTTTTTTTTTTTTTTTTTAACATTAACATTTAGAAAGGTTAATCAATTAATCTATGCAGTTCTCCTCTAAAGGTAGCTTTCTTGTTTAGCAGAGAAGAAAATTGAGGCATCAGGCTGCAGCTGACACCAATTTTGCCTGAAACTGGCATGGGACGTTAGATCGATTTCAATGTACCCCTCTAAAACCAATGGCCAAGTTCTTGCAGCCACACAAAAGCACCATAATAGTGTTTCCTCTTCGTTGAGCACCTCTGATGTCTTGGACTCCAAGCGTGAGCTCCCTGTAGGTACCTCTTGTGCCTTGCCCTGGTGCCACTAGGGGAAGAATGAACATGTCATCCCTTAGAGGTACATTTGGTTTTGTGTCACCACAGTTACGATGATTTAGCAGGAAGATGTGATCCTGTGAATTTTTATGAACCTACCAAACTGCAAGGAAGGTAATGGTATATTCAGGTGGGGTATAATGGGATTTTTGGTGTATTCAGCCAGATAACAGGAGAAAGCTGTGATTTTGCACTGTAACTGGTGGAGTAATAAGTGTTGCTATTTCCCCTTTGGTTTTGGGGTTTAGTGTTGAGCTTCTGTATAGATTTTTAATATACACAGAGGAATGAAAATGCATTGCAACCTTTACTTAGGCTGAATACCAGGAGGATCTCTCCTAACAGTAGTGCCTGTTTTCTGTTTCGGCAGTACATGGAACCTGTAGGAACATATTTCTCAGTCAAAAGTTCCTGAAATTGGCTAGTGGGTTCCTGAGTTACTTGAGCAATAGACACAGGTGTGCACAAACATTCATGTAGCATGCTTCAGTATGTCTCATTTCCCTAGAAAACCAGGATGTGATTAATATCTAAAGCCTGCTAGATGTAATAGAGAGAGACCCACTCCATGTGTCCTAGTGCTAGAAGGAAATCTTAATTTAGGCTAAAATAAGATGCAGATGTGCATATTTTCTCACCGTGCCTGGTACAAAAATGTCTGTCTCCTTCCAAGACAGGAACAAAAACTTAAACCAAACCTACATCCTAAACTCGGTTGAACTTCATCACTACCCATTAGTCTTTCATAGATCTTTGGACAATTGCTGTTGTGCTAGATTCAGTCCCTGTCTTCATGTGCTGACTTTTTGTTTATCCAGGATGCTTAGTTACATGTTCCCCTTTCCCTAAATCTTCCATTTCCAGAAAAAGTTTAAAGTGACCTGTCTAATTTATAGCATGTAGTAATTTCAGTATGTTAACATTAATAGCACATGAAAAGTGCTCCCAGTAGTTTAGACTGCAATGAGTGGCCATTTTTTTTACTTCTTTTTGTTCAGGCTGTCTCATTCAATGTGGTCAAAATGTTCATAGAGACATTTGTTGGTAGGAAGGAAAAGATAATGATTCCTGGCTGTTCTTTTTCTCAATTTTGTGTTACTGAAGCTAGTTCAGGTCTGACAGGTTTGTTTTACTGATGAGTCCAAGCCTATGATGGGCTGTTTTAAAAAATGACCACAGATCTGAAAAGTCGATCTTAAAAAAGAGTAACATCAATTTGATTATATGTTTGTTTTAAATACTAACTTTTCCTTCATCTGATGATTGAAATAGTGAGTAGAGTCCATAAAGTTATGTATTCATACAGATGGAGTTCTCTCTTTTTGGGAAAGTATGTGTTTGCATATTTATGTAGATATGTGTAAATATTCTTTCCTCCTTTTAGGAGAAAAAGAAAAGTGGTGTTTGGCTGCAATTCACTTTTTGGGCTACATGGATTTTGTCAGGCCTGGTGCAAGACAAAGTAGTGTTGATTACTCTTTTCCCCTATGAGCTAAAGGCTATCTGTACATTAGCATTTGTTTGCTCCCATTGTCACCATCATTTCAAAGTCTCAGATTTTATCCACATGGAACTACTTTGGGGTATGGCAGAAGTTATGGGGCTGTTTCTCAGAGAGAAATCTGTATGACTGAATGCTAACGTAACAGCAGAGGGTGGGATTCTAGGACAAGTTGTCTTCTAAAGTTGTCTTCTAGGCTCTGTTTCAGCTCCTCTTGGCTTTTTCTCTGGCTATGCAAAGTCAGTTTGATCCATTTGTTTTGCCCCTTAATTATCTGCTATCAAACTGGGAAAGGTTCTTCTGCAATGAGCATTTTTTTAGGCCCTGCTTTGGAGTCCTGTTTCCCAGAGCCTCCACATTGAAAGCAGTGGCAGCTTTCTAGGTTGCTCCCCTCCCAGTGAACACTTATGTTCTGGATTCAGACAAAGACATTGTGTTGCATTTTGTTTACTACCACTGTGAGACATTCTAGGGCCACTAGTCAATCTGCAGAACATTAGAAGTACCTACTTAATAGAGGCAGAATTTTACTGAGTGAGTAATTACGTCCTGTTAGTGCTGAAGTAATCACCTTAGATACAACCGATGCCTCCAGAGGGAGATATGTTCTTTCCAAAATGCCACCCTGGACAGTTCATTTTACTTCCGTACAAAGCTCCAGAATCTGTCTGACCATATTGTACTACAGGTTGTCATGTTTTCAGAGGATGAAATTTATGTTCCATGAAATATGCCATTGCCAAAATTAATAGGTAAATGAACAAAGTGAAACAGACCATTAGAACAATTGCAATATCATAGTTGCTGGGTTGTGGCACAAAAGCAGAAACTAATGGGTAAACATAACCATATTGTAGCGACAGGAGCCATCAATGTGCAGTACACAACTGTGGTTACACAATGGAAGGCACTCGACCATTGTGAAATACGATCTAGCAGTCAGGCCAGTTGCAGGTAATCTTGCTTGGAACAATACTTCCCTTGGCTAGTTTGTTTTAGCTGATGGAAAATTATAAATATCAGCTATTTCAGTCCTGTTCTACTGGAATTTAATTTCAGTTTCACTTTGATAATTTTCACAATTCTTTTTTTTTTTTAATATCATTCTGGACAATGATACTGAGATTTTTGTCTGCAGAAATTTTCCAAGGCATGACCAGATTGTTCCTGAATATTCATGCAAATAGGAATTCAGCCAATGACCTTCAGAGTAAATGTTCACTCCAACACCTTGAAGTCTTTGATGCCCTTGCCTTCATTTCTGATCTGAAGCAATGCTTCATAATTTTAAGTGAATACTCAAACAATATCTAATCAAGATAAACAATTCATAGACTGAACTGTGTTTATATAACATGATTAAAAAGCTTTGAATAGCTAACATAATCATAACATTCTATTAATGGACAGCTTGAGAGAAGCTACAGTAACGAATGATTCAACTAAAAAATTACAAAGCTCAAAGATATGCAGGATCAGATCCATTGGATTCAGTATATTTATACTGATTTAGGCAAGTAAGATGGTGGATTAACTCCTTAGCTATTACATCTTTTATTAAATTCCACTTTAGTATAAAACAAACTAAAAAACACAGAAACATTTTAAAAATTCAGATATTTAGAGGAGCTAACAAGTTCATCCATAGCTTGTTAATGCAGTACTTGCAATCAGCATCTAAACACTTCAGCACTGATAGATTGGAAAAGCCAGCACTCTGTTCTTACAGAGGTGTACCCTGCAATACTGAAGTAAAGAGGGGTGGAGAAACATCTTTAAGCCTGGTCACTGGAGTGGTGCAATATAAATTAGAATACCATCTCTGGCCATTTGCTGGAACCAGGAGAGGGATTGATGCAGGAGCTCCTCCAAATCACTGTGCCACTCAAGGGTTTACTCATGCAGGAGGACTTTGTCCGTGACTGAGTACAATAGCTTTGGAGCTGCTTTATTCTGCTAAAGTGTTCAAAGTAATTGGAGCACAGGAGAGAGCTGGGTGCTTAGCTGTTTAGCTTTCTCTCAGAGATTTCACACTGTGCATATGCAAAAAATAATCAGTTACTTGGGTCTTCACTGAGCAAGGTCTTTTGAGGGAATATGTAGCAGGGAATTGAGTCCTAATAATAGTCTGTTACAGGAAAGGCTGCAGTGGTTCAGAGCCAGCCTGAGCTACAGCCGGCGTTGCTAATTGCTTCCTCGCATGGCAGACCAACCAGGGGTTTCTCTACACAGCAAAATAAAACTGTGGAGGTGTTATATATGTGTCATACATGTGATTTAGCATCTGTTTCATCAGCACTTAAATGTTTCCACTGAACAGTATGTGAATTTACATAGCTTCTGCCACCTGGTCCATTAGTTGTACTTGTGTTTTGACCTTGCACTAGTTCCTACTGAGTAGATACCCTTTGCTGCTTTCGCCCATGGAAAACACAAAGCCAACTGAGGTTTGAAATGCACAAGTAAATCTTGAAATTAGAGTCCTCAAAGTCGTGCTTCCATTTATCAAGAGAATGCTGTCTTACTGTTACACCACGCTACTTAAATGTGAGATATTACTATGATGAGTGTAACCTATGACAAAAAAAGTGAAAACTTGAATACGCTAAATGCAGAATTAGGTGACTAGTTGAGTGATAATATATTGCCTAACCTAATGAAAAGACATTACCTTTGAATAATGGACCACATCATAGATTAAATTATCCCAAGGCAAGGTAGTAGGTGCTTCATGCAGACAAGGTCAATTACCTTATCCGGAAGAGCCTGTTTGAAGTGTATTATGAATAATTCACAGACATAGAAATTAGCTTTGAAAAAGTGTCCTAGCTATAATGTGGTGAAAAGCATTCAATTTCTTTTTTAATGTATTTAAGATAGCACCCAAAGGACAATTATGGCTGCTTAACTGTAAGACTACTTAAATGACAAGGAATGACAATTGTGTGGTCAAATTCACATTAATGCATTATGCAAAGGGAAGCATCTCCACCATGGTGTGATCCTGTCAGGACACAAGTAACAGATTTCAAACATCATATTGTATTTTTAAATGCTGAATGAAATCTGATCAAAGACTGATTAATTTATTAACTTTTCTCAATGGAGAAGACACAGTTGTTGCTGTACTAGCTTTGTTTGCTTTTGTTGTTCAGGCCTGTTAGTTCCTTGACTTTCTGATATGAAAATGAAGGTTCAGAGTGATTAAATCACTTGCATGATTTTGGAGAGTCTGACAAATACAAGAACCAGAACATTTAATTTTCCATCTTTAATCAGAAGACCAGTCTTCCTCTATAAGCACTAAATTGCGCTGTTTCCAAGACAGTATTGTTCCAGTCTAGAACTGTTTAGCATTAGAGTTAAAATGATGGCAGTAGCCATGGTAGCAGAATGCATACTCACTTGACATATGGTGACCTTAGGTGTGAATTAGAAATGCAATAAACCTCTAAGTCTGGGGAATAACGTGCACTCTCAGCATATTTTGATTCCACGGGCAAAACAATAACCTTAGCTTTCTCTCTTTGACTTTGCAATAAGTGGTAACGGCCAGGGGAAATCCCTCAGGGGCTGCAGGTTTCTAAGATGCCTGGCAAGAAGATGGCTAATTCATCAGGTACCTCAGTTTAAGTGTTGGAATGTAATAGTGACATTTCATGGCCTCTGAGTTTACCAGCTTTATTTGTTTGAAAGGGAGAGTTCAGCAGAATTTTAGAGGGTGCTATGGAATCATGTATCTAATGAAGCGTACAGCCATCCCAGTCCTGTTTCCATTCACCTCAATGTCAAGAATCCCATTTAGTTCAGCAGGAGCAGGTCTGGGACCCTGGCAGTTTCAAAGGATGGTTTGAATAAAGAGGGATAAAAATTTGATACAAAGTCCAATTATAAAACAAGCTATTAAAATATGCGATGAAGTAGGAAACCACCACAAAGAGACAGGAATGGAAACTTCCATTAAAGCAAATGCACTGAAAAATGTTGGTTTTTTGCATGTAGTTAGTTTTTTTTGTATTCTCCATCATCCGTCTTTTCTCCAAGGATCAATTCTCCAAAAAAAGCTCAAGAATTTCCTTTCCTCCCACTTCACACAGTCGCTGGCCTCCACCCCCGTGTTTTCTGGGAGGACTTGATAAAGACTAATCTGAGTCTAAGAGACTTGCAAGCTGATGTTCTTATTTGCATGCAGGAATGTGAACAGATGTTTACGTAGTAGTGTTAAGTAGGACAGCTGTTCGGGAGTCATTTATGTATTCCATTTAAAATCAAAGCTTTATGGTTAAAACTTTTACTCACGATGTGGAAGAGAAAAGAAGCCTAAATTCAGACAAATGCATTTCTTCCTGTGCTAGAGGGTGGCTTCCTTTATACACATCAGTTTTCTGTATCTCTGAATTTACAGTGTTGTACAGATACCTCTTACCTAAATCTCTGGGCGAATGCACCTTACCTTGGCCAGTTGCCTGTGGGTGGAAGAAGATACATGGCACAACATCAACATTGCTAAACGCTATTTGACTGAGGGAAGAAAAAAAAGCACTGAGTAAGGGGAGGGAAGTTGTCACTTTTCTTTGCAGGAGATTGCTTATTGCTGATTCTTTCTGCAGTCTGTTCTGTAATGAAGCATGCATCAGGGTAATATTTGCCTTTGCATTTGTTCTGCTCTTCAGATGGGAGAAAATCCTTAAAGTGTGACTTGTGTAACTTGTATTTATTAATTTCTTAACATAAATCTGCATAGAAAAACTTTCATTGTGGAGGTGTACATATGCATGCAGCATATGTATAGAGAGAAGAGGTTGGAGGGAGGGGCTCTCATATATTTTTAAAAGAAGTTTGCCCCTCAGGAATTCATATTTTAAATATGAAGCTTGAGTCTGATCTTGTCCATGACTTCATTTTCCCTCATGCATGTGCCCCTCGAGCTGCATGTCCAGAAAAGAAAGCAGGCAAATGATGTAGGCAGTTAAATGGAAGTGATTGAGCCTTGTTACTTTTGCATGAGTCTGGAGAACTCTAATGACATGTATTAATGTATACCTTGTCAAAATCCTACACCAGTGTGAGAGAAAGCTTACCTGCCTCAGTTGTGTTGTTTCCACCCAAACACCGCTACCTGACAGAGATGTCTGCATCTCTTCAAGCCAGTAGGTGACAAGATCTGTAGTAAGTTACACTTGGCTAGAGGAAAGTACACTCAGTTAAGGAGCCTTGCTGCTGGAAGGAAAGGTGGTGACGGATGTGACGATCTTACGGACTTTTGATTCACAGCCTTGCTGCAGCCCACAGAAGGGTTTGTCTCATCAGCTGTGATGTAAGGCCTATGGTAGAGAGTTATTTTGTATGTAAAGATCTTGAATCTCACTCTGTGATGCTTGTAGATTGACAGAATGGCTCCAGTGCTGGTTCTTTCTCTCGTACTTAAATACAGAAGACACATAGGCCTGTTCAGCTTTGGGAAAGAGAGGAAGGACTAGGGCTGCTCACGGTTGTGTGGTTGTCATTCTTCTGCAGCCTCTGCCCATTCCAGTATTCACTGCAGTGCTGAAGTACAGCTCAGTTCTTCCTTCAGCTCCAGGAGCAGAAAACTGTCTTCAGCTGCATAATAATCTCTGTTAGTGACAGTAGAGCTACAGAGCAGGGCAGAGTAGTTCATATTCTATCCACTACGGTCAGTGCAGGAATGTAAATACACACCCATGTTTGTTATAGCCGTATAGAGAGATATACAGGAACCTGAGACCAATTAAACAGCAAAAAATAGAAGATCTATTTGAAAGACGTAAACCTGTTGCTAACCGGGTGAAGAAAAAAGAGCTGCAAATTGATTAAGCAGTTCCACAGAGAAGACAGATTGTTGTCATCCTGACCTTTAAGGCTGGTCAGGATATATCAATAGAAGCATCTTCTGAGTACAGTGTTTTATGATTTTTTTTCATTTACATTCTCTTGTTTTTCTCTTTACGTGCTGGCTTGGAGCCAGTTCATTTCATGGTCTTGCCTATACATATGTTCTGCTACAGCTGCATTTTTCCGAAGTGCCCAATTTCACAGCACTCCAGCCTTCCTTAGGATGACAAATGGTGCCCCTGCTGCTCTGACCAACAGAACTGTAATTGCAGCCTGAGACAGGGACGGCTGTGCTAATGCCGTGCTGCAGTTTGGGTATTATCCTTAAGTTGAAATCTGACTGCATGTGTTTATCGTAGCTGAGTTTCCGATTCCACCACTTAAGGCATTAACTGCTGACATTAATTGTAACATTGAGGAAAGCAGGATTGCTCTGCAGTTGAAAGCAGTGTCAAATCAGCAGTTATTTATTTACCATTGCTCTGTAATGCGTTGTAACACATCAGACTATAAAGAAGTTTAATGAGTTGCAGTAATGCCTCTCAGAGATACTGGAATGCAGTTCAACAAGTTATTGGGGTTTTTTTCTTCTTTTTTTTTGGTTGGTTGGTTGGTTTTTTGTTGGTGTTTTTTTAATAAAGCTTAAAACCAGACTTTCTGCACTGCTGTGCTGGACTTCACGATCATAGGAAGTACAACTCAGTCTTGTCCTTTGCCAACTAACATGCTTTGGAACAAAAAGGAAACAATCCAGTTCAACTGGCCCTGTGAGGTTTCAGTATGTGACAAAAGGGTGGGAGGAGAGGCTTAGAGCGTGGCTTATCCTCTGTCCAAGCTGCCTTGCTGGCTCGTACTTGGTGTAAGGCTCAGAAATGTGCCTTTTATTAGTCTCTAAACTCTCTTCTGGGTGTTGGTGTCATTTTGTGGTTGTTTACAATGCCTGTCTTGTAGAAGACAATGTATATGCGTGTTCTTCCCAGGGACTTTACAGCTTTTTTTACCATTAAAAAACAAAAAACAAAAACAAAAAAACCAAAAAACAAACCCCATACCAACAAAAAACCAACCAAACAAAAAACCCAAGCCAAAACCAAAGCAAAAGAAACAAGAACCCCAAACTTAGGGCTTTTTATCTACAGCTGCATTAGGAGAGGCACTGGACTTCCCTCTCACTCAAGATTCTCATTTACCCAAGTAATATTACAGGAGAATTGAGATGAGGAACTTGAGATGTGATCTCATTTTCCAAAGGTGTCTTTCTAAAACAGAAACACCATCCCAATAATATCTGAGAGTGCTACTATCATTTTTAAGAAAATCCTCTAATTTATTTAATTAGGGATTGCAGCTTCAAAGTGATTAGCAATATGTTATTATCTCTTCTAAATTATGTTCTATTAAGACTGTTTTTCTATTTTTACTCCAGATATTAAGCATATTTACTGATGATATTTTCTGATTTCTTTAAGATCAACCTGAGCCATGAAATTGAGTAGTTATTATCAGCCACTTACAGGAACCAGTCAGTGGTTGCACTCCAGAAAGGCACACTGTGGAAATGACATTGTCCTAGTGTCTTCCTGGTCAGATTCACCCCACGTAAATAGATGTCATTCTCTAACTGTCAGCTGTGCTGTATTAACCTGGGAGCTGAAGGACAAGGTGTGTTCTCATTGCTTCATGATTCAGTAGTGCTAATAAAGATTCCCTGTACCTGAATCTAGATTTTATTATTCCTAGAAGCTGCCATTGCAAGTGCGATGGGAACAAAATTAAACTGTCTTTTGTGGAGGGTTGTCAAATCTGAAGATGGTCCATTTGACCTACTAGTGACTGTATTGGTGCAATGTGAGCAGGGGTAAAAAAAGACCTAATAATAAGGATCCTTTTCTCATTATTAATGCTGGTAGTTACAACTGCAAATAGAGGAAACAGTTCTGTTGAGTAAGGTAATTCCTTTTTTACTCAGACACTTTTCAAAATAAAGGAGGGGAGAAGAACTGTTATTAGTGTATGTAGTTTCTCCCAAAGGACCAAGCAAAGACTGCTTTCCACAGCATGTTTTTCTGTAACTCATCCAGTCTCCTATTAAATGTCCCAAATGTCCCCATTTTATCAATTTTCTTTTTCTAGTTTATCGAGTTGCATTTCATTGTGGGCATAATCCAACCAACTGTCTATGATTTCTAGCAAGAATTGGATTAATCCTTGTATTAATTCAGCTTTACTCCAGTTGGCTTGTGTTCATGAACAAGCAATCTGCTCTGAGTTATACCATGACTTTCAGACCTCCATTAGGTCAGGCTGTAGCCCTGAGGTTTTTTGGGCATTCTTGGTGAAAGGCTGGGGCTGGTAGGCAGGTGAGAGCACCTGAGCCTGGGAGCTGTGCAGAGCTGGGGACTCCGTTGTTGCACCACAAGGAGTGCACGAGGTGCAAAGTGCTGCAGTTAAGGTCGTCCCTCTGTTACTCTTCATCCGTGCCCTATCCCGAGGTTTGAGCTGTCATGAGGGATAATTCAAGAGTAAATGGATCAAATATATAACTATTTTTTCTTTTTTAACCCCTTTAAAAATAGATCCTTCAGGCCTGTGTATCACTTGCTGCATACCTGCAGATGATACTTTGCCTGACCCAGTAACAGCCACAGAGTTTTCTAAGGAATTCTTACATCTTGAATCTGTTTCAGAACAGTTAGAAGCAGGAGGCTGGACTAAACTGTCTCCAGAGATCTTCTCCAGCCTCAACTGTTCTGTCTTCCTGTGAACAGCCTGATGCTCAGTGAGTGCAAATCAGCATGGCTACCCTGATTTCACTGGAGCTGGATGCTTCTATACCGGTTGCTGGATCTGTCCTTTATTATTCCTGGAAAATAACAGTAAATGAATGAGCTACAAAGTGTTTCTTCCTGGAAGTCTTTCCTGGGACAGTTGCTTATAATGTAGTTCTACTGTTCTGTAAAAGTTTTCTCGCTTCAACATTTCCATGAATAATAGTTGAATACTAAGTTTTCTTGTGGTGAAATGATTGGTTTACGGTTTGATGCACCATTCATAGTCATTGATGCTTCAACTATTCCCCTCTGTCCTCTGCAATCTTATTTCTAGGCTCTGAAAGTGCTTTCATCTATGAAAACTTAAATAGCATTTAAGAACAAAAACTGCTGTGATAAACCGCTACTCTCACCTTGCAGTATTTTATAAGGTGCATTAGTTCAGTGCTCTCTCCTTTCCCTGTGGCCCTTTCACATCCATTATAAAATGCTTTAAAAAGAAAGCTCTAAAGAACATATGATGTGTCTAAACTTATAAACTCCCTCATCTCTTCCGTGCTTTCCTCCATTCCATGTGGGCACCTCGACCAGTTAGCTCATAAGATAAGGTGGATAAGACATCAGTAGGACACAGAGAGTGTGGGCTGTGTCACTCTCTGACTACAGGGTGGCTGCAAATGTCACTCCTGTTGTCTGCCTCGGGCCCTAGACAGTCACTGAGGAGTGTTGGTCTGCTGCAGGTGCAGAGAAACCCAAAATCACATATGATCATTCACTGTCCCATAGCACTTTCACAAGAACTGGAATTAAGTAATCTGGTTTATCTTCTCTTTATTAATCTATTAATTCATCATTCACTACTGTTTATCCTCACTAACCATTTTTATACTTCTGCAGAAGAACTGATTAAGAATGAAAGACCATTTCCTGGGCACTGTATTGAGCCACCTCACAAGGTGGTGTTCCAGTGGAAATGGGTGAGAGGATACTGATAATGAGGATGAGAATGGACATGTAAGAGCTGGTTGAGCAGTGTGAGGGCAGGAAATGATAGATTCATCTTATTGCCATTATTACTACTGGCTGTACCTATGACGTCAGGAAAAAAAGTCCAGACATCTGCTGAGCAGGAGCTGCTCCTCTGGCCCAGGCAGGGCTGTGTTGGGGCCCACTGTGGCTTATCCATGGTCATTATTCACTTGCAATTGAATCCAGAGTATTGATGGGTTTCTGGTCCCAGTACAGAGTAAGGATATAGCAGGACATGCATCAATGTCATAGGCTTATCTGTTAAGGCAGTGCCAGGCTTGTTTATCTGAATTTACCTGGAGGATTTAGGCTAAACAGAGAAAATGGGAAAAGAAAAGGGGTATGAGAAAGGGAAAGGAATTGAAAGCAAGAGGGACAGTTTTGGAGTGAAGTTGAGCTGAAATGCAGAAAATAAAGGAAATGAGATAATTCTTTTGTTTCAGCAGGGTAGGATATCCAGTTCATCTTCAGCAAAACTGCTGAGGATTCAAAGCTGCCATTTCCTGTTTTGTCATTTGTCCCTAAAAGCTGTATTCTTCTTTGGGTTGTTTGTTTGTTGTTGCTTTTCCTTCCCAACCTGCATGCCTTCAGCTGTTCACATAGTTTCTGTTGCTGGCTGGAGTCCCACTTGCATCTTTTAGGAAACTTGTCACTTGGCCAGAAATTTATTGAGAAAATAACCTATCCTGGGCTGGCAGAGGAGGATGCAAGTACTCATAATATTTTCAGCCTTCTTAGACCTTCAACAGCGACATTCATGAGGCATAAAATTTTCGTTTGGATATAGATTTAATGTTCCTCAGCATCTAAAAGTGTTTGGGTTTGAAATCCTTATGCTCATCCTCAAATCTGTCTCTCAAAGGCTTGATGATGATTTTGCTTTTGCTGAGACACTGTAAGTGCGCAATGGCATTAACTCTGTCACTGCAGCTCAGCAGTTTGGCTCATTAGGTTCCTGTTAAATGTAGAAGAAGCAAAGGTCCATGTTTATTTACCCTCTTTCTGCCCATTCTCATCTATGAGAGTATCTTAACAACTTGAGAGGAACACACTGTGATAACAGCTGCTCCAGAGGGAGAGCAGTTTCTCTGCTTAGGAGAAGCAGACAAATGCTACTACGTGTTTTTTTTCTTTTTTTTTTTCTTTAAAGCAGTTACTTCAGCCTGAGACTCTGTGAAAGCAGTGCACCTTGGCAGGAAAGCTGTATAACAAGAAACAAAATGTCAGCAAAGTACTGCCTTTTTTCCCCTTTTCCTAACCACACTTAACAAAGTAATTTTAGAATGAGGGGCAAACTTTGTGATCTTGCCCATTGGGTAGTTCCACTGGCATTAGCAGGATTACTTCACTTTTGGATAGCTAACTTGAGTAGCGACAGAACCTCACCAGATATTTTAATCAAATTCAGTGAGATTCTTAATGATGCTGGATGGCGCAGTTGGTACTCAATACATAAAGTGACTGCCTTGCTGCAGTGTTTGACCACCTGTGATTTCCAATGCAACCATGTTTCTCTCTCTGAAAATTAGGGCAGTGAGACGTGGGTTACAAAAGGGCTATACAAGTAAAGGTACAAGTAAAAGTAAAAGGGCTATACAACTGGTACAATTGCCATGGGGAAGGTTTTAGGTAAAGGAAGGAAGTGTTTTACAGTCATTATGGCTGTACGGAAAAAAGATGAGACAGGCATAAAACAGGTGTGCATCCAGATGGAAGCATAGTGGGGTAAAAAACCAACTGGGTGACTTGGTGGCTCACTGAGTAAATAATGCTTAAAGGAACCATGTCATTGGGAATTCTCTTTTTTCCTGGTCCATACTACATTATTTTTTTCCAAGGTAACCCAATCTTGACTTAAAAGCAGGGTTGTTAGTGAGGTGCAGAGAGCCTCCCATCTCAGGGGGTAGGTATTGCTTCCACAGGGCGGGGGCAGAGCCATGAGACCCTCGCTGAGGGTTGTAAACCAAAGAGCAATATTTTTCACTGTTAAATCTCAGCATCCACCTCCAAGAACGGGCAGCACATCGTGGTTAATGCAGCACGGCCTGAGCTCACCCCACTTTGTGTTATCACTTTATTTTCCCAGTGGTGGGAGTTGTTGTTTAAACCAATACACATTCTGAGTCATTAATACCACAGGCTTCTTCACTGAACAAACAGCGTCTCAGAAGGTATTAATTACGTGTTTTCAGCTAAGTGTGGAATATTTCTCCAATTTGTCCTCTTTTTTTTTTTTTTCTGGAATTATTTTAAATATTTTTTATTTGATTTATCAAAACTGGTTTTTTCCCTGTTGGAAGACCAAATGGGAAGAAATTGATTTTATGTCAATTTAATGTTTAAAATTCCAATATAAAAGGCTATAAAAGTTTTATGATGGAAAAAATCAAGCATGGGCAATCAAGATCTTGGTAAACCCTTGCAAAAAAATAGAGTCAGTTTTCCCTTCTCACTCTTTTACTGCTTTCTTCATTTATTCAAGAGCCTTTTAGAAAATGATTATCTGAGATGATAATTTGTACTCTGGATTAGCCTCTGAATTCAGTTATTCAGGTTGAAATTGCCTCATAAGTGTGTGTATATGTACTGACATATGTTCGAAAAAAATCTGCTAACTGCTTGTTTCACATATTGTCCAATGTATCGTGTAAGCCATTTGCAGGATTTGATATTGTTGAGGTTGGTAGTGCAAACAGATATTTTATGGTTTTGAGTGAGGTTTCAAAGAATTGGCTTTGATTGCTCTATGCAATTCTGCAATCAGTATTTTCCTAATCTTCACTACCTTTTGATATGTGAATCTTTCCTTTTAAGAGAAAAAATCATAGATGTAAATTATTTACATTTGCATTAGTAAAATTTATAGAAGTAAGATTTTACAAATTCAGTTCTGCTTAACTTGGTTTGAATTTGGAGGGAAAAAAAGGAACATGAAGATTGCCAAGAGAATGTTGTTTGAATACAATATGCTTTCAGTGTTTCAACAGACAAATGCAAATAAATTGACCTGATGTGGTGGTGGAAAAGACCTTTAACTGACCTGCTTCAATAACTTACGTACCCCAAAAACCTTGACTCTTTTAGGGGTATGTAAGTGCTGCGTCAGACATTAGGTTTATACAGCACAAGAGTTTAACACAGGATCCAATTTATCTTGCTGTGTTTCCATAATTAGATTTTTGTTTGTTGCCATAGCAAGCCAACTGACAAATCACACAGACAAATCTTGGCAAATATTTTAAATATAATACTTTTAAAAATGCATGGCTTTGTTTTAACTCAGGCTGTATAAACATAAAAGCACTAAGACTTTCTGCCTGTATAAAGGCAAACTGAGTCCACAGAAGTTGCTTGGAATTTATACACACAGCGATATGTGTATAATGTGTATAAATGCTCTTGGAATATGCTGCTTCTGTGTCTCCTTCAGCTTCTGAGTGCCTATGTAAATATTTTTTTTTAAAATGCCATTTAAAACATGAGCAAGCCTAAACCTTTGAAAATAACTTGTATTGCTACAAATGCCAATGCCTCCTAATACAGAAAATGAGAACTGTCAGTATGAGGGAGACTTAAGAAGACAGCTGTTTTGTTGTAATCTGGTAGAAGGACACCAAATAGATGTTCAGGCATTCTTGTCCCTAGAAGAGGCAGATACACAGTGCAGGTGAATTTGACCTCGACCTGTGTCTCCCAAGGATCACAGGAAACCAGTTCCACGTGTCTGTTATGCTCTTCATAGTCCTCAGCCTCTGTGCTGGTGAAACATGTGGTCGGTGCCAGCCTTGCTGCTGCTGAGGCAGATTCCATACAGGGAGCTCCCAATGAACAGCTGAAATAAGCACAGTGGTGGAGCAGATATGGGAAATCTGCTGGAGAACTGACAGCAGAGAGGAGCCAGACCCTCCCTGCCTTGCTGCATGGACACAGATTGAGTTCTTGTCCATATATTGCAGTATTGTATATGTCAGGATTTCCAAAGTCTTACTTGGCTCATTGGATGGACACACTGTGCTGTTGAATAGGCCAACAGAGAATCCACAGAAGATGGTATCCCTTATTCTTTCCTTTCAGAAGATCTGTGCCAGCTGTACCTTCTACAGTCTGTGCGTGACAGCATAAAGGAGTACTTGGTTTGATATAAAATTTGGTCTGCCTGTTCAGTTCTTTTATAATATTTTATAATTCATTATAATTATAATATTTTATTATTTTATAGCATTATATTTTGCTTATGCTGTATCTATTATAATACAGTAATATGTTAAATATTAATATATAATATATAAATGAATATATTAAATTATGGCAAAAAACAGTGGTGTAAATATCACAGCTGTTTGTAGAGGCTTCCAGACAGCAACATCACTGTCACTCTGTTCTCTGCAGGAAATAGAGCAAAAAAATTGCCTTTTTTGAAGATTTTGTTTTCAAAATTGAAACCTTCCAAAGGCAGCTGAAGCAGTGCAGAAGGAAATCACTGGAAAGAAAGTGGTCACTGTTCTATTATTGGTGAATTTGTTCGCTTGGGACTTCTTTGTTTTGCTTCCTTTAGGATATTTTTTTGCACCTGTTCTCCTTCAAACCATAGCACAAAGACAACCTTAAAAATTTTTTCTTACCAGGGATTTTTTTTCCATTATAAATAGAAAAACGTATATGGAAAAGAATACTTTTAATTGTGCAGTAGGCTTTTGGCAGCCTTTTTTACTAAATAGTGCATTGCTGGGAACAGTGTAAGCACATAATGAAGAATTAGTAGCACTCCTTAATAATGGATTTTTTGGCTTAGAAATATTAAAGTAGAACTCTACTGACTTATGTTACCATAAGGGGTCATTTTAAATCCTTGCTTAATGTCATTGATTTGGTCTGTGTCTTCATCACAGAAGGGAAATTAATTCATTTTGAGGTGGTGGAGAGTTGATAATGCTTTGAAAAAATTGTAATACCATGATTACAGAAGTGCAGATACTGCAACAAATCTACAGACTTAGAAGAAAGAATCATAATCAACACAAGTTGGCCAAACTCAATCTCAGTGCAAGACTTTCTCCAGCTCTGCCAAGGTATTATGGTGTAAACTTTCTGGAAAGAGCTCTGATTGATTGGCATTGTTTGTGAAGTATTACTTTACTTCAACATTACAGGTATATGACATACGGTGTAAGTTTCAGAATTCCTAAACTCCGCAGGTGTGGATGAAATACTGGAGATTTGTAAGAGCTTTGCTGAAAAGCTCTGATTTCTCATGTGTTAAAAGCTAAGCATATGGAAAAGGGTTTTGAAGAATCAGGGTATAATTTTCCCTAATACTACAATTGATTTCTAGGGGACTAGTTAGTGAGAAAAATCAACTTGAGTAAAGGGTGGCAGAACTCTGCCTAATAAATAGAATTTTGAAAAAGACACTGGTTTTTTACAGCTTGTTCCCTTGACAGTCTCAGATTGTTCCTTATAATGTTGAATGCTCTATTTTTTAGCGCTGTATTTAATTTAGTTGTAAATTACTCAAACTATGGTGCTTCTACCACTTCCCCAGTCTATACCATAAATCTGAATGTGCATGTGTTTGCTTGATATTGCTCAGTAAAACAAATAACAACAGATCTGAAAAAGACATCAGAAAATTACTTATTCGTAATACACGTGAAGGATTGCTTATTTCACTGTTATGTTTAAGTGTATAATGACTTCTGCCAAAGGAAACTGACACAGATTGTATTTGATTAATGAACACCATTATTTGCTGTTGGCCTGAAGAATTTATCTTTATCTAAATATTTTTTTCCAGAATGGGCACTTTTAAAATTAGATTAAGCACTTCTGTATAATATCTATTTCTACTCCTAGACAAATCACCCTTTTATTCAATTAACATTACTATTCCAAGCTTTACCAAGTAATTTCCCAATAATATAGTATAGAACTGTTTCACTGGCTGCAGCAATCAACTTCTGCAAGAAAATCAGCTGAATAGAAAAGAAAGAAAGTATAAATGTGATGACAATAATATGAGGCCTAAAATGAATGTGTACATTTTTGTGAGATTAATCCTTAGATGTACTTGGTTTGTGTTTTTCTAATGAGTACCTCTGGGTATTGGTCAAATTCGTCATGTCTTAATTGTTGGTATCATGAGAATGGAGTTGCTCTTCCTATTTTTATTTTCCTTTTTTCATGAATTTACAGTTCAGCAGTCTAAGCTTAGAAGAAAAATAAACATGAATTAATTTTGCCAAGTGCTTCTAAAACTCATTTTAATTAGTCCCTCACACTCTACAGTTAACCTTGATTGCATTTCATAATTTAGATTTTCTTGCCTTGTATAATGAGAAAAACTCCCTACTAATAATATTAGTAAAGCAGAAGAATAAATTGATGCATCTTTCTACATTAGCTGCACAGTTTGTTTTTCCAAGCTCCTTTGATCAAAAAGTCTTGATATGTCAATTTTGTTAAATTTTGCCATCTACCTGTATGTATAACTGATTACATTTCTTGATTTAAGGATTAAGGAGTCAATGAAAAAGTTATCTGAGCTGGAAGACAAAGTCAGTCTTAGAAAATGTTAATCTGTGAATTTCATTATATCAGATTCTGCTTGCTCTATCTGACTATTAGTACTTAATGCTTGATGCATAATGGATTCTGAAATTTGAACAGAAAACTGTCTCGGTTTATATAAATACATAGATCTTAAAGCTCCTGTAGATAGAAGATAGCTTCACAGAGATAAATTGATTCCCAAGCAGGGAAATATTTTTTCTCATTTATGTCCTACCTGTTTTAATATCTTACGGAGCTTTGCATTTGCAAATTCCACCCATGGAGAACACATTAAAATTCCTAGTCTTGCTCCCTGAGAAACCAATAGAAATTTTGGTCTTAGTTTTGAGAGGAACTGTGTTAAGTTCATAGTAATAGATCAGTTAGTGTGTTATTTCTGTAGATTTTTGTTATTTATATCTGACTCTTGAGTCAGAAGTCCTGATCAGGGGCTAGAGGCTCCTGCAAAGCTAGTTGACACTACAAGAGGTCCTTGTCCAATCCTGTGTGGTACAGTACAATCTGTGCAGTGTGAGTTGTGGCAGGAGAATTGTTTTCAGTCTCCTTCAGTGATCAGATCTCCTTCCCAGTGTCACACAAAGCCCCCTGGACACAGATGGTGCAGGCAGTGATGTTGGGTTCACCATTCCAAAGTCTTTGCAGCTGAAAGTCACTAAGGTTCTTGTGAGTAACTGGCACATGAGCCCTAAAGTGAAACAGCTGCTCCTCAAACCAAATGAGATTACAACAGACCTGTTGCTTTCTCAACATGTATTCCATAAAATGGAACTTGGGGCAAATTTTGTGGTTTGTTACTTTGCAGTTTGCGTCCTTTCTTTCAGTATTGTCTAACATGTCCTCCATTCTCTTTTTCATTCTCGGGAGAATCCAGTTTGCTTATCAAGTTCTCTTTCTCTCTCTTTTTCTCTTTTCTCTTTTTCCCCCCTCTTTTTCCCTTTCATCCAGATGGAACGCCATTTGCTTGGTGGGTTGGCCGTGCCAATGAAAAGCATCTTTACTGGGGAGGATCTCTTCCGGGCATTCAACAGTGTGCATGTGGATTGGAAGAAAGTTGTCTGGATATGAGATATTTTTGCAACTGTGACGCAGATAGAGAAGAATGGTAATAATTTTAACATGTGTATGGCAGTGTCTGTGTGAAGATCTCGGGACAGAAGTAGGGCAAGAAGGCTTAAATCTTTCCTGCTTCACAGTTCAGGAAGCCTGAATGGCTTGAGAGTAATCTGATAAGAATGAAAATGAAACTAGAATCTGTAGATTTCACCTTAAATTTCTTTTTTGAACCAAAGACATCTGGTTGAAGCAGGTTGCTGGGATGGGTGGTCTTCAAAATAGCCTTTCTTGTTGAATGCCAAATCCAGTAATTTTATTTGTTTAAAAGTTATGATTGATTTAACTGGAGCATTGCATGAAAAAAGGCTCTAGAAGCTTGGTTCATAGGTGTACATCAGAGCAGAAAACTGAGGCCTAGACAGCAAAATTCAGATAAGCTAAAAAAGAAATTTACTACTAAACATTCTAATATTTTCCTTATGAAACAGTGTAATGTGCCTTAACTTTATTTTACATGGGATCTCAAGCTTTTGAAGGCCAATAGGAAGAGTTGTTTGGCTTCTGTAGGTTTTGGTTCAGTCTCCATAGGAAGTTTTGGAGTCACAGCATGAATATTTAAAGTCTTCCTTGGGTTCTGACCTTTGTTGTGCTCTGATGCTGCATGAATTTGGGAGGGACACCTCACAATCTTCTGTCATTCTCTACACTTTCAGAGACACTCCAGCCACCAAGAGTTAGTTGATGAACTTTCCAGTTGTGTTTAAGGAGGCTGAAATACCTGATGAGTGTTGTTGGAAGTATAGTTTGAAACACTGAGTATACATGTGAAAATTCTGCTCACTCACTCTCCCTTCTAGACCACTCACTGATAGGATCTTTATCTGAAAAAAAGATATTTTAACCTCAAGTAGTTCAGAAATTATGAATAATGGAAATAGACAAGAAATGTCTTGCTGTCATAGGCTGCTGTGTTTGAAACACTGTCTGAATTAGCCCTGTGCAACCTTCACTTAAAATGAGGAGAAAGGAATGGTAAGGGGTCTTAAAACGTTAAAAAAAAATCAGAAATTACTTGTCACTGTAAGTGTTGGGCTTTTTTGGTTGCTTGATTTCTAGACAGTGTGATTATTTGCTTGTACCCTTTATATCCCTGGGGTCACTATTCACTTTCAAAAATTATAACTGTAAGGGGATTTCTTCAGGAAGATGTTTATGTAAGTACTGGCTTATGAATGTGATTTGTATTGAATAGCCTAGATGTGCATGTTAATCTATCTTTTCTTTAATGTTTGGTTATCAGATGCGCTGTTGATGAGATTTGCACATGAGCATCAGGAGCATCTGTTTTTACTGGTGCTTGGCTCTTTTCTTAATCCACATTCCATTTTTCACTGCTCAAGCAGAGCAGGTTGTTATGCTGGCAGACACTGGGGTTGCAGTCTTAGACTGCAGGGCACTGCAGCACTAGGTCGTACAAACCAATGCAAGGTGAAAGCTAAATGCAGTTTTACAATATTTAATCCGAGTCTCCTCAGGAAATTAGACCTAAAGAAGTCATGCTGTGGGTGTTCATCTCCATTTCCCCCCACACACCCCCAGTGATTTTGAAAAAGCAGACATATTTCAAACATCTTGGACAGAGAAGGAGAGGTCTCAAAAGTATTATAAATTACACATTCTATGAAAATTTATGCCAGGCTGAGGGGAAAATGCCAATTAAAGCCCACAAGAAGGAAGTTAAGGAAGCGTACACTTTTATTAGATTTTGGAAAACCCTCATGGGAGAAAGATGTTGGGAATCATGCATCATTAGCTTGGCAGCTAAGAGATCTACTTGTTTCTTCTAATTTCATGATAATAACAATATGCTTACAAGTTACCTCCACTAACTGCCTACTGTTTGTTGGTTTGGGGATTCAGTTGCTTAGATTTTTAATCCCTGAGAAATTTTTACTTTGGTAGTATTCTAAACCGGAGATTGCCTTTATAAAAGCTAAAAACCCCCTGACCTTTATGAAGAGTTTCTAAACATAAGAAATTTCATGCCTCTTGAAGATTGCTTTTGTGTTTCCCTGCTAGAACACTGACCCCCTGATATATAACGAGCATTCGAATCTGAAACCTGCTGAGATCTGAACTGTGACTTTAACCTGCTATACATTATAGTGGAAGGAGCAAGACAGCAGTAGATGCATTTATTTGCCTCAGCATGAAATAAAATGGGTGCTGCAGAGTGGAAAACCAGAAAATCATTTTTGCTCCTTTCAGATAAATCATGCTGCTCCAAGGTAGGAACTCTCCAGAATAGCTGAAGCATCCTCCTGAAGAGGAGACAGTCCTAAGATTTTGCTTTGATTTGCTTTCCCTAGACTAAATCTTGGGTGAAGAAGAAGCTACTAATTTCTCAGAGCAGCAAAAGAAACAATAAACAATGGAAAGCAGACCTGACAAAGTCCTGAGCCAGGTGTTTGGCAGCACACAATATGCACTTCTAGGCATGCTGACTTTTAAATAATATCTGAGCAGACACCTGAGCCAGCTGCTATTTTTGGGCTCTTACTTGACATCAAGTTGGTCCCCCTGGCCAGATGAGCAGGGTTGTATAATTAGGCATTCTAGATGGGAAATGCTTTTGTATTTTTCACCTTTGTTTTTATTAAAGCATTGTACTGATAAGTATCTTTTTCCATACGACTCCTCATCATGCTTCCAAACTCCACAGTATGATGACAGCAAAATCTGTTACTTCAGAATAGTGGAGCATCTTCATGGCATTTTCTGGAGAATGGGCGATCTCTGATGGGGAAGCAGAGGCACCTGCTGTTGTACCCTTTTTGTTGACCCAAGCCAGGGATCTGAAAAGGTGTAAGGTGTGCCTTGGCTGCATGCTGGCAAAAAAGAAAAAGGAAAGATTTCTGATTGCTGAAAACACTTGCTAGTGGGTACTAAAAATCATGAAATTATTTTCATAAAAATCCAGTGGCTTCAAGCTGAAGCTAAACCTAGTTCAGAAAATGTTTTATTTTTCTTTCTTTTCCTCCCCCCACGTGGACAGTATTTAAGTGCTGGAACAAGTTATATATAAATGAGACATATTAGTGATTGTCTTTCGAAGTATATACTCTGTTTGAAACAAAGATGCATATTTGATTGGGGAAATGTGTTAAACTGACCTAAAGAATAAAGCATTAATGAAATACTGACAGGATAGTGTTATCGTGAGATCTTTTGGATCTTCAAATACCTCTCCCAGGCTGTTTTTTTGTCTCAAGCCAAATTATCTTGCCTTGGCAATTAAGGTCTTACTGCTCGTCAAAACTTGCATTCAAATGGGAGGAAATTCTTTCATGCTAAGGTGACACATGACTGTCCTGAAGTATTTTTGCTACTTTGATCTTTCTGTCTGGAATCCATTTTCCACTTCAAATGCAAACCCTTGACTGAAGGCAGTCATCAAACCAAACCATGCTGACCGTATTCACCTGGAAACCTTGTGAATTTGGAGAACTTTGCAGCTTTTTATTTTGCACAGAAAGAGAGGCATCTTTGGAACTTATTTTGTACAAGAAGATCATGCATCTCAGCAAAGTGTGGTGGACAGTGTTGATTCCAACAATTAGCTGATAGGCCATCTTTTATTGCTATTCTGCAATCTTATTATTCAAACAGGAGGAGCATCCTCATCTTTTGTCTTCCAGAACAGTCTTCTTCACTGGGGAACTAAACCTTTAAGTCTTGCCATTTCCAAAGTTCACCTCTGTATCGTGGCTTTGGGGCACTACAAGAGTAAGGAAAACCACAGGACGTGATAAGAAGGGGAACAAAATATTACTATTGTCAGACCCACTTAGTCTCTTAGAGGTATAATAAGTATACTGAGCTTTTTTTAGGAGGAGCAAAGCCAAATGGAAGTGAATCAAGCCTTGCTTGGATAAGCTATATTTGTGCTAAGCTATGCCAGAGCCAGGATGCTAAAAGTGGAAGGGTTGAGGAGAGCAAGGCAGAGAAACCCTGATGAGCCCAGACTTGACAGGTTTTGTTTGCTCAGCCAGCATCCCTACTGAATCCATTCCCTGAGAAGCAGTGCAGGCAACTCCGGAGAACCCGTGAGCTCATAAACAACCCCTGCCAGAGGTGACCTGGCCTGTATAGAGTTGTCTTGGATATCTGCCGTCATGACTGCATTTGTCAACAACCGGGAAGAGCTGCCTGCAGAGAGCTGACTGCAGCAGGTCCCTGAGGTGTCAAGAATCAGTTCATTACTCTAATTACCGAACTCTGTATCTCTAATTCAGCCAAATACAGGCACTGCATCTTGCCTTCAACTTTTAGGTATGTCCCCTCGTGGTGGTGTTTTTTACTTTATCATGACTGTACATTATTTTACCCAGTAAAGCATTTTTGGATACGGCTCATGGGCAAGAAAGCAATTAAAATGTATTCCTTTGGATTATTAATGATATGTCCTGCACAGACCTCAAAACTTTTCCTGATGGAAGCCTGTGTCACGGGCTCATTCCTTATGTGCTTCCTTGCCATCTGCTGATGATAGTATTCTTTTCCCCAAATGTATGGTATTCCTGAAAATCTGTGCTGAATATCTGAGCTACTGAGGCTCAGATCCCGCCAGAGTTTCCATTAATGTGCAAGAGAAAAACATACCAATAGGGGATCATATGAGAATAAATTATATTTAATGGCACCACTGTTCTGCCATCTGTTACAAAAAATATGGAAATGGCTACCTAGAGATTAACAATTTATGATGGCTCACACAGTTAGGACACCACAGAGCGAGGCTTTGTTGAGCATGCTTTTAGTAATAGCCAGGAAGAAGAAAAATAGTTTCATAATTTTATCATCAAAATAGTTATTTGTCATTTCCAGGTGAGTCTACCTTTACTACTCCTTGAAGTATCCAGGTGCTGCACTATCACCTTTGGTAGCAAATTATTTTCATCTTTTTTAAATTGGTCCATACATAGAGCGTTTGTTTGATGTGTGACTTGCCTCATAGCTTATTGAGGAAGTCCTTTGGGTAGATGTAGGCATTAATCTTCAGACATGGATAAACAAATGACATCCAACTGTATTTAATAGCCATAAACAATTTTTTTTCTGTGATTTAATTTAAAGGGCATTATTGGATTTGTTTGGTTTGGGTTTTGCTTGTGGAAAAAACAAATTGACACTATCCTTTATGCAAAGAGCTCAGAGAAACATCTGTTTGGTGAGGGTTGTTTCCACCCTCAAAACATTCAGACTTTCATCTGATTTTGTGCCAAACTGAATGCCAAGTCAGGTAAGCAGGAGGTCGACTTCCCAAGTTTATTAATTTATACATACCGTTTTCTGTGAGCAGAGAACTCCTTTCAGGAAAATGATAAAACCTGCCTTGATTTTTGTGAAACCAGCACTTAACTTACAGGGGGTGTGCTTGATGGAAGTAGCCACAGAATGCAATGTGAAACCCACTAAGGAGAAATAAAGTAGTGGGTTTGGCTAACCTGAGAAGCAGCTGTGGAAAAGCAAATATAATCTGGTTTTAAGTGTATGTGAACTGCTAAATTAAAATACTTATAAGTAAAAAGGAACTCTGGGAATAAATAGAAAAATAATTAACAAGGTTTTACTTTTGTTTAAAAGACAAAACCATGTATTTGCACATCAGAGTCCAGGTGCTTTTTATCAGAAAATAGGAATTTTATTTGAAAAGTGTAGTACGTGAAAAGTGATCCCCAAGCCCCCTTCAGGCAAAATTTCAAATATTTTGTCCAAACCCTGGTATATTAGTATTTTGTAGTGCCACAGCAGTGCCTCCAGGAAGGTTTTGTACAGGTACATGAAGCTCTTTCGCTCCTCTCTCAGGAATAATACATTGTATTTGAGAGGCTGCCACGGTGTACCACATAGAGAGGAGGAATTGTGGTGCTTTGTAAGAAATGGAGTCTGAAATAAGTTCAATGTAAGGAATACCAGGAATTTGAAACACTCAATGTTTTCCACTCCCTTTTCTGCATTTCTTAGCTGAAATAGCTTGGGTGTTGATCTTTCACCAGAAACTTGATTTCTTACTATGAAATAATAATAATTAACTGCGACAATGGATATGTTGTCCCTCACACTGACGCATTCTCTGAAGGACAGAATGTTTTCTGATAGGTTTTATTTCAGTGTCTGCTTGTACGAAACTAAATATCGTTATATGAAGGGTTTTTTTCCATGTGTGAGAGAATAAAATGCACAAAATGTGCTATTTGAGTTTGAAGAGAAGCTTGATTGAGTTTTCAAGGCATTAACAAAGAAGTGAAGATTTTTATTAATTCTAGAATATATTTCTCTCTCACACTTGAGCTATGCTACTAAAGTTCACTGTGACACCAGCATATAAGTAGTAAAAATTCAGTCATAAAATCTGATCTAAAAGAACTTCATGCAATACAGCAGAATATCTAATAAGCAATGCAGTTTTCAGAGATGTGGAATAGATATCTTTAAAATGTCACCATTTCACGGGTTTTTGTAGATATTTTGAATGCTAGCTGTAGAAAGATACTGATTTTTATTTTAATGCTGATCATAGCCAGTAAAAAGACTGCACTGTTTTTTAAATTTAAATAAATTTGCAGGAAACCTCCCTAAATATTTTGAAATTTTTGAAAAAATTTATTTTAAAAAAGAAAGCGCCAGCTTAGTCACTCATGTATATTGAATATTTTATGTCCCATTACTATGCATCTTTCTGCCTTTCTTTCATTCATTCTTCCTACTCTTCTTCCTCCCAGCCACTGGAATACCTTGTTTAATTATCTTCCTGAGAAATAGTCCAATAATTTAGCTTTTATCACAGCAGTTTCATAGTCTGTTGAGAGTATTTATGCTAACTTTCAAATATTGATACAATAAACTATAGGAGTGTGATACTGAGAATCTGCCCTGGAGAGATTTGGAGACCATGTATTTTTGATTCATACATGATCGTTTTCCTCCTGAGTCTGTACTGGAGGCCTTACTCTGCCTCGTGCCTGGGAATTTCATCTTGCTGCACTTTGTCTGTAATTATTTGCATGTCAGACACCCACTGGAGCAAGAAGAAAATGTTAGCGTCGGAGACGAGACGTCTCCTTTTCCCCTTGGCATTATGAGACAATTAACTGCGGTGCATGCAATTAGAAGCAATGAAAAATAAATGCAATATATGCAGCCTTTATAAAAAAGATCAAAATACTCCTGTTTTTTGTCTAACACTAATCCGAGTGGAGCACTTAGCCAAACAAACATTTGAGGTTGTGTGTCAGAGCACAGCTGCAGTGTTTGTCCTGATTATTATTTCTTTGCTAGAAGTCTGTGTCCCTTCCCATGTCTGGACCTACACTGAGAGGTACATTTGTGGAAGTTGGCATTGCAAGCAGGATACGAGCAGGTCTGGGATCCTGCCTGGAACGTCAGACCCTTTGTCAGTGTTATCACTCAGACAGTGATACCTGTTTCCTGAGGCATTTTGTCACACCTACCTGGAAGAGTAGTGAGTACAAATTCGGGATTACTGGCATTTTGGATGTGTTGCCATCCCCATGTGCAGGATGTAGTCTTTCATCTGTAAGCAGACAGGTGAGTTGAGTCCAGACCCTGCACACAGCTTGCTGGACCATGAAGAGGTAGAGATCCTTTCTCCAAAACTATTGAGATTTGGTTCCACGAGGGATGCTCTGCCATGCTTTTGGGCCCAGATGTACAGCAAACCTTAACCATGAGGAAAGGAAAAGAAAAAACACATCACTGTGGAGATGAGATTCAGGAGCTTTCACCTCCCCATTATCAATCGATAGAGAGACCTCAAAAGGGCAGTTTTGCTCTGGCAAGGTCCGGGTTGGTGCCCAAGGGACTCAACTGGGATCATGAAGTGCAGCGGGATGAATGCACTTCTGTGTACCCTGCCAGAGCCAAAGTCACTCGGTGAGCTTAAGGACCTGTCATGAAACATCACGCTGCATTTTGAGGAAAACTTTTTGTCCAGCTGACTCAGAATAAAAACAAAGAAATTACCTTTTAGGAATCAATCTTTCCACTTCCTTTCTAGCAGCCATGTGTGTCACAGCTGAAGAACAAGCCCAGCTAAACAAACCCAAGAAGACAATGCGGTAAATCTGCCTTGAGTATTTCAGTTGCTGACCCAAAATATCCACTGGCGTGCAGTGCAAAGGATTGATCCAGTCTAAACTCGCTCTGCCAATTCAGCTGTTTTTGCAATGTGCAGGGTCAGTTGTGTCCCAGCCATCTTGAAGTTGGATCAGTAATTGTCTGGCTTCCTGTGCTAACAGCATGCTGGATCAGGCATTGCCTGTCCTCTTGCTGCTCAGGTAAAGCATAAAGCCAGCATAAACACCCTTATCTGTGTCCAGCTAACTTTACAGAAATGCAGACTTGGACTTAGACCTGACCCACAGTAAATACATCCCGAGGAAACCCAGTAGAGCCCAGTTTACATTAATGCCCGTTAATCATCATGGCAGTGCTCTGCCTCAGCTTCACAGTTGCTCTGCACAGCTGAAGCAGGTTTACAGCCCATCCCAGCCAGTATCATGTATCCAAATGCTGTCTTCATGCTGTCTTCAGTGGTCAGTATTGCATATGAATATAGAGCATACATGGGAACGTACTGTCTTAGACAGTGTGTACTTGTCGTAATTCCTCCAGGTAATTCTGCAGAAGATCTTTCATCTTTAAGTAAGCATCTTTTAAATATTGCCTTGCATGAGGAATGCTGGGGGTTTTTCTGTGGATAATCTGCCTCTTTCTGTTTGTGTGTTAAAATCCAGGACAAATGATACCGGCCTCCTTGCTTTCAAAGACCATTTGCCTGTAACTCAGATTGTGATCACTGACACAAACAGATCAAATTCTGAGGCTGCTTGGAAAATCGGCCCTTTGCGTTGCTATGGAGACAGTGAGTACTAGCTCTTCTCAATTTCCATCGGTATAGAATGTTCCTTTTTTGTCTCTGTTGTTGTTTTCTTTTATAAAAAAACTGTTTCTCTGATGAAAGGTGGCTTTCCACATGCAGCTTGCAGCTGCTGTCCTGTGCCAATTAACTATAGAGAAGGGGGTTGTGTTTGCAGGGCAGTTCTGGAATGCTGCTTCCTTCAACACGGAGGCCTCCTACCTGCACTTCCCCACACTCCACGCCGAGGTCAGTGCGGACATCTCCTTCTTCTTCAAAACTACGGCCGCATCCGGGGTGTTCTTGGAAAACCTTGGGATTAAAGACTTCATACGAATTGAAATAAGCTGTAAGTTTCACTGCTGAGAAATCTTGGTGTATTTGCCCAATCTGACAGATGCAGAGAACTGGGAAGGACATATTTTCTGCCATCTTGAGTTGGTTGGAGGTACCTGGAGACAATAAGATGGAGACGTAAAGACTCTTTTATCTAGACTTAACTACCTCTCCTGTCAGAGTTCCCCTGTATGGTCTTGGTCATTAAACTTAATCTTAATATGGCTACCACTGTCTTTCTTAAACAAACAAGTGTGTGAATTTATTTTTTCAACACTGATACTTATTTTTTTGCTCTTTAGAGAAAAAAACTACCGGTTAGATGTACCTATAGGCTGTAATTTTATTTGAAAGTTGAAAAATTTAATGCAACCATTCTGATGGTTACTTTTATGTACTTTTATCAGTAACATACCCAGTCTGATGCAGCCCTAGTGTTTCAGAGGAACTCAGTGTTTATGGTACAGCTACGAGGTGAGAGTTTATGAAGGACAGGGCACTAATGCAAGATAAGTTAGTCACAGTTGGAATGAATCTTGAATACTTCAAAATCTATTAAGTGAGTGCAGTGTGACTGCTACTCAGTGTATAAGGAAAATTGCATGGAATTTAATTAGTGAGGTTTTGCCTCACTCCTGTTGTGATGACTTCAAGTATTTATTAGTTACAAAAGAGTACGGCGGCTTTGACATGAAATATGACATGTGTATTCCAAATTCTGTCAAGCTTAGGGAAAACAAACCGAGTGCAATGCATTTGATAATATGCTTGTAATAACCCCAAAATAAAATTTAATAAAACGGGGCCCCAAGGCCCTTCGATTCATTAAACCAGTGGTAAATGTCATGGTGCATTATCACAAGGTAATGAGGTGTGATTTACTGTTAATTGCACATCAAGGTTCAATTTGGTTGTACTTCAGTGTACTGCATTTTATTCTCAGGGCTATGGAAGTAAAAGTGGCATCAAATATAACAAATACTGTAAACTACGAGGATTGTTCAGTGAAAGCTTCTGGATGTGTGTTACATCTGTACTCCTAGAGAAATGAGTTATTTAAAAGTTTGGGAAAAATCTTTTAGACTTAGGCTTCTCATCGGTAGTTTGTTGTTGTCTTCTTGCTGCCAGATGGAATTTGCAGCCTAAAGGCCTTGTATCAAGGAAGCTGCACCGAGCAACTGCTTCAAAGGGAAACGACTTTTTAGCAGATGCAGGGGCTCAGAATAGATCTTTGTCTATCCCTATGGAGCATTTCCTATCTTAACTATCTAAGAAGCAGCTTCCCAGACCAGACCTATGCAATTTTTGGGGCTTGAAATAACAAAGTTTTTAGGAATTTTCAGTCCACAGCCTTCTGGTTGTGTGATGTGTGGACCTGGTTCTTGGTCTTCCTGGTGCATTTAGCATTTTAGGAAGAGGAAAATAATCAGTAGCAAGAATGTTAAAAAGTTGTAGCCCCTTTCAGGCTTCCAGCAGAGCAAGGTGGACTCCTTTATGTGACTTTTGTTTTTCAATTATTGTCCTATTTCTAGGAGCCTTATTATCTCTAGAAGTATGTTACATATACAGCTTTAGTTTAGGATCAGCAGTTAACTAGTTTTGCTCATCAGGTTTTTTGTGCATCTTGAGTCAGACTTAGGCAAACAAATGCTTGTAGGATTCTCTCATACTGCATGCAGCCAAGTTATGTAATGATTAAGTACTTGCATTTTGAAAGATCTAGTTGGAAAGATCTTTATCCTTTCTCCCATCTTTGCATTATTTGTCCAAAATCTTTTGGGACTATTGTGTGACTTTTGTGCAGCCTTTGGCACTTCCATTTCAAAAAGAGAAGTGCCATTTCTAGAGCACTGTAATTGTTATAGCCAAAAAAGATGGGTACCCACAACCAAGCATAATCACAGCAGAGATCAAACAGTGAGGCTGCAGGCTTAAATTTATGTATAAGCTGCTGTGTAGGAGATGGGAGGTAAATGATCCTGTACTATTTGCTGACATAAAAGTTAATGGACCCTATATTTATGTAAGATTTCTTGATGTCAAAACCACGATTTAATTCAGACCTTCACTTCCTCTTCACATCTGTTCATCTGTTCCAGCCCCCAAGGAGATCACCTTCTCCATAGATGTCGGGAATGGCCCCACAGAAGCCACTGTGCAGTCTCCCACACCCCTGAATGACAACCAGTGGCACTACATCCGGGCAGAGAGGAACCTCAAGGAAACTTCTCTGCAGGTGGACAACCTCCCCAAGAAGGTCCTGGAGGCCCCTGCTGAGGGACACTTCCGCCTGCAGCTCAACAGCCAGTTATTTGTAGGTAGGGACAATCCAAGGGTTCCTGTAGATACCAGCAGTATTTCATATACTTTGGTAATGAATGCTCCTATCTCACCATTGAGCTTGCATGTGGTGGCTTGATTTTATTTTCTCTTCTTCTACTCCTGCACAGGCAACATGAAGTAATCCCAAACAACTGCCTTTACTCTCAAAGCACTAACCATAATTTAACCAAGGTATACTTCATGGTATTTTTAGTGTCAAACTCTTGAAATTTATTTATTGCCAAAGAGTTGATAACCTTTCTTCTTGTGCAGCACTAGCTGTGTAAATTGCTGTAAAAAATGTGACCCCTCTCTTTAGGCACATTGTAAAAGTCACAAATTTGTCATACAAGTTTCTGGGGCAAAACCTGATGACAGTAGGGTCCTTAAAGTCTGTTCTTTCAAGCATGCCTACCAAAACCTTTATTTGGCTAGAGAGTCCGTGACTGAGGGAAGTATGAACACAGTCAATGCAAATACAGGTGTTTTATCTGAAAGTGATTTTTCAAAGGAAAAAAAAAGAAAATTAAAAGAGGCAGAAGAAAATCTCTGCATATATTTTGTTTACTTATCGCCCTTGCACAAGAAACCTGGATTGGAACTAGTTTGTATTTGATAATATGATAATGGATTACAAAGGGAATTCTCTCTTTTCTATATTCAAACGCTGTCTTTCTGAGTAATCTGCTCAGTGATGGAATGGATTGTATTTGTTCTTATGCAGGGCCATTAAGGTAACTTCTGATTCCTTCCTTAAAATGGATCTTCTTACTTAGCTGAAATGCTGTAGCAAACCTCAATCTGTCAATGCATTTTAATAAAGTTTACTTGTATATTCATACCCTTATACTTAAGTAACTTTCGGGGTATTTATTTGAGTTTTTTATTGTGTATGCGTGCAGTAATTACTGGGCTCTGAATGTAGAGAATTCGTCTGTTAATAAATAGATATGGCTGCATCAATGTCAGGAGTCCTTCCCACACAGCTGTTGATTTATACCTAAAATGATCTCTGCTAGACTCAGCTGGAGAGGAGCTCACTGAAGAACTCACAGAAGGGAGGCTTAAGACTGTTACAGTGCAAGGTTTCTGTTTTCTGGTATGAAGCATGCTGCTAATCACTTGTTTTTCAAATACTGCATTGATCCTAAGAACATGTTCTGTGGGAGGCCAGGCCTGGAGGCAGGAGGCTTGGGCTGCCAGGCACCTTAGAAACATCAGAGAAATTTAGCAACATACTGTTTCCGGTTAGGAAAATCAAAGATTTAGTGACTAGACTTTTGCGATTTTTTGCTTGTTTCTTTCTAAAGGACTAAATATGATGGGTTTATCATTGGTCATCTATTAGATATGTCATATATATCAACTGCTTACCATCTCACATCTGAAAAGCAGTGTCGGCCCATAAGCTTGCTGCTCAGCCTCAGCGAAATAAACAGGTTACCTGTGTGAATTGCATGGTGGTTTTAAAGTGACATAATTGATGAATTGTGTAATGAAAATCCATGGTAGTTAAGGACCCCACCAGAGCAGTGTGCTAGCAGGAGCCCTTGTCAGCATAGACAAACGCAAAGCCGTGCAGCTGCCGCAGAACAGCATCAGCATCCCCACAAGCTGGGGATTGACTGGATGGGGAGAAGCTCTGCCAAAAAGGTCCCGTTGGTTTTGGTGGAGAAGTGAATTCATACCTCATCTGAATGTAGCTATGCTTTAAGGAACAGGTT
This sequence comes from Falcunculus frontatus, assembly GCA_013398115.1. Taxonomy (NCBI): domain Eukaryota; kingdom Metazoa; phylum Chordata; class Aves; order Passeriformes; genus Falcunculus; species Falcunculus frontatus. The sequence goes on from VZRV01005418.1 coordinate 3,838,622, forward strand.
GGACCAATTGATTTCAGCAGTGATTTCCAACTGATTGTACTCTGATTGTAGTGAGTGTTTACAGTAAACTCTAGGATACAGGTATTTATTTCAGCCAAGAGGTGAAGAGTTCTCACTGTGCAATAAATATATTGCATTCTGATGCCCATCCACGCTTTTACTGAACCATGAACAAAAGGGACAGAAAAACAAATGGGTTTGGGAGTGCTTTTTCAGTCCTTAACTCTGCCATATTGAAGGCCAAAATTATCTGTGACTTGCTAAGTTTTCCTGAGAGCTGTCAGAAGAGCTGGAAACCTGGGCAGCCTCATGATTCTGGCACTATTTGTCCCTGGGTGCTCCAGGGAAAGGTGGCAGAAGTCCAGCAATACACAAATGTGATGTAGTTTGTCTCTACTGAAAGTCTCATTCGAATCTTGTAATAAAAAGCTACTGATTTAATACCTCAACCGTGCAGAGAGAATTTTAACCGATCTGAAAAATAAATGTATAAACACCATTGTAAAAAGGAAAGAAGCAGCAGCACATAATATGACTCCCTACTCCCCCTATAATCCACAACATATTTGTCTCTGCAGCATTTTGCATACTGACAGTGATTAAGGGGTTTCTAGCCTTAACGACTGTGTGTGGCAGGCTTCTGAGGTAGCTCTGTGTGTGTGTGAAGTGGAAGAGAAAAATGACTTTGTATTGCCACTACACTCAAAAAGGCTTGGATTTTAATGCAGCCTAAAGGATTTAGAAAACCATTTCTCCCTTTCTTTTGGTGGGTCTTGGGTATCTAACTGCTTCTGGCTGCATTATAATCCTCAGTCAGAGCATGCATATCCTTGCACCTGGCCAGGTTTCTTCTGTTAATTTGAAAAAAGTACAGTAGAAGGAGCAAACCCCAAACAAATGTAACAGCAACTAAGTAACGTCAACTGCACCAAACTGCCCAGTAATGAGCCAATTTGACAAATTACCTGCTCAGAAGGGGCACACAAAAACCCTTCCTTTCAATGGACAGTCATTTTCAGCACTCAGAATGTGTGGCATAGTGTTGTGTAGTGCAGCTATCTGTGTGGTCCTGGAGTAGCTGTGTCATCGTCTCCTCTTGTGGCACAGTCTGAGAGGAAGCTCTGTCTTACTGCTGGTGAAGGTGTGAGCTCCATCATGGGGATGGGAAAGACTGTTCTCCCAGACCACTTTGAGAACAGGATTTGAACTGTGACTGGTACCATCAGAGAAGCAAAATAAAAATCCTGAGGAATTGATCTGATGTACAAAGCTTTGGTCAGAAGTTTTTGTGCTATTTGTTTGGTACATTTTGGAAATTAGCAAAGCTAAGTGTTTGGGTTCCTGGTTTTGTCTTGGGAGCAAGTGAGCAAGGAATGAATCCTTGGGTGAATCTCCTCTGTGTGTTGTAGACAGGCCAAAGGCAACATAACCCAAAGAAAGTCAACATCTGAGAAACTTTCTCTGGAGACAGAGACAAGGAATGATTGGAAAAGAAGGGGCTTGTTTACTGTTGCTGTTTTTAAAAGCGTTTGTAGACACCTTGGAATATTCTGGAGGCCGAGAGGAGGAATTAATGCCTAACTCTTTATGTATCCTGTATGCTTTGTACATCTTTCAGCTTGAGAGTAAAAAGCGTGACTTGAAGGTCTTCTGAGGAACACCACAGCAAGTTCTCCTACTCCTGATTATGATCCCTATACTTCTCTGCCCTTCCCTTTTCTTTGTATCAGTTACACAAAGCAAGGATGCTCCTAATACTTATTTTCAGCCTCCTTAATCCAGTTTCTACTAACAAAAAGTCCTTTGTTTTGGTTTTTTTAAAAAGCAAATCCTCAACTCATTGCTAGAATGCTAATTATTTAGCCAATTGTGTCACCAAGCTATGCTGTCATGAGCTTCTTGCCCCCTCCTCTCAGACTCTCTTCCTTTCCTAAAGGCTCCTCAGAAAAATTTGGCTGCATAAACACCTTGCTGAAAACAGCATGGCTCATTTGACTGTTACCTCCACTCAGCAAAGTACATCCTTAACCATGGTGTTTATGGTCTTTAGGCTTATCCTAAAATCTGTTTTCCTGAATAAAACATTTAGGTCTCATCCATTAAAGTGTCTAGTCCATCAGGCTTCTATTACAGTTGGAAGAATCTGCAAAGCCTGATTTGGGGAAGAGTTTTGTTCGTTTGTTTTCAGTTTTTCCTCTGCTTTGTGGAAGTGTATATGAAGATCAGGTCTAGTCAATTGAAGAAAACTGCCCAAAATAAGCAATAGATGGCTTAATCAGTACTGTGTGGGTCTAGGATCATGTGGTTGGTCTGTGTTAAGCTCTATACTCTCCAGAAAATAGAAAAGTGAGAAACTTTACATGCCTTTCCAAAGCGCTTAGAGAGCAATAAGAATATGAGTAGTGCAATAAACATGACATCTGTAGAACAGTTAGCAATAGTTTTTACTCATTTTTTATATGTTACGGCTGGGATTTCTATGTGTGCAGAGAAGAGGCAAGGAAACTGTCATTCATCGTTGTAGTATTTGTGGTGGCCTCCAGTGCAAAAGAAAAGAGAGTAACCAGTAGCCTTAAAGGGAGAAATCCCATTTCTACTTACATGGACTTTACTGAAAATTTTGTATGGTGTTCTGTTTCTGAACAAAATCTCCAAATAAAAGGACTGTGTGTGCAGTGCAGCAAATGCAGAAGGCCTGATTCTTGTCCTCAGAGGGTCTTTAAAATACGTGAGCTAACATTTGCTCACCTGAAATAAATAGCTGACTAAAGAGGAACTTGAAAATATTTACTTCTCTGAGAAAGGTGTCATAAAATGAGCATGAAATAGATGTATCTCATGCATACTGTCTGTAGTTCAATTACTCTAATTCACATCCAGTATTTCTGCTATTAGTGTTCCAGAAAGCAAAGTATGACAGAATGGTGTAGTAGAACACTAGGCCTTGAGTGAGGTTTCTTTTTCAGACTGTTACTTCATTCTCTTTAGTTTGCAGTAGTATTGCTTTAATTAATTTATGGAAGAAAACAAATGCTCTTCTGCTAGGGCTTATCAAGTGATGTAATCTCTTAAATCATATGCTTTGAAATAGAGCCAACTTCTACAGAAGAATAATAACTTCTTTCATACTACTTTTGCTGGAGAATCACCAATAAAGCTAGCTTTTAAGAGTCTGCAAATGGTGATAACTCCTGAACCAGAATTAGATTTCCTAGCAGCAATCAAAATTGCAGTATCTTCAAAAGCAAAACATTGACAACTGCCAAAAAAAAGCCTATGATAAGAAAAATGGTTATATTTTCATACAGAACTTCAACAATCATCATTATTATCATTCTCAGAGATTACCTCTTAGGGAAAATGCCTTCACTGTACCACTGTTAGCAGTTTCATTTGACAGGCATGAAGCTAGTTATCTTGTAGAGACTGAACTGCCCTCATACATACAGGTCTGGTCATCAGGAAGAAATGCAATTGTGTTTATCCACTGTAATAAATGACACATCTGTGAACTGATGTTTCGGGCCTACAACAACCGTTTACATGCAACACATCAGGCTGGGCGGTCATGCATAAATTCACACTCAAGTCATTTCCCTTCAGCCAGCAGGCCTGGTGCTGAACATGATTCATCCCTGCTATCTGGACTCATCATCATGCGTAACTCTCCTGCTGGTGGGATTAGGGTGTTGTTTGTACTAAGGCAACAAATAGGAAAAAACAACAAACCCCCAACATTTTTGGTTTTCCAATGTATTTGGTGATATGCAGACATAAAATAAAGAAGCTAATCTTTCTCCTAAATGAGTTTGCAGTTTCAGTGTCAGACAGGGCAGTAGATAAGCCAAAAAAGACAAGAATGACGAAAAGAAAGTGTCACATACAGCTTTCTAGTCCTTTCATAAAACAGAGAGACACCTTTAGTTTTCAGGGCTGTCCATCTGTCATCTTTTGCTACTGTGCACATTGATATGTAATAGTTTTCTTAAATTTGTGGATTCATCTTTGTATCTCAGGATTGAACTTCATGGCTTGGATTACTGTGCAGATTCACCAATGAGCGCATGTCCGTTTTTCTCTCTTTTTCAGGGGGAACAGCTTCCAGACAGAAGGGCTTTTTGGGATGCATTCGGTCTCTGCATTTAAATGGGCAGAAGCTTGACCTTGAGGAGAGAGCTAAAATGACACCTGGTGTTAAACCTGGATGCCCAGGACATTGCAGCAGCTATGGGAACCTGTGCCATAATGGAGGAAAATGTGTGGAGAAGTATAATGGTTACTTCTGTGATTGTACCAACTCAGCCTATGAAGGACCTTTCTGCAAGGAAGGTAGGCAGCAAGCTTTGATCCCAGGACTTTAGTGGTTTGTGCGATAACTCTGAATTACAGCACCATTTTACTCATGTCAGTTTGGTGTCCCCCGTGTCGCAAGATGTTCTATTATCAGCTGTCCCTTCAGTGTTACTAAGTGCTTATCTTAAGCGAGCTCTTTTTGTTGACTTCAGTGTTGGCCTCAGAAATTAAAATGGTGTTAGTTGTACTAGCAAAGTTTACAGCCGTATTCCACTATGATTCCTGTATTTCATTGCATATAACTATCCCCAGACATTAGGAAAAAGTGCTGAAATTTTGTTTGCCCATGTCTGAATGTTTACTTTGCTTGTTTTTTAAACCTCATCTTATTTTGTTCACCTTAACAAATCCTTAAGAGCTTTTCTTTGCAAAGTTTTAGAGCAGTGATGTGACAAAAAGAGGTAGTCTTTTTAAGGTTTTTTTGCCATTCCTGTGACAACCCATCCAAACGTTAAGAAATTTTTAAAATAAGCATGAAGCATTCAGGAGAAAACTGATTTGCATGGCTCAGTCCTTGGTGAATGTGTCCTCACTGAACCTTTCTGGTGGCTTATAGGAGATGCTGTCAACACCAGAAAAAAGCAGGGCAAATAAGGAACATCTAATTTAGAGAGCATGCTTTTCGAACTAACAAAATCACTGCTCAGTAACAGCAAGGTGTAGTGTGAATTTTTAATTTCCATGGCCGTCCCCCACCTCAAAAATGCAACAGGTTTGCTAAGTGGGCTGCATCATATGCTGGTGTAAACTGGCTTAGTTGTTGTCATGGTTTAGGAATGGTATTCTCTAATTTAGTGTTTCCACTGAAACCATGGAGTGAGCTCACTCACTCTCCTCTCCCCTCTGCCTCCCCCTCCGCTGCACAAAAGGTAGAGATCTCAAACTGAGATAAGAACAATTTACTGGAAACAGCAATGAGATTAAAAAACCCAGACAGTAACAGCAACAGTAGAGGATACAAGAGAGGCAAACGATTCATGACTCCCTCCACCACCACTCTAGGCTGACCCAGAAGAGTCCTTCCTCCATCCCCAAAAAATAATGTGGGGTGGTATAGAATAAACTCCAGGTCCTGGCCATGCCCCATCCTGGCTACTGCAAAAGTTAACCTCATCCTGGCCAGAAGCAGGACAATTGTACTGCAGTCTGTGGAACTACTCTCACTTACCCAAGCTGAGGGTTTGGCACAGACCTTGCAATAGACATCTCAAATACCCACATAGTGTCCCATTAGGAGATGCTGCTGTAAAAGTGAAGCTGGTTTACTGGAGAGTCACCATCCTGACTTCACTGAAGAAAAGCCCTGCTGTTACCACTGTGTCATTCATGGTCAGACTATGTTGTGTTTAATGAAAACAAAAGCATGACTTCCTAGGATCTGAGGATGCACTGGTAGATGTTTCTCTTCATTTGATGCTCCCAGAGTTCCCCAGTAAGCTTCCCTTACTGGCTATCTTTGGTCAATGTATTACTTTAATAATTAAATCATTTAAAAAGGAGACTGGAAAAAACAAATCTATTGTGGGGGCAAGACAGAGAATATTGCTTTACATGTCGCTGTCAGAAGATGTTGAACAAAGCATTTATTTGGCTGGCAGGCATTTGGGCTGTTCCATCTTGTGAAGTTCTGATTCCATCTCTAAAATAGTTGAATTTATGTCTCCATACACTGTTTTTCCCTGTGCCAGACAAACAATGTGTAAGGAAGGACACCCTGGAAGGACACACCACTTATACAAATGGAGAAAGGATGATGTCAGCTGGATCAGGGGTGTTTTGCAGTGTTCCACTTCTCAGGCAGTCAGTTCTTGTCCATCCCTGCCTGGGAGATCTGAAAATGCAGTAGCTGAAATAATTCCTTTGGTTTATATATGCTTTCAGAGGTTTCTGCATTATTTGAAGCCAGCACTTCTGTTACCTATACTTTCCAAGAACCTTATCCTGTCACAAAGAATGCAAGCACCTCGAGCTCTGCCATTTATGTGGATGCCGTCGTATCCAAGGAGAATATTGCATTCAGCTTTCTCACGGCGCACACTCCAAGCCTCCTGCTGTACATCAACACCTACTTTCATGAATATTTGGCTGTGATTCTCTCCAAGAATGGTAAGTAGTCTTGATTTGCTACCAAAAGGAGACCAATGTAACTCTGAGGTTTTTTGGGGTTTTTTTTGTTTGTTTGTGGAATTTTTTTGTGGGAAAATAGTATAGAATTCTGCACTGGTTTAAGTTCATTTCTATGTCTGTAACTTTATAAACTTCATGGTGTTCAGTTCGTGAAAATGGCCATCTCTCTTGTTTGTGTCCCTTTATTTGGCATTCAGTGCTACTCTTGCCTATTCAGTCTTTGAGTAATCATGTTGTTGGGGCTTATAATGTGCTTTGACTTCCATTTGACAAGACTGTGCAATAGTAATTCCTTGCTATTTATTCCTCACTGAGATCCATTAGTCCACCAAGATAAAGGAATGAGAAATACTATGTGTGTACAAGAGCACTTGGTGCACAAATATATTTATAATTCTATCTTTTGCATTCTGTCTTGGCACATGTACTGCTCCTCACTGGATTGCTTCAATGGAATATGGCTAATATGTCTGAATATTAAAGCTAGAATATGTCAAAGTTTTCTAGGTTTTCTGACCAAAACATGAAGTGTAAATCCATTTCCTGTTTAAAGATACTTGACATGGGTACTTTTTGAAAATCTGTTAAGATTTTAGGGGCATAGACCCTTTGTCTTCTCCGTAAAACTCTGGCTCCTCAGTCCTTGCAGTGCTTTCAGAAAACTCACTCCAGACAAACATCATCCTAGACAAATGGGGAAATTTGAATTTTTCAAGAGTTATCAGGCACTGGAGCCCTGGAAGTGATGAGTAAGCATATTGGTGAGTCAGTAGCCTGTGGCAGAACAATAGAAAGTTAATGCCATGTGGTTGAAAATGTAGATTTGACTGAATGACACAGACCACTCTGAAGCTTTGAAAATTCCAAAATAACTAAGCTTTCAAGTACTGTCAAGCGAAGCCATAGGAGATCAAAACAAAAAAACCCAAAACCATTTTATTTTCACTATGGAGTTTGCAGTAGTTTATCTCTTGGTTATGTCATGTGGATAGCACTGAGGCTGGCATGGGATGAGTACCCTAATCCTTGGGAGGGGCAACTGGAATAGTGACTGTCTGAACCAGTCTACTCCAAACAAAGCTGCAGCAGGGAGGTGGGACTGCTGAGGTGACCCTAAGCCTCTCCGATCCAGTCCCAGATTTCCATCTCTAATTTGCTCTTGTAGACCAGTGTTTATGATGCTCGGATGTATGAATATTCTAGTGTGTAGCTCCAGGGTGATGGAGGTTAGCCCCTGCTGAGGTAAAACCTTGGAATCTGCTTCTCAGTTACACTCAGGTCTCTTGATGCCATTCAGGCAATTGGAAATAAAGCCCTAAAGTTAATGACAATGTAATATCCATTTAAATCACCTTTATTGCTGCCAGAGTAGTCTAAAATGACCTTAGAAACATGAGTCAATTGACTTTTATTGATGGCATACACTATAAGCAAGCTCTAATTGTGGAGCTCTAGAAGGGGGTCTCTAATAGTGCTTGGGGAAGAGGTTGGGTTCAAGACATCAGGATGTCTTGTAGCAGCTCAGCAGGAGCAGAGCTTGTGAAAATGAAAATGACCTTTCATTTTGTCAGCTGCAGCATCTGCAGATTTCAGCTTTGGCTTAGGTGGAGACAGGCGCTCTCAGTACATGTGGAAATCAGGTGGAGCTGGTCTCAGCACAGTCAGGCAATACAAACAATGGTGCTTTTCTCAGATCTGCACCTCTTTTTATTCACTTGTAATATGGTGGTAACAGTTGTTTAGAGGGCTGGTGAGATGTCAGGCTTCAAAATTCTGGACTATAAAGTGTAGCACTATATGCAAAGAGTGATTAAGATAACTAGCTGACCTTTGTTAATTCCTGAAAATCTCCTTCAGGATTACTCAGTGCATGCTTCTGTGACATTTTTTCAAGACAGTCATTTCAGTCATGTATATTCTCTGCCTTTTGTCCCAGATGGAATAATTCGTTAAATTTCATGTCCTTTTACTTTTTAGTCTTGTTGGAATTGAAATTATTCCAATGAAAATAATACTCAGATATGTTACTCTTTCTTACTCCAAGAGGTTTATGCTTGCCATAAAGTTACTGGGCTATGAATATCAATGTCCTTTGTAGCATTAAAAGTGCATGTGATTCCTTCTCTCTTATTGGCTCACTTTCAAGGAATCTGCTGAGTCTGACAGCGCATAGTAGGATATAAGCAGGTCCCTGCTGGATAACTGATTGGTTAAATAAAGGTTAGGCTCTTGGAGAAATGGAAATGGGCATTCTCACTTAGGAGGTGAGCAGTAATACTCTTTACCACAATCCCAAGTCCCTTTCCACTTGTTAAAAAACTGTATTGGAACAGTCTATGTATAATTTAATACTTCACCTTTTGTAACTATTTTTGAAGCTACTACTCATGTATTAGGTTATTCCTCTTTTCTGTTATCCACAAAATAGCCTAGGCAAATTATTAGTTAATAAATGTGATGATGAGAAGAATGTTTTTCCTACTTCTGACTTCTCATGTTAAATATTTGACATTAAAGAAGCGAAACTGTTTGCAAGGATTATTCGTAGTTAGAGTATACTAAAAGGGCTCATATAAAAGTGAACTTGTTTAGGCAGCTATGGTCTAATTCAGTCAGGTGTGAAATATTTCCTAAAATCAATTGATTTCAGTAAATTTATATATATATGTAATACTTCTAGTAGCAGTTCCCACCTATAGAACGTGTCCATACCACAGAGTTTGTTCTTACCTCTGATCAATGGGCTCATGTCCTGACAGTTTACAGGTAAGGTTTCAAAAGCTGATGTTTTTAAAGATGACTTAGGGATTCTTTCCTCCATTAGTCAATGCTGATGCCTTGAAATCATACGTGTGATTTGAAAATTGTATGCATAGAAGAGCATCTTCCTTTCCTCTCCACTCTTTCATAGATTTTTAAATTACACCTACATAGATATGTGTATGTATTGTACATAGATGGGTGTGTGTATATATATATACACACACACATATGCCTGCACACATATATAGATGGGTATGATGTAAAGCTCATGTAATCCCATTGGTCCCACATCCAAGAGATTAGCAGTACTGTAATGACTGGCATTTTTAATATCTCTTTCTGTAGAAATATTAAATTATAGTGCCTGTTACTAAGCTACAGAAAATGGGTAAATGTCTCTAATTAGTCTTCTCAGTGTGTCAATCCACAGAAATTATCTACATCATGGGAAGATACTATGAAGAAAAGAATATTTTTTTCTTTCCCAGGCTAGCTCTTCACTGTACATTTTTGCAATGACACGATTTCAGTTACCAGTACCTTTGTAAAATTATCTTTGCCTTGCTCCCTAAAGATAATAAATGATGGGAGAGAAAACTGTTAAAAGAAAGAATGCTGAAATAAACTTTGCTTCTCCTTTCTTCATGTTTCCTACCCCCCTGCAAGTAATCAAATGTGATATGAATATGATGAAATATGTTGTCTAGAAAATGTTTTCACAAGTCTTTGATTCTCAGTTTTGTTGGCTTTCTCCATGGAAACAATATGATTCCTAATCTAGAAAAAAAGCTGATAGCTAGTATCAAAGAAGAGAGATAGAATCTCAAACTATACTAGACTGATTGAAAAATTATCTGTATTTATTATCTAATCTCATAAGAAGTTAAACATTTTGAGTCCTTTTTTTTCTTTTTCCAGCTTTCCAGCATCTATTGCCATCACACTGAGATGTGTTCTCCATTTCTTTTGGAAATTAAGACTCTGATTTTGAATAGGAAAGATTAAAGACAAGGGAAAAGACACAGTTAAAAACAGCAGTACAAATAAAACAGCTTGAGTAATTCTTAGGTCTCTGATACTCAGCATACAGTAGCAGGTCTTATATCAGCTCCACTTCTCTGACCTATAAAGTCTTGAAATCAGCTGATACTTGAAGTGAATATGAAAAGAAATCAAAATGTGTGACAGAGGTAAGCTGAGTTAATACACTAAAAAAAAAAAAGCAAATATTGTCAGTGAGAAGCTACTGATTCATTTTTTCTTATAAACTCATAATCTCCTGTAATCTCCTCCTGTCTCTAAATCAGAAACAGCCTTTCTAGTGAAAGCATGTAAATTCTCCTTATTGTTTTTGCCTTCAAGTCTGTTGAGCCGCATCTCCAACAACCAAAGCTTTTCTTACTCAGTGGAAAAGAGGCACAAAAAATCCAGTTCAGTCTTTGAGGCAAGGAATATTTTGGTCCTGATTACACTGTACACTCTGAAGTTTAATGGGTCAAAACTGAAACAGGGGAATTGGGGGATTTGAGGGGTGATTCTTCTGGTTCTTTTTCCTTACTCCCTTGTGGGTCTTAGTTTTGGGACATGAACTAATTGCTGCAGAAAGACCCTCTCCACTACACTATTGCTCGTGCAGTTGTCTTCCCTTTTGAGAACACCTTGTGCCTTACAGACTTGCAGCAGGCATTGAACAATTTGCACAATTTATGTGACTGAAGTGAGAAATGGTGACAAGGTTCAGGTATAGTTGCTTTTAACAGAGCAGGAGCAGGAAAGAAAGGCACGTTGGGAAGTGTGGGAGACAGCTTTGTGGAGGAGACGAGCAACTGTGAGTGACTGAGATTGCTCCCAGTCTAGCTCTGTTTCACAGCCATTTTATGGCACATAGCATGTAAGTCTTCTGAATACAGTGTCAAACAATTGTTGCAGTTGGCCCCTGAAATCTTACGTTGTTCACTGAGGGGCCAGAGACAGTTTGATCAGCAATGATGAATGTAAAAGAAATTTTCCCCAGTTGCCTTAAATGGGAAGCTGGCTTTTGGTACATGAGTTGGCAGGGCTGAGGTGGCAGCAGATCTATCAGCTTATTTATCTAAAGAGAGAAACTTCTGTGGTTAGAAATCACACTGGTCACTTAGATGTTTCCCCGCTGTAAGCACACTTCACAGAAAATAGGAATGCTGATTAGAGTTTTCGCTTCAAATCCAGCACTAAAAAAGTCTTTGAGGAAAAAGGTGGACTTGGCACCCAAACACAATTTTATTTTATGTTTTTGTTAGCATATGGCACTTTAAATTTCTAAGTGTGCAAAACTAACTTGAAAGAAGAAGCTGCCACAACATTCAGCCAAGGACTCTGGCAGATCTCTATCTCTGCTTTCCAAGAGGAGAGAACTGAAAGATCTGTCTCATTAGCTGAATTCATGGACGTGTTTGTACTCATGAAGATTATTCTGCCATACTGGAGGGTCAAGAGATGTTCTGAAGACCCACAAGGGAAAACAAGGGAGCTGTAATTTGATTACGTAGAGCAGGAAGGGTTGAACAGGCAGTGAATAATTGATCTATGCTCTGGCTATATACAGACTGACTTTGAACTTACTGCTGTCTGGCATAAAATTCCAGACCACTGCCTGCAGATAATCAGCTGGGAAGGAGACCTGTGTTCCCAGTTGGTTATAGGAGGTGTTTATCTCCTAGAAGACTTGAGTTCCTAGCTCACAGTTTGCAGCTGATAAGTCATTTTTGTTTTTGGATTTCTCCGGAATTGTCCTGAAAGGAATGAGAGGAAGGACAGAGGGTCCTGCTTGAATAGATGCTGCAGATATAGATATATATAGATATATATGTATACATATATGCTCTTCAGTAATTCTGAAAGAAGGGTATTTCAGAACTCCTTTTGTTGAAGGCTTTAGCCTTGAAAATTGATAGTAGTAATTTTTCAGTTGTTTTTAACTTAAGATTATCTGTGTTGAGGACAGACTGAACTGTGTAGTAAGCGCTATAATCCAGCAGAACCATTGGTTTAAGTGCTGCCTTGGAGCAGTGTAGCTGTACACAACAGAGAACCCAATACTTGGAAGACTGAGCCTGGATCCAAGCAAATCTCCTCCTCTATCTTGTATTTGGTATCCTTATTAACAGTTTAATTTTTCCCATAGCGTATCAGTTATCCTGTCTGCATCGTGAAAAGGTAACTTCTTCCTTCTCACCTTTCTTCGTGAAATCGGGTGTTTGTGTCTTAGTCTTTACAAGCGAGAGTGGCCTTCAGGAATTGCAGGGGGAAAAGTGTGGAGCAAGGTAGATGTACACTTGGTGAATGAGGATCAGATCGGGGAATGGGCACTAAGTGATCTGGGCACACATAAATCCATGGGCCCTGGTAGGATGCACCCACAAGTGCTGAGATAACTGGAAGATGTCCTTGCAAGGCCACTCAAAAGACAGTGGCCACAAACCAAAACACATGAAGTTTCATCTGAATATGAGAAAGAGAAAACTCTTGTTTAGTGTGAGGGTGACTGAGCACTGGCACATCTTGCCTAGAGAATTGTGGAGTCTGCATCCTTGGAGGTATTTGGAAGCTATCTGGACATGGTCCTGGTCAACTGACTTGAAGGGTCCCTTTAGTGGGACAGGGATGGACAGTATATCCAGAGATCCCTTACAACCTCAGCCATTCCATGGTTCTTTGAAAAATCACAGAAGTATGCATTTGAGGGTAAATTACTGAAAGTATATATAAATGTATAAGTATATGTATATATGTATAAGCATATATATGTATATATGTATAAGCATATATTTTACTAGCGAAAACTCATTACAATGTTACATTATATGGTTCTTGCAAAAAGATTTTTACTTGGTTAGTTGTTCATTCTTCCTCTGATTTTCCCCATTAGATGACTTAAGAACATGAGTCAGTTCTTTCTATGCCAGTGGTTGCAACTAGTTCTAAACTCAAATATCTCCCTTGAAAAGTTGCTGTAATCAGGAGGTCACTGACTAAAGGATCTAGTTTCTCCGTTTGCAGAGACTGGCATAACCCATGAAATAGGCAATCCTTAGATGGACTTGCTAGTCAGAGGAGCAGAACATTTCCCAGAGATTTGTGACCAGCCAGGCAATTTCTCTAGAGCTCAACACAAACAAGCATCATTAACCTCAGAAAGCCATTAATCCACAAAGTTCTGTGCTGCCTTTTTTGTGAGTTAAGAATGAAAAGGAGGTTTTAGAAGAAGCATATGATTACTTTTCACTAGTTTTGTCTAAAAGATTATTGCTCGCTCTCCTGCTCAGGCATCATGTAGTGTTCAAATTGCTTCTTTTTTTCGTATTCATACCATCTTTTTCTGTTTTCTCATTGCTGAACATAATGGCTGTTTGTTAGGTCGGCATGAAATAAGTCCTTGCTTGAACAGGCATCTGTACTGCCAAAATGGAAAGAAGAATGGTTAAAAGATATTAGGAAAAATGGAAACTGTGAGCCAGAGTATCGGTGAGGGCAGGCTGGGATGACTTTCTCAGGGTATCAGAACAAGCAAATCTCAGCCTTTTATACCAAGAGCTGTTCACACAGCATTAATGATGTTGCATAATTTGCAAAGCCGGGTTGAACTTTTGGAATAAAAGTCATAGGATGATACTTTATATTTCATTCACTGTGTAAAGAATAAAAACTCTTCCTGCCAGCCTGGCTGCTCTGCTAGCCTTAAGTAAAAAGTACAGAGGGAGATGGAAGCCTGGCAAGATTCTTCTTCATACAAAGGTGAGTAAACCATAGGGCCTAGTCAATGTCTGAATATGAGACTGTCAGCATCCAGTGTGTGTTTAAAGACAGAAAGGGAGATCTGAGGGGTCCAAGAGTATCACACATAGGCTTCATATCATGAAGTTCAACAAGGCTAAGTGCAAGGTCCTGAACATGATTGTGGGCGATCCCAAGCACACATACAGGCTGGATGCAGAATGGGTTGAGACCAGCCCTGAGGAAAAAATTTGAGAGCGTTGGTTAGTGAGAAGCTCAACATGACCTGGCAATGTGATCTCACAAGCCAGAAAGCCAGCTGTAACCTGGGCTGCATCCAAAGCAGCATGGCCAGCAGCTCAAGAGAGGTGATTCTCCCCCTCTACTCCACTGTAGTGAGAGCCCACCTGGAGCACTCAAACAGCTCCAGGGTCCCAGCATAAGAAGGATGTGGGACTGTTGAAGCGAGACCAGAGGAGGGCTACAAAAATTACCAGATGGCTGAAGCACCCTTCCTGTGAAGATAGGCTGAGAGAGTTGGGGTTCAGCCTGGAGAAGAGAAGACTCTGAGGAGAATTAGAGTCCTTCCAGTGCTTAGAGGGGGGCTACAGCAAAGCTGGAGAGGGACTTGTTACACGAGTATGGTGTGATGGTGCAAGGGGAGATGGCTTCAAACTAAAAGAGGGTGTATTTAGATTTGATGTTATAAAGAAATTCACTATGAGGGTGCTGAGGCAGTGGAATGGGTTGCCCAGAGAAGTTTTGGATACTCATCCCTGGAAGTGTTCAGGACCAGGTCGGACAGGACTTTGAGCAACCTGGTTTAATGAAAGGTGTCCATTCCCATGTCCGTCTCCATGGCAGGGAAGTTGGAACTAGGTGATCTTTAGGGTCCTTTCCAACCCAAACCATTTTATGATTCTGTGATAGCCTTTGTTAATGAAGGGTCTTAAAGTGAAAGTGTTTTAAAATTTCGAAGAATGTGTAGAAAAGGTATGGTTTAAAATTTACTAGAGAACAAATCTCACCATCAGAAAGCAGGTGCTTTCAGGGAGATTTAACTGCAACTGAAACCCTCAGTTCTCTCCTTTGTCTTTATATTCAATCACCTTCAGGGAAAAAAGATAGTTAATGTTGCATCACTTTATAAAAGAAACAGTAAACACTTCCTTCACCTAAAAGAAATACCTGGGAGTGTAGAGATAATGACTAATAGTGGGTTTTTTAAATTGCTCCTACCTCAGAGGTTTCTTGTCATTTTCCAGTGGATGAACATTCATGTATTCTACCAATGGATAAACTGTGGCATAAAGAAGGAAGACGATTTTTCAGCAGCCATCAAGCTGGTAGATCCCAATCTGTGGCAGTGCTCTGTCCTCCAGGGTACATAAAAGCACCACTGTGTATGCTTACCCATGAGCTGAACTGGAGATGCAGTGTTTTGTATTTTCCCACATCCATGGGTTAGCCCTATTCCCATTTTACACCCAGCCGCATCACCATGTTCTTGAGCTGTTTTGTTCAGATAAGTGGTCCCCTTAAAATCACTGGAATAAGCTCTGTGTTTAGGCCACTCAGTATGTGCAAGATGAGCTCTGACTGTGATGCTCTGGGTAATTTTTTAGATTTTGCTATATTTTCTACCTTTGGAGCAAGAAGCATCTGCCCATTCCTTGTTAATTGCTGGTCAGTCTGTGTTCAGCCAACTGGCGGCTGGTGGGAATGAGATGTCTGGGAAGGTTAAACACATTTCTCAGTCACGTAAGGGAACCAGCTACATTTATTGATGTTTAAGTGACAATCTCAATCTGGGTCCAGCTGTCTAGCAGGATCGTAAAGTGAACTGAGGTCATGGGCCTCCAGATAGGCTCCTTTTGTGTGTGCTTTTTTCTGAGTTGAAGAAATGCAATGTGAAGAAAGAGTGTTGTTTTGCTTTTGTTTTTTATTTAATATAGAATGGCCTTGAATGTCTCAAGCACTGAGTGAGAGGCGTTCAAATAACCTCCTATTTTTTTTTGTTACCAAAAGAGACTGCAAAAAATTGAGTGGTGGATTTTTCTTTTAACCCCTATGAAACAGTATTGTCTAAGCAACTGCAATAGCTGAATAGTGATATCAGCAAACATGTTCAACAGTTTCTCTTCTTTGTTTTTTCCATGAAAAACCAATAGCAAGAGTTACCCCTAAAAAAGTGCAACTACTTTCTTAGTTACACATCACTGGACACTGAAGAGATGGACTCTGTTCTTAAAATCACCAGCAGCACTTCCAATGGAGAGTGAATTTACTGAGTAAATATCCCTGGGGAGAAGCTGCTAATTAAGGAACATGTTTCTAAGCCAGCTGCTCCTAACTGAGAAAACAGCGGTTCATTTTTAAATATCTAGGCTATGAAGAGGGACACTGCCACACTGAAACTGTGCAAGTTCCCAGAGATTTATTTTGTGGTAGAGAAGTGTCATGTGCTGTTGTTCTGCAATCAGGAGTGAACAAACATTTACACCTTATGAGCTGCAAATGGCTTTTGAGCTAAATATTTTAATTTTTTTTAATTTAATTTTTTTCATAATAGCAACATCAGTAGCCTCACTAATACATTCCACCCTTTGTTTAATTTGTGCTTTCCTTAATTATCTTCTCTTTCAACTATAGCTTGGGGGAGTCTGGAGAGTGCCTGTGGTGGTGTAGTTAAAGTCTAGCAGTCCAACAAGGGTGGCTGCCAGTTTGAGACAGCTGTAAGAAGTTCTGTTGGTCCTAAACCCTTTTTTTCTGGGTGACTGAGTCAACAAGATGTGCAGAGGTAGTCCAATGCCCTTTTATCTAATGCAGTGTTTCACTATTTCAGACATACACATTTTCCCCAGATCAGAGTTTCAGCTGCCCTGGTTTAAATGTGTAAATGACGTTACACGATGGTGATAAATTTGTACGTTTTACATGTGCCGCCCACATGTGCTCCCTGAATTAACCTCAGCTTCTCTGAGCAGAGCAAGATGTCTTTCCAGCTGCTCCAGCCAGTTTAAGTCATTAAAAAGTGCTGTTGAAGTTGGCGAGAGTTGTTGAGTTCAATTTGGGCTCGTTTAAAACCAGTTTACGTAAATAAAGGTCCTGCAGAGAAGTCTCAGACTCCAATGGATGCCATTCCCTTTCTTGCTGTTTGGTCCTTCAGGATTAAATGACACAAGACGTGTGGTCCTGGTGACATGTGTGACAAAAATTTTACTTAAGAATGATGGATTTACAGACCAAATTCCTGGTATCCATTTCTCTTTTCTGCAAAGCTGCTTTGATCTTTTTGCCAAATACTGAGCTCTGAGTGAGGTCTTTCAAACAAGAGAGTCTTTTCCTGAGCTAGAACACTCTGTGTAACATTTTCCCTTTTCTAGATGATGATTTAAAAATTACTATTTGATTTTTAACACAAGCTTTGGCAGTCCAGAATGAATGTAGAGTTGGTTGGCATAGGCCACAAAGCCAACAGATTATTTCTGACAGTCCACTCAGGCACTGCTGTAGACACAGACAAAAGAAAGGCAGCTCTCCTGTCAACATGTTCAGTCAGCACAGGTTTGGGACACAGAGCATGTAACACCATGACCAAGGTATTTCTTCACATTGTGCAGTCTGGGATTGTGTTTTTGTTCTTCAGACAGAGCACTTTGAAATCTCTAACTAGTTTTATATCCTTATTACCACTAGACTTAAGAGCTGCTACAGCAGCTTATCCTCAGATAAAAGAAGCAGTTTGAAGGCCCCATGCTATTCCTGTAGCTGCCTGGAGGTTGGTTATGCTGACACTGATCATTAGTGTTCTTCTAGAAACTACTAGTGCTGGCCTCCATTATCAACGAAACAGTGTCCTGGGAGTGTTTTGTTTCAGAAAAGCCACCTCAGACTTAGTCATCAGCATGGGAGGGCATAAATACTGCCCTTTGGTCTCTGTTTCCCAGGACATCCCTCTGCACAAGGGAGCCCCCAGGAATCCTGTTAAAATGGCTCTTAGCTGTTTGCTATCGTCAGGGAGATGTCATTCAGCCCTACAATCGTGGATTTTAGTATGGCAGGTTGCAGACTGAAGACCACAGCGATGTGCAGCAAGCCAGCTTTGACACTGGCAATGGTCTCATCCCAGCAGCATGGCAGCCCACATGGAATCATTTCTTCAGGAAGTGCTGAAAAGAGGCCATGCTGTGCTTATTAACTGTGGCTAAGCTAAGCTTGCTCCCCTCTCAGGCTGTTCTAGACGCAGAATTCAAAGCTGAATAGGATGGATAACTGCAATAATCATGTGTGAATCTGCTCTTACCTGATACTGCTGGGGTAATGTGGCTAATAAAATTTTCCAGCCCAGGGCCAAAAGAAAGGTATCTTTCTTTCCCTTTCCCTTCCTCATTTATTGACTTAATAGCAATTGTGTCCAGCAATTGGACGTACGTTAGAGAAGGAACACAACTGGCTCTGCATTGCTTGAGCATTACGACACTCCAGGTGTGCATGCTCAGACATGGAGAGCTGAGAAGAGGATGACAGGCATGAGTACAACAAGACTGACAGAAATTACACTGCTCATGATTAGTGTGAACCCCTACTGTGAGGCAAAAATTATGCAAAATAGAGAATAGGGAGAAATGGGCTGGTTTATGCACTGATTTCCATTTGCAGTTACTGACACTGGGCTGATATGATGGAGAAAGTCAGTGGACCAGATAATCAAAATTCAGAGCACAAAATAAAATTCTTAATAATAATCCTAATTAACAATCCATTTACTTTGCTTGTCAAGTAATAAAATGGCAATTTAATCTGCCAAGAAAATTATTCTGTAATCTGAACACAGAAGTTTTGGTATTGAAGGCAAGGCAAAATCAGCTCTCATCTACAATGGTGAAAATTCAAAAACACCTCGAGAGATGAGCCCATGTACTTCTGGTTTATATTAATGCAAATTTGGCCTCAGGCAAAATGCCAGCTTGAATTCAATAGTTTTGAAGAGCAGCTGTCCATAAAAAAAGTTGCCACTGGAACCCAAAGCAATTTGACAAAATAAAATGCCATTCACCAATGTCTTTACGTGATTTAAGGTGAAATTGCACCACTATAGAAAGTAAGATCTGTTCTTAATGGATGCCAAGAGCCTCCTCCATTGTCTCCCAACAAACGGAACAGATGGTTTCTGGTTTAAAATCAGTGCTTCCCTGACAAAGTCAATGGATAAATCCCTGTTTGCTGCAGCTGAGAGCCTGGATAGACTGCATGTCATGCTGGCTGCCTTTGAACACAGATGTGCTGGTTGCTGTTGTTGATCACCTGCATGCAGTAGTACCAATTATATTTTATATACATATGTGTTAATAGCATTCAAAAAGAGCAGAGAAGTTTCCTTCATGTTTACAGACTAAGGTCACAGATGTCACCTGGGCTCTGTTCCATTTTTTGCTTTACATCCCTTTCAAAGGCTTCAGGTAAGAGGCAGCCTATAAAGTGCTTCTGCTGAGACATGATTTTTAGTTTGGACCAGTCTGTTAGACTATCCTATTTTAGTTCCAGCTTATTCTGTGTGGTCATCTTGGCTGTGGTGTCCAGGGTCAGTCAAGCTTTCCACTTTTTATCAGCTCTCCCACTGCCCAGAGCAAATCTGGAGAACTTCCTTGCACTTGGGCTACTTTTCTCATGTATTTCTAAAGTGTTTCTAAGATGTTTACACTGTTAATCCCTGTTGATGCATCTTTCGTTCAGTACCAGATAATGTGATTGTGATTTAGGTTTGGACCTTTGAGTGTGACGTTCATGGTGACAGACAGCACCTCCTTGCCCTCACTATGCAATGAGGTCTGGGAGCATTGCAGTATGATTTGGGGCAGCTGAATTGGGAAATATAATATCACACTGAATAATTTAGCAGTTTTTACTGACTTTGATCTCTTCACAAATTCCCCTCTAAAGTCCATGACTATGTGTGAGAATGTAAATGCCTTTTATCCCTTTTTTTTTTATTTTCACTTTAAAATTTCTCCTGATCCAGCAGACCTCTCAATCAGCTTAAAAGCCTTCATCCTAGTAGTTCATTCTCATTTTCCCTCTTGATTTTGGAAGCTTTTTTTCTATCCTACAAATCCCAGAGAGTGTCAGTGCTCATCTGGGGTATACTGAATTCTGCAATAATTTTTTATAAGTACAGCTCTTAGGAGCAAAACATCCTGGCAAGGGAAGATGAGGGGAAGTGATCTTAACTGGACTAGGGGTCCTATCTTGAAGGACTGTCAGCTTCACTGTGAGGTGTGTAGAGGTGGAAAAATTCCTGACGATTTTCAGGACAGGGAAGAAATGCAGGACCCTTTCTTAGGGTTGGGGTGCTGTCAGCTTTCATTTTCTCTTTGGATACAGTAAAAAATAGCACCAGAAAAGCTTTCTATGGTGCTACAGTTCCATGTATTTTGGTTGCTGATGCTTAAAAAGAGTTCAAAAATTTCAGATTTTTTTTTCTCTATGCTACTTAATTCTCAGAAAAGTATGATTGAAAGGATTTTACCAGAATGGATTATTTTCCTTTTAGGTTATGCCATATGTAGCTCCATGTATGTGTGTATATATATATATATATATTCATTCCCTGTAGTGATTTGTTGAAGGATTAAAATTCGTACTGGATTCCTTGTTTTCTTGTGCATTTTGATTTGTTATGGTACTGTTATTTATCAGAAGTCACAATGCTTTTTTGATAGCAAGACTGAATGAGATGTTTGGCATTCATTTTTATATGAATTACATTAATTCCTTCAAATACATTAGAAGTAAAATTAAAAATACTTTTTTATTACATATAAATGATAATACAAGTACAGGCCTTTAACTGTTTGAAATTAAGTTATAATTCTCCCAGTTGTCACTGTCTTCTGTGTTGTCTGTTACATTTGGATGAAAAGGAATGATTATTAGTTTAATAGAGCAGTGCATGCCCTCTGCTGGAAGCGATCCCTCACAGGATAATGTGGATCAGCTTCTGGCAGTGCTCAATGTCTGACCTGCAGACAGACACACTCACCTTTGATGTACTTAGTTACTCATTAAGTTATGTGTGTCCACAGCAGTTTGTTAACGCAGTAGGAAGGAAAGCTCCTCCAGTGCATTATTTTCTTCACACTTTTCATTACAGTTTGAACTCTTTCGACCTCCTTCTTGACTTATTAACCTTGTTACTCCATTGCAATAAAAAGAAAATTAGTTATTGTTGTGTAAAGTTATTGAGTGATATCGTATTACTGACACGGGTTTTATGCACACGATTTTGCTCTGCTTTTAAGGAAGTTTACAAGTCCGGTACAAGCTGAGTAAGGATGGGCTCCTCATTTTCACCATTGACTCTGGAAATTTTGCCAACCGAGAGCTGCACCATGTGAAGATTAACAGGGAGGGCAGAGAGCTCGTCATCCAGGTATGCCATGGCTTATGCTGAGTGCTAAATTATACTTCAGGCCACAAACACTGGCACAGGTTGCCCAGAGAAGTTGTGGATTCCCGTCTCTGGAAGTGTTCAAGGTCAGGTTGGATGGGCTCTGAACAACCTGGTCTAGTGGGAGGTGTCCCTGTCCACAGCCAAGAGGGTTGGAATGAGATGATCTTTAAGGTCCTTTCCAACCCAAGCCATTGTATGATTCTATGAATTCTGGGAACCAGAATCCCTGATTTCAGTGCCTGATCACTGGCAGGAGGCAAAGCTTTCGTACTGATCCAGCAGCAGAACAGCTCTTTGAGCAAAGCTCCATCTAGACCCTATTCAAAGAGTGCCCAACAGTGGTGTTTTCCATTGAGGAGTCCTTCCCTTGCTTCTGACAATCTGTGAATTAGGAAACACCTTTGGCCAGAAATTCATCTGGACCACTGGAGTGGTTCTGGGGCTTAGGAATGTCTGTGTGATCTGTAGTCTCCATTGAAACACATCGTATGGATCATGAAAAAGCTGCAAAAGGGAGAAAAAAGCTGAGGGATTTAATTTCAGTTAGGGTTTGTTTCCCAAGGGAGATTGTGACCCCAGCTGCCTTATCCTCTCACAGAAAAGGAACAGCTGAGGGAATACAGAGTGCAGTCACCATATACATGGCAGCGCCCCATCCTAGAAACTAGAAGCAAGCCATGCTGAGTGTGACAACCTCATGAGAGACAAAACCGCTCCTCTGCCTTGTTTCCCTGCATCACCTGTTCTTCCAAGGCAGGGAGAAGACAACCATCTTACTGCTCCTTCTGCTTTTCTTCTAATTATAGCAGTTCATATTGCAAAACAGGTTGACTAGATCTGGGCAAAAATCCTTTAACAGGGAAGGGTGTCAGAGTCTGTAGAGAGGTTGTATCTTAAAGAATAGAATGACAGAAACAGCGCTGCATTTTTTTTTTCCTCTGCAGTTTCCATCTCTGGGTGGTAAAATAACACATCACACAACTGCGGTGGGTAGGCCTCATTATCTAAGAAGAAGGTTTATGCTAAAAGCCAGGGTTTTCCTCAAGTACCAGTCTTCTATTGTCTGCTGCTCTGTGGTTTCCTTCTGTGCAGAACTAATTCTTCACAATACATTTCTAGAGTGGCCTCCTTTGACTGTATTCTGAAGTGACTAGACATGGATTTTGAGAAGCAGGGGGATTTCAGGGTCAAACATTTTAAGCTTTTCTTCAGGGGAAGTTTCTTCAAAGTCCTTTATATGACTATTCTGGTATACCTTTCAGCTTCTCATGCTAAAATCAAAGCACATTCACTTTGCTATCTTTAGAAACTGAATCATGCTTGGGGGCAGAATTAACTGATTTGCAGCTGAGAACGTTCCCAGAAGTTTGTATTAGAATGAGATCTAGGGGTGTCCATGTGCTGTTGTACTGAAGTAATTTTATTGACCTCTTTCAGGTTGATCAAGTTCTCAAACTCAAACACAACTTTTCTGAGATTGATTTTAAGGCCATTAAGTCACTCACCTTGGGCAAGGTCACAGGTAGGTTCTACTAAAAATATTCCTGATTCATGAGTTGTTATAGTGCTGGAATTAGCCTGTGCTGCGTGTTGGGTTTTTGATAGAATTGGGGGTTTGTTTGGATGGTTTTGCTGTAAGAGTTGGCCTGAGCATTCCAGTACTCCTATTTATGTATCTCATCAATGCAAAACTTTGGCAGTTTTACTTGTTTGCACTGATAGCAATATTAAGTACTCCCATTGCTCCCTCCAGTGAAGTGATTCATACAGCCTGTGTGACTGCACAGGGCAGCATCCTAGCCTAATGATGCCATGTTGCTGACTGCAGCTTGCTCCTCTCCAGCCATTTCTGTTTCCTAATGATAAGAACAGCACAATGAGCCTTCATCCTCTCCACATTTTTTTTCACTGACAGTCTTTTTCCATTTGAATTCTGCAAGGAATATTGCATATAGCACTTAGGCCACAATTCTGGATGTTCTGTACATGGACCTTCTTGATCTTTACTCCTCCGCACTGCAAAGCCATTACCAGACAAGAGAAACCCTGCCTGAAATTTGGAAAATAGAACTCCTCTTTTTTATTGTCAAGTATGTCATATTCCTTTATATAAGAGTCTTGTTCTTTCCCACCAAGGTTCTAAATGCTTCCTTCTTTACAGACATTTCAGTCCTTTGTTCAAATTGGACCTCCATATCAAGCCTGACATCTGTCTCACCATTGCAATTTTATATGTTTCATTATTAGCACACAAGGCCTGTGGGACTGGCAGCTAGACAGAAACCACAGACATCCTCTAGTGTCTGCTTGTGCAGTATAACTCTATAGAATGACAGTAGTGCATTCTGTATCACATTTGATTAAGAAGATTAACAGCAGGACCTGGTTATCCCCTTAGTTGTATATAATGGGGTTTTTTCAGAATGCAGCCATCTTCCAAGCCTTTGTGGACAGGTTTGGGCACCTGACACTTTTCAGCCCAATTCAGAGTTAAGTTAAAATTCTGGTTTTGTCAACGGTCAGCTGTAGTGCTGAAAATCTAAAAGAACATTACTCATCCTGACCTCTATCTAGAGCTCCAGCTATAGACACCAAATCAATAAAGCAAGGATTTTCTAACCAGAAAGATGGAAGGTAGCACAAAGACCTTCAAAAATGTAGCCAGCAAGATGACATGGTGCAGCTCAGCATTATGGAGAGAAACTAGATTTAGTCACAAAAATATAATTAACTTGACAAGTGCAAGTTGTTGCAAAGCCAGAAAGCCCAGGTGTTTCTCCAAAGGTCAGGCATTCGGTTCCACTGAACACCACCAACTTTTCTCCTTCTTTTATTTTTCTCTTGCCCCAAAGTTTATTGGGATTTTTTTTTAGTAATAACAATAACTCATATTCTGTAATGGCACTAAAGCCGTAAACTTGGCTGTCCAGGTGGTGAAAGATATTATTGCTGTGCTGTAAATCACACAATGCATCCCAGCAAGCCACTTTAATTCCAGCCTAATCCTAATTCCAGTTTCTTCGTCATATGCTAAGTGAATTTTGACGAACTTTTTCTTCTCTATGAGTATTTAATTTTCTAGGTTTTATCCCACAGCTGTAGCTATGCTGAGCAGAGTCCTTGTACCTTCACAAAGTCACAGACCTTCCTCAGTCTTCTACCTCCAGGATAACCAGTCCTAGCTCTGTCAATCCTCTCTTCATAGGAGAGATGCTCTGGTCCCCAAATCATCTTTGCAGCCCTTCACTGAACTCCCTCCAGTAAGTCCATGTTTTTCTCCCACTGGGAAGCCACCTTTTTCAGCAAAGCTGCTTTCCAGCTGGTCAGCCCCAGCCAGTGCTGGTGGATGGGATTCTTTCTAACCCAAGTGCAGATCTTTGCATTTCCTTTGTTGGACTTCAGTGTTCTTGTTTTCTGATTCCCCCAGCTTGTCAGTGTCCCTCTGATGGGTGACACAACCATCTGGTCTTCCAACCACTCTTAACAATTCTGTATCTTCTACAGACTTACTCAAGTTACACAGTATTCCATGCTGGAAAAAACAAAACCTAATGACAAATTCCTACTGCTACAGTGTTTTGTTGTACAAAGAGAAGAATTGGACATTGTCATTTTGGGAATGTAGAACTTACATAAATATGTTAACTCATCATTTATACTCTTGTATGAGTAAAATGTTGACTATTGCTTAATTTAATGATGGCTCACCCAGTGAATACGGGTGATTTCAACCAATATGCCAAGTTCTTCTTTCTCATTGCTCATGCCCTCAGCAGACCATAAACTTCCAGAGGCATGTCATGCTTTGGAGTAGACCTAGACTTTCTATAGTGTTTATTTTGGATGCCACTGGGATTATACATCTAAAGGCATTCATTAGGAAGTTTAAGTGTCCGCTGAAAGAGAATCATGTGAAAAACCGTCTGTTCTACGTCCTACATATCCATGCTATAATCTTCTGAAAATCTGTCTCCTTTCCTGTCACACCACTGCTCATTTGTCTGTTCTAACAGCCTGATCCTGGCTGCCTAATCAGATGATTTTACCACCTTGTTTCTTGACTCCACCATTAACTTTCCACTGACTGGGAGATCTCAAAGAGTTCTTCCAGCAGGACATCATAAAAGCTTGAAACTTCTTCCTCACTAGACTTTCTTAAAATAGCCATTCTAGCACAGCTGGAACTTCAGAAAAGTGCACCTTTCTACAATGACCAGGTTTTTTGATAATAGTGTTTGCCCCGCTTCTACTCCCCCCACCCCAGCCCCACTACACTTTTTTTTAGGTACTTACACTCTAATATTTTTTTCCTTCTTTTCAAACCGGCTCTATTTTTTCCAATGGCTGCCTTACAGCCAGCTCTGCATTCTGGGAAAAAAACCCTCTGTTTAAGGCAGAGGAGTCTCACCTGGAATTCAAAACATGGGGACACTCACTCTGCCACAGACTACTTGAATGACCTTGGGTAAGCCATTTATGTGCAGATATAAAGGTAAGCAGGCATTTTATTCCCACTGGAACCAGTCTGCACTTTACTATCTCCCTTCTCTATCAGTAAAGCATAGATAATAGAACAGCCCTGCATCAGAGGGGCGCTGGGAGGATAAAAGCATTAAAGGCTGTGAGCTCTTCAGATACACAGTAATGGGACCATATAGCTGCCTTAGAAAGATCAATCTAAATATAAGTGTGGCTTTGAAGACAAGGGAGCAAAAGGAAGCATCATTCAAGTAGCCAGCAGACGTCTGTTGAATTCATCCTCACAGTACCCAACAGCAATAGAAAAATATTATTATCCTGTAGTTTGTTGTCATTTTTACTTCACAAGTATAGAGTTAGGACACAAAAGGACCTATCCAAAGCTCATCAGTATCAATGGGAGTTTTTTCGTGGACTTTAGTGAGTACTGGATTCAGGCCCCAAGTGGGTCATACAGTTTATGGCAAAGCCTCAGTGAAATCTTAACCAGAGTCCCAGTTCATTTACTTTAAGTGCTCCTTGTAGAGATCATGCTGCTGTATTTAACCACACGAACATTCTGACCTAACTGTGAGGCTGGCTCTGCTTTGAACAAGGGATTGAACTGCATGACCTTCAGAGGTGTCTTTCAACTCAAATTATTTTCTGATTCTCTGATCTCAGAGACACATTTGCATGTGTTTAGGTGTTGTTTACAAAAAGCTGCTATCCCAGTGGAAAACATAATTTATTTGTTTGCGGGTTTACCTTAATGAATCCTTGAAAACTTCATACTGTGCCCCAATGTGTCTAAATTTTTCACCATTATTGTCCTTGGGAAAAATAATCTTTGATGCAGAGAAGTGAATTTCATTGTCTGTGTATTTGCTTCGGAGCAATTTAATATAGTAGCTGTGTAGGGATACCAGAGTAGCACTGAAAGGATTCAAGAGGAGTTTGAAGAAAAAGATTGCAAGTATTTCTTTAGAACCTCTTAGTGTTGAGCTAATTTATTTGTGTCTTCAAAGTGATCAATTAGCAGACCTTCCCACACTGGTAGGATAGAGGATTGTGTATTCTAGCACAGGAACATAATATCTTTTGTCTCTAAAAGCCTGAGCTAAAACACACTCAAGTTTCCACTGAGTCGTTCAGCTTTGATATAAAGTGTACGTAAAAGAAAGTTTATCTGGAAAGTAATTTTATTAAAATTATTATGTAGGTGCAGTACAATTCTTATGATTTCTACAATAGCTTTTCTTATTAAAAGTTCATGAGGAGAAAATGGAATCTGTACACTGAAGAGATCACAGAGCAATTCATCCAAGAATATTATATAGGGGCAGATGATAATGGGATAATTAAATCACAAGGGGTAAGTTGTCATTAACTCTGAAATACAAAAGCTGCTTTAAAGAAGTACCTCCTTTTAGAGAGTTTCTATGAAAAATGCTTGTCCCTTTTTTTTTCTTTTTTTGTTTTTTTTATGGAAAGACATTCCCTTTTTTGGGCTCACCGGACCACAATTCGCAGTTTAAACAGTACAACAGTGGCTGCGAGAGGTATTGGCTGGTCTCCTCTGGTCACCTCAAAGCTCATTTCTTTACTTCTTCTTGCCCTAAATACCTGTTTCTTAGACAGACCATATTGTGAACAAAGATCTCTTAGGTGAATTTTAGGGTGCCTTTAAAAGTCACTGGTTTTCCTCCTAGTAGCCTAGTAAAGCCTGAATGAAAATGGAAATTACTACATATGATAAAAGAGGAGAGGCTTTTGGGACCAAGGTGGCAAGCACTTAAAATAAGCAAAGTCTGGCTACCCCAGGCACTCCAAGCAATCCAAGGTCTAAGCTAATATTGCCATCAAGTCTCTATCGAAAAGGGACCAAATCTATTCCAACTTTTTCCCCAGCAGTATAATTTACCATATGATCATAACACCGTTCTTGAAAACCTGTTTTCTTGATGACAGTACTGCCTAAATAAGTGTCCAAAGTCATCTGCCTCTATCCAGAAATTTTATTTTTAGACTGAATTCTTCCTACTTGAGTTGATTTTAGCTGTCTTCTTCTGAGAAAAAACATATATTCTTTTGCACATCATCTCTCCATCTTCTTGAATGTTTTCTTTTTTTTGTAGATTATGTTTTCAGCCCATGCAGAATCACATAGGACTGACTGTGTTGTGACAGATTAGGATTCAAATATCAAATATGACATGTAACAAACTTCGCGTTACAACTCCAAGCAGTGCTTCATTTTCAATGATAAACTGTCTTTGAGAAAACATAAAAATGCATGTCTTAAATTATCTCTGCAAAGCCTAATGAAACAAAAATCCTTAAATGTTCCACTTGGCACAAAATATTAAATTTCAACAAAGCAAATCCAGGCTCATTGTGCTGGTTTGGGCATTCTGTTCATTCCTGGGGAGACCAATGAGAAGAAGTGCCTTTAGTTTGCTCTTGCTGTTCCTTGCTTTTTCAGAAGTGCTTTGGAGGGGCACTGAATGTCTGGAGCCTGTTGCCTGTTCAGATTCATCCCTTCATTAAGCACCAGTCAAAGTGGTTGAGCTCAGTTATTGTAACCAGGAAAAACTTCTGTGGTTTTCACGCCACAGTTTTTGTGGCAGACTCACACCAGGAAATGAGATTATTCCAAAGTTACATTTTTGGGTTCCAGGCTAACCCAAGATATGCTTTCTGCCCTTTCTAAGTGAATTATTAATGTCAGCAGTGTTTACTGAGATTGTTGATGGACACAGCAGCACATTTTTCCAGGTACCTGCACAGTGCCTTGTAGTCAGCTCTTCTGACTGTGCAGTGTGTGGAGACTACAAGTGTCTTTTACCTCAAGGTCGTGGGTTCAAATCTGGTGGCAATGTCCAAGAAGTAATCATGCCATTCCCGTTCAGCACCTTGGCAAAATGAGGTGATGGATACACTTTGACTCTCAGAGAACCATATTTCTGTATCTCAGACTTAAAAAACCAGAACAATCAGAACTTCAGCATACAGAATAAATTCCCTTGTGTGCTTCTACCTGAATTCACTTAGAGTAATTAATTAATTAGGACACAGACTTTTAAAACAGGCTATGTCTGCTTTCACTGATGTTAAAAAATATTTCAGTTAAGGAAATCCGTAATAGTCCTTCCTGGATATAAGTGAGCACACAAGTAAACTTTGATCTCAGGTTTAAGTTTCTGGGTGACATGAAATTAATGTTTATAAAGAAAGAAAAAAAATATATTGAATAATGTTTATGGTCCCGTTTTACACAATGATACCTTTAGAAAGAGGGTATTTTACGCACTCTCCCTGCACAAAAATAACATTTTTTATTTCTCTTTGATTCCAGTTTCCTGTCTTACTTGTTATTATATATAATATCAATTTGCTATTTCATTACTGAGCAGTTTCCTGTCTTACTTGTTATTATATATAATATCAATTTGCTATTTCATTACTGAGCAGTTTCCTGTCTTACTTGTTATTATATATAATATCAATTTGCTATTTCATTACTGAGCAGATTAATGCTTGGTCCTAGAGAATTCTCGTGGAATTCTATTCATGATGAAAATTAATTTCCCATTACTGAGATATGAAGACTTAAAGTTACTTTATCTAAGATCTTAAAACAAATGTGTGGTATGTGTCAAAGGTGTATAATGAAACAGCAGTGGAACAGGATGTCTGATTTTGTGAATAGGAATAAATCAGCACATAAGTTATGTTGATACAATCCATAAAGTTTAAAAAATACAACCACATGTTAGACTTAATCCTCATTATCATGGAAAGCCATTGCAAATACATGGAAAATGAACATAAAGCTTGCTGAGCTGTGACATTGCAGACAGCTTCCAGGGATCAACTACAGGACCCAATAAGAAGCCAGGCCAACTTATGCACAACTCAGCAGATAAAGCTTAAAAATTACTTCCTAAATGTAGGGGTGAACTTAATTTATGGAGAATGAGCAGTTTAATTACTTAAAGCTGGAAAAAATTGCCTTCTTATTCTCTGTGTAGAAATTAGCCAAAATAACTCATTCTCCAGTACAGAACAGAAATGCAATACTAAAATGTCAGAAGATCAAACCAAGCCAGCAGCAGCAATTCAGTGTGATTTTCCAGGCCAGTGAAATGCGTGGAAAGATTCACAGCATTGCCAGGTCAGAGGAAGGCCGCTCAAGTTTCTCATGACCTTGGCTGCAGCACAGACCCTAGAACTTCACCGAGTTTCTTCTCTCACTGAGCGCTGTGTCATGCAGTGAAAATACCTTTTGGAAAAACATTTTATTGTGATGCAAAAACTCCAAAGGACAGAGTGTCCTTTAATAAGCCTTTCATAGAGCTAACCATGTCATAATCACAGATTTACATTATCCTCTCAGGAATTCAGAGGGCAGCACAAGTCGTTCACATCCAAGTTGTGCAGCTTTCTTGTTGAGAACGGTGAAAGCCTCCCCCTTTCTGACAGACATTAAGCACACACCTAAAGCTGCATGATAGAGTGAACTGTATCTGTGCATGTGGAATTTTTACCAGAGGACTCTGGGGTTGCTTTTGGTTTGTTCTTTTGATTTCTTTTTTTCCCAAATTTCAAAGTCTTTTAACAACAAATCTCTGAGTTGTCATTCATGCAAAGCTTACTTTGACAAAAGACTCACGGAACTGGCCCTTAATGCAACTTTTAAAAATGCCTGCAAAAGTGCTGAATTTTAGACTTTTCAAACTACTGTACCATGAAAAAGGAACTCATTATTTCTTAGGCTTTACCTTTTGCACACTGGGGCAAAACAGAGCAACTTAGATTGCCTGGTGTATAAAAGATACCAACAAATTCACCTTTTGTGTCAGAGCTAAGAAAACAATAAAGCCTGAGAGTAGGAATGTTTACAAAGGGTTTTATAAATTCAACAAAGATGGCAAATACTGTAAGTCAGTCTTTTAATACATATAAACCTTCTTGGAGGAACTTGGAAGCAATTCTTTGTCTGTTTTATAACATCTCAGCCAAAATCTCATTAAAAACTTGAATGCAGTCAATTCCTACACACTTTCAGGAGAGCAAATGTGAACTTCTGCAAGATTGCAGGTTTTCCAGGGGCAAAGCCTCACTGTTTCCCTTCCCATCTTGCAGCCCAGAGGCTGTGCCCCTGACAGCTCTGCAAACTGAGCATTTCTCCTGTAAGACCCTGGGAGAGCAAGCTCATACTGTACCTTACTTTGCTGAGAAACAGCCAAACTCTTCTGTGTTATACTTCCACAAAGACACTCAAACATAATTAGAAATCTTTCTTAGGTAGTTCCCTCTGGCTGCATGGCATAACAGTCACAGATCTTGAGCACAAAAATAATGTCTGATTTGGGCTGGCTTTGCGATTTCTCTGTATTTTCTTATACAAAAAATAAGTTTATATAATTAAAATAACAATGTCAGCTTTGAGAGAAGGTGGTTTTTTTTTTTCCTAAATCCCGACCACTTGTAAAATCACTGTGTTTGAATAATAATGGAAAAATTGGACCTTATTTTAAAATTTAGCATCTTATTCTTTCACCATTTGAAAAACAAACTTGAAAAGCTAGGAATCCTTATTTCCCAGTGTCATTGGAAGTATTCTGAAAACTTTCCATGCTAGAAGGTTGGGTTTTTTTCATTAGCAGGTATTTTTTTAAGACTTTGAATAAGTTTTGGTACTGTATCTGTGTGCATTTGTAGGTTTTTTTTTCTTGTTTGATTGACCTAGATATAAAGCGCATCATGTTTGAGACCTCTGAGCAGCATGAATTTCAATTTCTGGAAAGCAAATAAGTGTTTGGAGTTTGGAGAAAATAGAAGATGGCTTCACTGTCCTTATTTGACTTTCCCAAACAATCTTCGATATTAAAACTTTTGGAACTAAATTTTTTACTGTGAAGGTGGTGATACGATGTGCTAGATATTGTCCAGAGAGTAGAGAAAATGGATGAGGAAAAAAGTGCAGTGCAGGCTTTTATGTCCCAGACAACTTCATTCAAGGTAAGTCGCATTATGGAGGAAGGACTAGGACTGGGAACCTCATGGGTCAGGCCAGGGAGAACTTGTAGGCTACTGAAGGAGAACCTGAGCAGTTGAAATTGGATAATAGAAGGAAAAGGGGTGGGTAAGGCAAAATAGGATTCATTTTCTTAACGCCTTCCTAAAACGGTGGATTGCCAGAACGTTTTCCTGTTGTACTGCAGACAGTTGGTCACTGGACCCTGAAGTCGCAAAGGCAAATGCCCATGGTTTCACGGGCTGCCTGTCCTCGGTTCAGTACAACCACATCGCTCCCCTCAAAGCTGCCTTACGCCATCCCAGCGTTGCCCCCGTGACTGTCAAAGGTTCCTTGACTGAATCCAACTGTGCATCCATAATGGAAGCTGACGTGAACACAGCAACCACAATATATTCCTCATCAGGTACGTCCTGCCAGGAGGGGATTGGGGAGTTTGAAGGGTACTGTAGAGTGAGCTTTCCTTCCTTCTTGCTGTAATGCAATTGTGACAGTATGAATAGTGGAACTGGGAAGTTGTCTTTTCTCTCAGAATTAAGAGTGTTGAGGATGGGCATCAGGATTAGTCAAGGCCTCTTTAAAAGTCACTGTTCTGAACCAGTGTTTTCAGACTAAGTTCCTGGATCACCTAATACGTGCCTAGAACAAACAAAGAAGTCCCAGAGCTGTAGTGGAAAAGCATTGAAAGTTTGGTTATGCACCCAATTTGTCATTCCCGTCCACTCCAGGTAACTCTGGTGCTGCAGATCTCAAAGGAGAACATAAATGTTTACACAGATTCCATATCCCAGTGGTGATGAAGCAATAGAAGTAATGCAAAAAACAAGTCAAATTTGTTCCCACCCTAACAGAGATGAGCAAAACCTCTTTTACAAACCCCTTGGCATGTGTGTGACTTCCACTGAATGCTTGTACTTCATTCTCTTAGGCTAAAGAGAAGGAGCACTACTTGAGCAGTACCAGCAAGATGATC
The DNA here is from genome assembly GCA_013398115.1 of Falcunculus frontatus. Lineage (NCBI taxonomy): Eukaryota > Metazoa > Chordata > Aves > Passeriformes > Falcunculus > Falcunculus frontatus. Next base: position 3,871,544 of record VZRV01005418.1, read on the forward strand.
CCAATCGTTTGTATGTCTTTTGCAATCCTGAAACTGTCCTCTGGGAATCTGAAGTGTTTTGCATATGTGAATTTGTATGCAGAGGAGGAAACTGAGAGCAGCTGGAAGCCTTGTCACCATGAGCAGGGACAATCAAGTTGCTGCTTTAGTCACCAGTGGATGTGGCAGAATTCTTAATGACCAGAAAGGGGTACAAATTAAGGGCTGGTTTTTGCCCCTTGACCTATAAAGCTACTTTCTCCTTTTTGATAGCTGATAAAACTTTGGTTTAGATCATAATACAATTCCTTTGACTTTTGTACTTGCATCAAATCCCCATTTCCTGCAGCTTCTGCCTAAGATATTCAGCAGAAAACAAATGATGCTATTAGCATTCTGCATAGGGAGAAAGGCTGCTGATTACTCTGGAGAGCGGCTGCCAGTGTGCATGTGCTCCTCCCCAGCCCCCCACTTCCTTCTCACTGCCTGGAGTTGTCTGAGGTATCTGCTCTGACGCACAGAGAAATGTGTCTTGTGAGTCCTGAATGGGCAGTGATACTGAAAATGTGAACTCTCTGCCCTGTGATCTGTCACCTCAATGATCTAATTTTTCTAAGGAGTTTGAAAGCAGTAAAACCTAAGGCTCAGAACTTCAGGACAGAACACAGAGCAGAGTGAGCTCTCTGTGAGCTTAAATATTTAAAGCATACAATCAGTTGTAGTCTATTGTGAAGGTTAAGCACTGTTGCATCAGAAATGCAGAATTATTATAAAAACTCATGCCTGTCTTTGCTACTCTGTGCTCTAAAATATGATTTCCTCTCACTGTGATGAATTCTGACATTCCAGTCTCACTATTCACACTGGATTTGATTAAAGCCTGAATAAGATCTTTAGAACAAGTGAATTCTGAAGACTTCATGTCTTTATATGCTAAAGTAAGAGCACTGGGCGGTTGATTCTTGTTAAAAAAAATTTCCAATTTGTAGCAAATTATAATTTCTATAGATGTACTTGAGCATTACATTTATACATGGAAAGGACACATTTTAAGAAATAAAAAGAAAACAGAGTCAAGGATTAACTTTCAGATTTAGTGCCTATATCTCAATTCATCACTTCCCAATTTCTCATTATTGAATGTCTGAGAAGAAAAATAGAACCTCAAAGGAGGCTGTACTTGTCTGCGTCGATATTCTAATGTACAGATACAGCAAAAAAGCCCACTAGGAAAACTCTTCAAATGTGTGAGAAAAGCTTTCTGTATTTGTAACTTGAAAACAATTGAAGCTATTTCCTTCAGAAAGGAATAGTTGTGTTCAAAAAATTTTCCTTGCAGAAAGATACGGAATAAAATCCATTCACACAGTTATCTGAATACACTTCTTCTGATTAGGAAACACAAAATGAGAGGTGACTTACTGTGGTTTTGATATTTAACAAAGATAAGCAGATCACCTTCTTCCTTGCTAAGGCACACATAAAGATTTTGTTATTCTGAACTCTGTATTGATGGTATAGAGATAATGGACTTTTCCTATGGTATTTTTTCTTAATATTAAAATACTGTAAAAATTACAGAGGAGATTCAGCTGCATGAATGGTGGAGTCTTGAGCTGCCTGACCTCTTCAGCTGAGAGCAGGTCTTCAAGCATTTAAAGTAAAAAATGTTGAATACTTTCATAAGTCCAGAACTACACAGAAAAGATTCACTTCTGAAAGGCACCTTACACAGTGCAGTCCCTGTCTCACTGTGCTAATTGTGCTGGGCTTGGTATTTCCAAACAAGCTCTAACTGGCTAGGGATGTGCCAGGACAGCCTTGGCTGTAGCAACTATGAGATGGTGAAGTTGAGGATCCTCAGAGGAAGGAAGAAAGGCAGAAATGCATGACTGCAACTTTTGACCTTCTCATGGACCTGCTTGGAAGAATCCCACAGGATACGGACCTGGTGAGAAGAGTGGCATGAGGTCCAGAGAGGGTGTAAAGTCTTCATCCTTGGATATATTCAAAACCCAAAGGGAAACAGCTCTGAAAAACTTGCTAGAATAACTTGGATTTGAGTAGGGGTTTGGACTAGACGATTTCTAGGGGAGCCTTGTGACCTTAACAGGGTTTCCAACCTCAGTGAATCAAGCTGTAATATCATCAGTTTTATCTAAAAGGAGGAGGATGTCCTGTTAAGATCTCATATGAGACCCAGTATTGCTTTTCCTTGGCTTCAGAATTTGGTGTGTTCTCACAGGAGATGGCTCTGCTATTACAGCCCATCTGCTGCACTGTAACAAACCCTCCTCTCTTTGATTTTATTTCTCAGGCAAAATATAATTCTTGGGGCTTGTGTCTGTTGGCCTTCATTCTGAAACTGATCTTCAACATTTGTTCTGGTTTCTTCTTAGTGCTTAAATTCTGGTAACCAAGAAATAGTGGAGTGCTGGTTGCATTAGGTGTCAAATCTTAAAAAATCTTTTAGGCACAAATAACGTCTTATGTAATTTTTAAGGTAGAAATTTAATTTCATGCTTTTCCATGCATAGTTAATAATTTTTCATGACTCTTTTTGACTAGTACCATGCATTGGAGACCAGCTGCAATTTTTTCTCTAGTTGAAGAGGACTGTTGTAGAACAGATGTAAATTTTTAATTGTCACTGAATTCACTGGCTTCAGCTGAGGGATGGGGTGAAAAACATCTCACCAAACTTCCATTATACAGAAAGTTAACTCATCTTGAGTCTGAGATAATGATTGCTCTCCTCTTCTAGTTTGTGGAAAGAAATAGGTGAGTCACACTGTCAATCTTTGACAGCCATCTTAGGACATAAAATAATTGTAGATTCTTCTCCTCTTTGGCTAAATAAAAAACCCCTGAAATTACTAGTTTTGCTTTATATAAATAACTCTCATATACTGAAAATTGAAGTGAGATGAATCTACTCATGATGTACAAAATTATTACTAACTGTGATCTAGTTTTGAATTTGGCCCTGTTTTGAGCTTACGCTCAGAGGCCTGAGATTAGGCTAAATAACCTCCAGACTTCCTTTCCAACCTAACCTTTTCTATGTGTTCTATATTTGTGTATGAAAATACATTTTTATTCCCATTGCAGTCCCACAAATGTAGTAGACGAGATGAAGCATTGCCATGACTGTTTCTTGGCAATGTCACTGTGTGCACACAATAACCAGGCAAGGGTGCTCTTGTAAATAGGTCTCAGGCTGAGGGTTCAAATCTGTGATTGGTGATTACCAATCACATGGAAATGGGTGTGTTGGAGGTGTTCAGTGGGCCCCAGAAGTGCTTTTTGTGTCTGTAGCTCAGTCAAGGGACTCCATCTTTTCAGTATGGGTGTGATTGGACAGAAATCCTCCCACCCCTAAAACTTGCGAGTAGAGCTGCATTTTTTAAAATATCAAAGCCTCTTTGAGGCTCGTGTCTTTGCACCTCTTTGAGGCTGGTATCAGTGATGTAGATAATAAGGAAAAAGTGTCCCCTTTAAGAACCCTACTAAGAACTAAGTAGTCCAAACCCACCATCATTACAGTTCAGGGTGTCTTGATGCACAAACATGTAGTTGTTGCATGTTTCAATAAAAAACATCTTCAGCAATGGCATGCCAAAATGGGGCTGACTCAGTTACTCAGGTGAGGATGTTCAATTACAATAAAACTTGCAACACCAAATTTCTCAGTCGGGCTTCCACCTCTTGCATCAGGAAGATCAGTTTTGCAGAGCATTACGTAATACATAGCAGAGACAGTGATCCCTGACTCCCTCCCTACATACATTCTCTGTATGATTGCCTGGAGGCTTGTAGAGGAGAGACACACAAATATGAATCCCTTCAAAGGAGACAGTAAGCTGAAGAGAAAAGAAAAATGTGAAGGTGCAAAAAAGCTGGATTCAGCTGGCAGTAGAAAACATGGCATTTTCTCAAACATGCTGGACTGAAAAATAAGTGCACTGCTGTAACTCCACTGACGTCAGGAAGGCCTTGACCTCTCAGATTTGGATCTGAATTTGAAACAGCATGTCAGCTATTTGACTCAGTGCTTCTGCAGTAGTCATTTGGGGACAGAGTACAAGAGAGCTCAAACATCAAGGAGCCTTTAATATGAGTTAATTTCTGATCCCTCTCTGTTTTGGATCCAATTTGACCGCTGCATTTCTGTAATGGAGATAAAAACATCCCTTCCAAGAAATTGTCCCAAGAAGAGACTGCTTCTCTTCATGGGATTGAATTCAGCTTCTATATCTCAGCTACAAACATAGGTGTGGTCTAAATCTGCCTAGCATCGCTTTCCTTTGGCTTCTTTCTGATATTGTTTCTTAGGTAACAACAAAAAAGGTAATAATACATCTCTGACTGAGAGAAGCTCCCAATAGGCTGTTCAGTTGAAATGTCTCTCTGATTCTTCTGATGAACTGAAACAACACTTTCAGATGTTAGTGTGAGCCCTTCTGTTTCCTTTTAAATATACCCTTAATAGAATTTGCTCCTGAAGGTGTAGAAGAAAATTGTTCTGCAAACTCATTTTATTTTTCAGACCCTTCTGGTTCAGTTCTCCAATCCCCCAAATCACATCTTTTGAAAACAGATTAGAATTCATGAGAGGAAGAGGACACTTCTGTCTAAGCCACAGAGAACAGTTGATACAGAAAATAAGTTCTCTTTTGTTTAACCTACTGCAGATCCTTTTGGGAAGACAGATGAAAGAGAACCTCTCACCAATGCAGTCAGAAGCGATTCAGCTGTGATTGGAGGTAACTTCCTTTTAGAGACTACAGTTGAAAAATAGTTCTGTCAAGGCAAACATCTAGGAGACTTTGAATTTGGCCTCCATGAAATCTATTCCAAGGGGGTTTTTTGTAATCTGATGCAGGTCTGGTATCTGCTCTATTTATTAGCACGTATCTGTGTCAGGCTACCTCGGTAGGCAACTGCATTATAGATTATTGTGGTCACACATGGATCATCAGGAACCTGAGCTTTCTAAAATATAACCAACTCTCTCTGTCTGCCTGCTTGAGCAGGGGATCTGGACGAGATGATCTCAGAGGTTCTCTGATTCCACATGAGTCTGCGTTCTAAGACCCATCTAACTAGTAATTGTTTTACACACCACCCTGTTGAATACTTTGCAGACTATTCATGTATCCTGTATTTCCTGAGCTCTCTCTTTGTATTCTGGTGGTGTAGTGGAACTCATGAGGTCATATGGAAGTATTTATATACTGGGGAACATTGTCCTCATAATTTCACATGTGGTTTTAATTTTCCTTTAAGGGCCTAGAAGACAATTTATCTGTTTATTTTGTAGGATGGCCTGTAGTGAGCTGCCTTTGATAATATCTAGGAGCTATAAACCAAAGTGTACAAGGCTCATGCAAGGTTCCCAGAGATAACACAGAAGAAAATATGACACAGCAGGGATTTGTATGAGCATACAGATCTAGTGTTTTAAAAGCAAACACACTGAACTAACTTTATTTCCAATGAAAGCAGAATTTGACAGAAATTAGGTTAATTATATCAGTACTTGCTATTTTAACTATTCTTAAAGTGACAAAATAGAAATAAAAACTACCAGGGAGGGTTTGATAGAGGCGCATGACTGTGTATGGACCGAGATGAACTCATCTGTCATACCAACTAGCTGCTATGCATTGGTAATGCATTTCTGAGGTAACTGAGCCTTTTGTTTTGGTTTTCACTTTTTCTATCCTTCCTTTTTTACCCCTTTACAGGTGTAATAGCAGTTGTGATATTCATCATCTTTTGCATCATTGCTATCATGAGCAGATTCCTCTATCAACACAAACAAGCACATCGAAATAGCCAGAAAAAGGAGAAGGAATACCCGGAAAACCTTGAGAGCTCCTTTAAAGCTGACATTGACTTGCAAAACACAGTGAGCGAGTGCAAACGGGAATATTTTATCTGATGGACAATGCAATTTCTTCTTACTCTTACTCCCCTAAACTTCCTTTCTCTATTCCTTTCTCCCTTCCTTTTTTCTTTTTGAAAAATTTTTTTTAACACTCATTTTTTGCTAGCTTCTTTTTCATTTGGAAAAGACCGCCCTGCACAGGAAACACTGAGAACAATCACAGTGCCTCACTCTCTGCACAAGAACCTGGCAATCACAGTTTACTTCTGCAGCTCAAGAGACCTGTTACCCCATCCTACACAAAATAAGATCCATATGAACGCCTGGTTTCTGCTGTCAGTTCTTGGATGTTTCAAAGTCCCTACATTTATTTGGTTGGTTTTTCTTTTCTCTGGAGCCATTTAAGTCATTGTTTTTACACTAGAGCTGGACTATGTAAAGTACAGGTAAAGTAGTTGAACACATAGCTCTGCAGATACTGGGACAGGATAGAGGGAAAGAATGAGACCAAAACACCTGATTTATTTCATGGGCTCATTTACAACAATCATAAAGAACCAGCCAAATTATCAAATGTTATTAATTGATATATTGTCTATTGATTTAAATGGTGTTAAATTAATTTGTACCAGTTGAAAAGCTGGTATGACATAAAGGAAAATAAAACTGTCCTCATTAAGCTCCTTCCCGCAACCTCCTGTCCTTTTACTGTAACTTTTAGGCTTCTCAGTACTTTTCCAACAATATATGTATCAACAATAAATATCATTCCCATGCACCTCTTTCACCTCCATCTCATAAGGCTGGCTATGTAGACCCAACATACTCTAGTATAACCCTAGATGAAGCATGGAAAATAGTAGCTTGAATCTCTAAGGGGTTTAGGAAGCTGCTAGGACTTAGGTGCTCTATATTTGTCTGAAATTTTAGAAATGCAGCATATGCCTGTTCATGCCACATGGAGGATTATCACGCACTGAGGTTAAACGCTGTTGCCACTGTGGAAAAGAAAACGTACATAGATGAGGAAAAAAACAAAATAGTTTAATCTTAAACATGACTCACACCTTCTGCCAGCTCTTCTAAAAAAAAGGAAAAATAAATCCTGCTACTCAAGAAAACCTCCCAAAACTGCATGAAAGATTGATTGGTATTTCCTGTTTGTAGAAATTGGAGTAACTTCTCCAAAGCTAAATAGAGAGAGGTCTGATGTCATGTCTAAAAAGATGAATATTTGATAAACCTTCTTTACAAGAACATTAGGGAAACAAAGAGATCCCAAATACTTTACTTCAAATTAATCTTCTCTCCTTTTTTCTGAAGTCTTCTGTCCTTTCCTGATTAGGAACACTACTGAAGGATCAAATTCTGCCCATTTTACTTGTGCTGCATGGTTGCAGTGTGAGGATGAAAAACCTCCTTTTCAATCACAGATGTCCTAAGGATAAGAAATGAAGGAATCCCAGCAAGCGATGTTTTGAACACCGTGTTGCACCTGTGTGACATCTGCCTTTGCAAGGCTTCTAAAGAGTATGTAGAATTTAGTTGAATTAAGCCTAGAGTTAAGGGGAAAAAAAATCTTATTCATTGCAGCACTCTTGATAAGAATTAATTTGAGACAACTGATTGTGCAGTAAATCTCCTTTTTTGCCCTATATCCTGTGTAGTCATCCTGGGGTTTCCACATGGTGGTCCTTTTTACATGGATTAAAAATTAAAAGAATCCCAGTATGAGGTAATAACCCACAGCAAACTAGAGATGAGCTTACACATGCAACAGGTGCTCTTTTCCTAGGCAGCCCATTGCAAGAGTATGTAGATGTTTATTTGTTTGGGGTTTTTTTTATGGGAGGAGAGAGCAGACAAGGAAGAATAAATAAATAAATGACCACTCGGATACAGTGGCTCTTTACCACTTCTTTTGGAGCGTTCAGTGAAAAGAAAGCAGTCTTGGAATGACATCATTCTTACATCGAGGAATATGAGGCCAGCCCTATGACCAGAATTCTTCACTGCACAATTTTATAAAGCTGTCTATATTGAAACTAGTTTGGTGCCATTCTTCCTCAGCCCTGGTCAACTGCAGCCCTTTTGCCACACACTGGCTGTTGGGATGACAGGATTACTTGTCAGTGTTTCTGTGTGGTGAGTGTTGGAATGATGGACTTGGGAGCTGGGTTCTCTTTGCATTGCTTTGTCTTTGGCGTGAAAATCCTGGCAAAGCAATTATCCTTTCCCTTTCCTTCCTCCAGATCAAGCTGCTTTGTTTGGCATGGCAAAAGGGGAGGAATAGGAGAGTTCATGGGCCCCTCTGCCATGTTTCAGTCATCTTTTCTGAAATGGCCTCTGTATGAGACATCTGTGAGGTCCTAATGTGCTTAATTGGCTATATGAAGAATGAAATAGGAAGGTAAAACTCTGAAAATTGGAGTGTGTCTGCAGAAAGAAAGAACTGCACACGAATGCATGCAAGAATATACAAAGACATATGCATCTATAGCTGTGGATGTACTGAGATGGGAAGATTTTTATGCTACAGGGCTGAACAAATGAGCACATTTGTACGTACTTCTAAATCGAGATGCCAAAATTATTCTCATTAAATGATAGCTAAAATATACTAAATGAAGTAGTTTAAATATGAACTCCTTTTTGTTTTTTAAGTTGTTTTGTTGTAATGCTTTCTTTAGAGAGGGCATAATCAGATTTTCTTCAGTACCAGTTTTAACTGGCAATTAATAATATTTTTTTACAAAAGAGAAGAAATGCAGTTTTAAAAAATCTACTAGTACTAAAATGGCTTTCATTTTCCTTAGTTCAAATTAGAACTTTTTTCCCATCTATTTAAAACCATTTCTGCTATTTTTGTTAACATTTTTCTTGAAATGAGATGTTTTCCCATTTTTCTTTTAGCTGTCATTCTAGATAATATTTTTCAGCAAACCTAGGGGATAATACTTTTTATACATAAAATTTCAGATTTCATTTCAGTGGAACACCTGAGACTGTCAAAGAGTTGTTTGGAGGCATTGTTTGAGTATTCTTCCTTCCCCAAGATGAGTTTCATAATAAAAGTAAGGGACTGGTAGATGGATACTAGTACTCTTTTTTTCTCTGGGTGATATGATATGTAACCTCTAAAAATTATTATTGCTAGGCAGGGATTTTTAGGCTGTGAAATTACAAAGTATCTTAGGTATGGATTTAGGCACTGCAAATTCCAGTTTTTCAGAAAGGCCTTGACCAATAATAGCTGTGCTTGTAAAGATATTTAGTCATGCAGTCTGAGCTGGATGCCCAGAAGGACTCTCTGTGAATCCCAGTGCCTGGCTACAGAAAACAAAAGAAGGCTGGATGTCAGAAAGGTAAATCCAGCTAACTTTCAGTGTGACATAGGCTGCCGCCTGGGTGAAGGATAGGCTTTACAAGGAAATTAGTCTCTTGAGAATGTGGATCAATACTTAAGTGACTAAACAAAATGAGCATTTAACTCAAATTAATTTCAGTTGAATTTCTGCATCTGCCTTGCCGTGAAATGTTCTAATATACTACAAGACATTTAAATACCTTTGAAAATTGAGTCCCATTTGTCTTTTGGAAATAAAACTTTGGTCCTAAGTAAGTTACCTATGTAATTGGCAGTTAGTATTTCAGCTGTCCTTATTCTCTTACTAGAGACAAGACAGTGTGAGTGTTTTGGTCAATTTTTAATGTGTACCCTGTTTTTGTTTTTTCTTGTTCTTGCCGTGACTCAGCACTTAGGTTATGTCTTCAGTGAAAAAGCCAAATAAAAGACATACTTTTAACACATATGGGCTAAGCCAGAATTCCCACCTGGGTAAATATCACTGTAAAAATGAGACATATAAAGTTGTGCTGTTACCAGATTGTGTTCAGTCATGAGATGCCCCTGATATTTAAGTTAAAACTATAGCCAGATTACAAAAATAAGATGCTTTCTCTTGGCTTTATTTTAACCTGATCTAGCTGGACTTAACTCATCCTATTTATCAGTTGCTCAGTTTTTTACAGTGTAAGCCAAACCATTATTTTAATGAGATCTCTGACTATATTAGCATTTAGCTGATCACATATTTCACATATTGGGTGAGGAGCAATCAATATATCATATTGTTTCACTATGGTGAGGGGTTATGAATCTTTTCCTACTGAAGTCAGTTACTGATTTTGCTGAAGATAAGATTGAGTCCAAGATCTGTGAAGCACTTGGATATTGCTTTTATCTGAGTCTTTTGGGTTTGTTTCATTTTGCATTTGGTTTTACCGACTGCCTGTTTTACAATTGCCATCCTGTTCTGTCCCACCCTGTGGTTGGTGAGGACAGGGAAAATGTCTCAAACATCCTGTCAGATTAAATGAATCCCTAGAGATGCCTCTTTCTCTCCACTGATTATAGAGAGAGGGCAGTCTCCTGGAGATACATAAGTTAATTCTAGCAGAATTTGCCTGTGAATCGGAATTTTACAATAGTTTTGCAGATCCAGCAGACACATCTGCACAGGTATTACAAGTGACTTCCTGAGGTGACAGCTGGGGTCAATGAAGGACACCTTCCATCTAAAATTACACTAAACATCCCTGCCTAGTAAATGTATACTCCTTGTAGCCGAATACATGAAAATCGAGTTTTGAAGTACCACTTTCAGTCAGTGACAATCTGATCAGGAATCTGTGGGGCTTGGAAGTGGGTTATTCTGCTTTCAGTCTATTCTAGATCCAATATCCATTTTTTTCCTCACATGGGAGCTTTGGCAGATAGCATATATGAAGCCAGATCCTCACATTTCCGAATCTAAAGCTAACTCAGCCCCCTCAGATGCCTTTCTACATGTCTGGTGCCATTTGAGATGATACTGGGGTATCTCTGCAGCTCCAGTAAGGATGTGAGTCTCCTCTCTGTCATATCTTGCATCTGTTAACCCCAAGTAGATACGTCTGATACTGGCTGGCTTTTCAAATTATTAATAAGTGCCCATCCAGAACCCATAAGTTCTCAGTGAGATGAATCCTTGAAAAAATAAATCCCATCTTCAGAAGAAAATCAACTTTCCTTCTCATCAGTGTAAGCCAATCAGTTGACATGTATCTTCCACCTTAAGAGTGTAGAGGAGGCAGAACTTGACCTCTTTGTGGTCCACCATCTCATGCCATTGTTGTCTGTTGCACTCACCTACACAAAGTTTACCCTAAACAAGACCAGTTTCAAGTATTCTTCTGCACTGCTGTTTTTTCACAGACACAATGGAGGTTCTTTTGTATTTTATTTTTCAGAAAGCAGCACTCTGTAAAAGACTTGATCAGTCTGAGACCCTGTGAGTGCTATTTCAAAGCTTTCATTGCAGTTTTTTAATGCCTACTTATCAAACAAGCCAGGTGATATAGTTACATCCCTGCCAAACCAAGGGCCTTATCCAGAGTCTTTAGAGGTTGGTGGGAGGCCTCTTGCTTGACTAAAGTTAGAGTTGCACCATGCCCTTGAAAGTTTTGGGGGTTTTCTTCGCAGGTTACTATCACAGCTTCAAAGCATGGTTTGCTTCCTTGGGTTCTGCGCTTTGCTGCACTTTCTTTCCCAGTGGAAAGTTCTTCATATCCTCTTTCATTGTGGGCGGCCCCCTCCTCCTTGCTACTTTTTTACGTGAAACTCCCAAACACATTCTTCTTTTGGGTCTGAAGTAGCTTTTTTCTTTGATTGATTGTTTCAACACATGCATATAGAAGAGTTTGAATATTTCAGTGTATTGGTACTTATTTTCGTGATCTTTTGCACTAAGTTACTCTGACAAAAACAAAAATTGGGAAGAAAAAAAAGCACACTTTCTGGTGAACTCTTGTAATTTGTAAGCTCGTTGTTTGTTGTTTGTAATGTGCTGAGTCTACAAGCCGAGCTAAGGAAGAATTAAGGCAACAGTTTGTGTTGACAGTGTCACTCCATATCTAGTTCACCTCTGTTTTCTTCATCTCTCCTTTTTCTTTAACATGTGGAGCTATCAAATTGCTGGTAGGAGTCAGAGGAGCTTGTTTTACAACTCACATTAAGATTATGATTTTTCTCCTGGCAGTAACAGAAACCAAAATGTCAGCTGGGTGTTCAACCAGAAAGGAGACTGCACTCCATCATGGAGATGTAGTCACCTAGAGGTGGTGACCTCTATGGGGAAGAGAGGACATTAACACTTCAAACTACCATTGTGATGGGGCAGTGAAGGAGGCAAAAGCTCTCAGAAAACTTAACACTGTTTGAAGCCACACATGGTGGATATGAGGCTTTCAGGTATTTTTCAGTGGTTGGTTTTTGCCGTGGAATGAATTGGTACTTAGTCTGCCAAAACATAGTCTTAATTGTCCTGGTGATCTGTAAAGAGTTGGAGATCTGCTTCAGACACGGGAGAGGATTTCAAAGCTCTGGCTGATACCAGATCCAAATCTCTCCCAGATAACCCAAAGGAGAATTTGGGATGGTTTCCCTCAAAACAATCATAACATTTAATCAAATGTTGGCTACAAGAGGTGATCCAGAGGATAGTGTTTGCTTAGAGACTATCCACTCCCCATCCCTACCTCCTTTAGGATGCTCGTGGCAGCTTTTTTCCAAACTACTGACTGCTGTTCACATTGCAATACCACTTACTTTTTGATAGGCTAGTCATACCTATCTTCACAAATTTCAGTCCCACAGCCCTAAATAGAGTCCATTTGGAACGAATTCTGCATGGGAAATTATTTACTCACTTTTGCATGCCCTTTACAGCTCCTTCTTGCATCCTTTAGGCACACCCTTTTCTGATGTTTTTTGTCATTGCTGCCAATGCAGCACCTGTGTTGTCAAGAAAGAAGAACAATTGTTTCTTAGGTAAAGCTTAGATACAGCCAGTCCCAGCCTCACTTCCCATTCACTACACAGTGGAATTGAAGTTTCAGGAGCCTAGGAGAGCAAACAAGTACATTTTTTTTTGCTCAGACATCCAGTCATAAAAATCTCTACTCTCTGATTTTTGCAAATGAAATCTGTAACAGACCATTAAATCTAAATGACAGTAAGAACCTTAACATTGTCGTACCCGACCTGCTTTGAAACCCACTTTGTGAAAGAAACAGAGCCAGCTTCAGACCTGGTTGTAATCCTGTTTAGGTCAATGCAGATATATCACAGATTAATTTAGCCTCATACTGGCCTCGCATTGATAATCTCCTGCAAACTGGGGCTGACATACATGAGTCCAATTCAGGACCTTATTATATTCGTCATCCCTTACTGCTGTCAATGAGAGTTGCATTCACTGAAATCGTGTTGTCTTCTAGCAGAAATATGGATGAAATTTGGGATAAGGCAATGAACTTCGGCTCCACAAAGCCCATGGTTTAAGTCACCTTCAGGAGTTTCTAAAAAATGTGTGTATGGGGAAGGTTGGTCTGTGGGCAGTGTCTTGTCAATCAACATGGGAGCCCGTCCACTAACACAGGAAGGATTTTATGGGAGTTTAATGGATAAAGGCACCCTAAAAAGAAAAAAGAAAAGGCAAAAAGGCAGCTGAGATTAAGTATTTGTAATAATAAAAAATTGGTTCTTTCTACAGATGAGCCCTTCATCATTCATTTTACTTTGTTCTACTCAAATTGTATTAAATAAATCTCTCAGAACTCTGTTCATTTTATTAGCAAAGCAAAAAAAAGAACTTTTTTTTAATGGTTCGTCCAAGGGTAATGGAAGAGTCTCTCAGTTACAGTAAAAAGCAAAATGGAGATTTAGATTATTCCCCTTTCACTATCTGGTTTTCTAAAGAGAATTCCACAGGACGTTGCCTCAGTCTTAAGTCAGTTTTGTAGACAATGTAACATGTCTTAATACCCTGTTAAGGGACTGAAAAAATTTAGCCTTAGCTTCTTTTGTTTTCTATGGTTACTGTTGTACAGAATAAAGACTTAAACTGTAAGTAATGTATATTTAATAAAAAAAGACTTTTTGTATGATTTTGTGTCGAAGACAAATGCCTCCTCCTGTGTTTTTATTTTATCTTCTAGCTGAATGAACATTAAAAAGTGCTGATTACGGGAAAAATAATTTCCAGATGTTTACATGTTAACGCTAAGCCAGCACACCTCACTGGACAGTAATAAAAGCTGAGGTGCCCACAACCGGGATTTATCGATTTCAGCTGTGGCTAAAAGTTAATGTCAGAGGAAATCTGGTCATCATCCACATCCCTGACACAACTCATTGATGCTGGTGTGCTGACTGAAAGTCGTGTCTGCAGATACGCAGGCTTGGTTCTGGGTCGAAAACCTGCCTGTCACAGCTGTGTAGCTCTGTATCCATGCTCACAGATGTGTGCACATGTTCTCCCTCCCCAGCCTGCCATGCTGAAACATCCAGTGTGTCCTGCTTCTTCCATGGGTCCCCTCTCACAGCAGCTGCACTGCTGGCTCTCACGGGGATCACACTCACACCCCCTGCCTTCACACATGGCCCTGGCATGATAAATGGGACATGGCTCAGCCTCAGGGATTCTGTCTTGGCTTTAGGTGTTTGGTCTAATTATTTTTTCCACTTCCTTGGAAGCTGAACACAGAAATCTCTTAGGCTCCTTTGACAATCACAGTGTTTGATACTATCAACCAAGAACCAGCAAACACTCACTTAGAAAATAGTACATCCTAGGAAGTACAGATAGGACTCTTTTTCAAGGGTTTCACATGCTTGGATCTGGTGCAATTTCCACTCTAAACTTTAATTTCTTACATATTCGGTGTTTCAATCAGCCAAAGATTTTCATATAATCAGGGGCGATGTGCGTCCCATTGTCTTAGGAATTTCCCTGTGAGTTTTGTTTTTCCCTTTCATTTCTGGACAGCCTGTCTCCCAGAAGGCAGGGTTAACACAGGTTTGTAGTCCTGCCTGGAGATGTGCTGTCTGGCAGGACAGCTTTGCAGTACCTACTTCAGGGTTCTACAGGCAGTGGTGCACAGAGCCCTTCTCATGGAGCTGTTCCAGCTTACCCCAGGCCATGCAGCACTCTGGCACCAAAGCCATCCCAACCAACAGAACCCTCCTGGTGTCCCCTTGTCCCTGGTGGCTGCAGGAGGTGGGGTTAGGTATCACTTGACTTAAACAAAACTTCAACAATAAATTCCACACTGAGTTGCTTTACTCAGAAAAAAAAAATATGGAAGACAGAACGATATAAATCTTTCAGACTTTCTTCATAGCTAATATAGGGGGACCAGTAACCTTACAAAGGTTTGTAAGGACAGTATAATCTCCTACAGTTTTAGTTTTAATCCAGACCTTGGAAATTAAGTTTGCATGGCTTACAGTCTGGAAATGTCAATGTAAATTGATTTTCGTTTTCCTGAGTGGAGAGAGAAAAACTAATTTAACACCTTAAGTAGGTGGTTTTTTCATCCCCATGATTTTGGGGTGGTTTGGGTTTTTTTGGTATTTTTTTTTTCAATGCAAAATTCTTCTTTCTTCCTGAACAGGGATGTGATGAGTTAAAGACATTATTCAGAGGTTACATGAAATAATTACACTCGTGTAATGGAAATGCATATATCTATTTGGCAGACTGACAAAACTTCATTTATTGCAGTTTATGGCCAGTTAGCAATGTCTGGAAAAGGGGACAAGATATCATCATGGGTTGTGGTCAAATCTCCTTCTTCTTCAGAACCTGCTGTCCTTTTCTATCAGGCAGAATTAAGGAGGGAAAAAAAGCCTCTTCTGCAACTTCCACATGAGTAGCAGGTGTTTTATGTTAAAGCTTTATTCCTTCAACCAAAGCCCATTGGCAAATGCATACAGGCAAATACCATTAAGTGAATGCTGCTGTGAGAGAAAGGCAGGAGCCCTGCTGGAGTCAGCTGTGGCACTTCTTTGCTTTTTCCCCACAATGTAAGTACTAGGCAGCTGCAGTCAGTGCTTATTTTTCTTTACCTGGTGGCCTCCAAATAATCATAAAAAGCAGCCATACAAGGTCATATTTTTCTTCCAAACCCTCATGCTGGTGATGTCTGTATTTACCTCTTCTTAGCTTGAGATCATTTCTCTTCCTTTCTCAAAGCCTAAATTAAATAGCCTTTGCCTCAGTTTAAGCCCATTACAGCTTGTCCTATTCCCAAAGCAATGGAAAGAGCAGCTCAATCCCTTCCGGCCATGCAGCATCCCTTTTCCTCTGTTTGACTATCTTAACTATCTGCTTAGTTAGCTAACCCCCACAGCATCCCCCACTCTTCAGTTCCCTTGATTTTGGACAAGCCAACCCCTCTTCCCTTACACCTTTCATTGCATTTTTTTTAAAAATCTATATAACCACAAAAGGCAGCCTGTAAGAACTTAATATTTCATTTAACAGTGTCGGAATTCACTGTAGCACAACTAATCTACAGAAGGTATTTTTTTTCTCTACCCAAAGTTATTTTCCTCATTCCAACTCCCTTCACCCTTCTCTAACAAAATGTTTTCAGACCTCTGCAGTGACGGGGGGCCAAATCACCCTACAAAGCCAAAATACTGATGGGGCACCAACAGCATGATTAAGAGTCTGCTACAAACAGCTCACACACTGCAAGTATTAGTGTGGGGAGAAATCCACCGTGTGATGGATTACAGTGCTTCTGCCTCATTAGGAGGTACAAAGGGGTGGTCAGCTGTCCAAATGACTAGTTCATTCCCCCTTTGCAAGGTGCTGGGCAGTAGGAAATTAGGAGCTGACAGGTCTGTTAGATCTCTGCTTTATCCTTCACTTAATAAGGAGACTATATCCAAGTACAAGGTGGGTGCTGGATCTCTGCCATTGCTAAGGTACTGCTACAGAGAAATCTTTAATTGGGAAGAGGGGCAGATGTTTTGTGTGTTACAGGCTTTACTGTAAAATAATGTGTAGCAACCACGATAGAGCAGGAAATGAACAGGACCTGATGGAGAGAAGGTGTGGGTGATGAATGTATGAAAGACAGCAAGCTGCTACTTAATAGATGAGGAATTCAACATGAAACAGTTCAGCTTCAGTAACCTAAGTTAACAATCTGCTAGCTAGTTTATATGGTTAAAATTAAGCCCTTTTTTCCTGAATGAAGGATTGTGCACTTGTGCAGACAACTGGCCTTGGGGTAGGAATATAAGTGTTAACAAAAGAAATCAAATGTACAATGGACCTTTTTACTTCCATATGGACATTAGAGCTATGCAGTGGTCCTAGCAGCTGATGCCTAAAACATAATAGCTCCCCTTATAAGACAACTACTGTAGATGGAGTGACAGAAAGATATTTTTTTAACTGGCAGCTTTATGTTTCTTTTAAATTTTGAATCCCACACTAAGTCTTGCTTAGAACCTTCTATTCTTTAAGGCCATTCCTGACTTGAATTTGGTTGGGGAGGATGAAAACCGGGAATGGTTTCTCTACTGATTTATCTCAATGGCATGGCAAAAAATCACATGTAGGACTTCTCTGCCTCAGAATGCATCTGGCTCCGTATTTGCGTGTGGTCCTCCACAGGCAGGGAATGTCTGAGCTCTATTCAAAAGCCTAAGACATACAATTAAGGCCTGGTTTTAGTTATATACAAACACAAACACTGAGTTACTTGTTAAAACCAGGTATTTTCAAAGTCTAGGCCGTGCCTTTCAGGCCATTCCTCTGCTCACGCATCAGAAAGGAGCTGCCTGGCACAGACATCAGCTCTCTTTCCTGTTACTGCTGGTGCCCAGCATGGAGAAGCACCTCAGCCCCATATGATTAAGCAAAATTCTCCCTTTATTAGCTCACCCCATCCTCCTAAAAGGCTGTAAGCTGTTGTGAAGAAAGAAATCTACTTCCAACAGGGAGGAGACCACTTAAAAAGTGATAGGGAAGAGATGATGATGGGGCTCTGTTTCCCCCACCAACACTGCCAAGAAGAGTTCAGTAAATATTGCAATAAAAAAGTTACTGCAGAAGAAAAGGATTTTTTTTTTACAGAGAAGACTGTTGTGCAGGATCCTTACAATCTGATCCAGAGGCTCCTCAACACCATCAAGTTAAAGAAACTCTGCAGACTAAAAGGAGAGTCCAAAAGGACTTCATGCATCTGCTAGGGCAGGTGTTGGTCCTGGGATCTGAAATCCAACATATCACTTTGAGACACTACTGTGAAAAAGAAAGAGAATCAGTCATTCCTCAAGACCAGTATTGGTTTGTATGTGCATATACAAATATCTACACTCACCCATCCACCCAATACATATACACGCACCAGATAAAATGCATATACCTACATGTACTTATTTATGGGGTATATCTATATATATATATTTATATGTGTAAGCCCTCTCTGGCATACAGCTCCACTTCTCAGATATTGAAAAAAAACTTTGATTACTATTTTCCTGGAATAAATTCCTTCTTTTATAGCAGGAGAACCTGAGTTTGCTGAAGAAAAAGAAGTTATGCACTGCTTCTTGCCTCTTATCCCATGTGGTATTTAACATTCTGAATCCCACTTGTTGACTGGCACAAAATATCCACAAGGCTCGTGCATTTGGGACTGCAGCTCAAGCGCTGAGCTGCTGGCTACATGTACAAAGAGGTGAAGGGAAATTCTGGCTCTGCTTGGAGTCTTGGTGACACATGAGGTTAGTAGGGTGTGTGCCTGAAGAAACTGAAACTCTTTCTTTTTATGGTGGTACTGAGGGCAATTAATGAACATATTATGATACACTAAAAGCAACAGGACATAATAATCCACAAATTGGCCAATATAGAATAACCATGGTGTTTTTTAAAAAGTCTCCCCTATATTTGCATCAGTCTCTATCTTTCCTGTGCCTCTCATGACCCTAGCATGGCTGCTGTCTACTGGTAAGGCTACATGTTGGTGCTATTAAAATAAATAATAAAAGACAGCAATTAATATTTCTTTCCATTATGAGAGATTGCTAATAAAAATTTAAAAAAACCCCTGATGATCTTAGAGGAAAAGACCAGATATCTCAAGGCAAAAAGAATCAAATTGCAACTTCATTACAAAACTGTCCCTGGAAAAGTGTTTTGTGAAGATTTTTCATTAAGTAGGAACATAAAACGCAACAAGTAAGATCTGCAAAACAGGTTCCTGCTGCCGTTGGAGCTGGCAGGTCCAGCAGCAAGACAGCTTTTTGTAGATAGGGGAACTGTGTTTGAAAGAGAGCCTGACTGGAGGAGAGATGTGGAGTCTCAGGGGGCTCCTGAGCTCAGGCATTTTTGTGATTTTGAGGGCAAGTGGATCTCCCCAGGGCTGTGGACACTGCTGTTCCACCCCAGCATTGGCAGGCCTGGGCAGGGGGGTGCCTACAGAAACTATTTCCCAGGATGGGAAAGTGTAAACATTCACAGCAGCACTACCTACATGTACCAAGAAGTAGTTTCTGGATCTGAAGCTGTATTCTAAGTGTATTTTCTGGCCAAGAATTATGTTTCAGGCCCAGTCTATCAATGTATTCATATAAAATAAACAGCAGAGGGGTTTGCTACCCTTGTAGGGAATTAATTAGATTTAAATTTGCATTTGATTTGACAGTGCTAATATGCTGAAATCTTTGTAAAAGACTTGTGAATATTTTTAAGGCTTTTATGCTTTTGGAGTCCAAATCTCCATGATGTTTTCTTATCTATTGAAAGTTCCATGTTATGCCAAAAAACCGACAACATCTGCTAATTTCAGGCTAGAGCTTCCGTTATTGAATGTCTCTTTGTTTCTTTCTTAGTCTAGTACAAGAAAATGTTTTTAGATAAATACTATGAAGAGCTAACTTGTCATCACCAAAATATAAAGAAACAACAAGCTTGTCCTTGCCTTCAAACATAAACTATCTTGTATACACGATGGAAAGAGATCCAGAATCAAGACTAAAAATATTATTCAGTCACAAGATTTTGGAGCAGGGGAACTTCCAGCTATGTTCAGAAGAGCTTAAATTTAGAGTTCCAATATTGCACTAATTCAATCCATTTGAGCAGGGTCAGTGGGCAGGAACCACACAAACATTTAATTCATTTCCATGGGCTTTTGGGTGCTCAGCACCACAGAAGAGCCTGAGGCAGAATATGCAAAAACAGTCGTGTCATTATCAGTGTTACTTTGCAGGTTTAACACTATGCATAATTTAAAAAAAAAGCTTTCACAGCTAGAAAATCATATCACATGTATTTTGAGCCTTGTTCTCATACTCATGCACTCTGTCTGCTACTTTCTCACTCAGAATACCTGACTGAGAGTCCAAACACAGACCTGCAGCATTTATAGACCCATAAGGATGGGCAACCTGGCCAGGACTAGAAAGGACTTATGCCTATTGAGAAGGTAACAGAGTGCTAATGCTTACTTAGCATAGATAAAACAGACAGGAACAGAATCCTTCTAATGGTTAAATAGAAATTGAGGCCTTTCTAAGGTGAGACACTGTCCTCTACTTCAAAAGTTGTGTGAATGTGAGGCTGAATTCCATCGTGATTGATTGGCAAGGGTGGGATTCAGCTTCAGGGTAAATAACCTAATTTAGGGATTCAATTTACTTCCTTAAAATACAGTTCTAATGGCATTTGCACTATGCAACAAAAATGTGTGGTTAGCAGACACAATGGAGGACTTCATGTGAAATACCGGAATAGTAGATAAAGAAGGAGCAAGGAAACCAAAAATGTCTGTAATAGCACCAGATGCCAGTATTTAGGCAACCAGATTTCACCCTTAACTTCCTTGTCGATAGAGATGCTGATATCTTGCTTTGCAAGCTGAGTCCCCCATGCCCAATGTGAACAACCGTGTCCATGAGTGATGTGCACACACACACACACACACACACACACACACGGAGCCTTCAGTCTGCACTCTGAAATACAGCACACCTCAGCACCCTTTCAAAACATGGTCAGTATGCAGAGATTTGCAGCACAAGTTCCCGTTTTAATCAAATCTGTATTTTTTCACACACGGGCACAAAATCCAGTGAAGTCACAAGTCTGCAAGATAACCCTCTGATTTCATGGACAGCATGAAATCTGGATGAAGTTTCCTTTTGTATTTTCAGGGTAAGAGGTTGCAAAGGAAGGAAAATAGGCTTGCTGCTAAGCATC